>CM040128.1:120949386-121594287 GCA_022559845.1 Amorphophallus konjac
TTTTAACCTCCAGATAGAAAAGGAACCATTTCCTACCAACAGTTACCAACATGGTTCTTTGCCATTTCCCAATTTTTTAGATTTTTCCGAATCAAAATGGCCTTTCAAAAATCTCTTTTTCTTGGTTTCTGAAATTTGGGACAGAATAGCCGGAGTGCACATGCGTGTATCGACACCACCTTGCAGTTTCAAAGGGTTGTGTCGACACCACCATTGGTAGTGTCAAAGGGCTGTGTCGGCACCACTATTGGCACTGTCAACACTACCCTGCAGTTTCAAAGGGCTATGTCAACACGACTGTTGGCAGTGTCAACACCACCCTACAGTTTCAAAGGGCTGTGTTGACACCACCATTGACAGTTTCAAAGGGTAGTGTCGACACCACTGTGGGTAGTGTCGACACCACTGTTGGTAGTGTCGACACCACTGTTGGAAGCATCGACACCACCCTACAGTTTCAAAGGGCTGTGTCGACACCACTGTTGGCAGTGTCAACACCACCCTGCAGTTTCAAAGGGCTATGTCGACACCACCATTGGCAGTGTCGACACCACCCTGCAGTTTTTCCAGTTGACTTAGAATAAAACCAGAAAGGGATGCAATGAACATGTTTTGCGTCTATACATGTTTCTTTTGACCCAAAACCACTGAAAGCAAGTTAGAACATGTAAAAAAAGGGTTTTGAATCTTAGGAACTTGCATGGATGTGTTGACATATTGCATGGTATACTAGTTAAACATAATGGAAACTTGGAACAAAACCAAAACAAGTGCTATGAGATATGTTTTACGACCATGCATGTTCTCTTTTAAACCAAAGACCTCTAAAAGCAGTTTAGAACATGTCAAAAGGTTGTTTTGAACATTAGGAACATGCCTTAATGAAGAAAAATGACAGATCAAAAGAACATGCTTCTCGATGTAGTCTCTTCGATCCAGGAGTCCATCAAAAGACACCCTCGCACAGCCTCCCCTTCTAACCTCTCTTGCTAACAACCGGACATCAAGAGCACTCACCCTTCACTCTCAGAATAGAGAAAAAATAAAAACACCAATGCCTCCTACAACTTGCAGAGAAACTAAAGGAAAAGGTGTGCAAACTCCCTTCTAATCCGACCCTTTAAAGGGTCATACGGTTGTTATGAAGGGTTTTAAATCTCAACCCTTAATTCAAATTAATCTAAATCTAATGGCAAGGGGAAACTCTGAAATGATCAATCCCACGGAAGGATCCTGCTGTCGGTAAAATGAATTTCACACACGGTAATGTATAAACAATTATCACTATTCATTAGCCACTTTAAAAATTGATATCTCATAATATAAAAAGAATTTGAAAAATATAATTGTTACCCATTAATCACCTCGATTTACTCTATCATAGAAAAATATAAAATAAATAAAAATCCATAAAATGAAATCATCTCCCAAAATGAATAGTAACATCATCAAAATGAACCGTAGTTATCACTATTCATTAGTCACTTTAAAAATTAATATCTCATAATATAAAAAGAATTTAAAAAATCTAATTGTTACCCATTAATTATCTTGATTTACTCTATCATCGAAAATATAAAATAAATAAAAACCATAAAATGATAAGCGACCCTAAAATGAATAGTAATCTCATCAAAATGAACAGTAGGACATTTAAAACCCACTATTTCTCACCCAGTTTTCCGGCTATACTTATATACATTTACGTGAGCTTCATTTAAAACTCACTATCTCTCATCCGTTTTTCTGTTCTACCTATATTCATTTATGTGGGGTTCATTTAAAACTCACTACCCACTCGTACATATATTATATGTTATGCACATATGTAATATGTGAGTTTTCTTAGGAAAAAGGGTAAAACCCAACAACAACTATTCATTAGTCATTTTAAAAAATGATATCTTATAATATAAAAAAAATTAAAAAATTTAATTGTTACCCATTAATCACCTTGATTAACTCTATCATCGCAAAATATAAAATAAATAAAAACCCATGAAATGAAAAGCGACCCCAAAATGAATAGTAATCTCATCAAAATGAACAGTGAGACATTTAAAACCCACTATTTCTCACCCATTTCTCCGGCTGTACCTATATACATTTACGTGAGTTTCATTTAAAACTCACTATCTCTCACCCATTCTCCTGTTATACCTATATTCATTTATGTGAGGTTCATTTAAAACTCAATATCCACTCGTACATGTATTATCTGTTATGCACATATGTAATACGTGAGTTTTCTTAGGAAAAAGGGTAAAACCTAACAACAACTATTCATTAGTCACTTTAAAAATTTATATCTCATAATATAAAAAGAATTTGAAAAATCTAATTGTTATCCATTAATCACTTCGATTTACTCTATCGTAGAAAAATATAAAATAAATTTTGACTCAAAAATGAAATTGAGTGAATAGTAAAAAGTATAAATGAATAGTAATAGCTATGAGTCCCAACCTATCCTAAACTTTAAGAATTATGTATACGCCTTTATGTGCTCTTCTCTTCTCTTTTGATAAGATATAACGTCAAAAATGTTTTAATCAAAAATTGACTTAAGTTACAAAATTTTATTTGCTCAAAATTTTTAGATTTACAATTATCAAAAAACTTTTATTTAATGCATTATATATTTTATTTATTTAGTTGCAAATTAACATTTCATGTACTAAATAAATATTTTATCAATTTAAACAATAGAAATGCTTTGTTAATTTCAACAAAATTCTCGCGCACTACAACTTGCATCATTCATCCCCATATTATCCCCAAGGAAACGGTCAAGCTGAAGATACAAATAAAACTCTCATAAGGATAATCAAGAAAACATGCAAATCGCATCATTACTCCGATTGGCCAGATCGCCTCGTTGAGGCTCTCTGGGCTTATCGTACTTCTGTCCGCACTCCCACGGGGAAAACCACCCCCTACGCACTCACTTTCGGGACATAAGCGGTTCTCCAACACGAAATCTTCATTCCCTCACTAAGAGTGTAGCTGGACCCGGAGCTCGATCCTGAGCAGCGCCGAGAAAATTTATTGGCCTAGCTGGAGCTGTTAGATGAGAAACGAATGATCGCGGCCGATCATGCACAAGTCTATCGTCAAAGAATTACACGTTTCTATGCAAAAAAGGTCCTTGAGAGAAAATTTAAAATAGGTGAATTAATCTTAAACAGGAAACTCACAAAAGCCACTGGTCAAGGGAAGTTGCAAGAAAATTTGGAAGGTCTATACGTCATCAAAGATGCCTTTTCCGGAAATGCATACAAGCTAGTGGATGCCAATGGGGTGGAACTCACATACCCTTGGAATGGGATATGCTTAAAGAAATTCTATCTATGAGACCTCGTACATAATAATAAAAAAACAACAAAAAAAAAACAAAAAAAACTATGTATGCAAACCGCCTGGTGTCTGTCATAGAGCTTCAAGTTTCACATCCACCCTTTATGTTAGGTTAGGATGCACTAAGGTCTCGGTAGGTTACAAGTCTTGGTCTACCGGAACTGGGGAGACCCATGTCCGGCTAGGTCGGCCTATGCTCAATAAGATGAAGACAACATGCACACACGCACGTATTTTCTTTAAAATTTAGTATCGTCGTTCAAGACGGGTCTTCGCCCCAAAGGCTTCTAAAGGGCCCTAGTCTTCTTTCTCTCCTAATCGACTAACCAAGACAGCCAGTGCCCTAAAAGCGCTGAGCAAGGTAGCTGAAACATGCCACCCTCAAGGTGAGAGTAGGATTCATCCCTTGAGTCTTGTCAGGGCACGTGAAGAGGGCAGTGTCCCCGCAGGCGTAGAAAAATAAAGATCCAAAAGTCAAGAAAGTTCAAATCTGAAATCCCTTCAAAAAAAAAGAAAGGAAAGAGAAAAAACAAAAGAGCCTAGTCATGACCGTGCCTGACACAATAAGCAAAACCCCTATTAATGCCAAATGCAAAACCCAAAAAGGGGAAAAAGTACAAACACTCAAGGAGTGGTCCGAAATCACCCGAAAGGGAGGAGTCGAGTAGGCATACCTGTTGGCTTGCCGAGTTAATGGCTTTGTTGGTCCTCTTGGAAGGTTTATCCCCCCACATTCTTCTATTCCCCCCTGAGGACAAAGGCTTAACGGAAGCTTTGAGGGGTGAATCTTGTCTCAACACGCAACCCCGTTTTGTGAAAAAGTACACTAACGGTTGTTTAACTTTGAAAGGTAAAAGCTATTGCTGCGAAGGAGTCTCGACGGTTCTGGTAGGGAAAGACCCTCATCTACCGCCTTAATGCTTTTTTATAATAACCTCAGGCTTAGGTCAATGCGAGCACGTCACCTATAGGTGCGACGATAGCTGATTTCGGGTCAGCGTCGCGCGGTTGACCGTTAAGTTTCTAAGGTGTTCCATCATATATCATCTAAGGTTATGGGGAAATAGACCCGAGTCAGACAAATCTTTTACCTCGAACACTTTTTGGGTGTATCTATGTGGTCGGAAGCAACTGTGAGCCTAAGTGTGACATGACAGTATTGTCATCAAGGTAAGTCTTAACTGACGGGACTATCATTCGAGGAGTGTAGAGACCCAAATCAACTTAGATGTGTGCTCAAGATACCTGGGAGGTTGTTAGGAGATCCCTACCCTCATTTAGGTCGGGTGTCATATGGACAGGCACCAGGCGTTGGAAAAAAAGAAAAAAAACACAAACAAAAAAGACCAAAAATAAAAAATAAAATAAAACAAAAAAGAGAACAAAAAGAGATAAAAAAACAAACAAAAAAACCATAAAAAGATCAAAAAGAAAACAAAAATATGCATTGCATTCGTTTGTGCAGCACATGATCACTTTTATTTCTCATTTGCATTCTGGGTGCTTGCATGTGCATTTCATGTTTATTTTCCATCGTAATCTTGTTAATAAGGTTTACCCCTGACCTTGCATCGAGGAAGGTACAATTTCTTATAGGCAAGGGGCAAAAATCAAAACTACACCAACCTTTTTCCCTTTTAAGTGTGGTTGAAAAAAATAAAAAGGGAATCACGACGACGATAATCCAAGCTAGTAAAGTACACTGAAGAACATGTGCTTCATTTCCAAAAGATATCTATTACATTTCACTGGTTACAAAACTCTAGGGGCATACCCCCAGTGTACAAAACAGTCATCTATCTACTCTCCTCTCTCTCTGCTCCTCATCAATGTGGGGTTGGCTGCGCCAGCTACTCACCTCGTCATCGACCCTATTGTAAGGTTTCCCCCAACACTGTTCGGGCAATGCAGCGGATAATAAAAATTTATTTACCCGAACTCGGCTTGATGGAATCCTTGATCCACGCTCTAATCGATGCATTAATCACCCAACCCTTAACTACGGGTTGCAGATTTATACCTTGCGTGGAACGACGCTGTCCGCAATGCCCGATGCAGATTCTCACGAACACTGAGCTGCACAGATGCACGGCCTCTAGAGCTGATCCACACGGATCCTCGCACAGCGACGGTATCCTCCCAACATGATCTTCCCCAAGCTTTCCCTTTCTAGAGAGAGAAAGAGCTTCTAGAGAGAGAGGGAGAGCAAGAGGGAGGAAGGGGGGAGAGAAAACCCCTCTTCCCTTGCTGTTAATGCTTGATTAAGCAAGAGGAGAGGGGCGTTCTCATAGGTGGCATATATATAGGATTAGGCACTTTTGAAAAGAACCCATAAGGACTAAAATCGTATATATATCCTTTTTATTATTGTACATATATATTAAGCCCCTCTTATATGCCTTTCTAAAAGGATTTCAAGGGAATTAATATATACATTTGTACAATAATAATCAATCACCCAAGAATCTATTGTGTGTGATCCTCTAGGCCCATAGTCACTCTAGTTTAAGGCCCATTAACTTCTAATTCTCAATTAGAAGTAAATTAAACTTATTATTTGCTTCTACTAGAGCTGAATAATAGTTTAATTTATTCCGAACCTTTGATCACGTTGGGTCAAACAAATCCGTGTGATCCTAGAGGACGTCGGGTTTAAACCAGCGTGTCTGGTACCTGTAAGTCTACAGTTGCCGCATCGCTATAATCCCTCGCTCCTTCTATGAGTCTGGTTCGATCGAGGGTATGGTTTCTGTCAAATCCCATGATCGTGCCATTTGACCATGACCTCCATAAAGTGTATGACATCCGTTCTAAACAAACTCACACGACCCTGCCCAGGGATTTAATAGAGCGTCAGTGTCATGACCCATTAACTGTCTGATATATACCCGATAGTGAGCGATCCCCTCTTGACCATTGATGATCTTCACACGTATCCTGAAATGGTTAATGACTCGTCAATTCGTGACTTATGGTTAAAGTCACTTAGCCAAGTAATTAAATCATCCCGGTCTTTATGTAAGATCCGATTAATGTCTCAGGTCAAAGGACCAACGATGCTACTGAGACAGTTGGATCTTCAGTTGACATAAGGTATAATCAACCATATGAAGATCCAATAGTGGATCAGTTCAGTGTACATCCTCCCAGAACGTACACCTACACATATGTGTTGGTTCCCCGCACCGGTGACCATGAGACTGGTCCCTAACACATCATGTGTACTAGTTTAATAGGTAATCAAAGTCCCCGAGTGATTACCCTCCAACCAGGAATAGTTTAAGGTATGTGTCCATGTAAATTCAGTCTCATGATCGAGATCCCATCTCGAGTTGACTTTACAACCACATATCCTAGGGAGATCGTAAAGTAATATACAATCACATATTTACGCTCAAACACCACTTTATTAATAATGAACAAGATCGTACAACTATTGGGTCTACCCGACCCTAAATTGGCCTGTAGCACACCAATACTAACAATCTCCCACTTGAACTACAACCAATTGCCCACAACTTTGAGGCCCATCTTATCCCGATGGCGCTCAAATACAATCTGTGTCAAAGGCTTAGTCAGTAGATCTGCTATGTTGTCTTCTGAAAGTACACGCTCTACCGCTACATCTCCACGATCAACAATCTCCCGAATAAGGTGGAAGCGCTTGAGAATATGCTTCAACCTTTGGTGAGATCTCGGTTCCTTCGCCTGGGTGATGGCCCCATTATTATCACAAAATAATGGGATGGGAGCTGATATCTCGAGAACTATGTCGAGTTTCAAGATGGATTTCTTCATCCAGACGACTTCCTTAGTAGCTTCAGCTACAACAATATATTATGCCTCTGTCGTCGAGTCTACAATCATATCTTGCTTGGAGCTTCTCCAACTGACTGCCCCTCTATTCAACATGAATACAATTCCAGACATGAATTTGTAGTCATCCAGATCTGACTGGAAACTAGAGTCTGTGTAAACTCTAAGCTGTAAGTCCTCTCCTCCGTAAAGCAGAAAAAGATCCTTAGCCTTCGCAAGTACTTAAGGATGCCCTTTACTGCCTTCTAGTGCTCTTCGCCTGGATTTGCCTGATATCTAATGACAATGCTCAAAGCATTGGCAACATCAGGCCGTGTACATAGTATTGCATACATGATTGACCCTATGGCCGAAGCATAGGGTAACTTATTCATGTGTGCCACCTCCTTAGATGTTTTAGGGCTCATCCCCTTAGATAGGCAAATTCCATGTCTCATAGGAATGAGACCTCTCTTGGAATTTTCCATCCTAAACCTTTTGAGGATATTATCTATGTACATGGATTGGGATAATCCTAGCATCATTTTAGATCTATCTCGATAGATCCTTATGCCCAGCACATAGGATGCTTCTCCCAAATCCTTCATAGAAAAGGTCTTGGACAACCAAGACTTAGTTGATATCAACATCCTTATATCATTCCCAATGAGTAAGATGTCATCAACATATAGGACCAAGAAAGTCACAGAGCTCCCACTAACCTTCTTGTAAACACAGGGTTCATCTTCATTCCGAATAAAGTTGAAAGATTTGACAGCCTCATCAAATCTTAAGTTCCAGCTCCGAGATGCTTGCTTCAATCCATAAATGGATCTCTGAAGCTTGCATATCTTAGTAGGATGAAGCATGGAGGTGAATCCTTCAGGCTGTACCATGTACACCTCTTTTGATAAATTTCCATTCAGAAAAGCTGTCTTCACATCCATTTGTCAAATCTCATAATCTAGGTATGCAGCAATGGCAAGGAGGATTCTGCTTGACTTAACCATGGCCACAGGTGAAAATGTCTCATCATAGTCAATACCTTGTCTTTGATGATACCCTTTCGCCACAAATCTGGCCTTGTATGTGTCAATTTATCTATCTGCACCGATCTTCCTTTTGAAAATCCATTTACAGCCGATAGGGACTTTCCCTTCGGGTACATCAACCAAGTTCCAAACTTTGTTGGTGTACATGGACTGGATCTCTGAATCCATTGCCTCTTGTCATTTCTCGGAGTCCGCACTACGGATCGCCTCTTGGTAGGATTGAGGATCTTCATCCTCATTGATGCATACCTTAAAGGACCTCTCTGAGACATGTCCAACATATCTCTCAGGTTATCTTGGTAGTCTACCAGATCTGTATAGTGTCTATGTTTCACTCTGAATAGGATCAATCGATACAGTCTCATCTAATGAGTTTGTGTCTACGGGTTGTGGTTCTTGGACCTCGTCCAATTCTATTTGGCTCCCACTATCTTTCTGGAGAAGATATTCTCTTTCTAGAAATATAGCTCTCTTAGCCACTAAGACCCTATGCTCAGAAGGGTGATAGAAATAATATCCAAATGTCTCCTTTGGATATCCCACAAACCTACACCTATCGGTTCTAGACTCAAGTTTATCACTATCGTTCATTTTCACATGGGTAGGACACCCCCAAATTTTAATGTGATTAAAATTTGGTTTTCTGCCCTTCCATATCTCATATGGTATAGAAGAAACAGATTTACTTGAGATCCTATTCCGTAAATAGGCTGCAGTCTCTAAGGCATAGTCCCAGAGAGACAAGGGTAGTCCTGACATAGACATCATGGATCAGACCATGTCTAACAAGGTCATGTTTCTCATTTCGGATACACCATTATGCTGTGGTGTATACGGTGGAGTCCATTGAGAAATAATTCCATTGTCTTTAAGATAAGAAGTGAATTCATAGCTAAGGTATTCACCTCTTCGATCTGATCGAAGAGCCTTAATACTTTTACCAGTCTATTTCTCTACTTCATTCTTATATTCCTTAAACTTCTCAAAGGCTTGTGATTTATGTCTCATTAAATACACATAGCCATATCTTGAGAAGTCATCAATAAAAGAAATGAAATAGAGATGACCCCCTTTTGCTTCCATGGACATGGGTCCACACACATCCGAGTGTATGAGCTCGAGAAGGTCAGCAGCCCTCTCACCATGTCCACTAAAGGGAGCCTTGGTCATCTTCCCCATGAGACACGACTCACAGGTATCAAATGACTTGTATTCGAATGAATTCAAATACCCATTTGAATGTAGGTGAGAGACTCTTTTCTCACCTACATGACCAAGCCTGCAATGCCATAGATATGTAGAATTCACTTCATTAGCATTGGAAATCTTCATAACATTAGAACGTGTATCTAATACATAAAGGTCATTGACTAATGAACCATTGGCTATATTCAAACCATTATTCATTATAGAGCACCTAGTGCTATTAAAAGCCAATGTATATCCAACGTTATACAAGCCAGAGATTGAAATAATGTTCTTAATAATATTAGAAACATAATAATAGTCATTCAGCTCCAGAATGACTCCTGAAGGTAAACTGAGACGTGTAGTCCCGACAGCTTTGGCAGAAACTAAAGCTCCATTGCTCATCCTCAGTTCAATCTCCTTTTTGTCCAACCGCCTTCTATTTGCCGGCACCTACACAGAGTTGCAGATATGAGATGCACATCCAGTATCCAATACCCATGATGTGGATTTCATATATGACAAACTAAGGTCTATGATAAAAATACCTTCATTTAGAATTGCCTTGCAATTCCTTTTCCAATGCCCTGTTTCCCCGCATCGAAAACACTTGTCTTCTTTTCCATTCTTCTTGCCCTTCCCTTTGTCAACTTTGACGAGTTACTTACCCATGGCCTTCTTCTTTCCCTTCCCTTTGTCACCTTTGATGGATATCTGGGTGGCCTTCCTTTTCTTGTCGACCCGGCCAACAATCATTACAAAAGAAGATAGTTTATCTTTCTGCATTGTCCCTTTAGCACTCTTTAACATGTTGAGCAGCTCCGGGAGAGTTGCATCAATCCTATTCATGTTAAAGTTTATGATGAAGGAAGAAAAGGAATCGGGCAATGACTGGAGTATAAGATCAATGCACAGTTCAAGATCCAACTTGAACCCCAGTGCATTGAGTCTCTCAATCCACTCCATCATTTTTAGTGCATGAGCCTGTACTGAAGCACCCTCTGACATCCGTGTCCTGAAAAACTTTTTAGAGATATCATACCTCTCAATCCTGCCCTGCTCCCCGAAGAGCTGGCGTAGGTTAAGAAATATGCTTCTACAATCAGTCTTTTCAAATTACCTCTATAGCTCGGGAGCCATAGAGGCCAGCATGTAACATTGACAAGGGAAGAGTCTTCTGACCATTTTGCATAAGTCATCAACTCACCCTCGTTGACATTGGGAGCTGGCTCAGAATGAACCGTGTCCAACACATAGGTTATTTTTTCGGTGGTGAGGACTATGCGTAGATTACGCAGCCAATCCGAGTAGTTTTGTCCAGTCAGTCTGTTGGCATCCAAGATGCCGCGAAGGGGGTTAGACGATGACATTGTAATCTGGATAAGAAATAAAAGACAACTTAGCATATATTCAAATTCTAACTTAGATGTGGTTTTCTATCTTAGTTAGTCCCACTATTTTTCAATCAAACTATATAACCCTCAGTATATAGAATGGGAGATCAACGAGATCAACCTACTAGGTCGGAATCCCAACGAGACTGATGTACGACCCTATGGAAAGCACAACAAGCCATACACCATCTCAAGGGCAGTCAACAGGCACTTGCATCTAATGCAATATCCGATATTCGGCCCCCGAGAAATCATCCCCTTGTGGAAAGTACAACAAGGGATACTCTCGGTTAGATCTAACCACCATTACGATATGGCAATGAGTTTATGATCCGACCCTTGTGGAAAGCACAACAAGGTCGGGTTCAATTCCTCACCCCATTGAGGCCTAGCCTTGGGGTTACATCCCGCCCCCAAGCCCATGGACCTTGTGGAAAGCACAACAAATCCATGAGATGAAGACATTCATTCACCCCATAACGATGGAGGGCCACGACGACTCCTAGAGCCACGCTTACTAGATCTAAAATTAAATCATTAGGGAATTTGATTTTATCTTGATCTCACCCTAGGTGGTAATATAATTATATCCAATATATTTACCGTACCTAGTACTTTGCCTAAAATAAATGCATCCAATGCACAAATTAGATCGCAAGTGATCATGGACTTTATTCCTAATGCAACTAAGACATCCGGCCCGCTTCCAAAGCAGCTGGATCGTCCTCGTCGGGTGTGCTCCGCGCTTTCAAACTCCGACGTCGCATTAATTACAACTTTTACACGATACGCAGGCCGGTAAAATCCGATAAAATTTAAATTACATGTCAATAAAATTCCAGCAGCCCTTAGGGTGAGTACAACTTTAAAGGGAGATAGAAGTACATAGGAATTTTAACAGAGAGAGAAAGGAGGTTCGCAGACCCCAAATAATCACATTAACTAAGTCCATGATCACTTGCCAACCCATTCATGTAAAATCAATCAAGGGTTATTTATGAAAATAATCCTTTCTTTTGAATTGAAAAAAGGGATGTGCAAACAAAAATAGGCTAGGTTTGTTTAATTTCAAAAATCGAAGTTGGATTAACTAAAATTAAACACATAAGTAAGCCAATGCAAGGTAAATTAAGCAAATCATGTAAAGAACCATCATTTATAACTGGGGGATGCATATTTGAATCTAATTCAAATAAGTCAGATAATTGAGATAATTATTTAAATTTAAATTTAAATTTAATTATCTATTAATCAAATTTAAATTTAAAATTTAAATATGACAATTATTTAAATTAAAATTAAAATTAATTATCCAATAATTTTATTTAAAATTAAATTTAAATAATATAATTATCGTCAATTATCATTTTTCTAAAATTCAAAATTTGAATTTAACAATTATCTAATAATTAAAATTTTAAATATTTGAATTTTATATAAATAACTTCAATGAAATTCAAATTCTAAATTTAATAATTATCGAATAATTAAAAATTCAAAAAAATGAATTTCACATAATTATCTTCAATTATTACCCTTTTATCTCAAGATAAATAATAATTACCTTACCTCATTAAATTCAAAAGTTAAATAAAATTTAACATTTGAATTTTCTATTGAGATAACATAATTAATATTTGAGATAATAATAATATTAATTTAATGTGCATTTATATATATATTTATCATATATATATACTGTAATTAGCACAAGAAATTATAAAAGGCAAAATTTTTTAAAATAATAATAACAATAAAAAACCCGCGGTCAACGTAATTATTATCAGCGTAATTATTATTATTATTATTTATTTTTACAAAAAAAATTTGCTGCATAGATGTCCAACATCCAAGAAGAACAGAGATGCCCAGCACCCCATTCTACGAATAACAATTGAAGATTGTAGATTGCCCCAAAAAACATGGTTATATACGGCGATAATACATCGATCAGAACGTCAACCTTGCTCTGATACCACTGTAAGGTTTCCCCCAGCACTGTTCGGGCAACGCAGCAGATAATAAAAATTTATTTACCCGAACCCGGCTTGATGGAATCCTTGATCTATGCTCTAATCGATGCATTAATCACCTAACCCCTAACTACGGGTTGCAGATTTATACCTTGCGCGGAACGACGCTCTCCGCAATGTCCGATGTAGATTCTCACGAACACCGAGCCGCACAGATGCACGGCCACTAGAGTTGATCGACACGGATCCTCGCGCAGCAACGGTATCCTCCCAACACGATCTTTCCCAAGCTTTCCCTTTCTAGAGAGAGAAAGAGCTTCTAGAGAGAGAGGGAGAGCAAGAGGGAGGAAGGGGGGGAGAGAAAATCCCTCTTCCCTTGCCGTTAATGCTTGATTAAGCAAGAGGAGAGGGGAGTTCTCGTAGGTGACACATATATAGGATTAGGCACTTTTGAAAAGAACCCATAAAGACCAAAATCGTATATATATCCTTTTCATTATTGTACATATATATTAAGCCCCTCTTATATGCCTTTCCAAAAGGATTTCAAGGGAATTAATATATATTGGTACAATAATAATCCGTCACCCAAGAATCCATTGTATGTGATCCTCTAGGCCCATAGCCACTCTAGTTTAAGGCCCATTAACTTCTAAATCTAAATTAGAAGTAAATTAAACTTATTATTCGCTTCTACTAGAGCCAAATAATAGTTTAATTTATTCCGAATCTTTGATCACGTTGGGTCAAGCAAATCCTCGTGATCCTAGAGGACGCCGGGTTTAAAGCAGCCTGTCTGGTACCTGTAAGTCTACAGTTGTCGCATCGCTATGATCCCTCGCTCCTTCTATGAGTTTGGTTCGATCGAGGGTATGGTTTCTGTCAAACCCCATGATCGTGCCGTTTGACCATGACCTCCTTAAAGTGTATGGCGTCCGTTCTAAACGAACTCACATGACCCTGGCCAGGGATTTAATGGAGCGTCAGTGTCATGACCCATTAACTGTCTGATATATACCCGACAGTGAGCGATCCCCTCTTGACCATTGATGATCTTCACACGTATCCTGAAATGGTTAATGACTCGACAATTCGTGACTTATGGTTAAAGTGACTTAGCCAAGTAATTAAACCATCACAGTCTTCGTGTAAGATCTGATCAATGTCTCAGGTCAAAGGACCAACGATGCTACTGAGACAGTTGGATCTTCAGTTGACATTAGGTATAATCAACCATCTGAAGATCCAATAGCGGATCAGTTCAGTGTACATCCTCCCAGAACGTACACCTACACATATGTGTTGGTGCCCCACACCAGTGACCATGAGACTGGTTCCTAACACATCATGTGTACTGGTTTAATAGGTAATCAAAGTCCCCGAGTGATTACCCTCCAACCAGGAACAGTTTAAGGTATGTATCCATGTAAAGTCAGTCTCATGATCGAGATCCCACCTCGAGTTGACTTTACCACCACATATCCTAGGGACATCGTAAAGTAATATGCAATCACATATTTATGCTCAAACACCAGTTTATTAATAATGAACAAGATCGTACAACTATTGGGCCTACCCAACCCTAAATTGGCCTGTAGCACACCAATACTAACACCTATCTCATCTCTCTCTTGACCTTAGATGCCGAGATGCCACCGAGGCCGCCGGTTGAGATGGTTGTGGCACCTCTAGAGGAGAGACACCCAACTCTAGAAGCTCCCTCAATGAGAAGGTCAAAGGACCTCCGGTCTGCACTAACTTTGAGGGGGTAGCATGTCCACTCACAGCCTCTCCCGGAGCACCCCTGCCTTGGTACTTCCGCAGTACTCACCGACGCAGGGCCTCCAGCTAATTGAGAGCCCGCCTCTCTCAGATAACCACCTCCATCTCTCGAGCCCGCGCCTTGGCCTCCCTCTCCTTCACCTCGACAAGGCGACCCCATAGCATCACGTCAGTCTCCACCTCGTCGAGGTGGCGCGTCAAGTCCTCGACGCATCCCTCTAACTCGCGCCGAGAGGCCAGGCTAGCCTCTAGCTCCCTCCGCTACAGGGATTAGAACACACAGATGCACAAATTAGGGGAAGACGAATCAAAGAAAAGAAGAGCGATTTCAAACAAAAGTGCCTAGGCCATGCAGTGTCTGCCACCTCTGCCTCTTTCTCCTCGGCTCGCTCGAGAGCCGCCTTCATGCGGCCCTCTAGCTACTCCAGTCCCTCTGCCTGGGTCGAGGGTCTAGCCTCTCCAGTCATGCCAGCCCTTACGCGGACATACGCTAGCTCACCTCACTGCAAGTGTAATACCCCGGATCCTTAGTGGATCTTTGTTGGATCTTTATTGGGTCTTTCGGATCAGTTTCGGTTCGCTTTGGTGGCTTCCGAGTTGAGTTTTACAAGCCGTGTGGGTTTTTCTCGCGTACTAGTTACGGAACCCTACGGTGAGTTTATTTCTCAATTCATCGACTCGTGAATGCTACAGCTGCGATGTACTCTCCGAGTCGGTCATTTTGGCTATTTTTACGTATTTTTCTGAATTATTGCATTTTTGGCTCAATTATCAGATTTTCGGAAATTAGAAAATTTTCTAATTTCTTTTTTTATCTATCCCTCTCTCTCTCCCCCACTCTCGCACGATCTCCCTCTCTCCTACCTTTCTCACCCTCTCTTTCCCTCCCTCGTTCTCTCTCGTCTATGGGCCATTCGGCGCGGGGCGCGCACCGTTGCGGAGCTGGCCAAGGCGGGGACGCGATGGAGTGATCGGGATGCGGTCTAGGGTGGCGAATGGAGCGTGGGATGGCGCGATCCCTCGGTGGATTCCGAGATGGCGTCGTTCGTGGTTTTGGAGATTTCGGCGTGGTTTAGTCCCCTCGGGGCGCGGTTTCTTCGATGGAGGTAGGGTGATGATCCTCACTTCTTCCTGCTCATTTTTCCTGCCATTGCACGTCGTTCGGCGCATAAACAGTTGAGTTTGGGCTCGTTTTGCCTAAACCGTGATTTTCAAGTTTAGTAGGGTTCGCTGGAAAATGGTAACCATTTGCGGCGTAGTTAGTATCAAATTGACCGCTGGCATGCCTGGATCCCATTCATGTTAGTTTCGTGTTGATTGGTGGTCATTCGAGGCCGGTAGGATCCTGGCAACCTCGTCGACTCGTTTAGGGTCGATTCGTTGGAATCGCCCCGATCTCTCATTTTAGTGCTTGTATGTGGTGTTTTTAGCCTCCTAGTGTTGTTTTCTGTCGTGTGCCTTTGTTTCCCCTGCGCTTCGGCGTGAATGGGGTGTGGAACGGCCCGATTTGGCGTTTCCACTGTTTTCCCGCCTTGACCGGTGTAGCGGTCGTTCCAGGGACCGTCACAGTCCCTGACGGCCCTACGACAGACCGTCACAGCGTCTGGGCGTTTTTAGTTTTCGTGGCTATGGGAGTGTGACGGCCCAAGGGAGGCGCGTCACAGCTCTCTGACACGTCCGGGTTGATGCGTCACGCTTATTTTGTCGTTTTGTGTTTTGGGTAAGTCGGTTCCCCTGATGCGCCTGCCCTTGTGCGTCAGGCTTGTGTAACGCGCCTGCCCTAGGCCGTTACATTCAGTTTGATCGATTTTGACCGTTTGAGTCGGTTCGTCTAACGATAGTGCCCCCGTGCGCCACAGCGTTGTAACGCGCCTGCTCCAGGCCGTTACGTGCTGTTTTGGTCGAGTTGGGTGGTTGTGTCATTGTCTCTAACGGCCACGCCCCCATGCGTTAGGCTTGTGTAACGCGTCCGTGATGGACCGTTACGTGCCTTTCGGCTAGTGGTTTCTTGACTTGAGCCAGTTGGCCCTGACGCGCCTACTTTGCTGCATTAGGCTGTGTAACGCGCCTGGTTTAGTGCGTTACGTGGTTCGAGTTGTCGTTTTAAGTTCGAGGTCTGTTGGCCCTGACGGCCCGGGTCGGGTGCGTCAGGGCAGTGTTACGCGTCTGGTGTAGGCCGTTACGTGCCTTGTGTGTTTTAGATGTTGGTTAGGGCGGTGTGTGTGTGACGACTCTTTCTCCGACCGTCACGTTGCTGTAGTGCGTCTGCATTAGACCGCCACAGTGGAGTGTAACGGCTAGGGTTAGACTGTCACATTCGTGTAACGGTGTAAGGGTGGTGCGTTATAGTCCTTATGCTCCGATTTCCGTCGTTTCAGTTTCTGCTTATCTTGGCTTGACCTTGTGGCCTGCCCGTTTTCCCGTGGATGTCTCCTGACATCCTATGAGGGCTAAGACTACGTTTTAAGGTAGCCAGGAGTCTTCTTGCTTGAGGTAGGATTCTTTTCCTACTTTAGAGTTGTTGTTGTCTGGTTACCGGTCAACCCGGTGTGGTCTAGTGGTTGCCGGGTAACCATGTGTGTGTCTCGACGGTTCTGTCCAGTTCGAGACTTTGGTTCTAGATGCCTCGAGGTACTGTGTTACCTTGGTTTGTGTGTCCAGGTGTGCTGAGGGTTCTTGATGTTCCCTCAGGTCTCCGTGAGTCGTTTTATGCGGAGTGTCGTTTCCTCTGGCTTAGGATTAGACCGATTGGCGACTTATCCCGTTGTCTGTGACGATCTTGCCTTTGAGTCGTCCGACTCGAGGATCGTTACGTGGTAGGTCTAGTTGCCTTGTCCTGAGTTTGTCGGTAGTGGTTGTGCTGCCATTGGTGCCTCGAAGTACATGTCATTGGGCGTTCTAGCCTGCCTATACATCAGCAGTTGTGTTTTGAGTCTCTGTGTCTTGTGAGCCTCCGCTTGTTGTAGCCCTCAGGCCTTTGAGTTGCCGATCTGCCTGCTGATGGCGGAGGGGTGTTCCCGAGATACGGTTAGTAAGTTAGTTCCGTGGGCTCCCAGCCAACGGTAGCGTCCTACCAAGAGAGAAAACTACCTAGAGAACCTGGCTTAGGCTAGAGCCAGTGTGTGCACACACTGTCAGGGATTGAGGACTTACGCCGACGGGTGTGACCCTGACTAGTTACTTGTCCTCTTGTTCTGTCGTTGTTGTTGTTCCTACTTTGGTTCAGCGCGTGTCTATGACTCTGCCGTGGTTTCAGCGGTACAGTATGCGAGACACTTGTGGCGCAGCATAAGACGTTAGTGGACACAGCTGGCTGTTCTTCTGGTGAGGAGGTGCTTCCGTCACATGACACGTGACTCTCGGCGTTTCTTGTGCGTCGTGACCTTTCCGAGTTAGCCCTCTCGTGGCCCTACTCGAGGTCTGTGTGGCGTTGTGTGCACGACGTTCTAGTCGTGTGTGCCGTCGTGTTTGTCCGTCGTCTATCTAGATCTTTTCTAGACTTTTGTCTGTCCTTGCAGGTCTTCCTCGTAGACCTGGCGTCGTGTCGGCAGATCGGTAACTCCTGACTTTGTCAGTTCAGAGTCAGCCTTCTGTCGCTGCCTGGAGTAGTCTGGGGTGTCGAGGTTAGTTCGGCAGCCGCTTGTCTGGCATGGATTCTCCCCCTTTCCTGCTTGTTCCCTACTCCTACTCCCCATCTATTCTTTACTGCTTCTAGAGTAGTTTTACAGCTTTGTAGTGTAGCTTTTCCTGCTTTACTACACCTGCTGTTTCTGCTGTTGCTTCTGTTCTGTGTTCTGCGTGTTTTTCAGTGGGGATTCACGTGACCTCTACTGAGCCTCTATTTGGAGACTCACCCCTACTTTTCAGGTGGGCGTCGTCTCTGTTCGTGGTTCCTGGCGTGGCGTGTTCGTAGCTGCCAGCGGTACCTGCGTCGGGTTTCCCCCGACCTCAGTGTACGTTCTTTTTCTGTGGCCTGTACTTGTCTTTAATTTTTTGGACTGGACACTGGTGTAATTGTTAAATTGACACTGTTAATTAAAAAGTAATTTTAATTCTGCTACTTCATCAAACCGATCTAATGAAATTTAATTGCTTACTGTTCTATCTCTGTGCCTTCAATGTACTCTACACATGCCTTTTTCCCTTCGGAGCTTTACCGCTCTTGGGAGGCCTCGCGGGTTCCATGTGGTTTCACGTGTATTCGGTAGTCTTACTGGGTATACCTGGTATCCGGGATCTGGGTCGCCACAGCTGGTATCAGAGCAGTGTTCTGAGATGTTCGGAGTTCTTTTCTGAGCTATCAAAGCATTGTTGTGTGAAGTACATGGGAATCCGAGATATTGCAGTATCCAGAGTCCTTAAAGTCCAGTACATGCTTTTGCTGGCTTAGGTGTTGCGATGATTTGTCGCGTTGCTTTCTTTGTGTGTTGTTCAGGTTGCTGTTGACCTTTGGCCTTGGTCTGATGACCGTACACATTCTCACGTTGTTTTGGTCGTCCCGGCTTGAGTCTGTTCAGCTCCTGATGTGTCTCGCTTCTGTTGAAGTGCTCGATTTGATTCCGTGGTTGAGAAATTGCTCAGGCAAGCAAGGATTTTCCCTTCCTGGTGAGCTTTTATGGTTGAGCTAATTGCTTCTTGTGCCTTCTGGTGGAATCTTTTCGAGGTTTGCCTTGGAATTGCTATCTTGGCGATGCTTTCATCCTGTGTCTGCTTAAGTGCGGACATTGTTTATTCTGAGCCTGATCTGCTCTTTGCTATACGGTTGCTTGGCTTTGGACTCCATTATGGTGTTAAGAGCTGTTGTGTACTGTATTTGTCGTGTCGTGTCCAGCAGCCGATGTATTGTGAAGGCTCATTTACCGTTTTCAGGACGTGAAGGTAAGCTGAGATTAGCATTTTTCTGTGTGCCTTGTGCTGAAGCTGGTACTCCTCTTCTTTGCGCTTAGGCTTCTTGTGATCGGTTATTCCCCAGATCGGTGCTCTTGGCGTGTTACGTTGCGATTTTTAGGAGTTGCGATGGCGCCGAGTCTGTGCTGAGAGGCGGATACCGAGGTCTTTTCTGGTGCCAACATTATCGTTTGCGGATATTGGGGAATCTGTCGGCATTCCTTGCTGATTGAGTACCCTCTGTTCTACATTCCTTCTCTCGGGTGTTGTGCTCTCAAGGCGTGATCGTGGTCCTTGAGGTGCGTTCCCAGATATTGTTGTTTCTCGTTGTCGTGGGTCCTTTCTTGGTGAGCAGTCTGATGCGTGACCCGTCCTTTGTGGTCGTGTGTTTAGCTGTTCTTATGCCTTGATGTGATCCAGCTTGCAGTTGTGTTCCATGGTTCTGTGTTCTGTACGGATCCGGAATCCTGCAAGTGCTGTTCTTGTCGTTTGATCACTGTTTCTCTATGATTTTGTGTCTTTGTCTTGGACCGTGACCTTGTCAGTTAGCTTGATGTACTCCCTTTCTCTGTTAGAGTTAGCTTACGACTCGATCAGACGTAATATCTGAGTGAGTGCTGACTTGATTGTGTTTGTGGTCCGGTGCTGTTGTCGTTGGCGTCCTGTGTGCCAGGTGTTCTCTGTCACCTTTGGCACTGGAGCCGATGATGTGGTCGAGCTGTCAGCTGAGAGGACTACGTCTCCCTGTGTAAGCTGCTACTTGTCGTGCCGTCGTTGTGTTTCTTAGTATGATTGTTTGTTGTCGTGGCAGTCGTGTCTCCATTTCTGGTGAGACGTAAACGACGTTGCCCTGTTTCGGAGGTGTCAGAATTGTGCTCACTTGGGTGCCGTGCCCTTTTGTGGATTGTTGCCTTGAGATCCAGAGCGTGTGCCTGTAATTATGATCTGACGATGTCCTCTGAGCCGTGTTTTTCGAGATCTAAATTGCCGTGCTTCCGGCATTGTTGTTGGCTGATGCGTGATGTGCATTGTCGATGTTTGGGTTGTTCTTCCCTTGCTTCTCCTTTGCTAGTCCTTAAATTTTGAGGATGAAATTTTTTACAGGAGTGGAGGATGTAATACCTCGGATCCATAGTGGATCTTTGTTGGATCTTTATTGGGTCTTTCGGATCAGTTTCGGTGAGTTTCGGTTCGCTTTGGTGGCTTCCGAGTTGAGTTTTACAAGCTGTGTGAGTTTTTCTCTTGTACTAGTTACGGAACCCTACGGTGAGTTTATTTCTCGATTCATCGACTCGTGAACGCTACAGCTGCGATGTACTCTCCGAGCCAGTCGTTTTGGCTATTTTTACGTGTTTTTCTGAATTATTGCATTTTCGGCTCAATTATCAGATTTTTGGAAATTAGAAAATTTTCTAATTTCTTTTTTAATCTATCCCTCTCTCTCTCCCCCACTCTCGCACGATCTCCCTCTCTCCTCCCTTTCTCACCCTCTCTCGTTCTCTCTCGTCTGTGGGCCATTCGACGCGGGGCGCGCACCATTGCGGAGCTGGCCAAGGCGGGGACGCGATGAAGTAATCGGGATACGGTCTAGGGTGGCGAATGGAGCGTGGGATGGCACGATCCCTCGGTGGATTCTGAGATGGCGTTGTTCGTGGTTTTGGAGATTTCGACGTGGTTTAGTCCCCTCAGGACGCGATTTCTTCGGTGGAGGTAGGGTGACGGATCCTCACTTCTTCCTGCTCGTTTTCCCTGCCATTGAACGTCGTTCGGCGCGGAAACGGCTGAGTTTGGGCTCGTTTTACCTAAACCGTGATTTTAGGGCTTAGTAGGGTTCGTCGGAAAATGGGAACCATTTGCGGCGTAGTTAGTATCAAATTGACCGCTGGGATGTCTGGATCCCATTCATGTTAGTTTCGTGTTGATTGGTGGTCATTCGAGGCTGGTAGGAGCCCGGGAACCTCGTTGACTCGTTTAGGGTCGATTTGTTGGAATCGCCCCGATCTCTCATTTTAGTGCTTGCATGTGGGCTTTTTAGCCTCCTAGTGTTGTTTTCCATCGTGTGCCTTTGTTTCCCCTGCGCTTCGGCGTGAATGGGGCGTGGAACACTCCGATTTGGTGTTTCCACTATTTTCCCACCGTGACCGGTGTAGCAGTTGTTCCAGGGACCGTCACAGTCCCTGATGGCCCTACGACAGACCATCACAGCGTCTGGGCATTTTTAGTTTTCATGGCTGTGGGAGTGTGACGGCCCAAGGAAGGAGCGTCACAGCTCTCTGACGCGTCCGTGTTGATGCGTCACGCTTATTTTGTCATTTTGTGTTTTGGGTAAGTCGGTTCCCCTGACGCGCCTGCCCTTGTGCGTCAGGTTTCTGTAATGCACCTGCCCCAGGCCGTTACGTTCAGTTTGACCGATTTTGACCGATTGAGTCGGTTCGTCTAACGGTAGTGCCCCCGTGCGTCACAGCGTTGTAACGCGCCTGCTCCAGGCCGTTACGTGCTGTTTTGGTCGAGTTGGGTGGTTGTGTCATTGTCTCTAACGGCCACGCCCCCATGTGTTAGGCTTGTGTAACGCGTCCGTGATGGACCGTTACGTGCCTTTCAGCCAGTGGTTTCTTGACTTGAGCCAGTTGGCCCTGACGCGCCTGCTTTGTTGCGTTAGGCTGTGTAACGCGCCTGGTCTAGTGCGTTACGTGGTTTGAGTTGTCATTGTAAGTTCGAGGTCTGTTGGCCCTGACGGCCCGGGTCGGGCGCGTCAGAGCGGTGTAACGCGCCTGGTGTAGGCCGTTACGTGCCTTGTGTGTTTTAGATGTTGGTTTGGGCGGTGTGTGTGTGACGGCTCTTTCTCCGACCGTCAAGTTGCTGTAGCGCGTCTACATTAGACCGCCACAGTGGAGTGTAACGGCTAGGGTTAGACCGTCACATTCGTGTAACGGTCTAAGGGTGGTGCGTTACAGTCCTTATGCTCCGATTTCCGTCGTTTCGATTTCTGCTTGTCTTGGCTTGACCTTATGGCCTGCCCGTTTTCCCGTGGATGTCTCCTGACATCCTATGAGGGCTAAGACTACGTTGTAAGGTAGCCAGGAGTCTTCTTGCTTGAGGTAGGATTCTTTTCCTACTTTAGAGTTGTTGTTGTCAGGTTACCAGTCAACCCGGTGTGGTCTAGTGGTTGACGGGTAACCATGTGTGTGTCTCGACGGTTCTGTCCAGTTTGAGACTTTGGTTCTGGATGCCTCGAGGTACTGTGTCACCTTGGTTTGTGTGTCTAGGTTTACTGAGGGTTCTTGATGTTCCCTCAGGTCTCCGTGAGTCATTTTCTACGGAGTGTCGTTTCCTATGGCTTAGGATTAGACCGATTGGCGGCTTATCCCGCTGTCTGTGATGATCTTGCCTTTGAGTCGTCCAACTCAAGGATCGTTACGTGGTAGGTCTAGTTGCTTTGTCCTGAGTTTGTCGACAGTGGTTGTGCTACCATTAGTGCCTCAAAGTACGTGCCGTTGGGCATTCTAGCCTCCCTATACATTAGCACTAGTGTTTTGAGTCTCTGTGTCTTGTGTGCCTCTGTTTGTTGTAGCCCTCAGGCCTTTGAGTTGCCGATCCGCCTGCGGATGGCGGAGGGGTGTTCCCGAGATACGGTTAGTAAGCTAGTTTCGTGGGCTCCCAGCCAATGGTAGCATCCTACCGAGGGAGAAAACTAACTAGAGAACCTGGCATAGGCTAGAGCCAGTGTGTGCACACGTTTTCAGGGACTGAGGACTTACGTCGATGGGTGTGACCCTGACTAGTTACTTGTCCTCTTGTTCTGTCGGTGTTGTTGTTCCTGCTTTGGTTCAGCGCGTGTCTGCGACTCTGCCGTGGTTTCAGCGGTACCGTAGGCGAGACACTTGTGGCGCAGCATAAGACGTCAGTGGACACAGCTGGTTGTTCTTCTGGTGAGGAGGTGCTTCCGTCATGTGACACGTGACTCTCGGCATTTCTTGTGCGTCGTGACCTTTCCGAGTTAGCCCTCTCGTGGCCCTACTAGAGGTCTGTGTGGCGTTGTTGGCACGACGTTCTAGTCGTGTGTGCCATCGTGTTTGTCCGTCGTCTGTCCAGATATTTTCTAGACTTTTGTCTATCCTTGCAGGTCTTCCTCGTAGACCTGGCGTCGTGTCGGCAAATCGGTAACTCCTGACTTTGTCAGTTCAGAGTCACCCTTCCGTCACTGCCTGGAGTAGTTTGGGGTGTCGAGGTTAGTTCGGCAGCCGCTTGTCTGGCGCGGATTCTCCCCCTTTCCTACTTGTTCCCTACTCCTACTCCCCGTCTGTTCTTTATTGCTTCTAGAGTAGTTTTACAACTTTGTAGTGTAGCTTTTCCTGCTTTGCTACACCTGCTGTTTCTGCTGTTACTTCCGTTCTGTGTTCTGCGTGTTTTTTAGTGGGGATTCGCGTGACCCCTACTGAGCCTCTGTTTGGAGACTCACCCCTACTTTTCAGGTGGGCGTCGTCTCTGTTCGTGGTTCCTGGCGTGGCGTGTTCGTAGCTGCCAGCGGTACCTGCGTCGAGTTTCCCCCGACCTCTGTGTACGTTCTTTTCCTGTGGCCTGTACTTGTCTTTAATTTTCTGGACTGGACTCTGGTGTAATTGTTAAATTAAAACTGTTAATTAAAAAGAAATTTTATTTCTGCTACTTCAGCAAACCGATCTAATGAAATTTAATTACTTAATGTTCTATCTCTGTGGCTTCAATGTACTCTACACATGCCTTTTTCCCTTCAGAGCTTTACCGCTCTTGGGAGGCCTCGCGGGTTCCATGTGGTATCACGTGTATTCAGTAGTCCTACCGGGTATACCTGGTATCCAGGTCGCCACAGCAAGAGAAGGGGCAAGTGGTCAGTCAAATCTTGCTATAAATTGCCAATCAATCATATTTTGGCTCACCAATTTGCGGATCTCGTGCCACAAGTTCACGATTGTCTGGTCTAGAATGGCAATCCGGTCTTTGAGGATGCGAATGACCTCGGTCTCCGGCATCTGCACAAAGGTCCCATTCACAAGATTAGATGTCATGCTCTATAATGATAACACCATGTCAAGGAATTAAGGAGACTTACTGTCACGCCCCCAGATTATGTAGCGGAAATAATCAGGAATGTGAACAGTCGGCTAGTACGTCTCGAGCAAGTAATATAATCAGAGCGGAAGACAATCACATAAGAGTAATTGCACAAGGTAATTTACTAAAACCTTTAACTTTATTCATTCATAAAATACTTCCCAAAGTACACAAATTCTTTAATTCTCCATACTAGACTCAAGAAAATAAAAATTACATCATGACTTTGACTAGACATTAATTTCACTAAGGCTTCTCTCGATCATATGTCCTTTAATCGCTCTCAGATTCATCGCTTGAGTAATCAGAACCCGTCCCACTAGAATTTCCTGAAAAAGATTGGAAAGCAGGGTAATGAGTACACTTGCCCAATAGGTATCTTGGTATCAATATGAAGGCAAGTGCAAGTATTTATCATTTTAGCTCTAAAGAATAAGATAAATCATGCAAATATGATAAAACATGCGAATATAGCCAAAGTAACAAGATACGGTCAACAATGAGATATTAGAACATGATTGAGTAGGTAGATAGCAAGAATGTAAATTTGGCCTTTCCATGAACAAGAATGTAACAAGAAGGTACTTTTCATAACCACGTAGGCTATGCACTAGAAAGTCATGTAACAAGCAAGAATGTACTCTTCACTTAGCAACAAGTACTTCATGAATTCATGTGGATTCCCTGTGGATATTTCACTTATTTATAGAGAAAGTACTCCCAGCGCAATGCGACGCCAGTAGCATCATACCCCATGGTTTACAGTATGTTTCCGACAATCAACCGATGGGACTAGCATAGAGTCCTTGAACACAATCAGTGCTCGAACTGCATCTTCAAGTATAAATCAAGCTACTTTCACGTTTATAATAATAATGTGGCCAATAATGTACAAGTTCAACAAAAGTTCCATGATAAGGTAACCAAAATATAAGAATGCTTCAATTAAGAACAAGAGATTTCAAAGAATGAATTAATAACTAGGTTATCCCATGAAGAAAGATCGCCAGCATAACGGTACATTCTTTATTTTCCATATTTTTATTATTAATTTATTAACATAGTTTTAGAGTCCAGATACTTCCAAGATTATTCATGAACTCCATAAAACCAACCCCAAAGCAAAACCTTGGGTTAGACATAATCAAGATGCAAGCGGTCTATTACTTGGCCGTGTAGCATGCTTGGCGATCTAATTAAGGACCATTTCATGAATTAATGATATCGATGCGGTAAAAACCATCTGGAGTGTTAGCGGTCTAGCGGATGGCCGTTAGGTATCCGTTAGTGGTCTAGTGCATGGCCGCTAGCAGAAGTCAGACGGTCGTTCATATGGCCGCTAAGGTCCAGAATATAAAACACTGGTAAAAGTACTTTCTAGATAATGGGTTTTAAGGGTACAACCAGCTCGGTGTCCTAGTGGGAATCCCAGGCTCGCGGAGTCTTACGGAGGCCTTGAAATAAGATTTCCTAGTCCGTTGGAAGGGATATCCAATGGAGAGGTCATCATGTCTAAGATTATGTTCCTAATGTGCAAAGGTGTAACTAATGACAACATACCGAGATATGTGACATGTATTTAATAAATGACTCTTAGAAGAGAGAGAATATGTAGCATCCTGCATTTTTATTATAGTAATTCCATATAAGTTAATTATTTATTGGCTCAACTTCTAATGAAATTATTAAAAATCTAGAAAAATATGTATCTAGTGTAAAATTGAATTTGTAATAACTTTGTCTTCAGGTAAGAGCCCAAAATAAAATTCGTGAAGACCCAATTTCATGTTTTAGTAGTTTTTCGTGAGTTAGAAGACCTAGTTTAACCATCGCAATTTGGGTCCAATTTATGCCCATTTGTACCCCAATTCGAGCCAAACCCTAGCCCATTGATAGGTCCATGTTTTCTCTTCGAAAACCCTAAGTCTAGATGCTTCTACTGGCGGCGGCGGCGGTGGATTAGAACCCCATCTGAGATTTTCGCCGGAGTTTCTTCATTGGACTCTTCAACAAAATTCGATCGCTAGGAGTCCCTATAGGTCCTATTTATTGAGGGCTTTCGACGCTCTAGAACCCTATTTGCACCAGCGGCGGGTGGCGTAGCTGATCGTGACCGGACAAGAGAGAATTTGGGCGTTCTAGGAGCGGTACCTAGGGTTCCGACGACCCTTCCTTTCGTCTTTCTTTCCTTCAAGCTAAGGTAGGTCTCTCTCTGGCCAAACGAAAATCTAATGATACCATCTTGTCCGTCTTCTTGAGCCCTTTCTTTTGATACCTAATTGCCTAATTTTCATATACCATGCTGTTCTAATTTCATGTTTTACTCCGAAGTATATAAAAGGGTAACTTTCATGTTAACTAGACTAAAGTTGAATTCAATCATTTTTAGTCTTAATCAAAGCATGATATCTTGTGTGAAATTTAATGCTCTTTCGAACGGTAGTATTTTCCCTAATTTTTGTTCACTCTATCATGAGAAATCGAGCTTTTTAGCATAGCATGTCGAAGTTCGTCATTGGCGGGTTCTAGGTCGAGGTGACGCGCCTTCCAAAGACCGTTACAACCGTGATGGCCGCACGATAAACCGTCACTTGAGCCTGACGGCCTCACGACAGACTGTCACATGCCCTTGTGTTTTAAAATTTTAAGATTTTTATTTAATTATTTTCTGATACATAACGCACCTACTATAGACCGTTACATGCTTGTAACGCCCCTTATATGGACCGTCACGTTCTTCTGGCAAGGTGTTTTAAACTCTAATTCATGCGTTTTGAACCAGGAACTTGCTATGTTTTAGTATGAAATCTTGATCTGTAACAACGCAAAACGTGATAATAATCTAGTATCATGATCATAAACATTAACTTTTTATTCTCTACATGAAAGTTGTTAGATAATCCTAAGTTGAATGATCATATGGAATTTGATAAAAACCCTTAGTACTTGTATAAATTCTGATCCTTGCTAGATGTATATTGGTCTTGGCATTTTTGTTTTACCGTCATTCCACTCCGGTGGGATTGACTGACCGCACCGTCTTGGTTTTCCGTGTTGTTTAAGCCTCAATTCTTGTAATAGATGGGACTCTCCGTCGGATATTCCTTCCGTCGGACTAGGACCACTATTATGAGACCTCCGTAAGACCCCGTGAGCCTGGGATTCCCACCAGGACGTCGGGCAGGTTGTACCCCAAAGACCTGAACCCATGAACGTGGTTTGAATCGTGTATTGGGCCAATCCAAACTGGATTGATCTGTGAACTGTAACGGCCCAAGGTTGGACCGTCACGTCACTGTAACGAACTAAGGTCAGACCGTCACGTTCCTGCAGCGGCCCAGTTATCGACCGCCATAGGTAAGATATTTCATATGTTTCCCTTGTTTTATTATCATGTAGCAGTCATCAAGGTTGGCCTTGAACTGTGAAATCGTGCGTGATCCTTGTTTGCATCCTTGTCTTTCTACCTAATGTTCATTCCAACGATGTTGGAAATTTCTCTCAATCTTAGAAGTAAGTTCGTGAGCTTAAACCTTGGAACTCTTGGCCATTTAAGGTGATGAATGTCTAGACTAGGATCTATGATCCAACCCTTCAATGCCAACGCATCATAAAGGGCCTGGTCTAGTCCTAGGAGGAGCGCCCGAAAGTACTTGTGCCCCGGGCAGTTTGTAATGATAAGGTGTGGCATTGCACCGAAGTGCATGACTAGCGTGATTGGTCTGAGACATTCCACTTTTAATCATTTACTTGAAATTCCTGCGTGACATGCGTGCTTGTTATGGCCAATTCCATCTATCATTTTCGTGCAATTTTCATGAATAGTTCTTGCTATACTTGCTATACTATTTACTTGAAAGTTCATATTCTTTTCTTGTCTATCTTTTGTCATTATTTAGCATGACTTTCGTTGCAATGTTATTCCTAATTGAATGGTTAATTACTTTAATTATGCCTAATGATAGTGATATAAAATCCTACTGAGCTTTGCTCACCCCTACTTTCCAATCCTTTTTAGGTAGTTCGAATGAGGACGTGCGCTCCGATGGGGACGGGAACGAGTGATTCCAGGAGCGAGCCTTTTAGAATGATGTTTCAGTCAAGTTTAGATTAGTTGTTGAGTTGTTATCTAGAGTTGATGTATTTTCCGTTAATAAGTTAGAAGTCCACAAGGAGTCGGGTGTAATTAAATACTTTCTCGTATTATTATCAATAAAGATGGGTTAATTATTTTTCTTTATTATTAGCTTGGTGGTTTAGTCTTTTGTGGCAATGTATGCTCTGATTGACATGAATGATATAAACTGCTAAGTTCCGATTTTCCGCATCGGGGCGTGACAGTTTTTGTGGTATCAGAGCCTAGATTTTCTTTAGACCCTAGGTTGCTAGTAGTGTTATAGAACCTTTAACATTAGTAAAGTCAGAATCCGACCCAGTGAGTTGGGTAGAGACTTGGGCTAAGATTAATTAATTAACTATAAGAAGATAGATTCAATAGAACGTTCTAAATCACTTCTTTTATGTTGTAGGAATTTCCCGTGATGGCGGCAGAACGTGCTCAATGGCGAGACATGCAATGTACAGTGTAGGGCCTGACCCAGGCCTTACAGCAAGTAGCCCAAGGCGGCGGATAGCAAGGAGCAGGCAATCTACATCGGAATTTTCAAGGCCTTAATCCCCCACGTTTCAGTGGATCTTCGGACCCAGATGAGGCCGAGAACTGGCTGAAGGAGACAGAGAGGATCTTCAGGGTTATGCAATGTGGGGATCAGGATCGCGTCCTGTTAGCGACTTTCTAGTTAGAACGCGATGCTCGTGCTTGGTGGGAAACCGTGGAAGCCACGCTTAGGAATAGGCATGCCACATGGAACGAGTTCAAAGTGTTTTTCAATAGCAAGTATTTTTCAGATCGGGTGCAGGAGAAGAAAGTGGCCGAGTTCGCTGCTTTGAAACAAAGAAACTTGTTGGTTATAGAGTATGAAGCACAGTTTTCCAGATTGTGTAAGTATGCCCCACACTTGGTGTCCACTGAGAAAATGAAGGCTAAAAGATTTCTGAATGGTTTGAAGCTTCAGTATATCAATCAATTGGCACCCTTGGAAATCCATATCTACGCTGAGATAGTAAGGAAAGCACAAGTTTTGGAAGACACGATGGAGATGACTGACCGAATAAGAGGTCGGGATAAGAAGAAGGAATAGACTACCAGTTCCTGGAACCTTAAACCCGGTAATGGTCAGAAGAGGCCCAATGGCGGGCCGAGTTTTTCTAAGAACAAGAAACCCAAAGAAGGTGAGAAAAAGGTTGGACCAGCCGTGCCATCTAAGGCAGTTTGCAAGTATTGTGACCGTCCAGGTCACAAGATGGAAGAATGTTGGCGCAAGTTAGGCGCTTGTTTAAGGTGTGGTAGCAGGGACCACCGAATTCCAGAATGTCCCATTATTAATGAACCGGCAGCATCTGATAAGTCGCAAGGAGGTTTCAAGCGGCAAGGCAGGCTCTGCCCTCCAGGAGGTAGAGACTGAGAACCAAACTACCGAGGAAGGAGGTATTGTCGAAGATACTCTTACTATTCTTTCCAAGCCAGCATTCATACTTTTCGACATGGGAGCCACTCATTCTTTTATATCTCTAAAATTTGCTAAGACCTTATCTGTGAAACTGGTGTTATTGGACTCTCATCTTATGATATCCACCCCTATTGGTTCGGGATCCGAGATTAAATATTATTATCCTTCCAGTGAAGTTTTGATTAATGGTTGTAATTTGTCTGCCGATCTAGTATGCATGAAGATGAAAGATTATGACGTAATCTTAGGGGCTGATTGGTTATCTAAGCATGGTGCTAGTGTTCATTGCAAGTCAGGAGTAGTGCCTTTCCCTGGACGTCCTGAGCTTTCTTTCTGTGGCTCTAGGCTATCCAAGTCCATGCCGCTCATTTCGGCACTTCGGGCGGATAAGTTGTTAAGAAAGGGGTGTCCAACATTCTTGGCTTTGATTTCTTTAACTGATAAGGAGAAAGTGGAGTTGAAGGATATCCTTGTTATTCAAGATTTTCCGGAGGTGTTTCCAGATGAATTACCAGATCTTCCCCCTGAAAGGGAGGTGGTTTTCTCTATCGATCTGATTCCTGGCGCCTCACCTGTTTCGAGAGCCCTCTATCGTATGTCCCCTGCTGAGTTAACAGAATTGAAGGTGCAGTTGTTAGACTTGTTAGAGAGAGGGTTCATTTGTCCGAGTACTTCCCCGTGGGGTGCTACTGCTCTTTTTGTAAGGAAGAAAGATAGTTCCTTGAGGCTGTGTATTGATTATCGTCAATTGAATCAGCTCACCGTGAAGAACAAGTATCCATTACCAAGGATCGATGAGTTATTTGATCAGATATCTGGAGCCCAGTACTTCTCAAAGATCGATCTCAGATCTGGGTATCATCAGTTGAGGATAAAAGATGAATATATTTTTAAGACGACATTCCGTAGCAGGTATGGGAATTTTGAATTTGTGGTAATGCCGTTTGGACTAACTAATGTTCCTGTAGCTTTTATGCAGCTAAGGAATAGTGTTTTTCGGCCCTACTTGATCAGTGGGTCGTATTATTTATTGATGATATTCTGATATATTCAAGGAGCAAGGAGGAGCATGAAAGGCACTTGAGAATGGCGTTACAAATATTAAAGGATCATCAGCTATACGCCAAGTTTAGTAAATGTGAGTTCTGGTTACAAGAGGTATCTTTTCTAGGGCACATTATTTCTAAAGAGGGAATCGCAGTAGACCCTTCCAAAGTTGAGGCTATACGTAATTGGGAAAGACATGCGAATGTAACTGAGATCAAAAGTTTCTTCGGCTTAGCAGGCTATTATCGAAGGTTCATTAAAGATTTCTCCAAGATTGGAGTGCCTTTGACAAGGTTAACTCATAAGGAGAATTGTTTTGAGTGGACTGATGATTGTGAGAAGAGTTTTCAGACTTTGAAGGGGTGTTTGACCACTACCCCAGTTTTGGTCTTGCCCTTAGGTGAAGGAGGTTTTGTACACCGACGCTTCAGGAATCGGTATGGGTTGCATATTGATGCAGCGAGGGAGAGTGATAGCCTATTCCTCTAGATAATTGAGAAAACATGAGGAGAATTACCTTGTTCATGATCTGGAGTTAGCAGCTGTTGTGTTTGCTCTTAAGATATGGAGGCATTATCTTTATGGAGAAACTTTCACCGTGTACTTAGACCATAAGAGCTTAAAATATCTATTTTCTCAAAAGGAATTGAATATGAGACAGAGAAGGTGGCTAGAGTACTTAAAGGATTTCGACTTCTCCATTGAATATCATCCCGAAAAAGGGAATGTTGTAGCAGACGCTTTGAGCAAGAAGCCGATAGCTAGATTAGCCAGTTTGATGCTTCAAGAGTAGAAGTTGTTAGAATAGTTTGCCAGTCTAGATATTACAGAAAAGGAAGATCGAATCTTGGTGGCTCATGTCCAGCTTCGTTCAGAATTGCTAGCAGAAATTAAGCAGTTGCAGGATAATGACCCAGTGCTCGTTGAAATTAAAGAAAAGATGGATAGTCAACCAGATTTTATGTTAACTGTTGATGGGAGATTATTGTTTTGAGGGAGAACATGTGTCCCTGATTCCACGGAGATAAAGAAGAAGATTCTTGAAGAAGCGCACCGATCTAAGTATATTATACATCTAGGAGCTACAAAGATGTACAGAGATTTGAAGAGAACTTTTTGGTGGCCGAACATGAAAAGAGAAGTGGCCGATTTTGTGAGCAGGTGTTTAGTATGCCAACAAGTAAAAGCGGAGCATTTCAGGCCTGCTGGGAAATCAAAGCCTCTTGAAATACCCCAATGGAAGTGAGAAAGTGTCGGTATGGATTTTATTATGGGTTTACCCCGAACACGAGGAGGCCTTGATGGAATTTGGGTGATCATTGACCGACTAACAAAGTCCGCACACTTTTTGTCTATTAAGTCAAAGTGGACTGTAGATGTTTTGGCTGCCCTGTATGTGAAGGAAATAATAAGATTACATGGAGTCCATGTAGCCATCATATCTGACAGAGACCCCAGGTTTACATCTCACTTTTGGAAAGGACTACAAGCATCATTAGGAACCCGTTTGAACTTCAGTACAGCTTTTCACCCTCAGACTGACGGGCAGACTGAGAGAGCGAACCAGATTGTTGAAGACATGTTGAGAGCCTGCGTAATTGATTTTGGAGGCAGTTGGCATGAACACTTACCTTTGATTGAGTTTGCATACAATAATAGTTACCAATCCAGTATTCAGATGGCACCGTTTGAAGCTTTGTATGGCAGGAGTTATAGATCTCCTCTTTGTTAGGAAGAAGTTGGTGAAAAGCAATGGCTCGGGCCAGATCTTATCTCAGAATCATCCAAGAACATTCAAGTTATTAGAGACCGTTTGAAGGTCGCCCAGTCCAGACAAAAGAGCTATGCAGATAATAGAAGAAGGGAGTTAGAATTTCAGATTGGGGAACATATATTTTTGAAAGTTTCACCATCAAGAGGAATTAGAAGATTTGGAATTCGAGGCAAGTTAAGCCCAAGGTTCGTTGACCCATTTGAAGTTTTAGAGAGGGTAGGCGAAGTTGCCTATAGATTGGCCTTACCACCACAGTTAGCAGGCATTCACAATGTGTTTCATGTATCCATGCTTCAGAAGTATGTGTATGACCCTTCGCACATTATCCAGTATGCTGATTTGGAATTGAAGAAAGACTTATCTTATGAAGAAAAGCCTATCAAGATATTGGACTTCAAGCAACAACAACTCAGGAATCGATCTATTCCGATGGTCAAGGTCCAGTGGAGTCAGTGTGGAGCAGAGGAAGCAACATGGGAGTCCGAGGATACCATCAGGAAGTTATACCCCGAATTGTTTTAAGGTTGGTTGTTATCAGATTCGGCGAATTTGGGGACCAAATTCCTTAAAGAGGGGGAGGATGTAGCATCCTGCATTTTTATTATAATAATTCCATATAAGTTAATTATTTATTGTTGCTTTATCACTACAAACCAGATGTCTAATAGAACTGCTGCTTAGATGAATCAAATTTCTGGCTTTCATCATAAAAGTGGAAGCATTACCTATTTAGGTATCCCTCTCTTTAAGGGTAGAGTTAAGATCCCTCACTTCAAATATTTGATTGATAAGGTGAGTAATAAACTTGCTGGTTGGCAAAGCTAACTTCTATCTCAGGCTGGGAGGCTGGTGCTAATTAAAGCTGTGCTATCTACTATTCCTTTATATACTGCTGCAGTGGCTTCTATTCCTTACACTATTATAAAACACATAGGGAGAATTTGCTCCAATTTTTTCTGGCAGGGCATGGAATCTGTTAAAAAAAAGCATTGGGTATCTTGGGACAGGGTTTGCAGCCCCATCACGGAAGGAGGTCTGGGAATTAGAAGTCTGTCAGATTCACAAATGTGTTTCTATATTAAGTTGATTTGGAATACTATTCACAATACATCTATGTGGGCCAGGTTTATGAGGAGTAAGTATTTGCATAATCAACATATTGCAACAAGTAGAATTCCTTTCCCTGTAGGAATTAAAGTGTTGGATTTTGAGAAGGTTCGGAGGTTGTTTCTTTCAGGGTATAGAATGGTGGTCTATGATGGAGCCAATACTAATTTTCTTAAAGATAATTGGTTTAAGGGGAGACCTCTTACAGAAGCTATAGCATTGAATTCTCAGGGGTTTGACAACTGTTCAGTGAAGGAAGTTATAGAAAATCACCAGCACCCTATCTGGGGTATCATAGATGATCAGAGCATGAAAGAGCAGATACAAAGCTTTAATACTCGAACAGGTGATGATATCCCAGTATGGGCTTATACTAGATCAGGGGATTTCAGTTTGAAAACTGCATACTCTTTGTTGAAAGGACAGAATGTCAGATTTAATCCTCATTGGAAAAATCTTTGGCATAGTAGAATCTCTCCTCGGGCATCTCTATTCTGCTGGAAAGTTTTGAATCATGCTATTCCTGTTGACAGCCTTATTCAACAGAATGGTATTATGATGGCCTCCAAGTGCAATTGTTGCCTTATTTCTTCTAAAACAGAGACATAAAACCACTTATTCATAAAGAGTGATATTGCTAATCTGTTATGGAGTAATTTTGCTTCTTTTTTCAGTTGTAATTGTTTGAATGAAGACAGCATCATAAGAAGATTGGAATTAATTGTCAACAAGACTGTTAGAAATAAGCCAAAATACTTCATTCGGCTTATTATTGCCAGTCTGATTGTATGGGAAATATGGAAAAGTAGATGCTCTGCTAGATTTGAAGGGCAGCAAATAAATGGAATGAGAATGGTTAACTCTATCTCTTCGGAGACTGCTTATGTGGTTGGTCAGATTAAATTTAAGCAAGGTGTTAATTCAGAATATCAGAAACAGCTCCTCAGACATGGTATTAAAATCTCTTGTAAGAACTCAAAGTGCACTCTTATAAGATGGACCCCCCCTGCCACAGGTTTCATCTTAAATGTGGATGGCGCATGTAAAGGTAATCCTGGTATCTCTGGGGGGGGAGGATGCATCAGAGACTTCCGGGGTTTCTTAATTCTGGGATTTGCCTATTTCTATGGTCATGGTTCAAATATGGCTGCAGAGGGCCGTGCTCTTCTTGATGGTCTTCGGTTGGCTAAATTACATAACATACAGTTAGAAGCTGTTTGTACAGATTCCCTTTCCCTGGTTGGTTTACTTAACTCCAAGAAAGCTCCTCCTTGGTCCTTATTACCTTGGTGGCAACATTTGTTAAATTTGCACTCTGCTCTCCATTGCCCGATTATTCATTCTTACAGAGAGGCAAACCAGGTTGCTGATGCATTGGCAAATTATGCAATCATCATGGGCAGAAATATGGAATTTCGATCGGTTCGAGAGCTTCCTGCAATTGCTAAAGGTTATGCCATCGCAGATGCTATTGGCCTGCCTAATATCAGAATAAGAAAAGTCTAATGGCTTTGACTGGTAGTTTGGAAGATTAGGAGTTATTCTGCGGTTTCATTTTACTCTCTAGCTCTCTGTGTACAGAAGTTTTTTGCTCATCTTTTCTTGGTTTGGATTCTCATAGTCTTTGGCTTTCTGCATCCTTGCTTATAGCATATTTTTCCTCCTGTGGGAGGCTGTACCAACCAGGGGTATGCCCCGTTGACTTTGTACTTCCTTATACATATATACAATAATGGCCACGGTATCTTGCTGGAGGAGTGAGAACATGTTTCTCTTATGGGGAAACGTGCACTCGACCAGTTTAATGATGCTGGGGGCTGGTGGCTTTAAAAAAAAAGTTAATTATTTATTGGCTCAACTTCTAATGAAATTATTAAAAATCTAGAAAAATATGTATCTAGTGTAAAATTGAATTTGTAATAACTTTGTCTTCAAGTAAGAGCCCAAAATAAAATTCGTGAAGACCCAATTTCATGTTTTAGTAGTTTTTTGTGGGTTAGAAGATCTAGTTTAACCATCGTAATTTGGGTCCAATTTAAGCCCATTTGCACCCCAATTTGAGCCAAACCCTAGCCCATTGATAGGTACTTATTTTCTCTTCGAAATGACCCTAAGTCTAGATGCTTCTACTGGCAGCGGCGGCGGCGGATTAGAACCCCATCCGAGATTTTCGCCGGAGTTTCTTCATTGGACTCTTCAACCAAATTCGATCGCTAAGAGTCCCTATAGGTCCTATTTATTGAGGGCTTTCGACGCTCTAGAACCCTATTTACACCAGCGACGGGTGGCGTAGCTGATCGTGACCGGAAGGGAGAGAATTTGGGCGTTCTAGGAGCGGTACCTAGGGTTCCGGCAACCCTTCCTTTCCTCTTTCTTTTCTTCAAGCTAAGGCAGGTGTCTCTCAGGCCAAACGAAAATCTAATGATACCATCTTGTCAGTCTTCTTGAGCCCTTTCTTTTGATACCTAATTGCCTAATTTTCGTATACCATGCTGTTCTAATTTCATGTTTTACTCCGAAGTATATAAAAGGGTAACTTTCATGTTAACTAGACTAAAGTTGAATTCAATCATTTTTAGTCTTAATCAAAGCATGATATCTTGTGTGAAATTTAATGCTCTTTCGAACGGTAGTATTTTCCCTAATTTTTGTTCACTCTATCATGAGAAATCGAGGTTTTTAGCATAGCATGTCGAAGTTCGTCATTGGCGGGTTCCAGGTCGAGGTGACGCGCCTTCCAGAGACCGTTACAATCGTGACGGCCGCACGATAAACCGTCACCTGAGCCTGACGGCCTCACGACAGACCGTCACATGCCCTTGTGTTTTAAAATTTTAAGATTTTTATTTAATTATTTTCTGATACGTAACGCACCTACTATAGACCGTTACATGCTTGTAACGCCCCTTATATGGACCGTCACGTTCTTCTGGCAAGGTGTTTTAAACTCTAATTCATGCGTTTTGAACCAGGAACTTGCTATGTTTTAGTATGAAATCTTGATCTGTAACAACGCAGAACGTGATAATAATCTAGTATCATGATCATAAACATTAACTTTTTATTCTCTACATGAAAGTTGTTAGATAATCCTAAGTTGAATGATCATATGGAATTTGATAAAAACCCTTAATACTTGTATAAATTCTGATCCTTGCTAGATGTATATTGGTCTTAGCATTTTTGTTTTACAGTCATTCCACTCTGATGGGATTGACTAACCGCACCGTCTTGGTTTTCCGTGTTGTTTAAGCCTCAATTCTTGTAATAGATGGGACTCTCCGTCGGATATTCCTTTCGTCGGACTAGGATCACTATTATGAGACCTCCGTAAGACCCCGTGAGCATGGGATTCCCACCAAGGCATCGGGCAGGTTTTACCCCAAAGACCTGAACCCATGAACGTGGTTTGAATCGTGTATTGGGCCAGTCCAAACAGGACTGATCTGTGAACTGTAACGGCCCAAGGTTGGACCGTCACGTCACCGTAACGGACTAAGGTCAGACCGTCACGTTCCTATAGCGGCCCAATTATCGACCGCCACAGGTAAGATATTTCATATGTTTCCCTTGTTTTATTATCGTGTAGCAGTCATCAAGGTTGGCCTTGAACTGTGAAATCATGCGTGATGCTTGTTTGCATCCTTGTCTTTCTACCTAATGTTCATTCCAACGATGTTGGAAATTTCTCTCAATCTTAGAAGTAAGTTCGTGAGCTTAAACCTTGGAACTCTTGGCCATTTAAGGTGATGAATGTCTAGACTAGGATCTATGATCCAACCCTTCAATGCCAACGCATCATAAAGGGCCCGATCTGGTCCTAGGAGGAGCGCCCGAAAGTACTTGTGCCCCGGGGAGTTTGTAATGATAAGGTGTGGCATTGCACCGAAGTGCATGACTAGCGTGATTGGTCTGAGACATTCCACTTTTACTCATTTACTTGAAATTCCTGCGTGACATGCGTGCTTGTTATGGCCAATTCCATCTATTATTTTCGTGCAATTTTCATGAATAGTTCTTGATATACTTGCTATACTCTTTACTTGAAAGTTCATATTCTTTTTCTATCTATCTTTTGTCATTATTTATCATTACTTTCGTTGCAACATAATTCCTAATTGAATGGTTAATTACTTTAATTATGCCTGATGATAGAGATATAAAATCCTACTTAGCTTACCTCTACTTTTCAATCCTTTTCAGGTAGTTCGGATGAGGACGTGCGCTCCGATGGGGACGGGAACGACTGATTCCAGGAGCGAGCCTTTTAGAATGATGTTTTAGTCAAGTTTAGATTAGTTGTTGAGTTGTTATCTAGAGTTGATGTATTTTCCGTTAATAAGTTAGAAGTCCACAAGGAGTCAGGTGTAATTAAATACTTTCTCATATTATTATCAATAAAGATGGGTTAATTGTTTTTCTTTATTATTAGCTTGGTGGTTTAGTCTCTTGTGGCAATGTATGCTCTGATTGACATGAATGATATAAATTGCTACATTCCGATTTTCCGGGTCGGGGCGTGACAGAATCGCGATAAAACAGTGATCATGAATCATCTATCATCTTTGAAAATATATTTATTACAAGAATATATGATTTTGGTCATAAATTAACATAAGTTAAAAAAATGTCAATGTGCATGAAACATGAAATCTACTATAATGAATGATAGAATTAACTAACTATATGAAACCAAAGTTCAAACTAGAATAAAACTTAGCTAACTAGGCTTAACATATAATAATCATGGCTAATCTACCATATGTATCAGATTTACAATATTATAGAAAATCTGTAATAAAAAATGGTCTAATGGGTGACCGTCTCTCGGTTGCTAGCGATTTATCGTACGACCGCTAGATTTTTTGGCGGTCTACAGGAAGACCGTTTCTTCCTGTGTAAATCTTAGTTCAAAAGATAATAAGACTAAATGCTATACTAATGCATATCATGCCTGAAAATCAACATATATAAACTTCCATAACCATGATAGAACAAATATAGGGCAACAATATGCATAGGTTTGTGTAGTTGACAAGAAAATTTCCTTTTTATTCCATTTAGGCTAGGTTCATGCATGAGGATTGTACTAAATGCTCCACTAAAACATGAAATTCTCTAGATACAATGCATGAAATCGAATGAAACAAGAGGGCTTTTATTCCTGACTCAAAGTTTGACCCATTCATGAGATAACCTACCTCTTTCCAAGACTTTAGATTTCTAATTTAAGGCTGTAAGTCACCCCTAGTTCTCTGCTCGTCCTAAATTAAATCAGCAACTTCGCACCCTTGTATCTCCTGATTCCTTTAACCTAAAGACGTGAAATTTTGAGGGTAGATAGAAGATATGAAGGGTAACAAAAAGTTCTTAAAACACTTCTACTAAATACCTAGTTTAGGGCTTTGAATTCCTTGATCTTCTTGGGTCGATTGCACTAATTCCCTAGTTCTTAATGTAGAATCACCAACTTTGGAAGACTCTAACAATTTTCAGACTTGATCTCCTAGAATGAAAATCGGAGTATAGTTAGTTCTAATTATAACAAACAAACTTCTAGAAGAAACTTACCTTTAATTCGACCTCCTTACCTTAGTTCCACGCGTGCCAAAAGTAAGTGTCACATATGTCAAATATGGGACCTATTTATAGGGTTAGCTAGGGTTTTGAGGATTAGAACGAACTTAGAGTCCAAACTCGGCTTTCAATTCGATCTACTATCCTTCTAGACTTATCTAATTAGTAGATAGAGTCAATCCTATGTGATTTGGATGCCAAAAATCCTACCTTTCCACGCTATTTTCCATTCACGGAACTGCAGTGACTTAGCGGTCTAGGACTTGACCGCCAACCGTCCATTAGCGGTCTCGCGATAGACCGTTTTCACTATTTGGCACCGAATTTGAAATACATCAAACTCTTTTGATATTATCCCTATTATTATCCCTTTATATACCCACCAAGGAGCAATTATCTCCTTTAATTATGTGACTACTCCTATTTTAAGGTTCTAGAATATGGGCTGAGATCCAAACAATCCTTTTTGAGCCTATTGGGTTTATTATATCGGCCTAAACCTCTGGGATCAATGTAAGGCCTTTAATAATTAGATTTTAATTTATTTATAATTTAATTAAAATTTTAATAATTATATTTTAATTTCAAAAAATTCTTGAAAAATTCTCAAGCGTTACACCCTCCCCCACTTTAAAAGAATTTGTCCCGAAATTCAATGCATTGATTTATGGAGAGTATACTTACATTCAAATAGTTCTAGAAATCTTTTGCCCATGGCTTCTTCGGATTCCCATGTTTCTTCAGATTTAGTCCACTAGATCTTGACCATAGGAATAATTTTATTCCGAAGTTGACGCACTTCTCGTTCAATGATCTTGATTGGCTTTTGCTCACATGTTAAATCCTTTTTAATCTCCAGATTGTCGTAAGTGATGACATGGAAAGGATCAAAAACATACTTCTTGAGCATTGAGACATGAAATACATCATGAACTTCTGCCAGTTGAGGGGGCAAAGCTATACGATATGCGACTTCACCAACCCTTTCGAGAATCTCAAAGGGGCCAATGAATCTTGGAGTAAGCTTGCCTTTGATACCGAACCTTCGAATACCTCGGCCTAGAGAAACTTTAAGAAACACATGGTCTCCTACTTGAATTTTCAGGTCGCACCTTCGATTATCGGCATATGACTTCTGTCTGTCTTGAGCCATCTGAAGTCTTTCTTGAATAAGCTTTATCTTTTCGGTAGTATCCCTAATGATGTCGGGACCAAGAAATTGCTTTTCTCCTACTTGTGAGTCTAGTCAAAGGAACGACGATCTTGGAGAAATCTTTGATAAATCTCCTTTGACTCGGTAATGTTTACAGAAGCAAGGAAAGCTTCACATCCTTGCAAAATAAGTTTACAAGCATGAAGAGATGAAATGATGGTAGGATGCTTCCTATATTTTATATCAAGGAAGGAAAACCTTGGAAGACCAGGTTTCCAAAAAGAGATAATCTAGTTGCGGCAATTTATATAGGCATCGTAGTCTACAAGCCAATCCACGCCTAGAAGAGCATCGTAGCCCTCCATGTCAAGGCATACGAGGTTTGCAGGAAGATTGTGACCTTCTACCATTACCTCACTATCAAGATAATAGTTCAAGGTCCTAAGGTAGAGGAACTGATAAAATAGGTAAGGTTTTTACAAAAGTAGTAGATATAAAGGAATGAGAAACACCAGTATCAAATAGTACGAATGCAGGATAGGAATACATTTGGATAGTACCTTTCATTAGCCCATCATCTTTGGGCGCTTCTTCCTCTTCCAGAATAGCATTTAAACGGGCCTGACGCTTGCGCCCACCACCGGAAGATTGTTCCTTCATTAGCGGGCAATCCGGCATGTGGTGCTCCCGGCTGCCACATCTTAAACAAGGGCCAAGATGCTTCTAGCACTCTTCGGCCGAATGACCGAACTTCTCGTAAAATGTGCAAGCTGCCATAACTTGCTTCTCTTCTTCTTTTACTTTCTTGTTTTTGTGGTTACCACTATCATTCCCATTCCGGGATCTCTTATTGCTATCACGAGATTTGTAAGGCTCCGTGATACTAAACGTCTTCTTATCATGACGATCAGACCTTTGGCTTGGTTCCTCGCCCTTACCTTTTAATTTCTCGACCTTCTCTAAGGTCCTCTCGCATAAATGCGCCCATTGGACCATCTCCGCGTAAGTACAGATATTTTGAGTCCCAAGTTGTTTAATATACTCGGGCCTCAATCCATCCATGAATCGATTAGCCTTTAATAAATCAGTGCTAACCAGGTGAGGAGCATAAGGCGCCAGCCTAGAAAATTGAAGTTCATACTCCGCTACCGTCATCATGCCTTGACGTAACGAAGCAAATTCTATAGCCTTCCTCTCCTTAACATGCTTGGAGAAGTATCTTGCTCGGAAAGTGTAAGGAAACCTTCCCAAGTGTGTGGTGCATCAGCTGGCGGTGTCGAAACGGACTTCCACCATGTGCAGGCATCTTTATTTAATTGGAAAGTGGCAAGGCGAACCTTCTCTTGATCCGTACATTGCATAACATCGAAGATGCGGTTCATCTCATCTATCCAATTCTCAACTTCATCTGGATTAGAGAAACCCAAAAACCGTGGAGGATTTAAGCTCCGAAAGTTTCTATGTAAGTCTCCCGCTCTTACCCCTGCGCCAGCTTGGGCCATGGTTTGTAACGCTTGAGTAAGACCTGTAACGGTCTCTTGCATACCGTTCTAGTCAACACGATGAGCCATTGTATGAATAAGGTACCTGAGAAGAGTAATGATTTCATTAATTCTAATGGAATAAATGAGGTTAATCCTTAGACATAATTCTAATTTCTATCTCATCCCGGGTTCTACCCAATTCCTCTCATAGGTTGGGAAGTTTCTTCCTAGTTTCATAGGTGTGGGTCCTTAAACCTTGAACTTAACCTGTGACATGACTTTTCCCTAGGACTTCTAGTCCTAGTGCTCTGATACCACTTTCACTGTCACGTCCCGAGATTATGCAAGCGAAAAGAATCAGAAATGTGAACAGTCGACTAGTACGTCTCGAGCAAGCAATATAATAAGAGCACAAGACAATCACATAAGAGTAATTGCACAAGGTAATTTACTAAAACCTTTAACTTTATTCATTCATAAAATACTTCCCAAAGTACACAAATTATTTAATTGTCCATACTAGACTCAAGAAAATAAAAATTACATCATGACTTTGACTAGACAGTAATTTCACTAAGGCTTCTCTCGATCATATGTTCTTTAATCGCTCTCAGATTCACCGCTTGAGTAATCAGAACCCGTCCCACTAGAATTTCTTGAAAAAGATTGGAAAGTAGGATAATGAACGCACTCGCCCAGTATGTATCTTCGTATCAATATGAAGGCAAGTTTAAGTATTTATCATTTTATCTCTAAAGAATAAGATAAATCATGGAAATACGATAAAACATGTGAATAAAGTCAAAGTAACAAGATACGATCAAGAATGAGATATTAGTACATGATTGATCAGGTAGATAGCAAGAATGTAAATTTGGCCTTTCCATGAACAAGAATGTAACAAGAAGGTACTTTTCATAACCATGTAGGCTATGCACTAGAAAGTCATGTAACAAGCAAGAATGTACTCTTCACTTAGTAACAAGTACTTCGTGAATTAATGTGGATTCCCCGTGGATATTTCACTTATTTATAGAGAAAGTACTCCCAGCGCAATGCGACGCCAGTAGCATCATATCCCATGATTTACAGTATGTTTCCAACAATCAGCCGAGGGGATAGCATAGAGCCCTTGAACACAATCAGTACTCAAACTGCATCTTCAAATATAAATGAAGCTACTTCCACGTTTATAACAATAATGTGGCCAATAATGTACAAGTTCAACAAAAGTTCCATCAAAAGGTAACCAAAATATAAGAATGCTTCAATTAAGAACAAGAGATTTCAAAGAATGAATTAATAACAAGGTTATGCCATGAAGAAAAATCGACAGCATAAGGGTACATTCTTTATTTTTCATATTTTTATCATTAATTTATTAACATAGTTTTAGAGTCCAAATACTTCCAAGATTATTCATGAACTCCATAAAACCAACCCGAAAGTAAAACCTTGGGTTAGACATAATCAAGATCCAAGCGGTCTATTACTGGGCCGTTTAGCACGCGTAGCGGTCTAATTAAGGACCGTTTCATGAATTAACGATATCGATGCGGTAAAAATCCTCTGGAGGGTTAGCGGTCTAGCAGATGGCCGTTAGGTATCCGTTAGCAGTCTAGTGCATGGCCGCTAGCAGAAGTCAGACGGTTGTTCTTATGGCTGCTAAGGTCCAGAATATAAAACACCGGTAAAAGTGCTTTCTAGATAATGGGTTTTAAGGGTACAACCAGCTCGGCATCCTAGTGGGAATCCCAGGCTTGCGGAGTCTTACGGAGGCCTTGAAACAAGATTTCCTAGTCCGTTGGAAGGAATATCCAATGGAGAGGTCATCATGTCCAAGATTGTGTTCCTAATGTGCAAAGGTGTAACTAATGACAACATACCGGGATATGTGACATGTATTTAATAAATGACTCTTAGAAGAGAGAGAATCGTGATAAAACAGTGATCATGAATCATCTATCATCTTTGAACATATATTTATTATAAACATATACTAAGACTAAATGCTATACTAATGCATATCATGCCTGAAAATCAACATATATAAACTTCCATAACCATGATAGAACAAATATAGGGCAACAATATGCATAGGTTTGTGTAGTTGACAAGAAAATTTCCTTTTTATTCCATTTAGGCTAGGTTCATGCATGAGGATTGTACTAAATGCATAGTTCCACTAAAACATGAAATTCTCTAGATACAATGCATGAAATCGAATGAAACAAGAGGACTTTTATTCCTGACTCAGAGTTTGAGCCATTAATGAGATAACCTACCTCTTTTCTAGACTTTAGATTTCCAATTTAAGGCTGTAAGTCACCCCTAGTTCTCTGCTCGTCCTAAATTAAATCAGTAACTTCACGCCCTTGTATCTCCTGATTCCCTTAACTTAAAGACGTGAAATTTTGAGGGTAGATAGAAGATATGAAGGGTAACAAAAAGTTCTTAAAACACTTCTACTAAATACCTCGTTTAGGGCTTTGAATTTCTTGATCTTCTTGGGTCGATTGCACTAATTCCCTAGTTCTTAATGTAGAATCACCAACTTTGGAAGACTCTAACTCTTTTCAGACTTGATCTCCTAGAATGAAAATCGGAGGATAGTTAGTTCTAATTATAACAAACAAACTCCTAGAAGAAACTTACCTTTAATTCGACCTCTTTACCTTAGTTCCACGCGTGCCAAAAGTAAGGGTCGCGTATGTCAAATATGGGACCTATTTATAGGGTTAGCTAGGGTTTTGAGGATTAGAACGAACTTAGAGTCCAAACTAGCTAGGCTTTCAATTTGATCTACTATTGATGGGGACATCACCTCCCATGCCCACGTTCACAGCTCGTCTCCTCACCCCGGTTGCATCCGGCATGGTTTAGTCATTTAATTTTAAGTCCTATGTAATTTTATTTGAGTCATTTGATGTATTTTCCCTTTTATTTGAGTCATGTTCCTAGGTCTTGCATTTATTTTACTAAGTTTGAGTGTCATTAGATTGTGTAATGTACTATTGAGCCCAATTCTTCGGGCTTGGCCCATGAGCCCCCCCTACCCCTTCGGTTATTTGTTATTGAGTCTTTTGTAAGGGACTTATTGTAAAATGTGGGTTTCCTATATATAGGGCCCCATTTCCTTCATTTGGAGGTAATGAATCAATCAATGAAAAAAATGCCATTTGAGAGTCCAAAGCTTAGTTTAGTGGAGTGATTCCAACAATTTTTGGGTGAGAAACCCTAGGGGAGAGATTCCCCACCCTTCCCTCTCTTAATCTCTCTTTTTCACTCCACTTTCTCTCTCCTCAACACCCAATTTCAAATTTTCTTCTCTCTCCTCCCTTCCCAACCACCTCAACCCCCACCTACCATCATTAAAGCCCTCCACTTCCCCATGGCCTCCATTACTCCACCCCCCTAGTCCCAAGAAGATCCCTCACCATTCCAACACCATCTTCCACATTCCAACACCATTTTCCCCATTCCAACACAATCAACCCCTTCCCCACACAACCCCACAACTTCCAAGGCCATTTCAAATTTGAAATCCACCCTTCCCTCCACTCACTTGTGCCCCCCCCCCTCACTTTCTCCTCTCACCCACCTTCTCAAATTCGTAGCTCCTCCTCCCACCACCTGTTAGACCCCCTTCCAGACCCCATTCTTCCCTTCCCCCACCTTAGAACACCCCCTCCTAGACCCCCTCACAGCCTGGGCTTTCCCCACACTAATCCACCCACATTTCCTCTCCCATATACCCCATTCCCCCCATCATCATCAACCTACAGCTCTCAACTGAAGATCTACAGCAGACCAGTAACTTGCAGCGGCCACCACGACCTCCTCCGGATAAGTTTGAAGACCCAAGAGACATCGTCGGAAGCGTCTGCCAGTCGCCTTCGCAACTGAAGTGGTTTCATCTTCTTCCGATCTCCAAGTCGTCCAGGAGGTCCATTCTCCCACAGCTGCGCGGTTCTACCTCGGCTGAGGACCTGAGCCGGCTTAGAAGCTCTGCCACGACGAGCCCAAAGGAATCAGTCTTAAAGCCCTTCTTCAAAGTTCTTCATCGGCCTGTCTACTTTCAGAATCAAGAAGCGGAAGCCCATTCAGCATCCAGGAACAGAAGTTACCAATTTTCTTCCACGGTCGTGCGGCTCTGCCTTCCCCAATCTGCATCGACACCTCCTCACTCTTCTGGCTCCACAGATCGTCTCTGTTTTTTTCTGGCGTCCCTGTTTCTTTTTCTGCAAAGAGGACTCACCCAAGGTTCTAACGGCGCTGATGGCATCAAATTTGGAGTTCGGGAACGGTCAAGACAGCCTCTGCACCCTACTGTTGGTGACCTGCCCCTGCTAGTCCGAGAAACAGAGGACCTGTTCAAGCTCCTGCCCCGTCCAACAGCGACTCCAGAAGAAATTACAAAAATTCTGAGGCATTCCCCTTCCTGTTACAAAGATTTCGCTGCTAGTCTCGCCATCAGCACAATTCCTGAGCAAGATCTACAACAGAAACACTGACCCTCTGTCCTGGTTCACTGACAGTAGGCAGATTCGGCGTCCACCCTTGTTCCTCGTTCTTTGCTTTGGTTTCCCCGCCCCGCTTGGCCGGCTGAAGGCCCCTCCCTGCGTGGAGGTAGTATTGATGTAATATCATTAACCCCTACCCCAAGTTCCCCCTCCTGCGAGAGGTGTAGTGGTGTAATTTGTTTGGGGCAGGTCAAGCGACACCGCCGCGGCGTGTGGGGATCCACTCGCCTCCCCGCTCGCCCTCGTCTCCGACCGGGACCGGTTTCTTCAAACCGGTCGAGTAAGTGCTCAAACCTTCACTCCAATTAGTGCTTGTCTTTCAATATTAGTTCTTAATTCCGCTGGTTATGCGAGTGAGAGCCCGATCCTCAAGCCCCATAAACTTGAGTGATCACCGTGGGAATATTGCAACCGGTGCCTTTGGCACTTTGTCGGCCCCCTTGATTTGGGCATCCCCACCCTTTGGGAATCAAGTCTTGGCCTTGCTGGCCCTCTACCAGCAAGGGCCCAACCCCACATCCTCCCCTTGGCATTGCCAAGTCACCCCGGGCTTGGGTGAGTGACGATAGAGCGGTGGCCCAATTTGGCCCGTTTTGAATGCGATTGTGCTTGCTTGCATTAGGTCCGAGGTCGTGTCACATCAAGTGGTATCAGAGCAAGTTCACAACTTGTCTCTTCACAAGTTGGTCCTAGGGCATGTTTATGCATTTAGAGTCCTCGGTTGCATCTCCCATGTCCACTAGAATGGCCACTTCATACCCGTCATATTCATCCCCATCAACTTTCCCAAGAAGCCCAAATCCTCATGGAAGCTCCATTGCCAACAAAGTGGGTAGCAACACCTCTATCATAGAAGCCCTGCCTAATGTCCTTAATCGGCTTGAAGATATCATGTCTCGACTCGACCGACTTGAAGGAAATAGCCGTGCACCAAGAGTGAATGAGAGTGACCTTTGGGGAAATCTAGAAACCATATTTTTAGAACACTTGAAAATCAAAACCCCCGCCTTTGATGGATCCAACAGCCCAAGCATTTACATAGATTGGGAGATTTCCCTAGACCAATTCTTTAAAAGTTGCCCCTTGAACGAAGAAAGGAGAATGAGGCTAGCCAAGGCACACCTCTCCAAACAAGCTAAAACTCATTGGTTTGTTGTGGAAGGTTTAAGAAGGATCCGCAGGGAGGCCCCCATTAGCACTTGGGATGAGATGAAGGTCAAGCTTAGGAAAACCTACACTCTCCAACCCTCTCCCTCCTACTCAAATCACAAAAGCCCAAGGAGTACTTCAACTCCTTCATCCCCACCCGGTCAATCCAAGACCCCAATCACCCATTCCCTACCACTTCCCATCTCTCCCACCCCAACCACTACATTTACACCCCACCTCCAAGTCCACACCACAACCATAGGCCCCCATACCCAATTGGGCCCCATGGCCAACTCTCCACCTAGGCCCATGGTAACCCTCACCACTACCTCTCCATCACCCCCAAAAAGAGACACTCCTCCCAAAACAAATCAACCCAAACCCCTTCAACCCACCCATCTTCCTCTCCCTACCCCAATCCAACTCCCACCAAAGCCTCCACTACTACCCTCACCTATCCTAACCCAAGTTTCCCACTACCTACCACCCCGGATACACCATGCCCCAATCATCACCACACCCTCAAAAGCCCCTCTCACCTCCTTAGAAGAAGAACCCATACCCCACCCCATAGTGGTGAACACTCCAAACCCACACTCCACCTTGGAGGAAACCCAAGCCCAAATTGAAGAAGAAACAACACATGAGGGTCTTCACCTTACATCACCCTCTCTAGTTGGGACCAAGCTCATCTTAGGAGAACCCATTGTTAGTTGGCTAAAGGAGAGCCCAATTGGAGAGATCCGGGCCCATGTTTTCCCTCCCATAGAACAAGACCTTCCCTTAGTGCCCTTCTTCTCCTATCACACCACAATCCAAGCATCCTATCAAGTGGAGACCTTAGAGGACCTTCTCAAGGGCATAGCATGGCAATTAGAGATGACTAGCATGTTGACCCCTATGGTAGAACAACCTAGGAGCCTTAGCCTCCTACACCTATGCATAGGGTCTATCACCTCGGTTTGCACCATTGGTTGCTACACTAGCGACCTCCTTCTATTCCTCCCTACACCCGATGAGCCAAACCTTCTCCTTGATTTAGAGCTTCTTATCTCGGGTAGAAAGCCAAGCCCTCCACTCATGGCCGACCCACTTGTCAAGAACATTGGCCCAACTATCATGGAGAAGGATGACTTAGCACCTTTTAAGGATCTTGAGGACATGGAGTTCCTCCCCCTAGATGACCCATTTTATTATCCATATGATCCATTCCAATGGGAGTTAAGGGACTCATATGACCCAACCATCTTACCAACCACCCACCCTTTCCTACCCTCACCCACCATATTGGGCCAAACCCACCTCATCCATGACCCGGGTTACACCTTGGGAGCCATGACCTTGGGCCATATATCCCTAGGTAATCAGGTTGTACCCCACCCCATGATGACTACCTTCTTAGATCCATTCGATCCTTTCCAATAGGAGTTCAAAGGTTGTCCTACACCTATACACATGGAAGTCACCTTTGGGAAAAGCATGCATGTGTCTAGGCTTACCATACCCCTTGGCATGAACACTATGTTAAGTCCATTCATTCATATCACCCACATGTCAAGTAGAAAGTATGAGTGGTCCACATTCGGATGTCATGGTCCTCCTTCATTCATCATGGATCTTAAGCATGTCAAAAGTATCTACGGATGTCCGGGTCCCCCCACATTCATCACCACTTTGCATGATAGGTTCACCTACGGGTGCCCCGGTCCACCTAGGCCCACCAAAGTCTATATGACAACATTGCATGATAAGTCCACATATGGTTGCCCCGACCCTCCAAAATCCACCAAAGGCTTCTTGGCATCAAAGCATGATCGGTCTACTTTTGGTTGCCCAGGTCCACCCATCACCCCTAGAATGTCAACATTCACGAAATTGCATGAAAGCCTTTGCAAGCACATAAGTAAAAAGAATGAGGCTTATAAGAGGCGGGCCGACTCTCATCGGCGTCACCGAGACTTCCATGAGGGTGACTTTGTGATGGTAAGGACGGAGAGGCTCTCCCCGGGAGCCAACTCTAAACTGAGGCCACGTGGGGCTGGTCCCTTCCAGGTCTTGAGGCGCATCGGTGCAAATGCCTACGAGTTAGATCTCCCTGAGGAGTATACAATAAGTCCCACATTCAATGTGGCCGACCTAGTGTCATATAAGGGACCCACGGTGGTACCTAGTGAGGAGATTGAGCCTACTTCTTCCCTTGAGAGAGCACCCACCCGTGAGGAGAGATCACCAGTCAAGAGAGCCCAGCGTGAACAAATTGAACAAATATTGGATGAACAAGTCACTACCACTCGGAGCAAGGTATACGAGCGCTATCTCGGCAGGTGGATGGATCGGTCTCGTTCGGAAGACTTGAGGGCAGTACCACTTCTACACCCTCCAAGGAGGGAAGGACACTTACTCGACGGAGTCGAGTTCTCCGCACCCCGGGAGTATGACGGGGACATCACCTCCCATGCCCACGTTCACAGCTCGTCTCCTCACCCCGGTTGCATCCGGCATGGTTTAGTCATTTAATTTTGAGTCCTATGTAATTTTATTTGAGTCATTTGATGTATTTTCCCTTTTATTTGAGTCATGTTCCTAGGTCTTGCATTTATTTTCCTAAGTTTGAGTGTCATTAGATTGTGTAATGTACTATTGGGCCCAATTCTTCGGGCTTGGCTCATGAGCCCCCCCTACCCCTTCGGTTATTTGTTATTGAGTCTTTTGTAAGGGACTTATTGTAAAATGTGGGTTTCCTATATATAGGGCCCCATTTCCTTCATTTGGAGGTAATGAATCAATCAATGAAAAAAATACCATTTGAGAGTCCAAAGCTTAGTTTAGTGGAGTGATTCCAACAATTTTTGGGTGAGAAACCCTAGGGGAGAGATTCCCCACCCTTCCCTCTCTTAATCTCTCTTTTTCACTCCACTTTCTCTCTCCTCAACACCCAATTTCAAATTTTCTTCTCTCTCCTCCCTTCCCAACCACCTCAACCCCCACCTACCATCATTAAAGCCCTCCACTTCCCCATGGCCTCCATTACTCCACCCCCCTAGTCCCAAGAAGATCCCTCACCATTCCAACACCATCTTCCACATTCCAACACCACTTTCCCCATTCCAACACAATCAACCCCTTCCCCACACAACCCCACAACTTCCAAGGCCATTTCAAATTTGAAATCCACCCTTCCCTCCACTCACTTGTGCCCCCCCCTCACTTTCTCCTCTCACCCACCTTCTCAAATTCGTAGCTCCTCCTCCCACCACCTGTTAGACCCCCTTCCAGACCCCATTCTTCCCTTCCCCCACCTTAGAACACCCCCTCCTAGACCCCCTCACAGCCCGGGCTTTCCCCACACTAATCCACCCCCATTTCCTCTCCCATATACCCCATTCCCCCCATCATCATCAACCTACAGCTCTCAACTGAAGATCTACAGCAGACCAGCAACTTACAGCGGCCACCACGACCTCCTCCGGATAAGTTTGAAGACCCAAGAGCCATCGTCGGAAGCGTCTGCCAGTCGCCTTCGCAACTGAAGTGGTTTCGTCTTCTTCCGATCTCCGAGTCGTCCAAGAGCTCCATTCTCCCACAGCTGCGCGGTTCTACCTCGGCTGAGGACCTAAGCCGGCTTAGAAGCTCTGCCACGACCAGCCCCGAAGGAATCAGTCTTCAAGTCCTTCCTCAAAGTTCTTCATCGGCCTGTCTACTTTCAGAATCAAGAAACGGAAGCCCATTCAGCATCCGGGAACAGAAGTTACCAATTTTCTTCCACGGTCGCGTGGCTCTGCCTTCCCCAGTCTGCATCGACACCTCCTCACTCTTCTGGCTCCACAGATCGTATCTGTTCTTTTCTGGCATCCCTGTTTCTTTTTCTGCAAAGAGGACTCACCCACGGTTCTAACGGCGCTGACGGCATCAAATTTGGAGTTCGGAGCGGTCAGGACAGCCTCTGCATCCTACTGTTGGTGACCTGCCCCTACTAGTCCGAGAAACAGAGGACCTGTTCAAGCTCCTGCCCCGTCCAACAGTGACTCCAGAAGAAATTACAAAAATTCTGAGGCATTCCCCTTCCTGTTACGAAGATTTCGCCACCAGTCTCGCCATCAGCACAATTCCTGAGCAAGATCTACAACAGAAACACCGACCCTCTATCCTGGTTCACTGACAGCAGGCAGATTCGGCGTCCACCCTTGTTCCTCGTTCTTTGCTTTGGTTTCCCCGCCCCGCTTGGCCGGCTGAAGGCCCCTCCCTGCGTGGAGGTAGTATTGATGTAATATCATTAACTCCCACCCCAAGTTCCCCCTCCTGCGAGAGGTGTAGTGGTGTAATTTTTTTGGGACAGGTCAAGCGACACCGCCGCGGCGTGTGGGGATCCACTCGCCTCCCCGCTCGCCCTCGTCTCCGACCGGGACCGGTTTCTTCAAACCGGTCGAGTAAGTGCTCAAACCTTCACTCCAATTAGTGCTTGTCTTTCAATATTAGTTCTTAATTCCGCTGGTTATGCGAGTGAGAGCCCAGTCCTCAAGCCCCATAAACTTGAGTGATCACCGTGGGAATATTGCAACCGGTGCCTTTGGCACTTTGTCGGCCCCCTTGATTTGGACATCCCCACCCTTTGGGAATCAAGTCTTGGCCTTGCTGGCCCTCTACCAGCAAGGGCCCAACCCCACATCCTCCCCTTGGCATTGCCAAGTCACCCCGGGCTTGGGTGAGTGACGATAGAGCGGTGGCCCAATTTGGCCCGTTTTGAATGCGATTGTGCTTGCTTGCATTAGGTCCGAGGTCGTGTCACATCAACTATCCTTCTAGACTTATCTAATTAGTAGATAGAGTCGATCCTATGTGATTTGGATGCCAAAAATCCTACCTTTCCACGCTATTTTTCATTCACGGAACTGCAGTGACTTAGCGGTCTAGGACTGGACCGCCAACCATCCATTAGTGGTCTCGCGATAGACCGTTTTCACTATTTGGCGCCGAATTTGAAATACATTAAACTCTTTTGATATTATCTCTATTATTATCCCTTTATTTACCCACCAAGGAGCAATTATCTCCTTTAATTCCGTGACTAATCCTATTTTAAGGTTCTAGAATATGGGCTAAGGTCCAAACAATCCTTTTTGAGCCTATTGGGTTTATTATATGGGCCTAAACCTCTTGGATCAATGTAAGATCTTTAATAATTAGATTTTAATTTATTTATAATTCAATTAAATTCTTAATAATTATATTTTAATTTTGAAAAATTCTTGAAAAATACTCGGGCATTACACTTATCGCCCGTGTGTCGAGACGAAGCCGTCCCACATATCGATTGTAGACATGTCAAAATTGACATCATTTTGAGTGCATCTCATATTATCTTGTAATGTCCAAAATTGACCCTCAAATCGATTTATTTGAGTGATTTTCTCATTTTTATTGATTATTCAACTTTCCTCAGCTTTTTCCTTTTTTGTCCTATTTTTCTTAAATTTTTTGGATTTTTCTCCAATTTTTCGGGGCCCTTTTTAATTCACGTCGGACCTAGTGGACACGAATTTGAATTCACGTCAGCCACAGAGGACGCCTTCTTTAAAAAATAGAAAAAATAAAAAATATAATAAATTCAGCCCGGCCTGAACGCGATCACCTGGGGGACCGCATCCTTCAGGTCGCGATCGCCTAGGCGAGCGCGTTCTCAAGAACTAACGCCCACGCGAGCGGATGCCAATTCTTTAATTAACGGTGGAGTGGCTAATGCCAATTTAAATTGGCGTCCATCAACATGGACATGAATTTCTTTTTTTTCTATTTTTGAGCCGAATTCGTATTTTTATTCTGAATCCACGACTCTCCACAAAGGCGCCACTTCTTGAATTGGCGTCCAGCCCTTTGGACGTGAATTTCATTACTATATTTTGAGTGCTAATTAGTGTCAGGCCCCCTGGATGTAAATTATTTTCTAATTTTAGAGATTTCTGAACTTTATATATTTAATTCCAAATTTGTGCCTCTCCGGGAGGCCGTTAATTAATTGGCGTCTACAGTGTTGGATGCTAATTTCTACAGACTTTCGAATGCAACGAAAACCCATTCTTTTCCCATTTTATTCTTATTTTCCACTTGGGAAAGGGTTCCTATGGCTTTCTAAGATTGTGAGGACACTTATCCATTGAATATCTCTATCCAAATCCCACTAAAATTCAGTTTTATAATTTTTAAGAAATTAAACCTACAAATTTCTCTCCTATAAATAGGATTCCCCACTCCCTTGTTCATAAGGCTAGTTCTATTGCTCTTCGGGAGGTGTTGCTGGATTAAAGGCTTAAGGAGAGGCCTCCCATGTGCCTAAAAGCTACATCCCTTGGAGTGTATTGATCCCTTGAAGACTTTTGAAACCCCGATTGAAGAAAATAATAAGCCTATCTTCTTTCCCTTTATCTCTTTTATTTCTTTCATGCATTCTATTTAGTTCATGCATCATATCTCCCTCTTCTTTTATTCTTTTTATCTCAACCACGTTGAGATCCTCCCAATTGTGCAACACTTGCACTCTCCTTTTTCATCATGCCATTATTTTTTACCCTTTTACATAGGGGTTTAAAGGCCAACACCAACAAGGTGTGTCCATCTTCATGCTTCATGATTATTTCATATTAAGGAATTGATACTACACACCTTTGGTTTCTAATTCATATTTTCTTCGTTGGTGTTTATTTGTGTTTTGTAAGGGTAATCTAAGAAGAACTCTCTTCATCGGCCGGCCGATCGGAAGGGAAGGTAAAGCACTCACATCCCATGCTTCTTTTTAAAGGTATTTATTAGCGATCCCTCCTTATTCTTTATTGTTATTATCATTTGAGGCCCGCGAGTCTCTGGCAATCACATCTTCCCTTTAGTATCCGCACATGCTCCATCCCCTCCCCTTTTCCCTTCTTTTACTCCCCTTCCTTCCACTTAATTCTTTTTAATTATTTCTCTGTGGATTTTCAATAGATCTACAAATTGGCGATCACGATGGGACCACCTTTATTTTTCTTTTATTATCCTTTCCCTTGGGCACCCATGTGTGCCATCTCCCCATTTGTACCCACATTGCATCTCCGTTTGTGTTCCACGTAGCACATCCCTTCTTTTTCTTTTTATTTTTATCCCTTGTGCACCACGTCCACAACTCCTCCCTACGTGATTGTTAATTTGCTAGATTTTGAAATTTTCATCTCTTTTCTTAAAATAAATAAATAAATAATTGAGCATGCCATGCTTTATATTATCTCTTATTGATTGCCATGATATATGTTGAGTTTTGTGAGTGCTTTGCCGTAACATTCCATCGATTTTCTTTAGTTCTGTGACTTTCTGGCTGTGTAACAGAGTGTGAACATGGTTGGGCATAGCACCGTGTTCTTTAGAACGAGGTGCTCTACCAGACCGCGTTCTTCTTCCTTTCTTAAAAAAAAGAAAAAAAATCATCATCCAGATCAGTGGACGCCAATTCTTAAATTGGAGCCCACTATCCCAGACGCCAATTTTCCTATTTTTCACAGAACCCCTATGTTCTGTGTTCTATTTTGCATTCATATTGCATATTCTTGTTCATGCATGTCTCTTTCCCTTCTTTTGCATTCGTTTTGCATTCATAACGCGTTTTGGCTTGGGAGACCTTCTCTCCCCACCCCTTTTTAGGAGATCTTTACCACCCTCCTGGTGAAGGAATGACCCTCCAATTGAGAACTCCTCTCATTAGACTAGAATCTCCTCCACCAAGGCCTCCGTAAGTCCCCGATACCAAAGGATTCCCTCTTTGGTATCCGGGCTGGTTGTACCTTGAAGTTCTCGGGTTTAGTTGGCCCAAACGTGGTGAGAGAGAGAGAGTTAACCTAGTTGGCACTGAAGTGAAACCACATTGAAACTAAGTTCCTACCTTGAGTGAATCACACCAAACTTTGTTAAAATCATTTAATTCACATCAAGGTTTAACTGAAAATCAAGCGTAAACATCAACTTGATTGATATCTTTACTGTTGGGTCCCGGAGTGTAGGGAAACGGATTTAGAAGGGGGGGGGGTTGAATAGATTCCTCTAAAACTTATGACCAATTTAAACTGACAGACTTCACACAGCGGAAACTAAACATAGACTTACTATCTGAAGATATATGCACTGATTGACATTAAACCATTCTTGATTTCTGATATGACATATACTCAACTAGCAGAAAGGCAGACCAGGCCACATAATGTGTAGGTCAAATATTAGTGTGTGATGCACATCGAACAAGAAAATAATGTGTGTGTGTGATTAAGATGGACCTGTAAATAGATCAAAGAGTGTGAATCTGAAAATAATTTCATGTGAATGGGGTAGAAGAGAAGGAACCAAACACACAACCCAAACCACAAGGCACAGGGATTTTAAGGTGGTTCGGGACCACGGCGGACTCCCTACACCCACCCCTCACCAAAACCTGATGAGGCTTCACTGCTGAAAAATCAGCACGGGGATAAATCCCCAACACGAAGCCAAGCTCCAACAACACACAGGATGACGCCTGCACGGACACGGGGACACGCTCCAACACACACACGCAGGACTGACCCTTCATACATACGGGGACACGCCCCAACACACACACGCAGGACATATCCTGTACACACACGGGGATGAACCCCAATCGCCCTGGGTCTGAAACTCAGCAGCACACACACACACACACACACACACACACACACACACACACACACACACACACACACACACACACACACACACACACACACACACACGTTCAGACAATCTGAGCCTGTGCAACCATTACACAGATATACACAGAAGTATATGTTTTGAAATTAAGGAATAAAGAACATTTAAGCATGATAGCAAATGACAGTAAAGCTTCTGTAGAAGCACTCTAAACCCAAAAGCCGATGCTCTATTTTCTGTAGCAGATTGATGAGATTCTTCTTTTCTCTTCTCCATTCTTCTCTTGCTCTACAATGGATGACGCTTTCTCTGAAGGTTCTTTTTCTTCTTCTTCTTGTTTTTCATAGCCTCTGCAAGTCTGCAACTTCTTCTTCTTCTTCTGTAACACCCAGTAAATTGTAAAGGTTAAAATAGAAATAATTACCTATATTTTAGAAAGAGAAAGGATAATTAGATATTAAAAATATCTCATTACAATTCTAAATCAAGAAGAAATTTAAATTATCCATTAGTGAATTAATTATAAAATAGAGATATAAATAAATAATTAAAAGATAATTGAGTAATGAAAATTGACTATGTTCTTTTTATCTATTTGTGATTTAAACTAAATAGAGCATCAAGAATATTTAAGATTTATAAACAAAAATACAACTCGGGTTTTCAGAAGGAATCTCATGAAAGAACGACAACCTAATATAAGTTCCTTTAAAAAAATGTATATATAAAAATTTTCACACGATCGAACCTATCTCTGATACTCGAGACTACGATAAAAATTAATAAGGTAGATAAATAAATGAGATAAATAGTAATAATGTATATAAATATATTTAAAGTCCGACTTAAGTCCTATTAATTACTTACAAGTTCAATTAAGTCGGACTTACAATTTATTTAAACCATCTAAAATAATTAACGTGGTTAAATGGGCTTTAGTACACGGATATCCCGTAGAATGGCTTGGGAGGGTTTTATATATATAAAGTCATTAGATATATAGTGGGTTCCCTGATTAACTCATATGAAGCCTTAGATCCTCAAAACAGCAAATGGGCTTTTTTCCTTTTAGGTTTAATAAAAGAAGAGTTATGTTAACGGATAGTGGACTTTTGCATTAACTTATATGTGTATATATATATTAAAGGCATTATCTAGTTAATGTGCTTAAACATATATATAAGCATAATGGGTCTTTTAAAAAATGCCAAAACCTTGTTACGCAACGTAACATGCGTGGGCTTCAAGGGTTACGTACACACCTGTAATAGGAGGATATATGTATATCTGATATATAAATAGGTCTTAAGAAATGTAAAACACGTAACCACGTTCGATGCATGCACGGTGGATTAAGGGTTTCGAAGCAATTCCCGGGAGGTGGCTACAGATAGGGTAAGAGATATAAAATCGAGCGTAATTAGGGCTCTAACTTAAGGAAGGTTTAATCCCGCTAGGATCCCTAGCATTCGACCGACCCCATTAGGATTCTTTTTCTATAAAAACCCAGACCCATCGAACGAGCCAAGGCTACTGCTGCATGGGCGTTCGAAGGGTGCTGTTGCTACGTGCTGCTGCCGTTGCTGCGGTGCGTCATCGTCTGCTTCCCGTTTGTTTCCTACTCCTCCGTTTGATCACGTCAAAAGGATAGGTTTTCTCTCCTAGACGCAAACTCTTAATAGCATGCGTTAGATGTTAGTCATGTTCACGTCTACATAGTTTTGTTTCTGTCGCTTGCATGTTTTATTTTAGTTAATTAATAATTACAATGTGCTTAAAATTTTTTTATCCATGTAATCAAAGATCTAAAAATCATAAAGTATACGTGACTAGAATCTCCATAGTTTTCTTTAATTTTTCGTACCTTTATAGGGTAGTATTAACCGGATAACAATGTGGTTATCTAAAAAACATGAATTATATTGTCATACGGTGAATCACACAAACAAATGTAGCTTTTGCTTTGACGATTTATTCGTGAGCGTCGGAGTGTCTTTTGGTCATGAAATTTTACGGGGATGTGGTTGGGGTAGCGAGCGAGGTCGTGGGGATGGTATCTCATTTTTCTCATCCAAAGATAGGCCTCCTCTCAAGCAATTTTTTTTTTAAGCATCATATTAGGTAGAATTTTCTGAGATCTTTAATTTGTATATAGATTGCGTGATTCTGACGTGTATATGTCAAAAACTTGGGATTTAAAGGGGCTGTGCACTATTCATAATCAAAGGGATGGGCACCCATGCCCTTTAAAATTTTAAACAAATATTAGGAATGTGTGACCATATAAATCGTCGCTAGTTTATTTTTTTTATCGTTAATTTAATTTTAATAAATTATATTTAAATCTTAAAAAATTTATATCTTACGATCAAAGTTAGTAAAAATTACAAAAAATATAAATTCATGATTCTTGTAATTTTATCTTGATTATCATGTATTTAGTTTCAAATTTTTTATTTGAAGTATATTACTATTCATCATGATTAAATTAAAAACTAAATATTATATTTAAATCTTAGAAAATTCATATTTTATGATCAAAGTTAGTAAAAATTATAATATATATACATTCATGATCCTTGTAAATTTTTCTTAATTACAATGCATTTAGTTCTAAAAATAGTATGCGTCCTTTTAAAGAGATGTTATTTTCAGAATTATTAAATTAAATAGAAATAGAATATGAATGGACATTTTTTAAGAAGGACGATTTCTTATTTATTTTATTAAATAAAATAAATAAGAAAATCATGGATATGACGTTCATACGAGTGGACACTAATAAATTAAATGGCGCCTCCGTATACGGACGCCAATTTTATGTTTATTTAAAAACAAGATAAAAATCATGAATTAGCGTCTTTACATAAAGACGTGAATTTGTTAATTGACGCCTTCTTGATTTGACACTATTTCTTTCTCTCACTATTTTATCGAGTTTTTGACCCATATCGCTGGTCTTCTGGGACTACTGTCTCAAATCTGAGATAGAGTCCCTATTTTCACGTCGTTTCACGCTTACACCTCAACTCTTGGTGACGATTAAACCCTCCGCGCGATATTCCTTCCTTCGGACATATACTTTCTTCATTAAGACCTCCTTAAGTCTCCGCTAGCCTTGGATTCCCTCAAGACAGCCGAGTTGGTTGTACCCTAGTAACCTTGGAACTTTTGAATGTCGCGTCACTCTGAAGAAACGTGGTAACCAAGCCCTCATACAGCGCTATTTATGGCCTCTTTGAGAAGTCTGTCCCTGCCTGGAATTGGCAACCTGGCCAGTGGATGCCAAAATGGAATTAGCGGCCGTCACCGTGGACAATAATTCTTCGTGCCTATATTGTTCACAGAATTGGCAACCTCTGTAGTGGACGCTATTTCTGTATATGGCGACGGTCTGAGTGGACGTCAATTACCCAGTTTCATGAAGGTCTTGATTTTCATGTGAGATTTATCGCTATGACATCCTTACTCAAGTTCTGTCCTTGAACTCTCTGTTCCATGAACCTACCTTAATGTTCCTACAATGACTTATTTCCTTGGAACTCTATTGGGTATAAAATTTTAGTGGATGTCTAAATATTTACATGACTCAATGCCTGACAATTATGGGACCCGGTCTGATCTTGGGAGGAGTGTCCGAAAGAACATGTGCCAATAGGAGTTGATTGACCACGGTGTGGCATTGCACCGAAGTGCATGACTAACTTGATTTATGACATTCCACAATCTCTCTAGTGCTTGATATTACTTGACATGATATGCGTGACTTGCGTGGCCCAACATGGGCAGTACTTGAATGAATGAATGGCCAATATCTCATGACATGACTTGATATTACATGCTTGATATCCTTGTTATCTTTCCTTGATATATATCTCGAAATCTTGCTAGTTCATCCGTATTATATTATTATTTTTCCACTCTCAATATTATCTTACTTTCTCTAATATATGATCATGACATATTACATAAATCGTTAATCACTTTAAGCAAGTCTTGATTAGAGATATAATTCCTACTGAACTTTTCGCTCATCCAGTTTTAATCCAAATATTTTTCAGGTAATCAGGTGGCTAGTAAGACCGTAACTCCGACGGGAAGGGAAAGTGTGCAAGAGAGCTCCTAAACTGTGTCTTTTACTTTTCTTGAGTCTAGATTAAAATTTTATATTAAGTCTGGTTAGTGTGTCTTTTATTTTTTTTGGAAATTATAATTGATTCAATAAGTTGAAATAACAAGTTTATATCAATATAATTTATTTTTGTTAATTTATGGTTCTTTGTGTCTTAAGTTATTGCTCTGATTGACACGACTGTGTCCCTGTCACATTTTGAGCAATGCGTTCCGCTGCTATCGGTTCGGGACATGACAAAAGTGGTATCAGAGCTTAGGTCTTCATAAACCCTAGGTTTGGCCGTGAGTATGTGTCATTAGGTCACTTTCCTTATTGTCACCCGGTGAGCATGGGTAGAACTTGGCGCTAAATATTAAAAGATGTATTTCTAAGGAGTATAAGATAATCAATTCTCATTATTATTCTTGAATAAGTTAATTAAACTTTCTTAATTAAATAATTAACCTCGATAAGTATTCTTGCAAGAGCCTAGATCCCTTGGAGGTAACTAGGTCTAGCTTTGTTCTCTAGGTAGTACTCGTAGATATCCAAGCTTTTGCGGACCTAGTTAGGAGAGTCCGGCTATTAGAAAAGGCTGCGGACGAAAGAAAGAGAGGTGAAGAGAGGGAACAAGTCACGAATTCTAGAAAGTTTAACTTGGTAAAGAAGAGACCTAATAAGGGCCGTAGCTCGCAAAAGGGTAAGAAGCTAAAGAGAGAAAATGGTTGGGTAGCTCCGGTAGATTCATTCCAAGGAAGGTGTACGTATATATTGTGGTAAAATAGCCACCAATCGAAATAGTGTTGGCGGAAGTCGGGAGCATATTTTCGTTGTGGGAACTTAGAACATAAGATAGCTAAGTGTCCTATTCCGACCCAGAACCGCCAAGGAGAGACTCAAACTTCAGTAGAATCCGAGCTTGTTAATGAATGTATGGTAGAAGGTACCCCTCATCATTAACATCGAGCTAGTTCTTTTCCCATTTCGTACATCTTAAATTCTTCTGCTTGCATAGTTACCTTAATGACTTGTAGTTCCCCGTTCTAGAGTAGATGGTGGTGAATTTGGAGACCAAATTCTCTTTAGTAGGGGAGGGTGTGACACCCGATAAATTGTAAAGGTTAAGATAGAAATAATTACCTATATTTTAGATAGAGAAAAGACAATTAGATATTAAAAGTATATCATTACAATTCTAAATCAAGAAGAAATTTAAATTATCCATTAGTGAATTAATTATGAAATAGAGATATAAATAAATAATTTAAAGATAATTGAGTAATGAAAATTGACTATGTTCTTTTTATCTATTTGTGATTTAAACTAAATAGAGCATCAAGAATATTTAATATTTATAAACAAAAATGCAACTCGGGTATTCAGAAGGAATCTGTTGAAAGAACAACAAGTTAATGTAAGTTCCTTTTATAAAAAAAATGTATATATAAAGACTTTCACATGATCGAACATGTCTCTGATACCGGTGACTACGATAAAAATTAATAAGATAGATAAATAAATGAGATAAATAACAATAATGTATATAAATATATTTAAAGTTCTACTTAAATCTAGAATTTGTAAATTAATTAATAGGATTTACAATTTATTCTGGGGCCAAAAAACTTTAAACCAAGTCCATCTAGAATAATTAGCGTGGTTAAATGGACTTTAGTACAAGGATATCCCGTAGAAGGGCTTGGGAGGATTTTATATATATAAAGTCATTAGATAGATAGTGGGTTCCCTTATTAACTCATATCAAGCCTTAGATCCTCAAAATAGCAAATGGGCTTTTTCCTTTTAAGTTTAATAAAAGAAGGATCCTGTTAACGGATAGTGGACTTCTGCATTAACTTATATGTGTATATATATATTAAAGGCATTATCTAACTAATGGACTTAAACATATATATAAGCATAATGGGTCTTTTGAAAAATGCCAAAACCTTGTTACGTAACATAACATGCATGGACTTCAAGGGTTACGTACACACCTGCAATAGGAGGATATATGTATACCTAATATACAAATAGGTCTTACGAAAGGCAAAACACGTAACCACGTTCGATGCATGCACGGGGATTAAGGGTTTCCAAACAAACCCCGGGAGGCGGCTGCAGAAAGGGTAAAAGATATAAAATCGAGCGTAATTAGGGCTCTAACCTAAGGAAGGTTTAATCCCACTGGGATCCCTTGCATTCGACTGACCCCATTTGGATTCCTTTTTTATAAAAACCTAGCTCCATCGAACGAGCGAGGGCTACTGCTGCATGGGCGTTCGAAGGGTGCTGTTGTTACGTGTTGCTGTCGTTGCTGAGGTGGGTCGTCGTTTGCTTCCCCGTTTGTTTCCTCCTCCTCCGTTCGATCACATCAAATGGATAGATTTTCTCTCCCAACGTAAACTCTTAATAGCATACATTAGATGTTAGTCATGTTCACGTCTACGTAGTTTTGTTTCAGTCGCTTACATGTTTTATTTTAGTTAATTAATAATTACAACGTGCTCAAAATTTTTTTATCCATGTCATCAATTATCTAAAAATCATAAAGTATACAACTAGAATCTTCATGTTTTTTTTTTAATTTTCCATACCTTTGTAGGGTAGTATTAACCGGTTAACAATGTGGTTATCTAAAATATATGAATTTTATTATCATATGGCGAATCGCACAAACTAATGTAGTGGGGTAGTTATAGCTTTTGCTTTGACGATTTATTTGTGAGCATCGGAGTGTCCTTTGGTCATAAAATTTTACGGAGATGTTGCTGGGTAGTGAGCGAGGTCGTGAGGATGGTATCTCTTTTTTCTCATCCTAACATAGGCCTCCTCCCAAGTAAATTTTTTTTAAGCATCATGTTAGGTAGAGTTTTTCGGACTCTTCGATTTGATATATAGATTGCGTGATTCTGACATATATATGTCAAAAACTTGGGGTTTAAATGGGCTCTACACTATTCATAATCGGAGGAATGGGTGCCCAAGTACTCCGTCGCCATTTCCTTTTATTAATATTCTAAGTGTCCTTTCTTCTGTAAAGATTCAAACGATGCCCTTTAAAATTTTAAAAAAATAGTAGGAATGTGCGACCATATAAATCGTCACTAGTTTATTTTTTATCGTTAATTTATTTTTAATAAATTATATTTAAATCTTCAAAATTTTATATCTTACGATCAAAGTTAGTAAAAATTACAAAAATTATATAGTCATGATTCTTGTAATTTTCTTTTGATTATCATGTATTTAATTCAAAAATTTTCTTTCATTTGAAAAACATTACAGTTCATCATGATTAAATAAAAAAATAAATAACATATTTAAATCTTAGAAAATTCATATCTTATTATCAAAGTTAGTAAAAATTACAATATATATATATATTCGTGATCCTTGTAATTTTTCCTTAATTACCATGTAATTAATTCTAAAAATAGTACACGTGTTTTTAAAGAGACATTATTTTCTGTATTATTAAATTAAATAGAAATAGAATATGAATGGACATCTTTTCAAAGAGACACGATTTCCTATTTAATTTGTTAAAATAAAATGAATAAGAAAATAAGGGATATGACGTCCATACGAGTGGACGCTAATAAATTAAATGGTGCCTCTATATATGGACGTCAATTTTATGTTTATTTAAAAATAAGTTAAAAATCATGAATTAGCGTCTTTGCATAAAGACGCGAATTTGGTAATTGACCCCTTCTTGATTTGACACTATTTCTTTCTCTCACCGTTTTATAAGATTTTTGACCCATATCGCGTGTAACGCCCGGTAATTTTGAAGAAAACCTATACCTAATACATATTCTTACATATAAGTATATAATGTTAATAAATAAAATTTATTCAAATAAATAAATGTCCAAGTGATATTCCTTTAGGGATGGAAGTAAAAAACGTTGCTCGGATCGAACCTGCCTCTGATATCTAGGACAAGGACTAATAAAAGTTAAAGAAATTATGAGGAATAAAATCCCTATATACATACAAATTATTAATAAGTATATGAGTGTTAGTAAATAACAAATATGTTTATATATATATCAAGATGTATGAAACCCACACACATTGTAAGGGCCTTTAGAATACGTATATGACAAATAACAAGCTTTGGGAAAAATGGATAACAATATATTGACACAAATAAGGGCCTTTAAGTCTCAACCCACTCATCCATATATATATATATAATGTAATATAAATAAATATAATACAACGTAAATAATCAAGGTCAAACTCTGTACACAACCCCCTGACATCCTAAAAAGTCTGATAATTGACACTACTATTGTATTATAATAAATTTAAGAATGACATGTTATTTTTAGGTAAGCATTTAATGCACAACATAATTCTAATTGAATTAAGAATCATTAAATCTCGAAGAAAATATCAATTTATATTTTATTACTTTAGAAAATTTAATATTCCACAATTATTTCATTATAATCTTATTAGAAGGGAGAAGGATATATATATAAGATTTAATTACATTAAAGATATGTAAAAGATAAAAGAATGAGCATATATGTAATTTCGGTTCTTTCAAGGGCATTGAGAAAAGGCAAAAAACTCAATTGACTCCTCTTGGTACAGGCGTATCCAACGTGAAAGACGACTTAATGCAAATCGTTATTTACAAATTAGTAAAAGTCAAATAAAGTATACAGTTAAAGGTATTATATAATAATAGAGATATTTATATAATATCGGTCCTTTGGAGGTTAAAGAGAAATGGCCAAAATCAAATGACGCCATTATTATAGGCGTTGATTTCATATGAAACGACTTAAACAAAGTCGTTATTTTATTCTAAAATGAATAGTGCTAGTTTTTGAATTAAAGAATTTTGGAAAAGTAATTACATGAAAAAATAGAGCAAAATGGAAAATGCATAGTCATAAAATTTCCCAACAAGATCACATCAATAAAAAAAGATAAAAATCTAGAAAGATCATTACACCTTAAATTAACAATCAGGGAAAGGTGAATGACGCCACCGAACAAGTCGTCAATTAAGGAATTGACGACTGTGTATACAAGTATCATTTATTGAAATAATATCTCAATCTGATGCGTCATTTCCAAACAGCGTCGGTGTTTGGTTCGAACAGGGATGTTATTTGGGTAAGTTTTGATCCATACGTGCACTTCGATGGTTAGTAAAGATTCTATAGAGGAAGTTTTAGTCATAATCGAACTCCAAACCCGTGAGCTCTCTTCTCCCTATATATACCAACCCCTCCGTTGAGCCAACCTGTTTGCTCTTATTCTTCAAACAAACGTCCTGCTACCTTCTTCCTCCTTCAACGAGTGAAGGCGTTCGTCATCTTCTTCCTCTTCTTGCAAAAGAAGGTTCCTCTGCTTCTCCAACGTGAACCTGTAGCGCGAAGGGAGGGACCGCTCTCCTTCTTACTGTTGCTGTTTGTGAAGCCAGCGAAGAGGGATCTTCTTCCTTCTTTCTCTCCTTCATCCTGCTGCGAAGACTCCTTCATCTTCTTCCTTCTTCCTTCTGTTGCGTTTGAAGGAGTAGCCGTGCGACCGTTCTTCTTCTTCTTCCTGCTACTGAGAAAAACATTCTTCTTGTTCATCGTCCAAATCAATCAAAGGTAGGTTTTCTCAATAATTGAAGCCCAAAGATAGTAGTAATTAATTTTACATGTTTAAAACTCATATTTTGTTATCATCGTTTTGCTTAAGTTTAATTTACTGTTCAAATTATCTTCATAAATTAAATAATCTCATCAGGTTAAAAAATTCTATAATCAAGTAATCATACACCAAAAATTCTGGATAAATATACTTTTAAAATTCTCATGATTACTCCTAAATTTTTATGCCTTATATGGTATATTTACTATAAGCTTAAACAAGTTAAATGATTTAACGTATATGATCACGTTAGTCAGGTGAATTCTAAAGATTTTTGTAACATGTTAGTTTTAGTTTTTTGTCTTTTGACGTCTCGTTTCTAATCACCGGAGCGTCCTTTGGCTATGAAATTTTATGGGTGTATTGTTGGAGAGGTGACCGAGATAGTGAGAGTGGTTGCACCATTTTTCGTGCCCCGTATATGAAGATCCCCCATCTCTCAACGAAAAATTATTTTGAACGTCCAGTTAGGTAGAGTTTTTCGAGTCCATCATTTCGATATATAGAACGCGTGATTCCGACGTGTGTACGTCGAGAACCGTAGATTTGAAGATTGGCACTTTTATTGAAATGACGACATGCTAAACGGCGTCAAATTCTTTTGACGGCATCGTGCGAAGTCGTTAAATCTTTAATATATATATATATATATATATATATATCTTGTAATAATATCTTTGAAAATTGATATCTATTAACATATGTAACAGAAAATTATAAAATATATATATTTAGAATCCTTATATTTTTCTCCTAATTATCATATATTTTATTTCTCTAAAATTTTTATTATAAATAAATGTGTCTTTGAATGTATGTTTTGAAATTATTCAATTAAATAAATATTAATGTGAATTCTGGTTAAATAAATTAAGTTAAAAATCAAAAAATTAACGTCCCTCCAAGTGGATACTAATTAATAAATGAGGTCACTCACGGGTGTCAATTAATATAACTATATTTAATTGTAGTTAATTTTTGAATTGGCGTCTCTCTTAAAAGACGTAAATTCCTTAATTAACGTATTCATGTTCTCATCGTTTTCTTTCAGTTTTGACCCATACCGCGAGTCTTCTGGCACTCTCATCTCACGTCCGTAGATGGAGTCCCTGTTTCATGATTAGTTCACGTTATACACCTCAACACTCGGTGACATACGAGCCCTCCGTTGGACATTCCGTTCCTTCGGACTTGCAAGTTAGTTATTGGGACCTCCGTAAGTCTCCTCGTAGCCTTGGATTTCCTTAAGGCCGACTGAGCTGATTGTACCTTAAACACCTTGTACCCATTTTAGTGCCACGTCACTCTGGAAACGTGGTAACCCGGCCCTTTCATGGTGCTATTCTTGACCCATGAGAGAAATTCTCTTAGCCGGTGGAATGAGTGATCATTCCCCTAGGTGATACATTGAATTGGGTAACTTATTGCTAAGTACCAATTATTCAGCTTGCATCATGTCCATTGAACTGGTGACTATCTTGCTAGTCATCTATTTAAGTTATTCATGGCAACCTATCTAGGTGCCAATTCCACCCAGTTTTTCGACATGTCATAGTTTCTATGATTTCACGTAGATTTTATCGCAAGTCTGTCCTTACTTAAGGGCCTTGCCCTTGAATTCCATAAAATATTATCTTATCATCCTATTAAAACTTGTTCTTGAAACTCTTTATTGGCTATGAACTATCGTGGATATCTAGATCTATCTTTAATGCTGTGCATATAGGGCCTGATCTGGTCCTGGGAGGAGCACCCGAAAGTACTTGTGCCCATGCGAGTTTTAATGATCACGGTGTCTGTCATTGCACCGAAGTGCATGACTAGTTTGATCTTTGGCATTCCACACACTCTCTCTCTCATGACGTTACTTGATATTACTTGCGTGACTTGACGTGCGTGACTCGACTAGCGTGGCCCAGAATGGGCAAGTACTTGCGTGAAATAGCCAATATTCTATAATTCTCTCCTGGATATCTCTTGCTTGAAAGTTTTTACATGAAACTGTCAAATTCTTGCTAATTTTGTTCACTTGCTTGGTTATTTCTACAAGCATAGTCTTACTTGCATTTGCATGCAACAATGTAACTACTTAAACCAATTGTTTGTTCTTGAGATATAATTCCTACTGAGCGTTCGCTCATCCAGTTTTATTCTAATATTTTTTAGGTAATCAGGTGGCTAGCGAGACCGTGACTCACGTGGGCGGGACAAGTGTGCAAGCGAGCTTCGGAAACTAGTGAACCCGAGTCTTTTGTCTTTCTTGAGTCTAGCGTGGTGTCTCTTATTTAGTTACCATGTCTAAGTCTGTTAATATGTCGTGTCCTTCCTTTCCATTGTGATGTAGTTGAGTCTTTAAGTTGGAAATTGAAATTGTAAGACATTTATATTTGAATTAAGAGATTTAATACTTCTCCAAATTATTTGATTACTCTTGATTATTCACGACTGTAACTGTCACGTTCCGAGCAAACGACACGTTCCACTACTATCGGTTCGGGGCGTGACAGAGGTGGTATCTGGGCTTCCGCTTTCACATTCTCAAGTTATTAGGTTCCAATGATAGGTCAAGTATCCTTGTCAGTCATATCAGAGCTTCGGCTTTCAAGATCCTTAGATCGTTAAGTCCAAGTGATAGGTTGAGTATCCTTGTCAGTCATCCTATAGGAATTCCGAGAGAATTGGGTAGAGCTTGGGGTTAAATTACAAAAGAAGGATAAAATACTTAAGTTTCTTTATTATTAATTCTTATGTCTCCCCAATTAATCTTGCAGGAACATAAATAGAATGGAGGCATCTAAGCCAAACTTTATCCCCAAGATGGTCTTAGTGGACGTTCAAGCTTATGCGGACCTCGTTAGAAGGGTCCAAGAGTTAGAAAAAGTGGTAGAAGAAAAAGAGAGAGTTGAAGAAAGGAACCAAGCCGTTAATTCTAAAATGCATGTCCCAACTAAGAAGAGGCCCAATGAGGACTACAATTCTCAATGGTACAAGAAATGTAAGAAGGGGAAAGGTGTGGTAGCCCCTATTGACCTATCGCAAGAAAGATGTAAGTTCTGCGGAAGTTTAATCACCAATCGAAGGTCTGTTATCGGAGGACGGGAGCGTGTCTCCGATGTGGGAGCCTCAAACATAGGATAGCCCAGTGTCCTATTCAGAACTCGAGACTCCAAGAGGGAGCCCAAGCCTTAGTGGAAGACGGGTCTGCCAAAGGAAAAGCTATGGAAGGTATCCCTCGTCCTCGATCCTAAATTGATTCTTTCGATATGTTTAGATTTCTTCTTTCACTTATATGGTATCATAAGGAATTATAGCTAATCCCCCATCTAGAGTAGAAGGTGATGTGAATTTGGGCACCAAATTCTTTTAAGTGGGGGAGGGTGTAATGTCCTGTAATTTTGAAGAAAACCTATACCTAATACATATTCTTACACATAAGTATATAATGTTAATAAATAAAATTTATTCAAATAAATAAATATCCAAGTGATATTCCTTTAGGGATGGAAGTAAAAAGGGTTGCTCGGATCGAACCTGCCTCTGATATCTAGGACAAGGACTAATAAAAGTTAAAGAAATTATGAGGAATAAAATCCCTATATACATATAAATTATTAATAGGTATATGAGGGTTAGTAAATAACACACACACACACACACACACATATATATATATATATCAAGATGTATGAAATCTACACACATTGTAAAGGCCTTTAGAATACGTATATGACAAATAACAAGTTTTGGGAAAAATGAATAACAACATATTGACACAAATAAGGGCCCTTAAGTCTCAACCCACTCATCCATATATCTGTGCATATATATATAATGCAATATAAATAAATATAATACAACGTAAATAATCAAGGCCAAATTCTGTATACAACCCCCTGACATCCTAAAAAGTTTGACAATGGACACTACTATTGAATTATAATAAGTTTAAGAATGACATGTTATTTTTAGGTAAGCATTTAATGCACAACATAATTCTAATTGAATTAAGAATCATTAAATCTCGAAGAAAATGTCAATTTATATTTTATTACTTTAGAAAATTTAATATTCCACATTTATTTCATTATAATCTTATTAGAAGGGAGAAGGATATATATATAAGATTTAATTACATTAAAGATATGTAAAAGATAAAAGAATGAGCATATATGCAATTTCGGTTCTTTCAAGGGCATTGAGAAAATACCAAAAACTCAATTGACGCCTCTTGATACAGGCGTATCCAACGTGAAAGACGACTTAATGCAAGTCGTTATTTACAAATTAGCAGAAGTTAAATAAAGTATATAGTTAAAGGTATTATACAATAATAGGGATATTTATATAATATCGATCTTTTAGAGGTTAAAGAGAAATGGCCAAAATCAAATGACGCCATTATTATAGGCGTTGATTTCATATGAAAGACTTAAACAAAGTCGTTATTTTATTCTAAAATGAATAGTGTCAGTTTTTGAATTAAAGAATTTTAGAAAACTAATTACATGGAAAAATAGAGAAAAATGGAAAATGCATACTCATAAAATTTTCTAACAAGATCACATCAAGAAAAAAAAATAAAAATCCAGAAAGATCGTTACACCTTAAATTAAAAAACATGGAAAGGTGAATGACGCCTCGGAGCAAGTCGTCAATTAAGGAATTGACGACTGTGTTTACAAGCGTCATTTATTGAAATAACGTCCCAATCTGAGACGTCATTTCCAAATAGCGTCAGTGTTTGGTTCGAACAGGGATGTTATTTGGGTAAGTTTTAGTCCTAATCGAACTCCAGACACGTGAGCTCTCTTCTCCCTATAAATACCAACCCCTCCGTTGAGCCAACCTGTTTGCTCTTATTCTTCAAATTAACAAACGTCCTGCTACCTTCTTCCTCCTTCAACGAGTGAAGGCGTTCGTCATCTTCTTCCTCTTCTTGCAAAAGAAGGTTCCTCTGCTTCTCCAACGTGAACCTGTAGCATGAAGGGAGGGACCGCTCTCCTTCTTACTGTTGCTGTTTGTGAAGCCAACGAAGAGGGATCTTCTTCCTTCTTTCTCTCCTTCATCCTGCTGCGAAGACTCCTTCATCTTCTTCCTTCTTCCTCCTGCTACGTTTGAAGGAGTAGCCGTGCGACCGTTCTTCTTCTTCTTCCTGCTGCTGAGAAAAACATTCTTCTTGTTCATCGTCCAAATCAATCAAATGTAGGTTTTCTCAATAATTGAAGCCCAAAGATAGTAGTAATTAATTTTACATGTTTAAAACTCATATTTTGTTATCATCATTTTGCTTAAGTTTAATTTACTGTTTAAATTATCTTCATAAATTTAATAATCTCATCATGTTAAATTTTTTTATAATCAAGTAATCATACACCAAAAATTCTGGATAAATATACTTTTAAAATTCTCATGATTACTCCTAAATTTTTATGCCTTATATGGCGTATTTACTATAAGCTTAAACAAGTTAAATGATTTAACGTATATGATCACGTTAGTCAGGCGAATTGTAAAGATTTCTGTAACATGTTAGTTTTAGTTTTTTGTCTTTTAACGACTCGTTTCTAATCACCGGAGCGTCCTTTGGCTATGAAATTTTATGGGTGTATTATTGGGGAGGTGACCGAGGTAGTGAGAATGGTTGCACCATTTTTCGTGTCCCCTATCTCAAGATCTCCCATCTCTCACCGAAAAATTATTTTGAACATCCAGTTAGGTATAATTTTTCGAGCCCGTCATTTCAATATATAGAACGCGTGATTCCGGCGTGTGTACGTCGAGAACCGTAGGTTTGAAAATTGGCACTTTTATTGAATTGACGACATGCTAAACGGCGTCAAATTCTTTTGACGGCATCATGCGAAGTCGTTAAATCTTTCACACACACACACACACACACACACATATATATATATATATATATCTTGTAATAATATCTTTGAAAATTGATATCTATTAAAATATGTAACAGAAAATTATAAAAAATATATATTTATAATCCTTATATTTTTTTCCTAATTATCATATATTTTATTTCTCTAAAATTTTTATTTTAAATAAATGTGTCTTTGAATGTATGTTTTGAAATTATTCAATTAAATAGATATTAATGTGAATTCTTGTTAAATAAATTAAGTTAAAAATCAAAAAATTAACGTCCCTCCAAGTGGATGCTAATTAATAAATGAGGTCACTCACGGGTGTCAATTAATATAAATATATTTAATTATAGTTAATTTTTGAATGGGCGTCTCTCTTAATAGACGGAAATTCCTTAATTAACGTATTCATGTTCTCACCATTTTCTTTCAGTTTTGACCCATACCGCGGGTCTTATGGCGCCACTCTCATCTCACGTCCGTAGATGGAGTCCCTGTTTCATGATTGGTTCACGTTATTCACCTCAACTCTCGGTGTCATACGAGCCCTCCGTTGGACATTCCGTTCCTTCGGACTGACAAGTTAGTCATTGGGACCTCCGTAAGTCTCCTCGTAGCCTTAGATTTCCTCAAGGTCGACTGAGCTGGTTGTACCTTAAACACCTTGTACCCATTTTAAAGTGCCACGTCACTCTGGAAACGTGATAACCCGGCCCTTTCATGGTGCTATTCTTGGCCCATGAGAGAAATTCTCTTAGCCGGTGAAATGAGTGATCATTCCACTAGTTGATACATTGAATTAGATAACTTATTGCTAAGTACCAATTATTCAGCTTGCATCATGTCCATTGAACTGGTGACTATCTTGCTAGTCATCTATTCAAGTTATTCATGGCAACCTATCTAGGTGCCAATTCCACCCAGTTTTTCGACATGTCATAGTTTCTATGCTTTCATGTAGATTTTATCGCAAGTCTATCCTTACTCAAGGGCCTTACCCTTGAATTCCATAAAATCTTATCTTATCATCCTATTAAAGCTTGTTCTTGAAACTCTTTATTGGCTATGAACTATCGTGGATGTCTAGATCTATCTTTAATGCTGTGCATATAGGGCTCGATCTGGTCCTGGGAGGAGCACCCGAAAGTACTTGTGCCCATGAGAGTTTTAATGATCACGGTGTCTGGCATTGCACCGAAGTGCATGACTAGTTTGATCTTTGGCATTCCACACACACTCTCTCTCATGACGTTACTTGATATTACTTGTGTGACTTGACGTGCGTGACTCGACTAGCGTGGCCCAGAATGGGCAAGTACTTGCGTGAAATAGCCAATATTCTATAATTCTCTCTTGGATATCTCTTGCTTGAAAGTTTTTACATGAAACTGTGAAATTCTTGCTAGTTTTGTTCACTTGCTCGGTTATTTCTACAAGCATAGCCTTACTTGCATTTGCATGCAAAAATGTAACTATTTAAACCAATTACTTGTTCTTGAGATATAATTCTACTGTGCGTTCGCTCACCCAATTTTATTCCAATATTTTTTAGGTAATCAGGTGGCCAGCGAGACCGTGACTAACGTGGGCGGGACAAGTGTGCAAGCGAGCTTCGGAAACTAGTGAACCCGAGTCTTTTGTCTTTCTTGAGTCTAGCGTGGTGTCTCTTATTTAGTTGCCATGTCTAAGTCTGTTAGTATGTCGTGTCCTTCCTTCCCATTGTGATGTAGTTGCGTCTTTAAGTTGGAAATTGAAATTTGTAAGACATTTATATTTGAAATAAGATTTTTAATACTTCTCCAAATTATTTGATTGCTCTTGATTATTCACGACTGTAACTGCCACATTCCGAGCAAACGACACGTTCCGCTGCTATCGGTTCAGGGCGTGACATCGCGGGTCTTCTAGCTCTACTGTCTCAAATCTGAGATAGAGTCCCTATTTTCACGTTGTTTCATGCTTACACCTCAACTCTTGGTGATGATTGGAGCCTCCGCGGGATATTCCTTCCTTTGGACTGGTACTTTCTACATTAAGACCTCCGTAAGTTTCTGCTAGCCTTGGATTCCCTCAAGGCAGCCGAGTTAGTTGTACCCTAATAACTCTGAAACCCTTGAATGTCACGTCACTCTAAAGAAACGTGATAACCTAGCCCTTATACAACGATGTTTCTGGCCTCTTTGAGAAGTTTGTCCTTGCTTGGAATTGGAAACATGGCCAATGGATGCCAAAATGGAATTAGCTGCCATCACCGTGGACGGTAATTCTTCGTGCCTGTTCTGTTCACAGAATTGGCGACCTCCGCAGTGGACGCTATTTCTGTATATGGCGGCGGCCTGAGTGGACGCCAATCACCTAGTTTCATTAAGGTCTTGATTTTCATGTGAGATGTATCGCTATGACATCCTTACTCAAGTTTTGTCCTTGAACTCTCTGTTCCATGAATCTACCTTAATTTTCCAACAATGGCTTATTTCTTTGAAACACTATTGGCTATAAAACTTTGGTGGATGTCTAAATATTTACATGACTCAATGCCTGAGAATTATGGGGTCCGGTCTGGTCCTGGGAGGAGCGTCCGAAAGTACTTGTGCCCATGTGAGTTGATTGACCACGGTGTGGCATTACATCGAAGTGCATGACTAGCTTGATTTATGACATTCCACAGTCTCTCTAGTGCTTGATATTACTTGACATGACATGCGTGAATTGCGTGGCCCAACATGGGCAGTACTCGAATGAATGAATGGCCAATATCTCATGACATGACTTGATATTACATGCTTGATATTCTTGTTATCTTTCTGTGATATATATCTCGAAATCTTGCTAGATTATCCTTATTATATTATTATTATTCCACTCTGAATATTATCTTACTTTCTCTCATACATGATCATGACATATTGCATAAATTGTTAATCACTTTAAGCAAGTATGGATTAGAGATATAATTCCTACTGAACTTTTCGCTCATCCAATTTTATTCCAAATATTTTTCAGGTAATCATGTGGCTAAGAAGACCGTGACTCCGACGGGAAGGGAAAGTGTGCAAGAAAGCTCTTAAACTGTGTCTTTTACTTTTATTGTGTCTAAATTAAAATTTTATATTAAGTCTGGTTAGTGTGTCTTTTATTTCTTTTGGAAATTGTAATTGAGTCAATAAGTTGAAATAACAAGTTTATATCAATAAATTTTATTTTTGTTAATTTCTGGTTCTTTGTGTCTTAAGTTATTGCACTGATTGACACGACTGTATCGCTGCCGCGTTCCGGGCAATGCGTTCCGCTACTATCGATTTGGGACGTGACATCTTCTATCTTCTTCACAGCCTCTTCAAGTCTGTAGCTCCTTCTGTTGGGTTCTATTAGATGGTGCAAGCCTTGATTCAGAGGCGGAATTAGAAACTTTAATAATATAGCAGAATTAGAAACTTTGCCCAATTAAAATTTTAGCATGAATTCTTGCGGAAATGAAATCAATCTTACTTGGCTTAATCAGATATTCCAATGAGACACACACTCGATCACTTAACCAGTTGATCTTATGTGAATTTCACTCGAACACTTGTCATGCACACCCAGCAAAGAAAGACGGTAGTAAGTTAAACTTTAGAACACATCGTTCAAATGATTTCACTAATCATCGTCTTAGCGAAGTTAAAGGACCATATACCAAGTACTTGGCGGAGTTACTGATCTAAGATCTCTCACGCAAGAAGTGGTGTTCCAGATTGGCGTAGCCAAACCTTCCGGCCACAACTTTTGATATACTCGATTAGGTGGTACTTTTAGCCCGCTCAGATGATGATTAGAGGAAAGTAGATGCTCACTGTAGAGAATCAAATACAATGACCCTAATCAAGCATCTACCGTGAGTCAATGATAAAATGAAAAGCAAATCAATCACATGAAGCACATGGGTTTTTAGGTGGTTCGACTTTCACTTATATCCACCCTACACTCAGACCTAAGTGTGGCTTACTGTTGCCTAACAGCTTGAACTGCTGAGCATCACAGCTTGCTTACATCCGCTGAGTATCACAGCTTGCTTACGCTGATTCACAGCTTCGACTGCTGAGCATCACAGCTTGCAGTTTGAGGATGAACCTCACCTGCTGAGCAACATAGCTTGCTGTCCGAGGATGAACCTCGCCCGCTGACACACAGCTTGAAGTTTCAAATAAAAAGATAAAGGAAAGACAGAAACACAAACTGCTTAGAAAGCATAAAATAAAATTGCTCACGCAGGAGTAGGAAATCAGTTCTGGATATGATCCAAGAACTGAAGAAACCTCTGAATTTCAAGCCCACTCTTGCACTCTTTTCTCTCTTCCTCACTTCCTTTCTCTTTCACTGCTCACTCTCTCTTTTCTTCCTCAGAATACGCCCTCTTCCGATACTCTATTTTCTCACTTCTTTCTTCTTCTTCTGCAAGCTCTCTCTCTTTTTCTCCTCACTCTAACTCAGATTTGTCTCTCAAGCTCTGGCTCCTCTCTATCAAGCTCTCTTTCTTCTGCTCTCCTTCGGCTCTCCTTTTTTGTTGTTGTTGTTATATTCTTTGATCGCAGGAGAGGCCTTATACGGCTTCAGGCTGGGTTCCCAAGAACTCACGCGTCCGGCATGTGTAGGGCTCGTCCCAGCCTTTTCCAGAAAGAGCCACGTGCCAAGTGTGGATTGGGGCCTTTATCCACGTGGTAGAATGTCATAAATATTCTCCCTTGGGATCATGTGCCAATCATTGATTCCGTTATCCCCCACGAGCTCATACTTCAGGTGTGACTAAAAGATCACGTGATGAAGGACGCTGTCTGCCACATGCATTGCAGACGCTCGATCATATGCCAGTCTGAAAGAATTGCCTTAGCATGTAAAAGAAAAGTGAAAAATATGGTTAGACCTTATATACGTAGCACAGACAATATACACAGACTTTATATAGGCCCAAGTTAAAACGTGCACAGACCTATATGCATAATGCAAAAGGAATGCATCGACCTTGTGTCGCATAAGTTAGAACATGCAAAGACCTATATGCTGCCAGGCAAACATGCACAGACTACAGTTGTTCAAACCAGAATGTGCACCGACTTTATAACAGCTAGCATAGAAACGTGCATAGACCTTTAAGTGCGCATAGCAAAATCTGCACCGACCCTGGAATTCTCATGTGCACAGACTTTGTGCATAGAAGAAAATGCTAGCACCGACATTACTTCAGTTGAAGCAAGACATGCACAGACTCTATACCATGTATCCACAAAACTAGCACCGACGTTACTTCAGTTGAAGCAAGACATGCACAGACTCACAAAAATTGCACCGATGTTGTGTGCATTCTACCAAGACATGCACATACTCTATATGCAGGCAACTAAAACGTGCATAAATGTTATAAGCAAAACAACTAAGTATGCACCGATGTTGTATGCTCAACAACGAATAATGCACAGACTCTTTTACCTACGTTTTATGCCTTAAGACAAAAGGTGCACAGACCTTGTGTATGTATCTAGAGAAACATGCACAGACCTTATTGTGCAAAGTGCAAAACTTGCACAGACCTCATTAGGTGAACAAGGCAACTAGCACGGACCTTAGATGCACGACCCTAGATACTAGCACCTACCTTTTGTGTGTTTTCTACAGGAACCTGCACGGACTTTTGTCTCCTATATGCATTAAGAGAAAAATATGCACAGACCTTTATGAGTGAATAACCAAGACATGCACTGACATTGTCTGCATGGTGCGAAAAGTTGCATCGACAGTATGCACAAAAAATATAAACTAGCACCGACCTCTCATGCCAGACATGCTGTACTAACATTGACCTCATCGTGCTAGCATCGACCCTAGTATGCACAAACCATGCAACTAGCATCGACTTTAGTATGCATGCAATCTGTTTGATAAAATGACTGTGCATTCAATCTAATGAGATTCTATGCAGCGTGAAAATGCATCTATCTGAAAGAGCATATATCGTGCAAATGATTATGACAACATTAATGCACAAAAATCAATGCACAGCAAACAATGCTCATTAATGCACAGTGCAATGACCAGATGCATAATCAAATGCATATTTCATCCTCACATGTCAAACTATTCTCCCCCTTTGACTTCATCAAAAAGGGAATAGTTGGATACGATAAAAACAACCATGCATGATATGATTGAATCATTAGCTAAAATGCAGACAGTAGACAAATCTCCCTTGGAAGGAAATGATTAGAATGTATCAGCAAAAGCATAGGGGCAATTATTAATCAGTTCAGTTCAAGACAGATTAAAGAATTATTAGGGAGTGCAATCTGATTTTTGGATCAGTAGAGGAAAAACTGAGCACTGGAGATACCAATTGTTACTATTAACCAATTGATAGACGATTTCCCTTTGAACAATCGCATCAAGAGTAAAGAATATTCTGAAGAAGAATTTCAGCAAAAATTTGAAATTGAGCACAAGGATTTCAAATGAGCTTTAGACGAATGAGTAATTCAAAAAGATTTTCAAAGATATACCAATTTCATAAATCCAAAGTTAGGAATATTTCATTATCTCCCATTATAAGGGTTTATGAATGGACTTCATTGAACTGCATGGTTTAAATATGATGTAAATAAGGTTTGACAATAAAGTTCTGTACTCATATCTGAAATCAAGATTTAATAAAAATGAGCCAATCCCTCATAAGACATTCTTGTTTAATCTCCTTTCATCTTACTCATTTAATTTTCAATGACTCCTTCAGGAATTACAAGAAGTAGTATTGAGGTTAAACAACCATGAAACCATTTGATTTTGTCCAAGGTTAGCAATTTATCCTTTGCATTCATTTTCAGATTTTTCATTTAATCAAGCAGATAATTTTTGCTATCAAATCTTAAGAGTAATCTAGTTCAATACACACCTTGTAACTAAAGGATATACGTTGTTCAGACGCCAATATCCCTAAGTACTTAGTGTGACTAACAGTCATGCTTTAACATAAACAGAGTTAACTTTTCACATCATGACATTCCTCATCTCATTTCTTTGATGAGTGAGATATGTTTCTCAGTTTGTCAGCCATTGCTCTACCTGTTTTTCAATCATTTTTAAGCAGAGTTAACTACGGCACCTCATGACACATACCTTTGGACATGTGTTTCTCAGTGACCAAAGTCATTGCTCTTGCAAGATTAGACCCTTAGACATTTCAAAGAATTCAGATGTTTAAAGATAATACTCACATCATGTATCTCAACTAAAGATAGTCATGATTTTCTAAATTTTTAGATTTCAGAAGATTTTGCATAAAAAAGCATGAAGCATTCAGTTAAGATTTATTAAAAGAATGACTCAGATATTTTCAAGATTTTCACAATCAAACACACGAAATACATTAAACTTAAATCACTTTTCTCCTTTTAGACATTCATAATTCTGTATAATAAGAGATTCCTTAATGAACTGGTTTTCAGATTTATAGTCATGGTATACAATTGAAATCTTCCTAAATTTCAGATAGATGAAAGAATGTTTAAGGAATTAGTCAACATTTGAAGCTCAGACATGAGACAGGCTCTTCCAACCATTTAGTCAAAGTTGATCAAGGTTTAGCATATATGCAGTGTTCAAACAAGTTTAAGAATATGGCAAGTATTCCAAGCAAGTGACTATCAAGAAAGCATGAGTAGATGGTTTCAGAGAGATTGTCACAGATTTGAAGTAATGAGATTGTGAAAACTTCTGTTGACCAAACAAGGCAGAAACTTGATCAGAAGAACATCAAAGCTAGTGTCGACTCTTTGTGTCGACATCTGCTCACAAACTCCATAATTCAGAACATTTTCAAAGAAAATGACGACTCATGACTTCGTTACTTCTAAAGGAGCAATTAAGAAGTGTAGCAACTTAGGTCAAAGAATCAGAGGATATGAAAATTGATTGAAATCAGTGAGCTGAGAGCATAGCAAAAGTTTGATGAAGATTCAGACATACCAGCTTGAAATAGTAGTGACAGCAAAAGTCAATCATATTGAAAATGTGAAGTGCAAGGTAAGCTGGTAAACCAATCACAACTAAGACCGGTATCTCAAGTGAAGCTTCCTCTCAGCAAATGTAGGAGCAGTGATGAAAGCTAGTAAGACCGACTGATATCAATGTTTGAGATAAAATGCTAGAAGAGCAAAGATAATCAGTATGAGCAAAGATAGACATGCAGTTCAAGAATTTTCTTATGCTCCCCCTGAATGCATGCACTCAAACAATCTTTTTAGAGTTTTCTGTATGAATGATATGCAATAAACCACATGTATGTATGCATATGCATTGACTCCCCTTAACTTAATGCATTGAACCATTATATATGACATGAAGACCATGCAGGGGATTAATCTAACCAAATATGCATGAAGCACTAAAATTAGCTTGACAGACTCCCCCTATCTATATGCCATATGTGACAACTCTGTATATAGCAGATGCAAAGACAATTATGCAGGGAGTTGAATGAATTATGCATATGAATCATCTGGACTGTTCTACATGAGACCTTGACCCTTGGTACATGGCGGAGGACTTGATCTTATGACCATCTCACACATAGTAAGAACTTCCAGATAGATTGCATCTATCCTTTAGTAACTTACCATTTGATATACTATAATGGTCATGCAAAATAGTGCAATATAGCATGCAGTCCTATGTGCATTTTAAATTGACAATATGCTACACGTATGCAAATGTGAATATATGTGTATGTTATGCATGCATATGAGCATTTCATGCACAAGACAACATGCAAGCAACAAATTCAGTCAATTCAGATTTTTAGAAGTGCAATTTTGCTGTCATTCTAATATTTATACAGACAATTCAGCATGTGCATTGAGAGACATGAATACTCATAGTGTGCAAAGGATGGTAGATATGCATGAACAAATCAAACATGATATGCATCTATCTAAACACAATTATGAATGTTCAAATAGCCAAACCTGTGAAGACTAGAATGGGGTTTTTCACACTCGAGTGACTTTGCTTATTACCCCTTTATTCATCAGCTTCCAAGGCACTTCTGCAAAACACAGAGCTTCATTTTGCATGTTGAGGTACCCAAGAGTTCTTGGGTCCTCCATGGTCAGTAGCACCTCTGAATGGTTCTCTCCACAATTTTTGAGCAAATAAATCATCATATTTCACGAGATAGCAGTTATCCATAGAATGTCCATTCTGACCACAATAATGACAATGTCCTAAATTTCTCACAGGCTTCTGATATACATGTTTTCTTGAATTCTATGAGTAATGAGGTCTGCCATTATAGTTATCATGAAAATTTCTTTTCTGCCAACAGTCCTTGACTGTATGGCCATGCTTTTCACAATTGAAACAAGAAGAAAATTTTCTTCTTTTAGTAACCAGCCAACATTCATGTCATGCCCCGAGCCTTTATTACAGCGGAAGACTAACTCGGGGAGCGCGAACAGCCGGCATGGTAAGCCTCTTGCAAGCAAGAACGATCAGAGCGCAAGACAATCACACATAAAGATGCAATTGCACAATATATATTCAAACTTCAACTTTATTTTATTGATAATCAAATTGAACCCTCAATTACAATCACTAATTCAACTTCCATTATGTACTAGACTCAAGAAATAGGAAAATTACAGACTCAATCTAAACAATATAGACTTTCCTAAGTCTTCACTCTCATCTTGACAATACTTTCATTCGCTCTCGGACCTGCTACTTGTATAACCCGAATCCGAATTTGAATCACTTTCCTCTCCTGAAAAGATTAGAAATAGGTAATGAGCACACTTACCCAGTAGGTATCTTCGCATCAACATGAAGGCACTATTAAAGTAATTAACAATTTAGCTCTAAAGAATAAGGTAAAAATCATGCGAATGTGATCAATCATGCGATTAAACCAAAGTAACAAGATGATCATGTAAGTTAGAATGAGAACAAATATGAACTAGTAAGAATGTAACAAGAACATGCTATTGGCCTTTCATGAACAAGAATTTATCGAGAATGTATTAGCAAGCCACATAATCATCACTCTAGTATCTTTTGCTTATGAGAAAGTACTTCGTGAATTTCTGTATAATATCAAGTAAGAAAGTCATGTACAAGAATGTCATGTCGTGCCGTGGATTTTCACTTATTTATAGAGAAAGTACTCCCAGCGCAATGCGACGCCAGTAGCATCATACCCCATAGTTTATAAAATAGTATGTTTCCGACAATCAGTCGAGGGGACTAGCATAGAACCCTTGAACACAATCAGTGCTCGATCGCATCTTCAAGTATAAATCAAGCTTTTTCCACGCATGTAACAATAAAGTATGGCCAAGAATATAATGAGTTCAAATAAGCTCATGATAACAATAATTCAATGAATGAATGCTTCAATAAGAATCATGAAAAATCAAGAATGACTTAAGCAAGGTTATGCTTATAGAAATAAATCGGCAGCATAACGATACGTTCTTTATCTTCCATTCATTATATTAGGTTTCTTGATCAATATGATAAGTTCTAGATCATTAATAGTTCATCTAGAAACCTTGGAATATCAACCCTTGGTCCACCTTGGGTTAAAATACTCAAGCAGTGTGACGGTCGTGTACTGGGCCGTTACATGATGTGACGCTCCAGTATTGGGCCGTTACATTAGTCTGAATCCAGAACAAAGAAATCAGACTCAGTGGAATGTGACGGTCGTATATTGGGCCGTTACTTGTGCCTGACGGTCCAACATAGAGCCGTTGCATTACTGATAACCAAAAATATCGATAGTGTAATCTAATCAATGGGCTTTAATGGTACAACCAACTCGGCGTCCTAGTGGGAATCCCAGGCTTGCGGAGAATTACGGAGGCCTTGAAACAAGATTTCCTATTCCATTGGAAGGAATATCTAATAGAGAGTTCCTCATGTCTAAGAATAATGTTCCTATAGTGCAAAGTGAACTAATGGACAACATACCGGAATATGTGCCATATACTTAAAGAAATGACTCTATAGATAGGAAAGAATGTGTAACATTATGAAACCAAGATAAAACTCCGTCAATACAACTTTGGAAAATCATGATTTAGAATACAAAACTATAGAGTTTTAGCCAATGAAATTAGCCTAACTTAAAATAACCTAAGACACATTAATCATGCAATTTGATTATGAATCAGAAACTAAACTCAAAGTCATGATAATAGGTCCAAACTTAGCTATCTAAGCTTATTTATAAATAAACTTAACTGGTTATTATTCTGCCTTGGGCTGACAGAACACAGGTGTCTGACGGTCTAGGATAGGCGCGTTACAGTGTGTGACGGTTTATCGAGGGGCCGTTACAATGGTGTAACGCTCCTGCTAGGGTGCGTCAGAGACAATAGAACAAATAAAAGCACAACAGGATGTGACGGTCTATCGTAAGGCCGTTACATTCATGTGACGGTCTTACGTTGGTACGTCAGAGAATCTGCTGGCAGTAAACTAAGTAAAGGTCTATGAAAATATAACATACCTGGAAATCAACATACTACCATTGTCCTAGTCATGAAAACGAAGTATAGGCCAACTATATGCATAGGTTTAGTGAATAGACAGGATAATATCTTTTAATTTTCATTTAGGGCTAAGAAATGCATGAATGTATAGAACTAGGAAATCATGAAATTCTTAGTCTACAATGCATGAAATCAAGCACAATCAGAGGGCTTTTATTCCTAACAAGTTGTTTTTGCCAATCATGAGATAACCTACCTCTTCTAGAACCTTAAAACTTCGAATTTGATGCTAGGTGCTACCCTTAGTCCCTTGTACTTCTTGTGATAAATCAGTAACTTCAATCTGCTCTATTTCCTCAGCCTCTTGACCTAAGGATGTGAAATTTTGAGGGTAAGAAGATGAAACTATTGGGAACAAAAAGTTCTAAAGGATCGTACTCTAATTACCTCGTTTAGTCATCCTAATCTCTGGATCTTCAGGGGACTTACGTTCAGATTCCTGGATTGCTAAGGTTGAATCAGCAACTTTGGAAGCTTCTATCTTCTTGGTTGCTTGATCTCCTAGCATGAAATTTGGAGAACCCTTAGTCTAAAGTATACTAAACAAAAGCTTCTAAAGAACTTACCCGAATTTATGACTCCTTACCTTGATTCTTCACGAGCCAAATGTAAGGGTCGCTCAGTTCAGAACTGGTCCTAATTATAGGGTTTTGACTAGGGTTTGAAGATTAGATCGTTTCTAGAGTCCTTAATTTACCAGAACCTAATCCCTAAGAGTCCTTAGCAATGTTATAAGCTTCCCTAAGTCGATCTCTTGTAGATAGGATTTCAAAGTTCCAATCTTTTTGTAATTTCCTCACCTTACGGAATCTGCAGGATGTAACGGTCGTGTCTAGGTGCGTTACATGGCTGTGACGGTCGCCCGATAGACCGTTACATTCAACGTATATAGAGTTTTAATTTAATCAAACTCTTTTATTCGTTTATCCACATAATTATCTTATATCAATAGTATTTATCCTTAAAATATGTGAATAAGCTAATTACCCTTCTAGAATATGGGCCAAACTTAATGGGCTTAGTCCATTAACCTTTTGGATAATAATTAGATAGGCTAGGTTAACTAATTAGCCTAATTGAGCCTTATAATGACTTATTAATCTAATAATCCTTCATTAATTTATTTAGGCCTTTATAATTTCTAGAAAACTATTTTATAATTCAAAAATTATATATATAAATTCTGGGGTACTGCACCCTCCGCCACTTAGAAGAATTTGGTCCCCAAATTCAATATATGGATTTCGGAGAGTGTACTTACAGTTAAATAATTCTGGAAATCTTTTCCGCATGGCTGCTTCGGTTTCCCAAGTTACTTCATATGGCCATGTTTTCTTCCATTGAATCTTGACCATAGGAATAACTTTATTTTTTAGTTGACGCACTTCTCGTTCCAGAATCTTTATTGGCGTTTGTTCGTATGTCATGTCCTTCTGAATTTCCAGATTGTCATAAGGGATCATATACATACGTCTTCAGCATAGAGACGTGAAATACGTCATGAACTCCTGCTAATTGTGGAGGTAAAGCCAGTTTGTAAGCCACTTCACCAATCCGTTCAAGAATTTCAAACGGGCCAATAAATCTTGGAGTTAGCTTTCCTTTAATGCCAAATCTTTGAATACCACGACCTGGAGAAACCTTTAAATATACATGATCTCCTACTTGAAACTCCAAGTCACGTCTTCGATTGTCAGCATAAGACTTTTGCCTATCTTGTGCCATCTTCATTCTTTCTTGAATGAGCTTGATCTTCTCGGTAGAATCCCTTATAAGGTCGGGGCCTAGAAATTACTTTTCCCATATTTCATTCCAGCATATTGGTGATCGATAGCTTTTTCCATATAAAGCTTCAAAAGGTGTCATTCGTATGCTAGCCTGATAGCTATTGTTATATGTAAACTCTACTAGAGGCAAGTGATCATGCCAACTACCTCCAAAGTCGATAGCACAAGCCCTGAGCATATCTTCTACTACCTAATTCGTTCTTTCCGTTTGGCCATCTGTTTGTGGATGGAAAGCTGTGCCGAAATTCAATCTAGTCCCTAGTGAATGTTGTAGACCCTTCCAGAATTATGATGTGAATCGAGGATCTCTATCGGATATAATAGTGACGGGGACACCATGTAGTTTAACAATCTCCTTTATGTATAATGCTGCTAGGATATCCATAGACCATCGACTCTTTATTGGTATGAAGTGTGCGGATTTAGTCAATCGTTCTATGATTACCCATATTCCATCGTGTCCACCTCTGGTCTGGGGTAAACCCATAATAAAGTCCATCCCTATACTCTCCCATTTCCATTCGAGAATACTCAAGGGGTGTAATTTACCTGCGAGTCTAAAATGCTCTGCCTTTACTTGTTGGCATGTGAGACAGCGAGACACGAAATCAGCTATTTCTCTCTTCATATTGGGCCACTAGAAATTTCTCTTGAGATCTTGATACATCTTTGTTCCTCCTGGATGAATTGTGTATTTGGAATTATGCGCTTCATCTAGGATTAGTTTCTTCGTATTCTCATGATCTGGTACACATATTCGGCCCTTAAATAACAATCTTCCGTTATTGGAAATAGAAAAATTCGGCCTTTGTTCCATATTGGCTTTAATTTCCAGTAATATAGGATCATCATTTTGTAGCTTGACCAGATCTTCTATCAATGTAGGTTGAGCTCGGATATTAGCTATGAAACAATCTTCTTCCTTTATGTCAATATCTAAGTTCAATTGAGCAAATTGAGGAACAAGGTTAGTTACACTTATCATAAGACTTGATAGCATACCCATTGGTTTTCTGCTGAGTGCATATGCTACAGCATTAGCCTTGCCAGGATGATATTGAATAGCAAAATCAAAGTCTTTGAGATATTCTAACCACCTCCTCTGCCTCATGTTAAGCTCCTTTTGAGAGAATAAATATTTCAAGCTTTTGTGGTCCGAGTAGACCGTGAACTTTTCTCCATAAAGATAATGACGCCAAATTTTCAAGGCGAAAATAACCGCTGCTAATTCCAGATCATGTACGGGATAGTTTTCCTCGTGACGTTTCAATTGTCTTGAAGAATAACAGATTACTTTTCCATTCTGCATGAGAACGCATCCTAAGCCAATGCCAGACGCATCCGTATACACTTCGAATCCACCACCCTCCATTGGTAGTGATAAAATAGGAGCTGTTATAAGATGATTCTTAAGAGTTTGGAAACTCTTCTCACATTCCTCTGACCAGATAAAATGATTTTCTTTTCTTGTGAGTCTAGTTAAAGGAACCGTAATTTTTGAGAAGTCATTAATGAATCTCCTATAATAACCAGCTAGACCCAGAAAGCTTCTTACTTCTGATACAGTCGTTGGCCGAATCCAATTCTTGACAGCTTCTACCTTAGAAGGATCCACAGCAATACCTTCTTTTGAAATAATGTGGCCTAGGAATGAGACTTCCTCGAGCCAGAATTCACACTTATTGAGTTTGGCATAAAGCTTGTGTTCTCTAAGTGTTTGTAAAGCTATTTTCAAATATTGTTCATGTTCCTCTTTCATCTTGGAATATATCAAGATGTCATCAATGAAGACGATGATGAACTGGTCCAGATATGGTTGGAAGACATTGTTCATAAGTTGCATGAATGCAGCGGGGGCATTAGTTAACCCAAACGGCATCACTACGAATTCATAGTGGCCATAACGACTTCGAAAAGCCGTTTTATAAATGTCCTCTTCTTTAATTCTAAGCTGATGATAACCTGATCTGAGGTCTATCTTAGAGAAATATTCTGCTCCCGAAAGCTGATCGAAGAGCTCATCAATACGCGGCAACGGATACTTGTTTTTAATTGTGAGTTGATTCAGTCGCCGGTAATCGATGCATAGCCAGAGAGAACCATCCTTCTTCTTGACAAATAGAACCGGCGCACCCCAAGGGGATGTGCTAGGTTTGATGAAACCCTTGTCCAGAAGTTCCTACAACTGCTTCTTCAATTCCTTGAGTTCTGTGGAGGACATCTTGTAAGGGGCTATAGAAATAGGTGCTGCTCCCGGAATGAGTTCAATAGTGAAGTTCACTTCCCTCTCGGGCGGTAAACTGGGTAATTCAGACGGAAACACATCGGGGAACTCATTTACAATAGGAATGTCCGCTAAGATAATCTCCTTAGACTCGGTGATAATTACGGAAGCAAGAAAAGCTTCACATCCCTGGGAGATAAGTTTGCAAGCATGAAGAGAAGATATGATAGTAGGATGCTTCTTGTACTTGATGCCAAGAAAAGAGAATCTTGGAAGACCAGGCTTTCGAAAGGGTATAATCCTATTTCGGCAATTGATATAAGTATCATGATCTACAAGCCAGTCTACCCCTAAATGGTATCATAACCTTTCATGTCAAGGCATACTAGGTTTGCGGGGAGATCATGACCTTCTACTATCACTTCGCTATCAGGATAATGGTTGGTAAGCTTTGTTCCAGAACCTAAGGGTGTGGAAATAGCAAGATCTGACGGTAAGAGAACTGATGTGATTGGTAATGTTTTAGCAAAAGTAGCGGAGATAAAACAATGAGAGGCACCAGTATCAAATAGCACAAATGCAGGACGATAACAAATTTGAAGAGTACCTTCCATAAGCCCATCATCCCCGGGCGCTTCCTCTCCTTCTAGAACAGCATTGAGGCGAGCCTGCCTCCTGCGTCCTCCACCAGATGACTGGTCCTTCATAAGGGGGCATTCCGACATGCGATGCTCCCTACTTCCACAACGTAAACAAGCGCCGAGACGCTTCCAACACTCCTCAGCCGAATGGCAAAATTTTTCACAAAATGTGCAAGCCGTGGCGACCTGCTCCTTCTCCTCCTTGACTTTCTTTTGCTTATGGGAACTTCCACCATTCCCATTCTAGATCTCTTCTTACTATCACGGCTTTTGTAAGGCTCCGTGATGATGAATTTCTTTTTCTTATAACGCCGATCTGAGCGTCGGCTTGATTCTTCTCCTTTCCCTTTCAATTTTTTGACCTTCTCTAAGGTCCTTTCACATAGGTACACCCGCTGAACCATCTCCGCACAAGTACGGATGTTTTTGGTCCTGAGCTGCTGAATGAAACCGAGTCGTAACCCGTCTATAAACCGATTTGCCTTGAGTAGATCGGTGCTGATAAGATGCGGTGCGTAAGGTGCAAGCCTTGAGAATTGCAGTTCATATTCGGCAACCGTCATCATTCCTTGCTGAAGAGTGGTGAACTCCATAGCCTTTCGTTACTTTATGTGCTCAGAAAAGTACTTGGCACGGAACAGGGTAAGAAAATCATCCCATGTATGAGGTGCATTGGCCGGAGGTGCCGGAACCGACTTCCACCATGTGCGAGCATCTTTGTTGAGTTGAAAGGTTACGAGATGCACCTTCTCCTGATCGGTGCATTGGATGACATCAAATATACGATTCATTTCATCTATCCAGTTTTCTGCCTCGTCGGGATTAGACAAACCATAGAATCGTGGAGGATTTAAACTCCGGAAATTACGATGTAGGTCACCAGCCCTTGCCCCTGCGCCACCTTGCGCTATGGTTTACAATGCCTGAGTAAGGCCGGTAACTGTTTGTTGCATACCATCCCAATCTACACGATGAGCCATTTGTAAAATGAGGTACCTGAGAGAAAATAACAACCTGTTATTTCTCATGAAATTGGGAGAAATAATCTTAAAGCGAATTAATTATCTTATCCCGGGCTCTACCCAATTCTCACATGGGTATGGAAATTTCTTCCTTAGTTTATAGGTAGGGGTCCCTAAACCTTGGACATTTCCTATGACATGACTCTTCTTCCTAAGTCCTGAGACTTAGGCTCTGATACCAACTTAACTGTCACGCCCTGAGCCTTTATTACAGCGAAAGACTAACTCGGGGAGCGCGAACAGCCGGCATGGTAAGCCTCTTGCAAGCAAGAACGATCAAAGCGCAAGACAATCACACATAAAGATGCAATTGCACAATATATATTCAAACTTCAACTTTATTTCATTGATAATCAAATTGAACCCTCAATTACAATCACTAATTCAACTTCCATTATGTACTAGACTTAAGAAATTGGAAAATTACATAGACTCAATCTAAACAATATAGACTTTCCTAAGTCTTCACTCTCAACTTGACAATACTTTCATTCGCTCTCAGACCCGCTACTTGTACAACCTGAATCCGAATTTGAATCACTTTCCTCTCCTGAAAAGATTGGAAATAGGTAATGAGCACACTTGCCCAGTAGGTATCTTCGCATCAACATGAATGCACTATTAAAGTAAATAACAATTTAGCTCTAAAGAATAAGGTAAAAATCATGCGAATGCGATCAATCATGCGATTAAACTAAAGTAACAAGATGATCATGTAAGTTAGAATGAGAACAAATACGAGCTAGTAAGAATGTAACAAGAACATGATATTGGCCTTTCATGAACAAGAATGTATCGAGAATGTACTAGCAAGCCACATAATCATCACTCCTGTAGCACCCCTAAAAATTTAAGGAAATAAAATTCCTAAATAAATTAAACTTACATGAGAAGGACAAATAAGTTATAAATATAAAAATTTAATGGGCCATGATAAATTGATCATCTTGGTCCATTAACACAAGATATGTAAAACCCAAGCAATATAACTCTCGTATATACACTAAATGGGCCTGACACACATGTAAATTACATTTTTTATTATTTTATTTTAGGAACTAAAAGTAAAATGAGTCATGATATAAAACTAGACCATTAACTAATTATATATATATAAGCCTTACCCAAACAATATAACTCTTATATGCACATTAATGGGCCTAAAACACATATTAGATATTTTATTTTGCCATTAATACACTTACTAAATAAAGCCTAAACCGAACCCCCAATGTGCATGCACACCCATTTGAACCCAAAGCCCACGAACAACCCTTTATACCCAAAATACCCACGTTAGTGGATTTTTACTCAAAAGCCAACCACTTATACCTAAACCACTGTTGCCCGAATAACCCATACAAATACACCCAAGCCACGTGAGCCTTGAAGCCAACCCAACAAACCGCGAATGCACACTAGAACGTTGTTTGGGTTTTACCGAAAAGATGGCAGGTGGCTGTTAAAATAGAAAGGAAATATCGACGCACGGGAAGGTTTTAAAACCTTTCCATAACATGCATTCAAACCCTCTGAGAACCACTGCATCCTTATAAAAATACCCACCCTGTCGACCATTCATGCATTCGTCGCTGCTGCCGTTCGTCGTTTGCTTCCTCCTGCCGAAGCTGCCATCTTCCTGCTGCGGTTCAAGCAACAAGGAGCGGCGTGTCATCTTCTTCCCCTGTTCGTCCTCCTGCTGCCTACGTCCACCCTCCTGCCGTGGCCGGACGTGGGCATCTTCATCCATCTTCTTCCTTCGTCCTGTGGTCGTTCACAGCAAGAAGAAACCCATTCATCTTCTGCCTCCTGTGGTTTACTCTGTTTGAAACAGAGTACCGTAGGAGCATCAACTATTCATCGTCCCGATCTTGTAAAAGGTAGGTGTTCTCTCTGATGGCTAAACTAAATTAACAAAGATGATACATGCTCTTATGATCATAAACAACATGCTCATGTTTGAGTTCATAGTCTCTAGTTTCTCGTAGGTGTTCTCGACATCAAGCTAACCTTGTTAATAGTTAAACTTTAACATGATCTCTGCATGTATATATACCTTAATCTTTTAATGCATCCGTAGGTTTTCTCAAGACTTAGCAAAACTCTGTAATTAGTAAGTTATAAGCATGCATATAGGTATGTAAGAAGTACAGATTTCGTTCTTGATTGAGGTTTATTTATTTTACTGCAAGAATGAAAATGGCGACCCAATCTAGGGCGTCATTTTAATTCAACGACCAACTAATCAGTCATCAATTATATAGAAGTTAGTTATGGAGTTTTCGCATTAATAGTTTGTTCATGGGTATCGGAGTCTCATTTGGCCATGAAAATTTTTGGGCGTACTATTGAGGTGGAGACCGAGGTAGTGAAAGTGGTTGCACCATTTTTCGTGCCCCCTATCTCAAGATCCCCCATCTCTCAATAAAAAATTATTTTGAATGTCTAGTTAGGTAGAGTTTTTCGAGTCCGTCATTTCGGTATATCATAGGCTCAATTCCGACGTAGTTACATAGAGAAACGAGGGGACTAAAAATTAGGATAATTTGTTAATGACGACATGAATAGTGTTAATATATATATATGTATATATATATATCTTGTAAGTATATCTTTGAAAATTCATATCTATTAAAATATGCAACAGAAAAGTATAAGAATTATATATTTGGAATCCTTACATTTTTCTCCTAATTATCATATATTTTATTTCTCTAAATTATTTTTAAAAAATAAATATGTCTTTGAATGTATATTTTTGAAATTATTCAATTAAATAGATATTGACGTGAATTCTTGTTAAAAAAATTAAGATAAAAATCATAAAATTAATGTCTCTCTATGTGGATGCTAATTAATAAATGACGTCACTCATGGACATTAATTAATATAAGTTTATTTAATTATAGTTAATTATAGAATTAGATTGACGTGAATTCTATAATTAACGCATTCATATTCTCACCGTTTTCTTCCGGTTTTGACCCATACCTCGGATCTTTTAGCACTCTCATCTCACGTCTGTAGATGGAGCCCTTTTTCATGATTGGTTCACGTTATGCACCTCAACTCTCGGTGACATATGAGTCCTCCGTTGGACATTCCGTTCCTTCGGACTGGCAAGTTAGTCATTGGGACCTCCGTAAGTCTCCGCTAGCCTTGGATTCCCTCAAGGCAGCCGAGCTGGTTGTACCTTAAAAATCCTGGATACGATCCGTGTCACATTGGTTTTCCGTTAGTCTTGACACTCTACTCCTTTTGGAATCTTCTTGTCATCGATTCGAGAACATAACCCTTTGACTCTGTATTTGGCCAAATCTGATTCTGAAATATTAAGGGCTGTGGGTCCGCGACTTTTCAGTGCCAGGTAGGACGGAAGTCCAATTCTATAAACCATGGGAATTCTAGGTGTGGCATTGCACCAAAGTCTGTACATCTGTTATATTCTGTTATTCTGTTATATCTATCATTCTATAAATTCTATTAATTCTAGAAGTTCTGTTATTCTGATATTTTGTTGTTCGGTTATTCTGATAATTTAGATATTCTGCTAGATTGTTTAATTCTGCTTATATTTATTGAAACTCTGTTATATTCTGGTCAATTCTGAAGTTATGTTCATCCGAGTAACTGTCCTTGTTATATTCTGATAGCTTGTCCTTGACTCTGCATGGGAAATTCATCCCTATTTCTCTCGATCTCGTAACTGCCTTTGACTTTAGTATTCATCTTTCCTGATAGATTGATCATCATGATTTTCTAGTTTCATGCATTGCATCGTCATGAACATGTTAATTGGTTAATCACTTATATTCTGCTTGATGAGAGATGTAATTCCTACTGAGCGTTTCGCTCACCAGCCTATCTGTAACATTTTTTTCAGGTAATGACATTGAAGATAGTCCAACAGATGGGGAAGGGCAAGAGTGATGAGTGAAATGGAGAATCGTGTCGGTGTCTTTCTTTGAGTCTCGTCCTGTTATTTGAGTCCTTTCTCTTTATTAGAGTGTAATAGTGAGTCCTTTCTTAACTTATGTAAGTTGAGTCAAGGTATGTAATTCGAATATTTGAATATCAATAAAGGTTAAATTGGCCCACATTGTCCAGGTTATAATTTTGTGTCTTATGTATGCTCTGATTATTCACGACTGTATCACTGCCGCGTTCCGAACTACACGTTCCGCTGCTATCGATTCGGGGCGTGACAGTTTGTGGTATCAGAGCCTAGGTTTATTAAACCCTAGGTCTTGACTATAGGTTACCATAGGTTCTAGATTCAACCCCATTATTGCCTGGTGAGATTGGGTAGAACCTTGGGTTAAGAGAAGTTAAAATACTAATAAGATTAGCTTATGAAGATAGCTTAGTAAAATTTCACAAGAATTACTTGATAATCTTACATGAGATTGTTTGTGTCTTGTAGAAATAGATAGATAACAATGGCCACCGAGCGTTCCCAATGGCGTGAGATGCAAAGAACAGTTCAAGGATTGACTCAGGCTCTTCAATGGGTAGCCGAGGGTGGAGCCAATCGTGGAGCTGGAGAGTTACATCGCGAGTTTTGGAGCCTCAATCCCCCTAGGTTTAGTGGAACCCCTGATCCTGACATGGCGGAAGATTGGACGAAGGAGATGGAAATAACTTTCCGAGTGATGCAATGTTCGGACCAAGATAAGGTCCTTTTAGCAACATTTCAACTAGAGAAGGACGCAAGGGCTTGGTGGGAGTCCGTAGAAGAAACTTTGCCAAACATTCAAGTAACCTGGATAGAATTTTTAGAACACTTCAACGAAAAGTATTTCTCGGAGAGAGTTCGGGAGAGAAAGGTCGGAGAATTTGCCTCGCTCAAACAAAGAAGCATGTCTGTGGTAGAATATGAGGCTCAGTTCTTGAGGTTATCACGGTATGCACCTCATTTAATCATGGCAGGGAAGATGAAAGCTAGGAGGTTATTGAATGGGTTAAGATTGCAATATATACCCCAATTAGCACCGATGGATATTCAATCATATGCCGAGATGGTTGAGAGAGCTCAGCTATTGGAAGACGCTATGGAATTATCTAACAAAGTTAGGGCAAAAATGGAAAAGAGGAAGGTAGATAATGGCAACAAAAGGCCCAATGAGGGAAACGACGTTCCGAACGATAAGAAGCCTAAGGAAGCAAAGTGCAAGCATTGTGGGAATGATGGTCACAAATCTGAGAAGTGTCGCTGGAAGAATAGAGGTTGCTTTCGCTGTGGAAGCTGGGAGCATAAGGTAGCTGCCTGCCCCCTTCCTAAAGATCAACCTCAGCAGGCAAAGGATCATAAAGAAGTATGACATCGAGTATAATTACGAGTAATAAGACAAATCGAACCTACTGACAATGAAGTAACTAAAGGTACCCCTTAACCTTGGCCTAGTTCATTGGGTTGTTTTATTAGCATGCCTAGATGATTTTGTCTTATGAATGGAAACTAGAACAAGATACCCCACTGATATATATTGGAGAGAAATTTAAGTTGAATTTGGGGACCAAATTCTTTAAGTGGGGGAGGGTGTAGCACCCCTGAAAATTTAAGGAAATAAAATTCCTAAATAAATTAAACTTACATGAGAAGGACAAATAAGTTATAAATATAAAAATTTAATGGGCCATGATAAATTGATTATCTTGGTCCATTAACACAAGATATGTAAAACCCAAGCAATATAATTCCCGTATATACACTAAATGGGCCTGACACACATGTAAATTACATTTTTTATTATTTTATTTTAGGAACTAAAAATAAAATGAGTCATGATATAAAACTAGACCATTAACTAATTATATATATATAAGCCTTACCCAAGCAATATAACTCTTATATGCACATTAATGGGCCTAAAACACATATTAGATATTTTATTTTGCCATTAATACACTTACTAAATAAAGCCTAAACCGAACCCCCAATGTGCATGCACACCCATTTGAACCCAAAGCCCACGAACAACCCTTTATACCCAAAACACCCACGTTAGTGGATTTTTACTAAAAAGCCAACCACTTATACCTAAACCACTGTTGCCCGAATAACCCATACAAATACACCCAAGCCACGTGAGCCTTGAAGCCAACCCAACAAACCGCGAATGCACACTAGAACGTTGTTTGGGTTTTAGCCTTTAGGGTTTTACCGAAAAGATGGCAGGTGGCTGTTAAAATAGAAAGGAAATATCGACGCACGGGAAGGTTTTAAAACCTTTCCATAACATGCATTCAAACCCTCTGAGAACCACTGCATCCTTATAAAAATACCCACCTTGTCGACCGTTCATGCATTCATCGCTGCTGCCGTTCTTCGTTTGCTTCCTCCTGCCGAAGCTGCCGTCTTCCTACTGCGGTTCAAGCAACAAGGAGCGGCGTGTCATCTTCTTCCCCTGTTTGTCCTCCTGCTGCCTACGTCCACCCTCCTGCCGTGGCCGGACGTGGGCATCTTCATCCATGTTCTTCCTTCCTCCTGTGGTCGTTCACAGCAAGAAGAAACCCATTCATCTTCTGCCTCCTGTGGTTTACTCTGTTTGAAACAGAGTACCGTAGCAGCATCAACTATTCATCGTCCCGATCTTGTAAAAGGTAGGTGTTCTCTCTGATGGCTAAACTAAATTAACAAAGATGATACATGCTCTTATGATCATAAACAACATGCTCATGTTCGAGTTCATAGTCTCTAGTTTCTCGTAGGTGTTCTCGACATCAAGCTAAACCCGTTAATAGTTAAACTTTAACATGATCTCTGCATGTATATATACCGTAATCTTTTAATGGATCCGTAGGTTTTCTCAAGACTTAGCAAAACTCTGTAATTAGTAAGTTATAAGCATGCATATAGGTATGTAAGAAGTACAGATTTCGTTCTTGATTGAGGTTTATTTATTTTACTGCAAGAATGAAAATGACGACCCAATCTAGCGCGTCATTTTAATTCAACGACCAACTAATCAGTCGTCAATTATATAGAAGTTAGTTATGGAGTTTTCGCATTAATAGTTTGTTCATGGGTATCGGAGTCTCCTTTGGCCATGAAAATTTATGGGCGTACTATTGGGGTGGAGATCGAGGTAGTGAGAGTGGTTGCACCGTTTTTCATGCCCCCTATCTCAAGATCCCCCATCTCTCAACAAAAAATTATTTTGAACGTCTAGTTAGGTAGAATTTTTCGAGCTCGTCATTTCGGTATATCATAGGCTCAATTCCGACGTAGTTACGTAGAGAAACGAGAGGACTAAAAATTAGGACAATTTGTTAATGACGACATGAATAGTGTCGTGAAATCCTTTTGACGACACAATGCATTGTCGTCAGATTTTTAATATATATATATATATATATATATATCTTGTAAGTATATCTTTGAAAATTCATATCTATAAAAATATGCAACAGAAAAGTATAAGAATTATATATTTGGAATCCTTACATTTTTCTCCTAATTATCATATATTTTGTTTCTCTAAATTATTTTAAAAAAATAAATATGTCTTTGAATGTATATTTTTGAAAGTATTCAATTAAATAGATATTGACGTGAATTCTTGTTAAATGAATTAAGATAAAAATCATAAAATTAATGTCTCTCTATGTGGATGCTAATTAATAAATGACGTCACTTATGGACATTAATTAATATAAGTTTATTTAATTATAGAATTGGATTGACGTGAATTCTATAATTAACGCATTCATATTCTCACCGTTTTCTTCCGGTTTTGACCCATACCTCGGGTCTTTTAGCACTCTCAACTCACGTCCGTAGATGGAGCCCTTTTTCATGATTGGTTCACGTTATGCACCTCAACTCTCGGTGACATATGAGTCCTCCGTTGGACATTCCGTTCCTTCGGACTGGCAAGTTAGTCATTGGGACCTCCGTAAGTCTCCGCTAGCCTTGGATTCCCTCAAGGCAGCCGAGCTGGTTGTACCTTAAAAACCCTGGATACGATCCGTGTCACATTAGTTTTCCGTTAGTTTTGACACTCTACTCCTTTTGGAATCTTCTTGTCATCGATTCGAGAACATAACCCTTTGACTCTGTATTTGGCCAAATCTAATTCTGAAACATTAAGGGCTGTGGGTCCGCGACTTTTCAGTGCCAGGTAGGACGGAAGTCCAATTCTGTAAACCTTGAGAATTCTGGGTGTGACATTGCACCAAAGTCTGTACATCAGTTATATTCTGTTATTCTGTTATATCTGTCATTCTGTAAATTCTGTTAATTCTAGAAGTTCTGTTATTCTGATATTTTGTTGTTCGGTTATTCTGATAATTTAGATATTCTGCTAGATTGTTTAATTCTGCTTATATTTATTGAAACTCTGTTATATTCTGGCCAATTCTGAAGTTATGTTCATCCGAGTAACTGTCCTTGTTACATTCTGATAGCTTGTCCTTGACTCTGCATGGGAAATTCATCCCTATTTCTCTCGATCTCATAACTGCCTTTGACTTTAGTATTCATCTTTCCTGATAGATTGATCATCATGATTTTCTAGTTTCATGCATTGCATCGTCATGAACATGTTAATTGGTTAATCACTTATATTCTGCTTGATGAGAGATTTAATTCCTACTGAGCGTTTCGCTCACCAGCCTATCTTTAACATTTTTTTCAGGTAACGACATTGAAGATAGTCCAACAGATGGGGAAGGGAAAGAGTGATGAGTGAAGTGGAGAATCGTGTCGGTGTCTTTCTTTGAGTCTCGTGATGTTATTTGAGTCCTTTCTCTTTATTAGAGTGTAATAGTGAGTCCTTTCTTAACTTATGTAAGTTGAGTCAAGGTATGTAATTCGAATATTTGAATATCAATAAAGGTTAAATTGGCCCACATTGTCCAGGTTATAATTTTGTGTCTTATGTATGCTCTGATTATTCACGACTGTATCACTGCCGCGTTCCGAACTACACATTCCGCTGCTATCGATTCGGGGCGTGACAACTCCAGTATCTTTTGCTTATGAGAAAGTACTTCGTGAATTTCTGTATAATATCAAGTAAGAAAGTCATGTACAAGAATGTCATGTCGTGCCGGGGGTTTTCACTTATTTATAGAGAAAGTACTCCCAGCGCAATGTGACGCCAGTAGCATCATACCCCATAGTTTATAAAATAGTATGTTTCCGACAATCAGTCGAGGGGACTAGCATAGAGCCCTTGAACACAATCAGTGCTCGATCGCATCTTCAAGTATAAATCAAGCTTTTTCCACGCATGTAACAATAAAGTATGGCCAAGAATATAATGAGTTCAAATAAGCTCATGATAACAATAATTCAATGAATGAATGCTTCAATAAGAATCATGAAAAATTAAGAATGACTTAAGTAAGGTTATGCTTATAGAAATAAATCGGCAGCATAACGATACGTTCTTTATCCTCCATTCATTATATTAGGTTTCTTGATCAATATGATAAGTTCTAGATCATTAATAGTTCATCTAGAAACCTTGGAATATCAACCCTTGGTCCACCTTGGGTTAAAATACTCAAGCAGTGTGACGGTCGTGTACTGGGCCGTTACATGATGTGACGCTCCAGTATTGGGCCGTTACATTAGTCTGAATCCAGAACAAAGAAATCAGACTCAGTGGAATGTGACGGTCGTATATTGGGCCGTTACTTGTGCCTGACGGTCCAACATAGAGCCGTTACATTACTGATAACCAAAAATATCGATAGTGTAATCTAATCAATGGGCTTTAATGGTACAACCAACTCGGCGTCCTAGTGGGAATCACAGGCTCGCGGAGAATTACGGAGGCCTTGAAACAAGATTTCCTAGTCCATTGGAAGGAATATCCAATAGAGAGGTCCTCATGTCTAAGAATAATGTTCCTATAGTGCAAAGTGAACTAATCGACAACATACCGGAATATGTGCCATATACTTAAAGAAATGACTCTATAGATAGAAAAGAATGTGTAACATTATGAAACCAAGATAAAACTCCGTCAATACAACTTTGGAAAATCATGATTTAGAATACAAAACTATAGAGTTTTAGCCAATGAAATTAGCATAACTTAAAATAACCTAAGACACATTAATCATGCAATTTGATTATGAATCAGAAACTAAACTCAAAGTCATGATAATAGGTCCAAACTTAGCTATCTAAGCTTATTTATAAGTAAACTTAACTGGTTATTATTCTGCCTTGGGCTGGCAGAACACATGTGTCTGACGGTCTAGGATAGGCGCGTTACAGTGTGTGACGGTTTATCGAGGGGCCGTTACAGTGGTGTAACGCTCCTGCTAGGGTGCGTCAGAGACAATAGAACAAATAAAAGCACAACATGATTTGACGGTCTATCGTAAGGCCGTTACATTCATGTGACAGTCTTACGTTGGTGCGTCAGAGAATCTGCTGGCAGTAAACTAAGTAAAGGTTTATGAAAACATAACATGCCTGGAAATCAACATACTACCACTGTCCTAGTCATGAAAATGAAGTATATGCCAACTATATGCATAGGTTTAGTGAATAGACAGGATAATATCTTTTAATTTCCATTTAAGGCTAAGAAATGCATGAATGTATAGAACTAGGAAATCATAAAATTCTTAGTCTACAATGCATGAAATCAAGCACAATCAGAGGGCTTTTATTCCTAACAAGTTATTTTTGCCAATCATGAGATAACCTACCTCTTCTAGAACCTTAAAACTTCGAATTTGAGGCTAGGTGCTACCCTTAGTCCCTTGTACTTCTTGTGATAAATTAGCAACTTCAATCTGCTCTATTTCCTCAGCCTCTTGACCTAAGGATGTGAAATTTTGAGGGTAAGAAGTTGAAACTATTGGGAACAAAAAGTTCTAAAGGATCGTACTCTAATTACCTCGTTTAGTCGTTTTAATCTCTGGATCTTCAGGGGACTTGCGTTCAGATTCCTTGGTTGCTAAGGTTGAATCAGCAACTTTGGAAGCTTCTATCTCCTTGGTTGTTTGATCTCCTAGCACGAAATTTGGAGAACCATTAGTCTAAAGTATACTATACAAAAACTTCTAAAGAACTTACCCGAATTTATGACTCCTTACCTTGATTCTTCACGAGCCAAAAGTAAGGGTCGCTCAGTTCAGAACTAGGTCCTATTTATAGGGTTTTGACTAGGGTTTGAAGATTAGATCGATTCTAGAGTCCTTAATTTGCCAGAACCTAATCCCTAAGAGTCCTTAGCAATGTTATAAGCTTCCCTAAGTCGATCTCTTGTAGATAGGATTTCAAAGTTCCAATCTTTTTGTAATTTCCTCACCTTACGGAATCTGTAGGATGTAACGGTCGTGTCTAGGTGCATTACATGACTGTGGCGGTCGCCCGATAGACCGTTACATTCAACGTATATAGAGTTTTAATTTAATCAAACTCTTTTATTCGTTTATCCACATAATTATCTTATATCAATAGTATTTATCCTTAAAATATGTGAATAAGCTAATTACCCTTCTAGAATATGGGCCAAACTTAATGGGCTTAGTCCATTAACCTTTTGGATAATCATTAGATAGGCTAGGTTAACTAATTAGCCTAATTGAGCCTTATAATGACTTATTAATCTAATAATCCTTCATTAATTTATTTAGGCCTTTATAATTTCTAGAAAACTATTTTATAATCCAAAAATTATATATATAAATTCTGGGATACTACAATTCATTAGCCCTATGGCCTGACTTTTCACAATTGAAGCATGCAAATGTTTTTCTTTTAAACTCAGATTTGTTCTTTCCAAAAGTAATTCTATTTCCAGGGAACTTGACAAGTTCACAATCAAATTTCTTTCCCTGAGCATGCTAACAGTCCTTGACTATATGGCCATGCTTTTCACAGTGAGAACAAAACGAAGAATTTCTTCTCTAAGAACTTAACCAGCATTTAGTGGCCTTGTGATCAGGCTTGTTACAATTGAAACATGTGATGTGCTGGTTTATTGAAACAGATTTGTTCTTATTAAAATCATGATGGTTCGCAGGGAGTTTAGCATGATATGACTGTGAATTTTTCTTGCCATTTGTAAACCAGCATTGTGCAGCAAAGTGCCCAAACTTACCACATTGAAATCATTTCATGTTTCTTTTCTAGGCAATAGTTTTCTTCTGAGCAGAGAAATTTCTATCATGCACAGCACTTGCATTTAGGGCATCTTGTTCCATTGTTCTACATTCATGCATGAGATGACCAATTTTATGACAATAAAAATATTGAATCCATTTATTTTGAACTAGAGAGGGTTTCTTAATATGAGAATTCTTAGCATGAATTCTTCTACCATTCAAATCATCCTTCTTCATTATCAGACATTCATTCATGTAATGTCCATACTTCCCACAATAATAACAAGAATGATTGGATTTCTTTGAAGTATGATTTTTCTCATTGTTGAATTTTTATTTTTGAGTTTTCAGATTTTCAGGATGTTTCTAAGGTTTATTATTCTATTTTTGAATTTTCTTTTGTTCTAGCATTATTTGATTTTCGGACTTTTTCACTTGAGATGTGGTGGCAGCATTTGATGCTTTTACAAAAGATGTCATCAGTTTATTTTCAAAGCATTTCTTATTAATCTGCTTGTAGCCCAGCCCTTCTTTTCTGAAGTTGACCTTGACTCCTAGCAGCTTATCCAAATTTTCTTGCTCATCAACAAATTTAGACAAGGAGTTTTTGAAGTCCTGAATCTCGTTTTCTAGAGATGCAATGTTTATTTCATAACTTGTAATCTCTTGCTCACTGTAATTAACGGCTTCATTCAGTACTTTGTTTGCAGTCTTGTTTTCTTCGATCACCTTTTTAAATTCATCAATTTTTTCAGATTCGTTAGTACAAACAGTTTTCCCTTTTTCTAATGTGAGAAGCCTTTCAGATATGGCACAGTTCAGCTGTTTTAACTTCTCATTTTCCTCCTTAAGTTTATCATTTTGAATTAACTCATTTATTAGAACCTGATCCTCTGAGTTAATTTCAGGCTTTCTTTTAGCTTTAAATTCCTTCATATCTCTTTGCTGTTTTTCAACATTTTTCTGTAGCTCCATATTTACAGACTTGATAGCATCAAATTTTTCAGCAAGTAGATTCTTCTCTTGTTTAAGTTTCTCAAATTTTTCTTCACTTTCTTTAATGCATTTTCTGATGAATTCATTTTCAGATTTCAATTTGTTAAGTTCTGAGTTAGCACACTCAAGATCTTTCAACAATTTTTTATTCTGAACTGAATTATTTATAAGATTTTGATCAGTATTTGTTGAACTAAGTTTTTCTTCCAGTTCAGAAATCTTATCTATGAGTTTCTGATTTTCACTTTTCAATAAGCATATTTGTTTCATATTCAAATGAACATCAGATAGATAAGCATAATGCGATTGTTTCATATTCAAGCAATTTTTACAAGATGAATTGCTACTGTTCTGATCAATTTTCTTTTCCAACTTTTTATGTTGTTTTCTTAATTTTTTATGTGCTTCTAACGAAGCAGGATATGCTTCCTGCCAATCATCTAAGGAGAAGTTATCGAATGGATTTATCTGTTCATCGTCCTCTTCTCCATTTTGATTGCTGCTCGATTTGTTGCCATTTGCCGTCAAGCATTATTCTTCCTGAGACAATGAGTCCTTACTTTGATCACTACTATGATCACCTTTTCTGGCCATCAAGCATTTTTGTTCTTCGTTCTTCTCATGATTGGCAATCACTTTGTCCAGTATTTCCTTTCCTGATGTGCACCTGAAAGCAAAGGGAAATATGTCAGTATTAACTACAGCTTTCAGAATATTAAGAACGGTGAGATTTTCACGGTTCTTTGAGATGTCCTCATTAGACCACTTGGTCTTGTCATGAGGTAGTTCATGTGGGCCTTTAGATACAAGACTCCATAAATTAGGATTAATGGAGTTCATGTAGACACATAGGCCGCCTAGCCAACTGCTAAAGTTAGAACCATCGAAAACCAAAAGAGTAGTCATAGAAAACCCTTATCAAGTAGATTCAGAGCAATGAGCAAAGCACCAAAATACAGCAGGATCCTCTGTAGATCATTGGATCTAGAAAGTCAGAGATCCACTCTGATACCAATTGTTGGGTTCTATTAGATGGTGAAAGCCTTGATTCAGAGGGGGGGGGGGTGAATGAATCTCCCCTTTAATAATATAGTGGAATTAGAAACTTTGCCCAAATAAAATTTTAGTAGGAATTCTTGTGAAAATGAAATCAATCTTACTTGGATTAATCAGATATTCAAATGAGACACACACTCGATCACTTAACCAGTTGATCTTATGTGAATTTCACTCGAACACTTGTCATGCACACCCAGCAAAGAAAGACGGTAGTAAGTTAAACTTCAGAACATAGTGTTCAAATGATTTCACTAATCATTGTCTTAGTGAAGTTAAAGGACCATCTACCAAGTACTTGGCAGAGTTACTGATCTAGGATCTCTCACGCAAGAAGTGGCCTTCCAGATTGGCGTAGCCAAATCTTCCGGCCACAACTTCTGATATACTCGATTAGGTGGTACTTTTAGCTCGCTCAGATGATGATTAGAGGAAAGCAAATGCTCACTATAGAGAATCAAATACAATGACCCTAATCAAGCATCTATCGTAAGTCAATGATAAAATGAAAAGTAAATCAATCACATGAAGCACAGGGATTTTTAGGTGGTTTGGCTTTCAGCTACATCCACCTCACACTCAGACCTGAGTGTGGCTTACTGCTGCCTAACAGCTTGAACTACTGAGAATCACAGCTTGCTTACATTCGCTGAGCATCACAGCTTGCTTCCGCTGATTCACAGCTTCGACTGCTGAGCATCACAGCTTGCTGTCCGAGGATGAACCTTGCCCGCTGAGCAACACAACTTGCTGTCCGAGGATGAACCTCGCCCGTTGACACACATCTTGAAGTTTCAAATAAAAAGATAAAGGAAAGATAGAAACACAAACTACTTAGAAAGCATAAAATAAAATTGCTCACGCAGGAGCAAGAAATTAGTTCTGGATCTGATCCAAGAACTAAAGAAACCTCTAAATTTCAAGCCCACTCTTCCACTCTTTTCTCTCTTCCTCACTTTCTCTTTCACTGCTCGCTCTCTCTTTTCTTCCTCAGAATACGCCCTCTTCCGATACTCTATTTTCTCACTTCTTTCTTCTTCTTCTGCAAGCTCTCTTTCTCCTTTTCTCCTCACTCTAACTCAGATTTTTCTCTCAAGCTCTGGCTCCTCTCTATCAAGCTCCTCTTCCTTCTGCTCTCCTTCGGCTCTCCTTTTTCATTGTTGTTGTTATATTCTTTGATCGTAGGAGAGGCATTCTTATAGGGCTTCAGGCTGGGTTCCCAAGAACTCACGCGTCCGGCATGTGTAGGGCTCGTCCCAGCCTTTTCCACAAAGAGCCACATGCCAAGTGTGGATTGGGGCCTTGATCCACGTGGCAGAATGTCATAAATATTCTCCATTGGGATCATGTGCCAATCATTGATTCCGTTATTCCCCACGAGCTCATACTTCAGGTGTGACTAAAAGATCACGTGAGGAAGGAAGCTGTCTGCCATGTGCATTGCAGATGCTCGATCATATGCCAGTCTGAAAGAATTGCCTTAGCATGTAAAAGAAAAGTGAAAAACATGGTTAGACCTTATATACATAGCACATATAATATGCACAGACTTTATATAGGCCCAAGTTAAAACGTGCACATACCTATATGCACAATGCAAAAGGAATGCACCGACCTAGTGTCACATAAGTTAGAACGTGCACATACCAATATGCTGCCAGGCAAACATGCACAAACTACAGTTGTTCAAACCAGAATGTGCACTGACTTTATAACAGCTAGCATAGAAACATGCACAGACCTTTAAGTGCACATAGCAAAATCTGCATCGACCCTGGAATGCTCTGGTGCATAGACTTTGTGCATAGAAGAAATTGCTAGCACCGACATTACTTCAGTTGAATCAAGACATGCACAGACTCTATACCATGTATCACAAAACTAGCACCGACGTTACTTCAGTTGAAGCAAGACATGCACAGACTCACAAAAAGTGCACCGATGTTGTGTGCATTCTACCAAGACATGCACAGACTCTATATGCAGGCAACTAAAACGTGCACAGACATTATAAGCAAAACAACTAAGTATGCACCGATGTTGTATGCTCAACAATGAAAAATGCATAGACTCTTTTACCTACGTTTTATGCCTTAAGACAAAAGGTTCACAGACCTTGTGTATGTATCTAAAGAAACATGCACAGACCTTATTGTGCAAAGTGTAAAACCTGCACAGACCTCATTAGGTGAACAAGGCAACTAGCACGGACCTTAGATGCACGACCCTACATACTAGCACCGACCTTATGTGTGTTTTGTACAGGAACCTGCACGGACTTTGGGTTGCTATATGCATTAAGAGAAAAATATGCATAGACCTTTATGAGTGAATAACCAAGACATGCACTGACATTTTCTGCATGGTGTGAAAAGTTGCACCGACCGTATGCACAAAAAACATAAAATAGCACCGACCTCTCATGCCAGACATGATGTACTAACATTGACCTCATCGTGCTAGCATCGACCCTAGTATGCACAAACCATGCAACTAGCATCGACTTTAGTATGCATGCAATCTGTTTGATGAAATGACTATGCATTCAATCTGATGAGATTCTATGCAGCGTGAAAAATACATCTATCTGAAAGAGCATATATCGTGCAAATGATTATGACAACATTAATGCACAAAAATCAATGCACATCAAACAATCCTCATTAATGCACAGTGCAATGACGAGATGCATAATCAAATGCATCTTTCATCATCATTCAATCTTTCATGCAAATACATGATGACACATGATGACTTATAGTGTTTGCTATCATCAAAACCACAAGGACACAACACCTTCTTCTTCTTCTGTCTTCTTCGTAGCCTCTTCAAGTCTGTAGCTCCTTCTTCTTCTTCTGTCTTCTTCGCAGCCTCTGGAGGTTCTTTGTGTCTCCAGGTCTACAGTTTCGTCTGCTGTAGCTTCTTCTTCTTCTAACACCTGTGGCTTCTCCTCCTTCTTCGTTCTTCTTTCTTCTCTAATTCTTCAATGGACGAAGCTCTCTCTATGTGTCACCTTAGATGGAGGATGCAGGATGAAGCTCTTTCTATGGAACCTTGGACGGAGGATGCATTCAGCTTCAGACTTTGAAAAACCTGCTCATCACCTTTCTCAAATGGAGGACAAGATGTTTTTATATGCTGCACCATTAATCTCAGCCATTTATCCTTGCAGATGAAACTTGAGCCATTGGATCATTTGAGAACTCCAGATCCTAGAGAGAGTGGCCACTCATTGGCCCTAAGAAGATGAGGTACGATGCCTTCTGATTGGCTTGCCAATCATCTTCATGTAGTACACACACGTAGAAACCTTTTTCCCCAAGGCAAGAGGCATTTCTGGATAAAACCTTTTACTAGACCTTTTTATGATTGGTCCACCTCAGAATATCCTCTGCCAAATTCTTCCGGAACCTTGGACCATCAAGCCATATGCTTTTTAATGATTCAGACTTGGACTATGTGCCCAATGGGTCCCACCATCAGAGTTCGCAAAAACACGCTCTGGAGCGCCCTGAAGTATCGATCGATCGATCCATAAATTTCGGTCGACCGATCTGAACAGATTGGATCGGTGCATCAGCAGGTCGACCTGGCCTTCATAGGGAGTTGACCTATCTTGATATGGTTTCTTTCTGGCTGGTTTGGTCCACCGATCCACTACATTGGTCGACCAAAATACATGCAAAATAGAAAAACAAGGTGAAATGAGTGAGTTTTCATACACTATGATGCCACCTTACCTTGAATCAACTCTTGGTGTCTTTGAGAGCCTATTAGGCATTGTTAAACCCATTTCAACACCATGAGAGAAATTCACACTTCATAACAAGAGAGTAATAAGATTCAATACATGAAACTCAAAGACCTCTTGTAGAAGATGCATGAAACACATTCAAGGAATTAAGAACTTATGAATGATATGCATGAAAGCCATTCAAAACTTTAGCATTCCATGAAGAAGGTGCATGAAACAATGGGGTCGATGCAATGTGAGTTGAGGTCGACTCCTGAACGGGCTGCATAGCAGTCACTAGGGTGGGGTCAACTCCATGCTAGGATGGGTCAACTCTGCTGAAGAAGCTGCATTCCATGCACAGGGGTCGAGGACCACTTCGCCGACCTAGCGGAAACCTTCGACACCCTCCTGAAATACAACATGAAGCTCAATCCTGCCAAATGCGCCTTCGGAGTAAGGTCCGGGAAATTCTTGGGATTCTTAGTCACCCAGCGTGAAATCGAGGCCAACCCCGACAAGGTTCAGGCCATCCTGGACTTGCACCCACCCACCTGCATCAAAGATGTTCAACGACTTACCGGGCGCATTACTGCGCTCAGCCGATTCCTTTCCTGCGCGGTTGAACGATGCCTACCCTTCATCAAACTGTTAAGGGGGCCTAAAATGGCCTCGTGAAGACCACCAAGGCCGAGGACCACTTCGCCGACCTAGCAGAAACCTTCGACACCCTCCTGAAATACAACATGAAGCTCAATCCTGCCAAATGCGCCTTCGGAGTAAGGTCCGGGTAATTCTTGGGCTTCTTAGTCACCCAGTGTCACGCCCCGAGCCTTTATTACAGCGGAAGACTAACTCGGGGAGCGCGAACATCCGGCATGGTAAGCCTCTTGCAAGCAAGAATGATCAGAGCGCAAGACAATCACACAAAATGAATGCAATTGCACAATATTTACTAAAAATCCAACTTCATTTCATTATCAATCAAATATTCAAAATACAATAACTTTTTCACCATCTTTCACTCTACTAGACTCAAGAAATAGGAAAAAATTACATTGACTCTATCTAAACAATATAGACTTCCTAAGTCTTCGCTCATCTTTATTCACTCTCGGATCCGCTACTTGAACATTCCAAATCCGAACCCGACTCACTTTCATTTCCTGAAAAAGATTAGAAATAGGTAATGAGCACACTTGCCCAGTAGGTATCTTCGCATCAACATGAAGGCAATATTAAAGTAATTAACAATTTAGCTCTAAAGAAGTAAGGTAAAATCATGGGAATGTGAATATCATGCGATTAAATCAAAGTAACACGATAATCATGTAAGATAGAGTGATCAAGAATGAATAAGAATGAATGTAACAAGAACATGCTGTTTGGCTTTTCATGAATAAGAATGTATCGAGAATGCACTTTCACTTTCATAACTATAAAGGTTACGCACGAGAATGTCAATCATGTAGCAATTCACTAGATTTTCACGAGTGCTCATGGATTTCACTTATTTATAAAGAAAGTACTCCCAGCGCAATGCGACGCCAGTAGCATCATACCCCATGGTTTATAAAATAGTATGTTTCCGAGAATCAGCCGTGGGGACTAGCATAGAGCCGTTGGACACAATTAGCACCCGAACTGCATCTTCATGTATAAATCAAGCTACTTCCATGAGTGTAACAATAAAGTATGGCCAAGAATGTAATAAGTTCAATAACTCATGATAACAACAATCAATGAATGAGTGCTTCAATTTAGAGTATGAGAGATCAAGAAAAAGACTTAAACAATGTCATGCTCACGGAAATAAATCGACAGCATAACAGTACATTCTTTTCTCTTTCCAATCATTATATTAAGTTTCTTGATCAATATTATAAGTTCTAGACTATCATTAGTCCATCCAGAACCTTTGGAATATCAACCCTTGGGTCAAACCTTGGGTTAAATACTGAAGCAATGTGACGGTCGTTTACTGGGCCGTTACATCATGTAACGCTCCAGTAGTGGGCCGTTACAATGATCCGAGTCCAGAACAATAAAAATAAACTCAGAGAAAGATGACGGTCATGTATTGGGCCGTTACATTATGTGACGGTCCAGGATTAGACCGTTACATTAGTCTGAACCCCGAATCAAGAATTCAAACTCAGATGAATGTGATGGTCTTATATTGGGCCGTTACATGTGCCTGAAGGTCCAACACAGAGCCGTCACATTACTGATAATCAGAAAATATCGATATTGTAGTCTAATCAATGGGCTTTAATGGTACAACCAACTCGGCGTCCTAGTGGGAATCCCAGGCTCGCCGAGAATTACAGAGGTCTTGAAACAAGATTTCCTAGTCCATTGGAAGGAATATCCAATAGAGAGGTCCTCAAGTCCAAGAATAATATTCCTATAGTACAAAGTGAACTAATGGAAAACATACCAGAATATGTGCCATGTACTTATAGAAACGACTCCATTGATAAAGAGTGAAGGTGTAATGATGTGAAACCATGATAAAACTCCATTAATACAATTTTGGAAAATCATGCTTTAAATACAAACTATAGAATTTTTGGTACATGAAACTAGCATAACTTAAAATAACATGCAATACCTATCATGAATAATTTGATAACTGAAGAGTCATATAACAGGTTAAAACTTAGCTATCTAGGGTTAGTTATAAGTAAACTTAATTGGTAACTATTCTGTCATGAGCTGACAGAACACAGAGTCTAACGGTCTAACAGGGGTGCGTCACAGTGTCTGTGACGGTCTATCGAGGGGCCGTTACAGTAATGTAACGCTCCTGTCCTGGTGCGTTAGAGACAACAGTGAAACGAAACATAACAGAGTGTGTGACGGTCTGTCGTAAGGCCGTTACATGTATGTGACGATCCTACCATGATGCGTCAGAGCGTCTGCTGACAGAAACTGATATGAAACCTAAGAGATCAACACACATCATGTCTGTAAATCAAATACCATGTCTATCCTAGGCATGATAACAAAGTATAGGCTATCTACATGCACGGGTTTCAGTGAATAGACAAAATAACATCTTTTAATTTTCTACTTAGGGCAAAGAGATGTATGAATGCATAGAACTATTAAAACATGAAATTCATGATCTATCATGCATGGAATTCAATCAAACCAGAGGGCTTTTAGTCCTATCAAGAGGCTTTTGCCGTTCATGAGATAACCTACCTCTTAACTTGGCTTTAAACTTCCAATTTAGGGTTTGAAAAACATGCCCTAGCTCTCCTCTTCCTGTGACTTTTTAGCAACTTCCTTGGGCTCTAACTCCATGACCTCTTGACCTAAAGACGTGAAATTTGGAGAGGAGTGAGTCTAACGTATTGTAAACAAATTCTCTTAAAGAACTTACCTGAGATTATGACTCCTTACCTTGATTCCACGCGAGTAAAAGTAAGGGTCGCGCAGTTCAGAACTAGGTCCTATTTATAGAGCCCTAGCTAGGGTTTGAGGATTAGATCGATTCTAGAGTCCTTAATTTGTCAGAATCTAATCCCTAAGAGTCCTTAGTAGTGTTATGAACTCTCCCAAGTCGATCCCTAGTGGATAAGATCTCAAGGTTCTGATCTTTCTACTTGTTCTTTCCTTCACAGAACTAACAGGGTGTAACGGTTGTAGACCCCTGCGTTAAAAGCATGTGACGGTCTCACGATAGACTGTTACATTCAATGTTCCCAGAGTTCAACATTAATCAAACTCTTTTGCTAATTATCCTATATAATTATTTATATAATTGTATCTATCCTTATTCTACTAAAACCTGACTTCTAAGAGTCCTTAGTGATTTTACATGTCATTCTAATTAGGTCTCATATGGATAGGATCATCAAGTTCTAATCTTTTTATACATTCTCTTACTTACGGAACTTGCAGGCTATGACGGTCTAGGGTATACGCGTCACAAGGCTGTGGCTGTCGCCCGATGGACCGTTACATTCGACGCATTCAGAATTTTAATTTTAATAAAACTCTTTTATTTATTTTTCATCTAGTTATCCTATTAAGTGGTGTTTATCCTTTAAAATCTGTAAATAACCTTCTAGAATATGGGCCAAATTAAATGGGCCTGGTCTTTAAACCTTTTTGATTTGTTTAAGTGGATTAGGTTAATTGATTAACACAATTGGGCCTGATAATGACTAATAAACTCAATAATCCTTTTATAAATTTATTTAGCCCTTATAAATTATAATAAATTATAAAATAATCTAGAAATAACTTATATAATTTTTGGGGCACTACACCCTCCCCCACTTAGAAGAATTTGATCCCCAAATTCAATACATGGATTGTGGAGAGTGTACTTACAGTTAAATAATTCTGGAAATCTTTTTCTCATGGCTGCTTCGGTTTCCCATGTTGCTTCATATGGCCATGTTTTCTTCCATTGAATTTTGACCATAGGGATAACCTTATTTCTTAGTTGACGCACTTCTCGTTCCAGAATCTTTATTGGTGTTTGTTCGTATGTCAAGTCCTTCTGAATCTCCAGATTGTCATAAGTGATAATGTGGTCAGGATCATATACATACTTCTTTAGCATGGAGATGTGAAATACGTCATGAACTCCTGTTAATTGTGGAGGTAAAGTCAACTTGTAAGCTACTTCGCCGACCCTTTCACGAATTTCAAACGGGCCAATGAATATTAGAGTTAGCTTTCCTTTAATGCTAAATCTTCGAATACCACGACCTGGAGAAACCTTCAAATATACATGATCTCCTACCTAAAACTCCAAGTCACGTCTTCGATTGTCGGCATAAGATTTTTGCCTATCTTGTGCCATCTTCATTCTTTCCTGAATGAGTTTTATTTTCTCTGTAGAATCTCTGATAATATCGGGGCCTAAGAATTGTCTTTCCCCCATTTCACTCCAACATATTGGTGATCGACAGCTTTTTCCATATAAGGCTTCAAAAGGTGCCATTTGTATGCTTGCCTGATAGCTATTGTTATAAGCAAACTCTACTAGAGGTAAGTGATCATGCCAACTACCTCCAAAGTCAATAGCACAAGCCCTGAGCATATCCTTTACTACCTGATTTGTTCTTTCCATCTGACCATCAGTTTGTGGATGAAAGGCCGTGCTAAAATTCAATCTAGTCCCCAGTGAATGTTGTAGGCCCTTCCAGAATTGTGATGTAAATCGGGGATCTCTATCTGATACAATAGTGACTAGAACATCATGTAATTTGACAATCTCCCTTATGTATAATGCTGCTAGAATGTCCACAGACCATCGACTTTTGATTGGTATAAAATGTGCGGATTTAGTCAATCGGTCTATAATTACCCATATTCCATCATGTCCTCCCCTTGTCTTAGGTAAACCCATAATAAAGTCCATCCTTATACTCTCCCACTTCCATTCGGGAATAGTTAAGGGGTGCAGTTTACCTGCGGGTCTAAAATGCTCTGCTTTTACTTGTTGGCAAGTGAGACAGCGAGACACGAAATCAGCTATTTCTCTCTTCATATTGGGCCACCAGAAATTTCTTTTGAGATCTTGATACATCTTTGTTCCTCCTGGATGAATTGTGTATTTGGAATTATGCGCTTCATCTAGGATTAGTTTCTTCGTAGCCTCATGATCTGGTACACATATTCGGCCCTTAAATAATAATCTTCCGTCATTGGAAATAGAAAAATCCGGCCTTTGTTCCATATTGGCTTTAATTTCCAGTAATATAGGATCATCATTTTGCAGCTTGACCAGATCTTCTATGAATGTAGGTTGAGCTCGGATATTAGCTATGAAATAATCTTCTTCTTTTAAGTCAATATCTAAGTTCAACTGAGCAAATTGAGGAACAATGTTAGTTACGCTTATCATAAGACTTGATAGCATACCTATTGGTTTTCTGCTGAGTGCATCTGCTACAGCATTAGCCTTGCCAGGATGATATTGAATAGTAAAATCAAAGTCTTTGAGGTATTCTAACCACCTCCTCTGCCTCATGTTAAGCTCCTTTTGAGAGAATAAATATTTCAAGCTTTTGTGGTCCGAGTAGACCGTGAACCTTTCTCCATAAAGATAATGACGCCAAATTTTCAAGGCAAAAATAACCGCTGCTAATTCCAGGTCATGTACGGGATAGTTTTCCTCGTGACGTTTCAATTATCTTGAAGAATAACAGATTACTTTTTCATTCTACATGAGAACGCATCCTAAGCCAATGTTAGACGCATCCGTATACACTTCGAATCCACAACCCTCCATTGGTAGTGACAAAATAGGGGCTGTTGTAAGATGATTCTTAAGAGTTTAGAAATTCTTCTCACATTCCTCTGACTAAACAAAAGGATTTTCTTTTCTGGTGAGTCTAGTTAAAGGAACCGCTATCTTTGAGAAGTCCTTAATGAATCTTCTATAATAACTAGCTAGACCCAGAAAGCTCCTTACTTCAGACACAGTCGTAGGCCGACTCCAATTCTTGACAGCTTCTACCTTAGAAGGATCCACAGTAATACCTTCTTTTGAAATAATGTGGCCTAGGAATGAGACTTCCTCGAGCCAGAATTCACACTTATTGAGTTTGGCATAAAGCTTGTGTTCTCTCAGTGTTTGCAAAGCTATCCTTAGATGTTCTTCATGTTCTTCTTTTGTCTTGGAGTATATCAAGATATCGTCAATGAAGACGACAATGAATTGATCTAGGTATGGCTGGAAGACACTGTTCATAAGTTGCATAAATGCTGCTGGGGCATTAGTTAACCCAAATGGCATTACCACAAATTCATAGTGGCCATAATGACTTCGAAAAGCTGATTTATAAATGTCTTCTTCTTTAATTCTAAGCTAATGATAACCTGATCTGAGGTCAATCTTAGAGAAATATTTTACTCCTGAAAGCTGATCGAAGAGCTCATCAATACGCGACAACGGATACTTATTTTTAATTGTAAGCTGATTCAGTCACCGGTAATCGATGCATAGCCTTAGAGAACCATCATTCTTCTTGACAAATAGAACCGGCGCACCCCAAGAGGGATGTGCTAGGTCTAATGAAGCCCTTATCCAGAAGTTCCTGCAACTACTTCTTTAGTTCTTTAAGTTCTGTGGGGGACATCCTGTAAGGGGCTATAGAAACAGGTGCTGCTCCTGGGATGAGTTCAATAGTGAAGTTCACTTCCCTCTCGGGAGGTAAACTAGGTAGTTCAGATGGAAACACGTCTGGGAACTCATTTACAATAGGGATGTCTGCTATGATAATCTCTTTGGACTCTGTAATAATGACGGAAGTAAGAAAAGCTTCACATCCTCGCGAGATGAGTTTGCAAGCGTGAAGTAAGGATATGATAGTGGGGTGTTTCTTGTATTTGATGCCAAGAAAAGAGAATCTTGGAAGACCAGGTTTTTGAAAAGATATAATCCTATTTTGGCAATTGATATAAGCATCGTGGTCTACAAGCCAATCTACCCCTAAAATGGCATCATAACCTTTCATGTCAAGGCATACTAAGTTTTCGGGGAGATTGTGACCTTCTACTATCACTTCGCTATCAGGATAATAGTTGGTAAGCTTAGTTCCAGAACCTAAGGGTGTGGAAATAGCGAGATCTGAAGGTAAGGGAACTGATGTAATTGATAATGTTTTTGCAAAAGTAGTGGAGATAAAAGAATGAGAGGCACCAGTATCAAATAGCACAAATGCAGGATGAGAATAAATTTGAAGAGTACCTTCCATAAGCCCATCATCCCTGGGCGCTTCCTCTTCTTCCAGAACGGCATTGAGGCGAGCCTGCCTCCTACGTCCATTACCAGATGACTGGTCCTTCATAAGGGGGCAATCCGGCATGCGATGCTCCTTGCTTCCACAACGTAAACAAGCGCCAAGGCGCTTCCAACACTCCTCAGCCGAATGGCCGAATTTCTCACAAAATGTGCAAGCCGTGGCGACCTGCTCCTTCTCTTCCTTGACTTTATTTTGCTTGTGGGAACTTCCACCGTTCCCACTCCTAGATCTTTTCTTATTATCACAGCTTTTGTAGGGTTCCGTGATACTAAATTTCTCTTTCTTATAACGCCGATCGGAACATCGGCTTGATTCTTCTCCTTTTCCTTTTAACTTCTCGACCTTCTCTAAGGTCCTTTCACATAAATATACTCGCTGCACCATCTCCGCATAGGTACGGATGTTCTGGGTCCCGAGTTGCTGGATGAAACTGAGTCGTAACCCGTCCATAAACCGATTTGCCTTCAATAAGTCGGTGCTGATAAGATGTGGTGGGTAAGGTGCTAGCCTTGAAAATTGTAGTTCATATTCGGCAATCGTCATCATTCCTTGCCGAAGAGCGGCGAACTCCATAGCCTTTCGTTCCTTTACGTGCGCAGAAAAGTACTTGGCACAAAATAGGGTAAAAAAACCGTCCCATGTATGAGGTGCATTGGCCGGAGGTGCTGGAACCGACTTCCACCAAGTACAGGCATCCTTATTAAGTTGAAACGTTTCCAGACGCACCTTCTCCTGATCGGTGCACTAAATGACATCAAAGATACGATTCATTTCATCGATCCAATTTTCTGCTTCATTCGGGTTAGAGGAACCGTAGAAACGCGGAGGGTTTAAACGCCAGAAATTGCGATGTAGATCGCCAGCCCGTGCTCCTGTGCCACCTTGCGCTATGGTTTGTAATGCCTGAGTAACGCCGGCAACTGTTTGTTGCATGCCATCCCAATCTACACGATGAGCCATTTGTAAAACAAGGTACCTGAGAGAAAAATAACCACTTGTTATTTCTCATAGAATTGGAAGGAAATCAATCTTAAAACTAATTAATTATCTTATCCCGGGCTCTACCCAATTCTCACATGGGTATGGAATTCCTTCCTTTGTTCATAGGTAGGGGTCCTTAAACCTTGGACTTGTCCTATGACATGACTCTTTTTTTTTCCTAAGTCCTGAGACTTAGGCTCTGATACCAACTTAACAGTCACGCCCCGAGCCTTTATTACAGCGGAAGACTAACTCGGGGAGCGCGAACATCCGGCATGGTAAGCCTCTTGCAAGCAAGAATGATCAGAGCGCAAGACAATCACACAAAATGAATGCAATTGCACAATATTTACTAAAAATCCAACTTCATTTCATTATCAATCAAATATTCAAAATACAATAACTTTTTCACCATCTTTCACTCTACTAGACTCAAGAAATAGGAAAAAATTACATTGACTCTATCTAAACAATATAGACTTCCTAAGTCTTCGCTCATCTTTATTCACTCTCGGATCCGCTACTTGAACATTCCAAATCCGAACCCGACTCACTTTCATTTCCTGAAAAAGATTAGAAATAGGTAATGAGCACACTTGCCCAGTAGGTATCTTCGCATCAACATGAAGGCAATATTAAAGTAATTAACAATTTAGCTCTAAAGAAGTAAGGTAAAATCATGGGAATGTGAATATCATGCGATTAAATCAAAGTAACACGATAATCATGTAAGATAGAGTGATCAAGAATGAATAAGAATGAATGTAACAAGAACATGATGTTTGGCCTTTCATGAATAAGAATGTATCGAGAATGCACTTTCACTTTCATAACGATAAAGGTTACGCACGAGAATGTCAATCATGTAGCAATTCACTAGATTTTCACGAGTGCTCATGGATTTCACTTATTTATAAAGAAAGTACTCCCAGCGCAATGCGACGCCAGTAGCATCATACCCCATGGTTTATAAAATAGTATGTTTCCGAGAATCAGCCGTGGGGACTAGCATAGAGCCGTTGGACACAATTAGCACCCGAACTGCATCTTCATGTATAAATCAAGCTACTTCCATGAGTGTAACAATAAAGTATGGCCAAGAATGTAATAAGTTCAATAACTCATGATAACAACAATCAATGAATGAGTGCTTCAATTTAGAGTATGAGAGATCAAGAAAAAGACTTAAACAATGTCATGCTCACGGAAATAAATCGACAGCATAACGGTACATTCTTTTCTCTTTTCAATCATTATATTAAGTTTCTTGATCAATATTATAAGTTCTAGACTATCATTAGTCCATCCAGAACCTTTGGAATATCAACCCTTGGGTCAAACCTTGGGTTAAATACTGAAGCAATGTGACGGTCGTTTACTGGGCCGTTACATCATGTAACGCTCCAGTAGTGGGCCGTTACAATGATCCGAGTCCAGAACAATAAAAATAAACTCAGAGAAAGATGACGGTCATGTATTGGGCCGTTACATTATGTGACGGTCCAGGATTAGACCGTTACATTAGTCTGAACCCCGAATCAAGAATTCAAACTCAGATGAATGTGACGGTCTTATATTGGGCCGTTACATGTGCCTGACGGTCCAACACAGAGCCGTCACATTACTGATAATCAGAAAATATCGATATTATAGTCTAATCAATGGGCTTTAATGGTACAACCAACTCGGCCTCCTAGTGGGAATCCCAGGCTCGCCGAGAATTACAGAGGTCTTGAAACAAGATTTCCTAGTCCATTGGAAGGAATATCCAATAGAGAGGTCCTCAAGTCCAAGAATAATGTTCCTATAGTACAAAGTGAACTAATGGAAAACATACCAGAATATGTGCCATGTACTTATAGAAACGACTCCATTGATAAAGAGTGAAGGTGTAATGATGTGAAACCATGATAAAACTCCATTAATACAATTTTGGAAAATCATGCTTTAAATACAAACTATAGAATTTTTGGTACATGAAACTAGCATAACTTAAAATAACATGCAATACCTATCATGAACAATTTGATAACTGAAGAGTCACATAACAGGTTAAAACTTAGCTATCTAGGGTTAATTATAAGTAAACTTAATTGGTAACTATTCTGTCATGAGCTAACAGAACACACAGTCTAACGGTCTAACCGGGGTGTGTCACTGTGTCTGTGACGGTCTATCGAGGGGCCGTTACAGTAATGTAACGCTCCTGTCCTGGTGCATTAGAGACAACAGTGAAACGAAACATAACAGAGTGTGTGACGGTCTATCGTAAGGCCGTTACATGTATGTGACGGTCCTACCATGATGCGTCAGAGCGTCTGCTGACAGAAACTGATATGAAACTTAAGAGATCAACACACATCATGTCTGTAAATCAAATACCATGTCTATCCTAGGCATGATAACAAAGTATAGGCTATCTACATGCATGGGTTTCAGTGAATAGAAAAGATAACATCTTTTAATTTTCTACTTAGGGCTTAGAGATGTATGAATGCATAGAACTATTAAAACATGAAATTTATGATCTATCATGCATGGAATTCAATCAAACCAGAGGGCTTTTAGTCCTATCAAAAGGTTTTTTCCGTTCATGAGATAACCTACCTCTTAACTTGGCTTTAAACTTCCAATTTAGGGTTTGAAAAACGTGCCCTAGCTCTCCTCTTCCTGTGACTTTTCCGCAACTTCCTTGGGCTCTAACTCCACGACCTCTTGACCTAAAGACGTGAAATTTGGACAGGAGTGAGTCTAAAGTATTGTAAACAAATTCCTATAAAAAACTTACCTGAGATTATGGCTCCTTACCTTGATTCCACCCGAGTAAAAGTAAGGGTCGCGCAGTTCAGAACTAGGTCCTATTTATAGAGTTCTAGCTAGGGTTTGAGGATTAGATCGATTCTAGAGTCCTTAATCTGCCAGAATCTAATCCCTAAGAGTCCTTAGTAGTGTTATGAACTCTCCCAAGTCGATCCCTTGTGGCTAAGATCTCAAGGTTCTGATCTTTCTACTCGTTCTTTCCTTCACGGAACTAACAGTGTAGACCCCTGCTTTAAAAGAATGTGACGGTCTCACGATAGACCGTTACATTCAATGTTCCCAGAGTTCAACATTAATCAAACTCTTTTGCTAATTATCCTATATAATTATTTATATAATTGTATCTATCCTTATTCTGTTAAAACCTGACTTCTAAGAGTCCCTAGTGATTTTACATGTCATTCTAATTAGGTCTCTTATGGATAGGATCATCAAGTTCTAATCTTTTTATACATTCTCTTACTTACGGAACTTGTAGGCTGTGACGGTCTAGGGTATACGCGTCACAAGGCTGTGGCGGTCGCCCGATGGACCGTTACATTCGACGCATTCAGAATTTTAATTTTAATAAAACTCTTTTATTTATTTTTCATCTAGTTATCCTATTAAGTGGTGTTTATCCTTTAAAATCCGTAAATAACCTTCTAGAATATGGGCCAAATTAAATGGGCCTGGTCTTTAAACCTTTTCGATTTGTTTAAGTGGATTAGGTTAATTGATTAACACATTTGGGCCTGATAATGACTAATAAACTCAATAATCCTTTTATAAATTTATTTAGCCCTTATAAATTACAATAAATTATAAAATAATCTAGAAATAACTTATATAATTTCTAGGGCACTACACCCAGCGTGGGATCGAGGCCAACCCCGACAAGGTGCAGGCCATCCTGGACATGCGCCCACCCACCTGCATCAAAGATGTTCAACGCCTTATCAGGCGCATTGCTGCACTCAGCCGATTCCTGTCCCGCGCGGCTGAACGATGCCTACCCTTCTTCAAACTGTTGAGAGGGCCTAAAATGGCATATGCTACATTCACGTGGGACGAGAAATGCCAAAAAGCGTTCGCCGAGCTTAAGGAGTTCCTGTCTTCGCCCCCGGTGCTTTCCAAGCCTGTCCTAGGTGAATCCTTGCATCTCTATCTCTCGGTGACTCCATCTACAGTTAGCTCGGTCCTAGTCAGAAATGACTCGGGAATCGAGAGACCGGTCTACTACACCAGCAAGGTGCTTAATGAGGCTGAGAAAAGGTATCCCGCAACCGAGAAACTCGTGCTAGCGTTGGTTACCTCGGCCAAGCGCCTCCGACCCTATTTCCAAGGGCACTCCATCACCGTGCTGACCGGCGAACCATTGAAGAGGATCCTCGCTCACCTTGAAGGCTCGGGACGCCTCATCAAGTGGGCCATCATGCTGGGGGCCTACGATATATCGTATCGGCCTTGCTCGGCTATCAAAGGCCAGGCACTCGCCGACTTCATCGCCGAGAGCACCATCCCGACTGAAGAAAGATCTCTGTCCGCGCCTGGGCCGACCTGGGAACTGTTCGTTGACGGATCTTCCAACTCAGCCGGAAGTGGCGCCGGGATTCTCCTGAAGTCCCCCGAAGGAGCTGAGCTATAGTACGCCCTGAAGTTCAACTTCCAAGCATCTAACAACGCTTCCGAGTATGAGGCCCTCATATCGGGAGCCCGCATGGCCTGGCGGTTAGGGGCTGAGCGAGTCAGGATTCACACTGACTCCCAACTGGTTGCTAGCCAGGTCAACGGTGATTATGAAGCTCGAGAAGCACCGATGATCAAATACCTCTAACTGGTCAAGACTGTGGCACAACAATTTGAGAGTTTTGAGGTAGTCCGAATAGCTCGGGAGGAAAACTCCCGAGCGAACGGCCTCTCTCGACTGGCCTCCTCTCTTGACCCAGAGGGTACTCGATCGGTCCTTCTCGAAGAGCTAGAGCGGCCGAGTATCGATTCGGAGCTCTTAGCTGTTGACTCAACCTCCCCAAGCGACTGGCGTACCCCCTATCTGTCATGGCTCCAAGACTCTTAGGAGCCTACCGACCCTCAAGAAGCCCGAAGATTGAAGTACCAAGCTCGGTGATTCGTCACTCTGGATGGCGCTCTCTACCGGAGATCCTTCTCCGGCCCTCTCTTGAAGTGCCTCAGCACCGACGAAGTCAACCGAGTGATTGAAGAAGTTCACGAAGGTCTGTGCGGAGCACATTTAGGGGGAAGGTCACTCGCCAGGATCTTGCTACGGCAAGGTTATTGGTGGCCCACCCTGTAGCGCGACTGCTCGGCCTACACACAACACTGTGACCGCTGCCAGCGATTCGACCATTTGGTCCATCAGCCAGCAACAGAGCTCGTCACCTTAGCCGAGCCTTATCTTTTCACTCACTGGGGAATCGACATCCTCGGGCCGTTCCCCACAGCCCAGGCCCAAAAGAAGTTCATTATCATCGCCATCGATTACTTCACTAAGTGGATCGAGGCCGAAGCCACAGCAAGGATCACCGAGACAGTCATCTGGAATTTCGTCTGGAAGTTGATCATCTGTCGTTACGGCATCCCTCGGGTGATAGTAAGTGATAAGGGTCGGCAATTTGATTCTCGTTATTTCTGAGGTAGATGCGCCGACCTTAACATTCTCAATCACTTCACTTCGGTCGCCCACCCTCAGGCTAACGGGCTGGTCAAAAATGCCAATAAGACTATCTTAAAAGGCATCAAGACTAGGCTCGGCAAGGCCAAGGGCAGCTGGCTTGAGGAATTGCCGAACGTACTTTGGTCACACAGAACGACTCCTAGAATGGTAACCGGTGAAAGCCCCTTTCAGCTGGTATACGGCACCGAGGCCATGATCCCGTTGGAGATTGGCAACCCCTCCCTCCGAGTCATCTACTTCTCGTCCGAGGCAAACAACCAGAAACTGCTCGAAAACCTCGACCTAGCAGATGAAGTCCGAGAGATTGCTAGCATCAGAGCAACGGAATATCGGCGCCGCCTCACTCGATACTACAACGCCAAAGTCCGAGATAGACACTTTCAACAGGGAGACTTCATCCTCAGGAAAGTCGAAGCCTCTCGACCACTTGAGGCGGCGGGCAAGTTATCCCCTAATTGGGAAGGCCCCTACCGAGTGGTCGAGACGCTCGGAAAAGGAGCATACCGTCTATCCACGATGGAAGGAGAGCTCATCCCTCGGACCTGGAACGCAACTACATTACGCAAGTTCTACTTCTGAATACTGAACATTGTGCAAACGACATGAGATAAAACAAAAGGCTCCTTTCTTTTATTCAAACAACCCGCTTGTACATCAGGAAGGCCGAAGCCAAGAAAATACATGTCAAAAAAGCAAAAAATCCATCTAGCACCGTTATATGAGCCCATCGCTCGGCTGACTCGGATGACCTTCCTGCGTCCAGCCACTGACTCTGCCTCGTGTAGAAACTGGCTCGGATAAAGGATAGTCGACCCCGTTGGCTCGGGTAGCTCGGGACAAAGGTGACAGAGGGATTAGGAAGGAGAAGGCTACCTTCCAAGTTGAACTTGGAAGAGAAGGGGGAGAGGGAATGCATATGAAAGCATCCTCCCCGCCAACCTGTCAACTCTTTGGAAGAAAGAGAGCACAGACACCCTCCGAAGAGTGAAAGAAATGAGGGGAAGAGCAGAAGAGGGAAAAAGAGGTTGCGGGGGGGAGAAAGAAACCAGCAGAGCTGGACGAGGAGGCAGGGGAAAGCCCGGAAGGGAGGGAGCTTAGTTGGCTTCCTCCTCCCCTCCGTGAAGCGAGCAGGAAGGGACGGGCGGCAGGGATGTATGATGCCCCCATCCGTCCACAATCTCGTCCCCCTGCAAGCCCCGCCAGAACTGATAAAGAGAAGATGACGTACCTCCACACGTCGAACCCTCTTCAAGTCTGTCCGACGTCTGTCGAACCCTCTTCAAATCCGAAGCAGCAAGAACTCTCTGCCCCCCGTCGTCGGCAGCCTCATCTTCTGGAGCGTCTTCCATGCTATAGATACAACGGCACAACGCTACGTGAAGAAGGAATGAGAAAAGACTGTCAGGGAAACCCCTAAGCGGTGGAGAGGAAGGGACACCCTTCAGACCTTTTATAGGCGAAGGGAAGCTATTTGTCTTAAATGATTCTCTCCTCGAAAACACGCCAAAGGGATTTCTCCCTACGAACGGTCACCTCAAACTTCTCATTTTCCGCCCCAGCGGGATACACGAAGCGGCCAGGCATTCAAAGCATGAGAAAATAGAAAGACACCCTGTCAGACGATCACTCAACCATCAGGCGAGATCCACGCAGAAAGTATCGGCTCTTTCCAACCACTGCAGATACGCTGAACAAGATACGACAATGGCGATACGGAACAGATAAGTCTCCATCATAACGCTATTGCCTTATTTATTTCTGCACAAAAGAGGAAGTTTTTTCCTTCAAAAAGAAAAAAGGCATACAAAAAGAGGAAGCGAAGCAGATACATCAGGCCTCCGACCCACCTTGAAGCTCGGAAGTAGAGGGTTCGAGTAGTCTGCCCCCAGCATCTTCGGCGACGGCCGACCCTGGCACTGACCCCACTGACGTGGGAACTGCCTCGGTTGCGTGCCCTCCCGAGGCATCCGAAGTTGGCGACCCCTCGGACGATGAGCCCCCGTGATCCTCTTCACCTTGCACCGAAGCGGAGGAACTGGAGGATGACAAGTCCGAGTCATAACATTGCCCGAACGGGAAGTCAACTACTCCGGATGCCTGCTCCTCAGCATAAGAGACGGCTCGGTCGTAGCCTTTTTTTGAACCCCTTGCGGATGCCCCGGCGAAGTCCTAGCTCGTAGTAGGGGAGGGCAGCCTCCTTAAGGTCGACCCAGTAGGCCTCTGAGCTCTTGTACTGCTTGAGAGCCTCCGCCCCGCCCGATCCCACCCTACCAGCGAGCTCGGCCTCCTTCCGCTCCGCCTCGGCTAACTTCCGCTCGGCCTCAGCTGTCCGCTCTTCGGCCTCCGCCACCTGCTTCTCCACCTCGGCCTGTTCAGCCTCGGCCTCCCGCCGAAGGTGCTCGGCTTCCTCCGCTCGGTCTACCAGCACTGCACGCTCGGTCTCCCACCGGCCATCCAGCTCAACGCGTGCAAGGCGCTCCTCTTCGAGAAGCCTGCTCTTCCTCTCGAGCGATTCGCGGGCCTTGGCTAGCTGCTCGGCTAGCGCCCGGGTCTCCACCTGGCTCGACCGCGCTAGCTCCCTGACTGAGGAAAGCTCCCGCCGAAGCCCATCACGCTCCTCGGCAAGCCGAGCCAACCTCCTGTCATACCCACCAAGGGTCCAGGCCAAGTTCGCTCGCTCCCACTCCGACCGAGCGTACGCTTCTGCCAAAGCAGCCCCCATCTGGGCCAGAGCCAGGCCGCCCTCCATAACACCAGCAAGGGCCACGGATGGAGAGTACTACCTACCTCCCCCCCTCACCTTCGCGGCTATACCACGGCATACCTGGTGCAGAGGGCCCGAGATACCAAGCCTCTCCAAGGCCACCGAGACAAAGAACCCCCCATCGCCCGGCGCTCCTCCGAGCGGCTCGGACCGAGCCCCAGCCTCGGTCGCCTCTCGCGCCTTGGCCAGATTTTCTTGCGGCCCCCCAACCTGGACCGGCTCGGCACCTGCACCACCGCTTGAAGCGCCATCCTCGGTCACGGCCCACTCGGCTCCTACCGAGGGGAGAGCCAGGCCAGCACCATTGCCGGTCGCAAGAGCAGCCCCGGCCACCTCGGCTCCGGTCAAAGGAAGAGTCGAGCCCACATCGTCGCCAACCGCAGGAGCGGCCCTAACCTCCTCGGCCCCCTCTTGCTCGGCGGGTGGGAGAGCTCGCCCGGTAGGGTCGGCCCCATCATGCTCGGCAGAGGGGCGAGCCGTGGCAGGGTCGCCTCCGACTGCGGGTACAACCCCGGCCTTCTTGGCCTGCTTCCTGGCCCTCGCAGCGGCCCGGATCATGCCCTCCACGGGGTCCTTGCGCTTGGACCCCCGTGACCTAGAGGATTCACCCTGGGTCGCCCCCTTGCCCTTATCTCTAGTTCGGGAGCGACCCGTGGGAGTAGCCGGTTCATCAGCGACCGAGTCATCGCCAAGCTCGATCACCTCTGCGGCCTCCTCCAAAGCCTCCCCCTGGTGTCTGCACGAAGAAGAGAACATATTTAGGAAAAGAAGAATGACCCCCACATCCGAAGGAGAATCTAGTTTGTGGCACCTGAGCCCGACGGATGCAGCCGCGTAAGAAGACACCGCTCGATATTCTCTGGAGTAACCAGCTCTTCGATGGATTGGCGGTGCTTCAGCAAGATGGCTGCGTATTCCTCCACATGTGGAGGGAACTCATCTTGCCTGGGAGGGATATTCGGGTGGAAATTGGGGATTACTGGACACCTCCAGGTTTCCTCCACTGAACAAATGCCCACCCAGAAGAACTGAGTCTTCCACCCCTTATGCGAAGAATCCTTCGCCGCCAAGGAGATGCAACTCCTATTCCGCCTCACCTGGATGAAGTAGAAGCCCTTCCCAGCCGAAGGATGTGCTTTCAACTCAAAAAAATAGTGAAGGAGGTCCAAGGAAGGAGGAACCCCACACTGGCGGCAGAGAATGCGGAAGGCGGAGAGAGGAGATAATAGTTGGCTACCAACTGAATGGGCGCCAACAGAAAAAAATTAAGAAGCTGAAGAACAAAAGGTTCGAAAGGAAGGTGGAATCCACCCTTCCACGACAGAAGAAAAGTACAGATGTGGCCTGTACGAGAGTCCAGGCTCGTCTCGTATGGGGAAGCCGTGGCAAAGCAGAACTTGTGGGGCAGGCGATACTGGTGCTCCAGCCTTCTCACATCCGCCTCCCCCAGTTCACTACAGTTTGGAACCGACGCCCTCGCCACTGGGTCGTCCTCCCACTCCTCAGCCTCCGAGCGCTGGTCCGCCATGGAATCCTGAGAAGACTCTGAGGAAAGGCGATCTTGAGACCCTGAAGATTCCGGGGGAAGAGGAAGCCACCGGACTGCCTCCGCGGTTATCTCCGCCAACTCCTCGAACGCCGCTGCAAGCCTTTGCTCTTCCTTCGCGTCCTCACGGCGCATCCAAGAGCCCCAAAAGTAAGAATGGAGGAGAGCCAAACCCCTAAAGATGGAGAGAGTCTGGAATGACAGCAAGCGCCCAACGCCTATATCCCCACGCGGGAGGCGGCACGTCGTTCTGACCTCCGAGAAAAGGGGGCCCCTTCAGTTCAAATCAGTCAGGATCATCATTAACACGGGCCCAGGTGACCACGACACGTGGCTTCCTAAGACCGCCAGATCTCCACCCACCTGAGCCACGCTGGTCCAAAACCCCAAACAGCTACTCTTCCGAGCTTACTAAAGCTCGGGAGTAGGAGGGGGACAAGTGGAGAGGGGGATTTCTGTAGCCCATCTAAGAGCAGCCAAACTAGGTCCATCAGGACCAAACAAGGCTCATCTCATCCAAGTGATAGCCCCATAGGGCCCACTTAGGCTAAAAAGCCCAATAAAGATTACTCGGGGTCTCACCCTTCCTCGGCGGCCCTTAGGCTCGGAAGGCCCGAGCATCAGAGCGGAGGAAGACCCATGCCCGAGTTATCTCTTCATCGGGATAGGGGCAAGCGCCCTGCACCCACTCCGACCTGACTTCATCCGAGCTATGCCTATCACCCAGACAGGGTTGGCACCTTTTTTGCTCGGTCCGACTGACGATTGCTTATCCACGCTGCCGTTGAGAGCCCTTGATGAGCAGGAGTTTATGAGGATAAGGGACCCATGACCCCTTAAGGCTACGAAGATCCCACGATGAGGACGTAAAGATCCCACGATGAGGACGTAACTCCCGCCTGAAACTCCTCAGCTTACTGGACTCCTAAGGTGAGCACACTATATAAACCAAGGACTCCCTCTAGTGCAAGGTAAGGGCAGTACATGCCTAAAAACCCCTGAGCAAGAACCACTTCACCACCTTGGTGTTTGGGGATCTCGTGCACCTCTTTCTACCTCCCTCCATATCTTCCACCATTGCTCTACTAACTTAGGCATCAGAGGGTTTTCCCCAGGGAACCATCCCTGGGCCTCCTGATCCGTTTCCCTTTCTCTGCAGTTCACTATTCGGTGATCATCCTCCCAGCTCAGGACAAGCGCGAGATCACGCCCCTTCAGGGTCGACTCCACAAAACAAAATTGCAAAAATCGGGTATTCAAACAGAAAGGTCTGTTCGATGAACACAAACTCATTGATTGAAACCTAATTGAAACTATCTCTAGAAAAACCATCTTCATGCAATTCTTTCACATATAAAGACAATAAATCAAGCTCTTTAAATAGTGATTACAAATCCATGAAGCATAACAGCTATCATCAAGGGCATACAAATCCATAAAGTTTAGTTATCATCAAAATCACAAGCAAGGCACACAACATTTGCAAATTGTCTTGATTGAATATTGTTTGATTTGCATGATGTTTCGCTTTAGTAATCAAACCAACATGCCTAATCACTTTTATAACTGTGAGGATGATAAACCAAGCACATCAAAGTATTTTGATCTCATAAAGTTTCATAAAGTTTGTCATCATCAAAAAGGGGGAAATTGTTATGTGACTTGCATGTGATTTTGATGATGAAGTTTAGTTACCTTTCCAAGCACATCAACTATTAGAATTTGTTACCTTTCAATCGCAATAATCAACAATTGGTATCACAAATAATCAACATGTTTTGATCATCTTGCCTTTGCCTTGCTACTGCATCATTTGAACATCTGAAATGGGTTTTTATGGATTCATGAATCTGCTTTGCTGAAATTTAAACTTCACTACCTTCCTCCCACCTTTTGATTATGTCAAAGGGGGATAAAGTATTTTGATCTCATAAAGTTTCATAAAGTTTGTCATCATCAAAAAGGGGGAGATTGTTGTGTGGCTTGTATGTGATTTTGATGATAACTAAACTTTATGTATGCGTATACTTTTGATGACTGTTGCTATTAAATGTCTTACTTCATAAATCTGCCAACACTGTTTAAAGAGCTTGGTCTATTGACTTCTTATGTTTGAAAGAACTGCATGGAGTTGTTCTTTTCTGAAGATAGCTTGATTTGGGTTCAATCTATGAGGTTGTGTTGAGGGAACATACTTGTTGCTGTTTCTATTCTGAAAACTAAGTTTGTGTTCATGGACATATATTGAAGATTGATGATTCTGTCTTTGATGCCCATGCTATATGGTATTGTGATATGTGGAGGAATTGCTACATTCTATACTGTCTTGTGATATGTAGAGTCGACCCATCCCTACATGGAGCCGACCCCTTGCACGTGTTATGAGCCTTTGTGTTCTGATGCTCTAATATGGTTAAGATGGTAAATGCATTTTGAGGCTCATACATGTTGTTTAGATACATGGCTTAAGAAGTAGATTTTTGTTTGAGAAAGATTGAGTTCCTATGTGCTTTAACCTGTGATTTGGTTTGATTGTATTCAATAGATTGCTCATGAGTTCTTAAGTGACTTGAATATACTTCATGCATATTTTTCTAAGGCTTTATGAGCTAGCTAAGTGTTATAAACTCCTCATGCAAATCTTAGCAGAAATGAGTGAGTGATGTTCTCATGATCCATGTTACTTAGTTTTTTAATGCTTACATCAATCTTGGAAGATTTGGTTACATGATGATCATTCATGTGGTCTAAATTCATTGTGATTTGATCTTGATCTATGGTGTGATAATTGAGTGTTCAAAGTGCTGTCATGCACTTTAAATCATGTGTTTTTCATGAGTATACTTCATGCCACCTTTACTTGATCAAATGAGCTTGATATCTACTTAATTTTCCTTGTTTTTTTGCTTTCTGCAGGATTTCGGTCGACCAAGAGGCAAGGGTCGGTCGACCAATCTAGCCAGAATATAGCAGACACAGATGGAGCAGAGTTTGGTTGACCGACCCGGGGATTTCGGTCGACCGAAATAGGCAGTGCAGGCCATTCTGAAACGTTTGTAGTTCGGTTGACCGATGGCCAATTTCGGTCGATCGAATACGGCGAACGTTCTTACGAACTCAGTCCGAAACCCATTAAACTCAATCTATTTGGGGTCTAAACTTTACCATTATGCCCCTGGGTTCTTGGTAGACCTATTGGGGTCTTTTGGAGGATTCTAGAAGGGGTTTCTTGGTCTTTTGCTCCTTCTTATATATACTCATATGAGAGCTACGAATTTGGGTGAGAGGAACCCTAATGAGCTTATTCTTTCTCTCTTGCAGGTGAAGAAGAGGGAAAAGGAGTGGAGCTACAAAAGAAGATCTGATATCATCTCCTTCAAGTCATTTTTGAGGTTTGTGGAAGAAGAAAAGGAGGAGCAGAATGAGGAGACGATCAAGAGGATGCTGAAATCGTGTCGATCCGTTCTCCCGCCAACTTGAGCTTTAAAGAACATGATCAATTGTCCATTGGAGATCAAGGGGGATTAATTCTACATCTTCTATCTGTTGTTTGTGATGTTCCTCATGTCTTATATTTTGGTTTGAGAATATTTTGGATATTTGTCTTGATTTTTCTGAACTAAGAAAGAGTGTGTGTGAACCGTCTGTGTACGGTTGTGGGTTTATTGTGCTGCAGTCGCTGCAGCTCGTGTGTGTGTGTGTAGATCCACCGTCGGATCATGTTGGAGACTCCATCTCCGTGTGTGTGTTGTGGCGTGTCCCCGTATGTGTGTGCAGGCGTCGTCCTACGTGTGAGTTGGAGCATTGCTTCGTGTTGGGGATTTATCCTTGAGTGAAGCCTCACCGGTTCGGTGAGGGGTGGACGTAGGGAGCCCGTCGTGGTCCCGAACCACCTTAAAAATCCCGTGTCTTATGGTTTGGCTTGATGGTTGTGTGTTTCATTGTTAAATCCGTTTACTTGAATGTGTGAGCTCGGTGAGATTGAGAGAACTAAGTTTACCTTGCTTAGTTTAATTTCTTCAATCTCGTTAAATTTGTTAATTCTGCATAGTTAGGATTTTAATTTACCATATCGCGTGGGGGACAACTCAACCCCCCCTTCTTGTCCACTCGCCTATCGGGGCCAACAATTGGTATCAGAGCCACGACTCTATTTTAATTCTTGAGGTCTCACGACCTATAGAGAGTTCCATCGGTGAGCTTTTTATTAGCATCATGTCTAATAGTCATTTGTCTTCTCTTCCTCCTTATTTTAATGGTTTAAATTTCACTTAATGGATTGGGCACATGTGTAACGACCTAGGCTCCAGATACCAGGTAAACCCGAAAACACTTGGATCCTGCGAGGCCTCCCAAGAGCGGTAAAGCTCCGAAGGGATAAAAAGGAGTGTGTGTGGTACATTGAAGTCCCAGATAAAGCAATAAGTAATTAATATTTCAATGATCAAGTTTGCTAAAGTAACAGAAATAAAATTATATTTTTAATTAACAATTTAAATTAACAGAGTCCAGTCTAAATCAAAGATAAGTACAGTCCAACAGAAAGGAAAACGTACACTGAAGTCGGGGGAAGCCCGACGTAGGTGATGTTGGCAACTACGAACTGACGCACCGCGCCACGAACAATGAGGAAGAAGATGACCACACCTGAAAAGTAGGGGTGAGTCTCGTGTCACTGGCTCTGTAGGGGTCACGCAGATCTCCACTGGAAACAACGCAGTAACACGCTAAACAACGCTAAACAGTAAAGAAGGAAAAATAGGAGCAACCGTAGTACTAAACTACACAATAAAGCTGTAAAAGCAGGAGTAAGAACAACTAAAGGAAAGAGTAAAACCGTAAGGGGCAGAAACACGGCAGCCAATCGAACCAGGGCTCTCTAAGCTACTCTAAACTGCAACAGAAAGGCGAACCCTGATCTCACAAAGTCAGGCGTTACCGATCTGTCAACCAAGCACAAGCTCCAAAGCTGAAGCCTACCAAAATAGGTAAAAGCTCTATAAAAGACTTACACAATCAAAGGCACGCACATACACAACTAGATTGTTGTGTACGCTACACAAGACTGGACCGCGGGTGAAGCCAACACAGACTACCCGACGAGTCACGCCAATCATGATGGAAACCAGTCACAAACATAAGTCATGAGATTCTCGAGATTGTACGTCAAGTGACAAGAGCACCTCCTCACTAGAAGAACAGCTCGATGCATCCACTAACGACTTAGACTGTACCACAAGTATCTCCCACACACTGGGAATGGTGGTAACTGAGACACTCACAAAACCAAGTACGAGGAACAACAGTACCAAGTACTAGGAAAAATGGTACCACAGAACTAGGGACAAGGTACCACAGTAACGAGGTACTAGTCAGGGTCACACCCGTCGACGCTCATCCAAACGCCCCAGACCATGTGTGCACACACAAGCTCAATGCCTTGAGCCAGGCCTCTAGCTAGCTTTCCCCTCCAGTAGGACGCTACCGCAAGGCAAGGGGGCCCACAGAAACTAGCTTACAAACCGTATATCGGGAACATGCCCCGCCACCATTCCTAGCTGGGCCGACACACATGAAAGTGTCATCTGGATACGACTAGTGGAGGTTCACTAGACACAACGACTCTAAAACACTAGTGCTGAAGTACGGACAGGCTAAGCACGCACTACCGCACGTACTACAAAGCACAAGCATAAGACACGAGGTAGCATACCAGACTGCCACTGGACTCAGGACAACAACTAGACCTCCTAACACAACGATCCTTGAGTCTCACGACCCGGGGTCAAGATCGTCGCACAAAGCAGTTACCAGCAGCCAATCAGTCTAATCCCTAAACCATATCACAGTAAAACATCAATAAAGGAAACGACATAGGATCACCCGATCCACACTTCCGTATAATATGAATTACGGAGACCCAAGGGGTTACCAAAACCATCAAAGCACATGGACACGTAAACCGAGGTAAGATGATACCTCCAGGCGTCCAAAACTCATGTCTCGATCCATACTGGATCACCGAGACATTTACGAGTCACATGTCAACCACTAGATCGCACCGGGTTGACCAGAAACCAATAATGACTCCAAAGCATCACGGAACACTACTCAATATAATGGCACTCCTCGACCACCCTACAACATGGTCACAGCCTTCATAGGATATCATAGACATCCACGGGAGAACGGACAAACCACAAGGTAAGGCCAAGACAATTGGAGGCCAAACATCAGGAAAACAAGGCTTTGGGAAGTAAATGGTCATCTACTAGGCCGCTAGGTAAACCAAGCAGTCAGCCAAGGGCCGCTACCCTCACATAGAGAATACAGACACTGGGCGGTGAAGAAAAGGTCGCACGAACACATAAACGGTCTATACATAGGCCTTCTCACTGACATAAGCGGTCTAGGACATGGCCGCTACACTCAGAGACTCAACGATCAGAACTATAAAAGCATTGGGGGCATGCGGTCTATCGGAGGACCGCATGGAGACGGTAGCGGTCGTCCATATGACCGCTAGACCCGGTCAACCCCCGAGCCGACTTAAAACAGTCAAAGAGCCTGGTGGTCTCCTAATGAACCACTAAGAATGCTAAGCGGTCAGGGTTAGGACCGCTAGCCCAACCGGCTTAAAACTATTGAACCGACATAAACAACGATTAGTGGTCGTCTCTCAGACCGCCAATGCCAGCTTAGTGGTCTATCGCATGACCGCGTAGCCAAACCGACATACACACCCCCCTTAGCGGTCTATCATGCGACCGCCGACAGAGAGTAGTGGTCATCCACTCGACCGCGAGACAGAAGAAATGGTCTATCGCACGACCGCGAAGACCTGAACCGACTTAACATAAAACGGTTGCCACTAGACCATTAATGGCATAAAAACGGTCACTGGTAAGATCACTAAAGCGTTACAGCGGGAAAACTGTCGGAATGGCCAAAACCCGACCTTTCCACACCCCAATCGCATCTAAACGATGGGGATACAACCCTAAGCACGATATACACCTTTCACAGTCCGAAATAAATCAATTTGACGCCAAAATGACAAGAAACAGGCAATTCTTCCGAATCGACCAAAGATAAGTCACATGGTTCCTGGGCTTCTACCGGTCCCAAACGACAACCAATCACAACAAGACTGGCGGGAATAGAATGCTGACATGCCAGGGGTTCGAATGAAACTAACTAGGCAAAAAACCATCACCGGAAGAAGGGAACTTGTCTCACACCACCCTAAAGCATGCTTCACCCAAAACAGGGCAGAACCTGCTCGTTCTCACACCGTTTAGCTCAAAATCACGAGGAAACACAGAACAGGAGACGTAGGGCCTCCATCTCCCTACCTCCACTAGAGATTTCACGCACCGAAATGGCCAATCCATGCCAAAATGATCACACGGACAACCCACACCGGCTTTGAATCCACGAACGGGGTCGCACCAACGCCACGCCTCGATCGTCACTCCAACACGCTCCATGACAACTCTACACCGTCGCCACCTCATCCCCGGGCATCCTCCATCTACAGTCGAAGCAAAGGGGGTGAGAAGAGAGAGAATGGTGAGGGAGAGAGTGAGAGATCATGAGGGTGAGAGAGGAGAGAGAGAGGGTTAAAAAGAAAGGAAATTAGGAATTTCCTAATTTTCGTGAAATTCGATTTTTGGTCCAAAAATGCACTAATTCAGAAAAATATGGAAAAATAGTCTAAACGATCCTCGGAAAGAATGCAACGCAACTGTAGCGTCCTCGAGTCGATGAACTCAATAATAAACTCCCCACAGGGTTCCGTAACTTGTATGTGAGAAAAACCCACGCGGATCGTGAAACACAACTCAGGACCCACAAAAGTAATCCGAAACTCTCCGATAAAGATCCGAAAGACTCAGGGTCTTACAGTCCTCCCCCCTTACAAGAATTTTGTCCTTGAAATTAAAGGAGCTAAAAAGAAGAAGCAGGGAAGAACAAACCCAACACTGGCTACACTCTCATAGCATCAGCCGACACCAACACCTAGAACGCGGCAACACAAATTATGAAAAACACAATTCAGAGGAACATTGCCAGACCACAATCACAGGTACATGCTCTGGATCTCAAGAAAAATCGATCCACGGAATGAGCACGGCACCCAAGTGAACCCAAGTCCGACACCTCCGAAACAAGGCAACGTCGCTTCCGTCTCACAGGGAAAGGAGACACGACTCATGCCACGAAAGCAGTTACCGACAAAACATTCGACAAACACAACAAACATCAGCTTAAACAAGGAAACATAGTCCTCAGCTAACAACTCGACAACATCGGCTTTCACGCCAAGAACAACAAGACTGGCACGCAGAACGCCAACGACAGCACTGGACCATGAGCACAATCAAGTCAGTCCTCACTCAGACATTACATCTGATTCGAGTTGCATGCTAACTCTACCATGGCAGAAGAGTACAACAAAATCAACTGACAAGACCTCAGTCCCCACCATGCCAAATCAGACTCATAGGGAACTCCTCCCAAGCTGAGCACAACCACCGACGAACGATAACAACAACAACAGCACCTACAGAATCTCGGCTCCGTTCTCAACACAGAACCATGGGACACAACTGCAAGCTGGGTCACATCAAGGCACAATTACAACTGAACACACGGCTAACATGCACAAGCCATGCCACAAATAGCTCACCAACAAGGACCCACAACAATAACCTTGGGGAAATGCATCTCAAGGACCACGACCACGTCCCGAGAGCACAACATCCAAGAAAAATACAGAGAAAGGAAAGGGTACTCAACCAGCGAATGTGCCGACAGATTCCCCCTAATCCTCACAACATGTCGGTGCCAACAACCATAATGCCTCCAGCAATGGTACGGCAACCAACAACATCAAGGCACACATAGCCAAGACGACAATACACCAAGGAAATAAACTTCTCGGCCAACCAGAATCTGCCAACTTCACGATCCCGAACCATGGGATATCAGCCCACACACTTCCACTGCACACTCAACATATGCACACAGGCGTCAAGGATAACTCGGCATCCGCATCTCAGCACACATACGATGCCATCGCAATTCACACAACTGCAACGTACCACGCCTCGAGTACTGATCCTGCTAACAGCCGGTCACAAGTCGCCAAAGTGCAAATCATGAAGAGAACCAGCTTCAGCACAAAGGAACGCTAATCTCAGCTTATCATCACGTCCCGAAACAATTACTGAACATTCACAACACAACAACCACCAAACACGACACATCGAACACGGTGCACAATGGCCCCCAAACACAAAATATGGGTCCAAAGCCAAGCAACCGTCGAACAAAGGCAACTCAGGACCTGAATTAACATAGTCCACACATAAGCAGACACAGGACAAAGGCTTCACCGAGACAACACTTTCAAGGCTTACCGCAAAAGATGCCACCAAACAAGAGGAGAAGAATCAAGCTCGACTAACAATAGCTCACCAGGAAGAAAAATCCTAGGTTCGCCCGAGCATTCTTTCAAACAAGGCATCTAATCGACCACCTCAACATAAACATAACATCTCAGGGATTGAACAAATCTCAAACTGGGACGACCAAAGCAACATAGAAATGTGCTCGGCCATCACACCAACGAGAAAGTCACCAACCACCTGAACAAATTACGAAAAAATCTCGAACACCGCACCACAGATTCACGCCTACCGGCGAACTCTGCCTAGTATAGCATAATCGAGACAAACACCATAACAAAAGAAAAGCACTCTGTCACATCCTGACGAGAGCAAAACCATCTCGTACAGTGCCAACGCAGCACGTACAAGACCACACGTAAAACAAAGCGATAAAGAATCGTAAAACCATTGCCAGCTGCCGACTGTACTGGAGCTTAAGGACTCTGAATACTGCAATATCTCGAATTCCCATGTACTTACACACAACACAGCTCTGATACCATCTGTAACGACCCAGGCTCCGAATATCGGGTAAACCTGATAACACTTGGATCCTGTGAGGCCTCCCAAGAGCGGTAAAGCTCCGAAGGGATAAAAAGGGGTGTGTGTGGTACATTGAAGTCCCAGATAAAGCAGTAAGTAATTTATATTTCAATGACCAGGTTTGCTAAAGTAGCAGAAATAAAATTACTTTTTCAATTAACAATTTAAATTAACAGAGTCCAGTCCAAATTAAAGATAAGTACAGTCCAACAGAAAGGAAAACGTACACTGAAGTCGGGGGAAGCCCGACGTAGGTGATGTTGGCAACTACGAACTGATGCACCGCGCCACGAACCACGAGGAAGAAGATGACCACACATAAAAAGTAGGGGTGAGCCTTGTGTTACTAGCTCAATAGGGGTCACGTAGATCCCCACTAGAAACAACGTAGTAACACGCTAAACAACACTAAACAGTAAAACAGGAAAAACATGAGCAACAATAGTACTAAACTACACAGTAAAGCTGTAAAAGCAGGAGTAAGAACAACTAAAGGAAAGAGTAAAGCCGTAAGGGGTAGAAACACGACAGCCAATCGAACCACGGCTCTTTAAGCTACTCCAAACAGCAACAGAAAGACGAACCCTGATCTCACAAAGTCAGGCATTACCGATTCGTCAACCAAGCACAAGCTCCAAAGCAGAAGCCTACCAAAATAGGTAAAAGCACTATAAAAGACTTACACAATCAAAGGCACACACATACACAACTAGATTGTTGTGTACGGTACACAAGACTGGACCGCGGGTGAAGCCAACACAGACTACCCGACGAGTCACGCCAATCATGACGGAAACCAGTCACAAACACAAGTCACGAGATTCTCGAGATTGTGCGTCAAGTGAAAGGAGCACCTCCCCACTAGAAGAACAGCCAGATGCGTCCACTGACGACTTACAATGTACGACAAGTATCTCCCACACACTGGGAACGGTGGCAACTGAGACACTCACAAAACCAAGTACGAGGAACAACAGTACTAAGTACTAGGAACAACGATACCACAGAACTAGGGACAAGGTACCACAGTAACGAGTGACTAGTTAGGGTCACGCCCGTCGGTGCTCGTCCAAACGCCCCTTACCACATGTGCACACACAAGCTCAATGCCTTGAGCCAGGCCTCTAGCTAGCTTTTTCCCCAGTAGGACGCTATCGCAAGGCAAGGGGGGCCACGGAAACTAGCTTACAAACCATATATCGGGATCATGCCCCGCCACCTCTCCTAGGTGGGCCGACACATAGGAAAGTGTCGTCAGGCTACGACTAGTGGAGGTTCACTAGACACAATGACTCTAAAACACTAGTGCTGAAGTACGGACATGCTAAGCATGCACTGCTGCATGTACTATGAAGCACAAGCAAAAGACACGAGGTAGCATACCAGACTGCCACCAGACTCAGGACAACAGCGAGACCTGTTAACACAACGATCCTTGAGTCTCATGACCTGGGGTCAAGATCCTCGCACAAAATGGTAACAAGCCGCCAATCAGTCTAATCCCTAAGCCACATCACGGTAAAACACCGATAAAGGAAACGACATAGGATCACCTGATCCACACTTTCGTATAATCCGAATCACGAAGACCCAAGGGGTTACCAAAACCCTCAAAGCACATGGACACGTAAATCAAGGTTAGACAATACATCCAAGCATCCAAAACTCATGTCTCGATCCATATCGGATCACCGAGACATTTACGAGTCACATGTCAACCACTGGATCGCACTGGGTTGACCAGAAACCAATAAATACTCTAAAGCATCACGGAACACTACTAGATATAATGGCACTCCTCGGCCACCCTACAACATGGTCACAGCCTTCATAGGATATCCAAGACATCCACGGGAGAATGGACAAACCACAAGGTAAGGCCAAGACAATTGGAGGCCAAACATTAGGAAAACAAGGCTTTGGGAAGTAAACGGTCATCTGCGAGGCCGCTAGGTGAACCAAGCGGTCTGCCAAGGGCCGCTAGCCTCACACAGAGAATACAGACACTGGGCGGTCAAGAAAAGGCCGCGCCAACACAGAAACGGTCTATACATGGGCCGTCTAACTGAGATAAGCAGTCTAGGACATGGCCGCAACACTCAGAGACTTAACAATCAGAACTCTAAAAGCATAGGGGCATGCGGTCTATCGTAGGGCCGCATGGAGACGGTAGTGGTCGTCCATATGTCCGCTAGACCCTGTCAACCCCCGAACTGACTTGAAACAGTCAAAGAGCCTGGCGATCTCCTAATGGACCACTAAGAACGCTAAGCAGTGTGAGCTAGGACCGCTAGCCCAACCGGCTTAAACAATTGAATCGACATAAACAATGATTAGCGGTCGTCTCTAAGAATGCCAATTCTAGCTTAGCGGTCTATCGCACGACTGCGTAGCCAAACCGACATTCACAATTCCCTTAGCGGTCTATCGTGCGACCGTTGACAGAGAGTAGCGGTCATCCACTCGAACGCGAGAAAGAAGAAACGGTCTATCGCACGACCGTGAAGACCTGAACCGACTTAACATAAAACGGTTGCCACTAGACCGCTAATGGCATACAAATAGTCACTGGTAAGACCGCTAAAGCGTTACGGTGGGAAAACCATGGGAATGGCCAAAACCCGACCTTTCTACGCCCCAATCGCGTCTAAACAACGGGGATACAACCCTAATCACGATATACACCTTCCACACTCCGGAAGTAATCAATTTGATGCCAAAATGACAAGAAACGGGCGATTCTTCCAAATCGACCCAAGATAAGTCACATGGGTTCCCGGGCTTCTACCGGTCCCAAACGACAACCAATCGCAACAAGATTGGCGGGAATAGAATGCTAACATGGCAGGGGATTCGAATGAAACTAACTAGGCAAGAAATTGTCGCCGGAAGAGGCAAACTTGTCTCACACCTCCCAAAGCATGCTTCACCCAAAACAAGGCAGAACCCGCTCGTTCTTACACCATTTAGCTCGAAATCACGGGGAAATGCAGAAAAGGAGTAGGGTATCCATCTCCCTACCTCCATCAGAGATTTCACGCGCCGAAATGGCCAATCCACCCCGAAAACCATCACACGGACAACCCACACCAGCTTTGAATCCACGAACGGGATCGCGCCAACGCCACGCCTCGATCGTCACACCAGTACGCTGCACGACAACTCTACGCCGTCGCCACCTCATCCCCGGGCCTCCTCCGTCTGCAGCCGGAGCAAAGGGGGTGAGAAGAGAGAGAACGGTGAGGGAGAGAGTGAGAGATCGTGAGGGTGAGAGAGGAGGGAGAGAGGGTTAAAAAGAAAAGGAAATTAGGAATTTCCTAATTTTTGTGAAATCTGATTTTTGGTCTGAAAATGCACTAATTCAGAAAAATACGAACAAATATTCTAAATGATCCTCGAAAATAATGCAACGCAACTATAGCGTCCTCGAGTCGATGAACTCAATAATAAACTCTCCAATGGGCTCCGTAACTTGTACGGGAGAAAAACCCACGCGGATCGTGAAACACAACTCAGGACCTACAAAAGCGATCTGAAACTCTCCGATAAAGATCCGAAAGTCTCAGGGTCTCACAACATGAACCGTTATGTTAGAACCATTGATCCCAAACTCTGGGATTTAGTTATGTATGATTCATATGGGTTGTGTAATGATGAATCTAAGTGGACTGACGAGCATATGAAGAGAAACAAAGATAATTCTATGCTCTTAAATATTTTTAGAAGTTCAATTGATCTTCAGAAATTTTCACTTGTCTCCTCATACAGGACGGCCAAGGACATATTAAAATGCTTGATCGAGGACTATGAAGGAAAGAAGGACGCCGAGTGCTTGATGGCCGACAAGCACGATAAATCAAGTGAGGAACGCTTAAATGGTAAATTCTGATTCCGATGATGAAGATGAATTTAGTTATGAAGAATTGATGAATGCTTATGAAGAGTTCGTTGATAAATATAAGAAGGTCAAGGCTGAAAATAGAAAAATAAAAAAGAAGTCTGAAAACACTTTGCATGAAAATGCTTCTTATGATAAGTGTTCTGAAATTGAAAACTTCGTGAAAAGGAAACTATGAGTTAGAATCTTGTGAATGAAAACAAATAACTAAAAAAGGAAAATCATGTAATGTTGATTCAGGTTTCCTTGCTTGAAAGTAGTTTGAAAAATCTTGAAAAATTATTTCATGAAAATTCTTCATGTGATAAATGCTTAGAAGTCAAAACTCAAAATGAATCCTTATTGATTGATATACAAAAGCATGAAGAAACCATCTCATGTGTGAGAAAAGAGAATGAAAAGCTGAAACATCTGAATACAACCATGTCTGAAAAATTGCTTGCATTTGAAAAGGGAAAAAGTTTGGTTGTTGATGAATATGAAAAATTACATGTGCTAGAACAAGAACTTGAAAGTTATAAAACTACAAATAGAGTCTTGAATGAAAGTGTTGTTTGCAGTGAACAAGAAATTACTAGTTATGAGTTGCACATTGCATCCCTTGAAAAAGAAATCAGTGACTTGAATACTTCATTGTCTAAATTTGTCAAGGGAAAAGATAACCTAGATAAAATTTGGGAACAAAGGTTAATTTTCAAAGAGAGGGGCTTGGCTATAGTCCGATGAACAAAAAGAACTTTGAAAATAAATTGTATACATCTTTTATCTCGAGTTCGGATGTAGCTAGTACCTCAAACGCTCACCCGGTTCAGCATGCTATCAAGAAAATCAAAAATATGATGTTAAGCAGAACTTGAATCAAAACTCAAAGCTGAAAATCAATTATGCTTGTACTAATGTAAATGCTAGGAAGCACAATCATGCTGCACACACACATGCATCCACAAGCAAAATTTCATGATTTTATTATGGCAAAATTGGTCATATGATGCATGATTGTTTTGTTATGAAATCTTATGAATTGAGAGCATGCAAAAAAATGAATGATTCTAAAAAGTCAAGAAAGTCTTCGAACAGAAAAGGAACATTTGAAAATTCTCATGCTTATGATAGAAACCATGTTGTCAACAAAAATAAGGTTCATTGCTTTCATTGTGGAAAGTTCGGTCACGGGATGAATAATTGTTTTAGTTTGAAAAATGATGAACTAAGGGCAAGTAAAGGGACAAATACTTGTGTGAAGCTAAAAATATTTTCAAATGGGAAACCTTCTGTTTGTCATTCTTGTGGAAAGCAAGGACACCATGTGTCACAATGTTGGCAAGCAAATAGAAGAAAAAACATCCATGTTAAAAATAATTACACTTTTGTCAACCCACAGAGATTCCATGCTTATCTTGTTAAGAAGAATGCAAAGTCTTTTGTTAGTTGTCACTACTGTGGGAATTTTGGGCATACTATGCATGACTGTGCTTTAATGAATTTTGATGATATGCTTGCCCATGAAACATGGAGAGCACCCACAAGAGGTGCAACTAATCATACATGACCCAATAAGGTTTGGGAACCCAAAACTGTGAAATGAGAATTTTACTACAGGGATGCCTTGAGGCCAAGTGGAAAGCTTGGAAAATAATAGCTTCTCAAGGCACAGGTTTTGAAATTAAAATTTTGAATTCTCCTTGAATAATTGAATTTCCATTCATAAAGATCATGAAAAATCTATTTTTCTTATGAGATTGCATTGTATTTATCTGATCATCATTGCATGACTTCATGGTATATAAAATGGTGACCTGAGGAAGGACATGTCATTCATGTCTGAAATTTATCACCATGCGTGAGAATGTGCCTCCGTCTGGTACCATGAGTCATTTGGTCATATAAGTCATAGGATGCATGATATTCTGTCAAAATGTCAATTATGAAATTCATGCACCTAGTAAGGGGGACTCTTTGAATGAATGACTTGAAATTATGAATTTAACTCATCCTTCTACAAGTATATCTCATGACAATAGCTTCAATGAACTGCTAGCCTCTTTCAAGGCTATTGCTAAGCTAGTATGATTGAAGGCATATGGTGATGCCTGCTCAACTCAACTATTGATTCTAAAACTTGATTTGTTATTTCCCTAGCCTGTTGTGATGAATTTGCTTAATGGCTGAATGGAATTGAAAATCTTGAGGAGTGTGTAATTAGGTTGTTGACTATTGAATATTCTTCAATCTGAATTGCTTGAGCACGTTTGAGCTTAACTACGTATCTGGTATATCAAATGGTGTGAAGTAGAAAGGTGGATTATGTCCACCTGGAAGCTCTTAATATGTGCGAGTCTTCGGACCTTCACCTCCGCCTTGTACCAGAACTTGAAAATTTTCAATGACTTATGAATGGTTTTTGAAATTTCTGAAATGCAACTAAAATTTGTTTTTGAAAAATTTCTGAAAAGTCATTGAAAATCTATTTTTGAACGTTTCTGAAAATAATTAGGTTACATTACTCATTTATGATCATTTCTGTACCCTTGTTTATAAATGACATGTGATGAAAAATGCGTATTGTCTATCATTTGAATCTGAATGCTTTCTTGTGGAATCTACCATAAGGTTTTGAAAATCAAGTTTTTACAACTTGCTTTTGCATCATGCATTGCATTCTCATATTGTTATGCGTTGCATGCATTAGCTTTAATGCATTATGTGCATTTAGGTCATTCAAATGAAAATCTGAAAACTTCCATCTTGCACCCATGTTATGTCTTGCACTTTGCAATGCATTTAGGACATTCAAGTGAAACCTGATATTTTGCATCCATATTACATTTTGCATTGCATTTTACATGTTTCCTCACTGTGTGCTTACATGTTATATATGCTATTTACCCCCATCCTTGGAATTTCTATGACCTTATGCTTTCTTGATAAATACTATTGCATTTGAGTCATCACCAGTGTGTTTCTTGTCGCACACTCAGGGGGAGTAAATATTTGATAAGTGCATCTACGTAGGGGGAGCTAGATTGTTATGTGTTCATTAAATTTTTGGTATACATGCTGAATCAAATTCATACACTTCATGCACAAAATGTGAAAATGAGTGTTAAACATAAGGATATAAGAATTTCCTTTCAACACTCTAGAGACATTGAACTTGTTGCATGTATCTTAAAGAGACAGTTGAGGAAAAAGTTGCCTGCCTATTTTTAGAAGAAAGAATCCGAAAATGAATGGAAGAGCAATGCTCAGTCTCACTGAGTAAATTGGATGCACATCACCTGAGACGTGATGTGGTTCATTTTTGAAAATTATTGTACTGATGTACCTCTACTCAAAATGAGGTGAAATGATTAATATTCTGAGTAACCCGGGAGTCTGGAATGAGCTACATGTGTCTCCTCGCGTAAAAAAGAATTATTTGAACTTGATCACTCTTGAAAATTCTGATTGTCAATGTGACATTGCTTGAGTTGAAAAATTCTAGAGAAAACTTATTGTGGTAGAGCGTAGCCTCCAATATGTTGTTCTCCAAAATTGAAGTGCAGTCTGTATAATCTCTCATTGTGTTGATCTGAAATTCTGAATATCTATATTACTACAATCTATTTTCATGTTATTCACTTACACATTCAGTAATTTGATTTAATATGTATTTAAAAAATTCAATGACTGCATTGGCAATTGCATGATTCTTCTATATGATTGCAGAATCTCCTAGGAGTTATACATGAACTTTCTGGTCGTATTGACTCACCTGCACTTTTCGTACACCTATCCCATTTTTTTAAATAAAAAGAGGGAGATATGTTGCATGTATATACAAATATCTGCTTGGTTGCATTGTATGCATTCATAGTGTCATCATTTGCATACATTGACCTTCATGCATTTCAAAAGAAAATTAAAAATTTGAAAATCATTGAAAATCCAGAATATGTTACCTTTCCATCGCAATAATCAACAATTGGTATCACAAATAATCAACATGTTTTAATCATCTTGCCTTTGCCTTGCTACTGCATCATTTAAACTTTTGAAATGGACTTTTATGGACTCATGAATCTGTTTTGCTGAAATTTGAACTTCACTACCTTCCTCCCACTTTTTGATTATATCAAAGGGGGAGAAAATATTTTGATCTCATAAAGTTTTATAAAGTTTATCATCATCAAAAAGGGGGAGATTGTTGTGTGACTTGCATGTGATTTTGATGATAACTAAACTTTATGTATGCGTATGCTTTTGATGACTGTTGCTATTAAATGTCTTGCTTCATAAATCTGCAAACACATTTAAAGAGCATGGTCTATTGACTTCTTATGTTTGAAAGAACTGCATGGAGTTGTTCTTTTTTGAAGATAGCTTGATCTGGGTTCAATCTATGAGGTTGTGTTGAAGGAACACACTTGTTGCTATTTCTATTCTGAAAACTAAGTTTGTGTTCATGGACCTATATTGAAGATTGATGATTCTGTCTTTGATGCCCATGCTATATGGTATTGTGATATGTGGAGGAATTGCTACATTCTATACGGTCTTGTGATATGTGGAGTCGACCCATCCCTACATGGAGTCGACCCCTTACATGTGTTATGAGCCTTTGTGTTCTTGATGCTCTAATATGGTTAAGATGGTAAATGTATTTTGAGGCTCATACATGATGTTTAGATGCATGGCTTAAGAAGTAGATTTTTGTTTGAGAAAGATTGAGTTCCTATGTGCTTGAAGCTATGATTTGGTTTGATTGTATTCAATAGATTGCTCATGAGTTCTTAAGTGACGTGAATGTACTTCATGCATATTTTTCTAAGGCTTTATGAGCTAGCTAAGTGTTATGAACTCCATGTGCAAATCTTGGCATAAATGAGTGAGTGATGTTCTCATGATCCATGTTACTTGGTTTTTCAATGCTCTCATCAATCTTGGAAGATTTGGTTATATGATGATCATTCATGTGGTCTAAATTCATTGTGATTTTATCTTGATCTATGGTGTGATAATTGAGTGTTCAAAGTGCTGTCATGCACTTTAAATCATGTGTTTTTCATGAGTATACTTCATGCCACCTTTACTTGATCAAATGAGCTGGATATCTACTTAATTTTCATTCTTTTATTGCTTTCTACAGGAGTTCGGTCGACCAAGAGGCAAGGGTCGGTCGACCAATCTAGCCAGAGTATAGTAGACACAGATGGAGCAGAGTTCGATCGACCGACCCTGGGATTTCAGTCGACCGAAATAGGCAATGCAGGTCATTCTGAAATGTTTGTAGTTCGGTCGACCGACGACCAATTTCGGTCGACCGAATATGGCGAACGTTCTTACGAACTCAGTCTAAAACCCATTAAACTCAATCTATTTGGGGTCCAAACTTTACCATTATGCCGCTAGGTTCTTGGTAGAGCTATTGGGGGTCTTTTGGAGGATTCTAGAAGGGGTTTCTTGGTCTTTTGCTCCTTATATATACTCATATGAGAGCAACGTATTTGGGTGAGAGGAACCCTAATGAGCTTATTCTTTCTATCTTGCAGGTGAAGAAGAGGGAAATGGAGTGGAGCTACAAAAGAAGATCCGATATCATCCCCTTTAAGACATTTTTGAGGTTTGTGGAAGAAGAAAAGGAGGAGCAGAATGAGGAGACGATCAAGAGGATGCTGAAATCGTGTCGATCCGCTCTCCCTCCGACTTGAGCTTCAAAGAACATGATCAGCCGTCCATTGGAGATCAAGGGGGATTATTTCTACGTCTTCTATCTATTGTTTGTGATGTTCCTCTTGTCTTATATTTTCGTTTGAGCATATTTTGGATATTTTTCTTAATTTTTCTGAACTAAGAAGAGTGTGTGTGAACCGTCTGCGTACGGTTGTTGGTTTATTGTGCTGCGGTTGTTGCAGCTTGTGTGTGTGTGTAGATCCGCCGTCGGATCTTGTTGGAGACTCTGTCTCCGTGTGTGTGTTGGGGCATGTCCCCGTGTATGTGTGCAGGCGTCGTCCTATGTGTGAGTTGGAGCGTTGCTCCATGTTGGGGATTTATTCCCGAGTGAAGCCTCATCGGTTCAGTGAGGGGTGGACGTAGGGAGACCATCGTGGTCCTGAACCACCTTAAAAATCTTGTGTCTTATGGTTTGCCTTGATGGTTGTGTGTTTCATTGTTAAATCTGTTTACTTGAACGTGTGAGCTCGGTGAGATTGAGAGAACTAAGTTTACCTTACTTAGTTTAATTTCTTCAATCTCGTTAAATTTGTTAATTCGGCATAGTTAGAATTTTAATTTACCATATCGCGTGTGGGACAATTCAACCCCCCTTCTTGTCCGCTCGCCTACTGGGGCCAACACACATCATATAATCCTCAATTTTATAATTCTCATCACAACCCCATGGGCAATCCTCAATTTCATAATCCCTCATATCAATCGCGAGCCACTACTCCCCGGGAACCATCTCCTCCGCATAACGGGGAGGTCACCCAAAAATTACATCTCACCCCCCAACAAATCCAAGCCCTTAAGGCTATGGTTGGGGGTGTAGCTTCTGCATCTTATCCTCCTTCTGCTCCCTCATGGGTGGCCCATCACCCACCTTCTTCAACTCATCCTCCCTCTCGAGTGGCCCATCACCCACTTCCTTCTTCTTTTCATCCTCCCCTTCGGGTGGTCCATCACTTGCCTTCTTCTATTCAACCTTCTCCACAGCCCCAAGGCCCATGTATTCCTTGCACTTCGGCCCAACCGGGTCCTTCTTTAGGTCAGCCAATTAACCCCCCACAGCCTCCATATCAAGCCACCCCTTTAAGGTCTCAAGGCCAACTCTCTACTTCTCAAGTCACACCCCTCCAACAAATCCTTATTGACAAAATCTATAAAATGGAGGAACAACTAAAGAGGGCCACCAGCCCACGGCTGCCTCCTCCTCCTCCTCCTCAAGCCAATCCCCTTCACACTTTCAAGAATAACATCACCAAGATGGAGAGAGGTTGAAAGGAGAGAAGAACCGAAGATGGCATCAACACCATAAGTGAGGAAGATGTTCTACCAAGCTTCAATGATCAAGTGGACACCGTCCGCCCACCACCCATTCATCATGCTCCCTCACATGGCCCTTCGCCAAACCCTCCACACCATTATACACGTCCATCACCCATCAATACTTCTCCACCATGGCGTCCACTTGTGTCCAATTATGAAGAATACGAGCCGGATTATGAAGAATTGGAGACAGCACTTGATGAGAATTTTGATGCTTTTGAAGATACACCCACTTTGAGTTTTCTTCGTTTCCCTCTCCCTCCATTACCAGACGAACCCCCTACTCAGGATGAAGCCATGGTCCTTACCCCTACTTATGAAACTAATTGGTGTTATGATGATGGGTCGATACTCCAATTACCCACATTGAGGCACTATGAATTAGCCCCTACCCTTAACACCTCTCGCCCCACTAAGATCCGACGCTTCCTACACACCAAACCCCCTCCTTTTATACCTTCAACTACCACACCATTAACCTTCACCAAGCCATCTGAGCCCTCCATTGATTCCCCTCCAACCATTATGCCTTCATCAACAACCACTCCATCAGTATCCCCCGAGCCTTCCACTAAGTCTTCTCCTCCTATCTCCCAACCAAATTACCTTCCATCACCACCACCTAAGGCCTCCACTATCCTTTTAAACCCAAAGCCAATCACTCCTAGCCTTCCACTTAACCCCGTGGCTGACCTTGAGTAGGGTCCACCTTTTTTTGCACTCGAGCCAACCCCATCCGCTTCCGAGCAAGAGGTGAAGTTTGACGTGTTTAAGCCTCCACTTCCACCTACCCTTCCTCTAACGTCTTCCATTGAACCCCCATCACGCATTGGGCATACCGCCTCCATTTCTCCGCCCTCCATCACCTCTCAGAGTGGGCGTGTTTCTATGAGCGTATGTGCCAAAGAGGATATCCAAGAGCCAGGCAAGAAGGATTTGGCCGCGGCTATGCTACTCAAAAGTCAAGATTTTGTTTGCCAGATGCCAATCCATGTTCTTGTGCCAGGCATGTTTGAAAAGTCTTCACCAAAGCTCACTAAGCAAAATCGCCAAGAGTTGATGCCATGTCGACCAAAGGCCAAGATTGTTAAAGTCGCGGCTCATGGGTAAAGACATTATTAATACTCTCATTACCCCTCAATCCGCCGTCATGCAAGTCCCTAATCATGAGAAGGGGTCCTCCTCCAATCTTTTCATGACACATTCCGTTGCTAAGGAGGTGATGAAGTCCATGCTCAAGTGTTGGGCAGGGCATCCCTTGTTTGAAGCCTCCAATATCAAGCTAGTCCCTTTTTCGCTTCCATGCAAGGGGCTAGTGCCCGTTTTACCAGCAGCTTTTCCCGAAAACATTCCAAGAGCTTTGAGGATTATGAAGCTTCCCATGTTGAAATTCCAACTCCGTCATATCGATTTTCCTCTCCTTCTAAGGGAGCCACTTTTTAAGAAGCCAAACTTATTTTATGGCTACACAATTGTTGACACTTAATCAAATGAGAGCACATGGGCATTAATTTCATCCATTGAGCCGGCTGGCCGAGCACATTATTTGCCATGGAGGGGCGGACATTCTTATATTATGGGGACTCCCACCAATTCATTCACTTTTTACTCTATTCTATCCACCCTCCCATTAACTGCTAATTCCTCCCTATGGGCCACCCGTTGGGTGAGGAGGGGGTTCTCATCTCCTCACTCTTTTTGTTTTTCACATTCTCTACATCCCTTACATTCCATGCATACCTTGCATTTCATGCATTTGCATTTATCCTTCTTTCCCGGGTTTTTGAACCCGCATCTTCCCCGTCTTCCGGAACCTCCGAATCCTCTCCATACTACTTCTGTTGTCCATTGTTTGTGTGGTACAATAAACTTCATGTCATGTCTCCTCTGTCTTAAATCACTGAAGTTAATTTTCTATTTTGTTTTAATGATTGGCAACTGTACATTTTATTTGTCAAACCATGGATTTTGATAAATAATGCCTTTCAACACTGATTAACATTTTATCCTTCGGCATTTGAGGTCGGTGCACGTCTTGTATAACTCCATACAAGATCGGTGCATGTTTCATAGAAGGACATAAATGGTCAGTGCATATCGGCCTAAGTCTTTAAGTCCTTGATAGGGTCGGTGCATGTTTGCATTGAGCATATAGTCGGTGCAGGTCTTGCATTGAACATATAGTCGGTGCAGGTTATGCATTGAACATATAGTCGATGCAGGTCTTGCATTGAACATATAGTCGGTGCAGGTTTTGCATTGAACATATAGTCGGTGCAGGTCTTGCATTGAACATATAGTCGGTGCAGGTTTTGCGTTGTGCATATAGTTGGTTCAGGTTTATATCGTGCATATAGTCGGTGCAGGTTCTACATTTCACTTACATATAGTCGGTGCGTATTTTTGTAGAAATGCTTATAAGTCGGTGCAAGTTTCAGTAAGGTTAGTGCACACTCTTTATAAGGCAGAATGAAGTCGATGCATATTGATATATGCATGGACTCAGGTTAGTGCACATTTGTGTCGTGCATAACCTTAGTCGGTGCATGCATCATCTTACGCAGGTAAGAAACAAGTGCAGTGCTTGTCTTACAAATATAGAGGTCGGTGCATCTTTCTATTGAGACAGACAACGTCAGTGCATCTTTGTCCTTTTATGCATAGCAGGTCCGTGCATATTCAGATCGGCCAGCACACTAGTCCAAACATAGTTCTGCTCCTTCATAGAAGGTCGATGCATTCTTATATAGTCTGCTGCTAAGGGTTGGTGCATACTTAGTTGTTCTGCATGTAACATCAGTGCACATTACTGTGCTTCATATATAGAGTCAATGCTAACAACACTCTCCTAAAATAAAAGCTAATATTATTATATGTTTACCAGGTAAGTTATATGGTCAAACACTTGATGGGGACACTGACAACCTGTGAAGTTGACTTACGAGGAAGTTAAAGTACCAGGTTATTGGCACGTGATCTTAGGCAAGGGTCTAAAGAAGATTATGCCACGTGGAACTGTGAGCATCAGATCTTTACACGTGGACCTCCAGTGAAGCGCTCGTCTCAAGATTCCTTGGGCTGGAAATGTGGTTTCCCCGCGCCCTCGTCTCGTAAAGGCTATAAAAGAGACATGATCCCTCAGATCTAAAGATAATCAAAAATTGAAGAGAAGAAGATAGACAGAGCGAGTAAGCGAGAGCTGAAGATTAGCAGAGCAAGCGCAGAGAGACAGAGAAGACGACGAAGCTAAAGAGAGCCTGAAGCTGAGAGGAGAAATCTGAAGGAGAATAGAGTGTCGTAAGTCTGATTTCTAGAGAGCTTGAGAGTATTGGTAATTGTACTTGACTCATGGATCAAATCCAGAGTCAATATATTTCTAGAGAGATACACTGTTATCTTGTATTCTTTCTTTTGTTTTAAGTTTTCTGAACACTATCAAGCTGTGAGTCAGCGGGCGAGGTTGAGACCTCGGACAGCAAAGCTGTAAAGCTCAACAGTAGCAAGCTGTGAGGCTCAGCGGTCTGGGATCATTTTCCCGAAGCTGTGGATCAGCGGTGTGTAGGGATCTAGTCCTCGAAGCTTTGGATCAGCGGAATGAAGCTGTGAATCAGCAGTAAGCCACAGTTAGTTTAAGTGTGGGGTGGATGTAGGTGAAAACTGAACCACCTAAAATCGCTTGTGTTCTGTGTGTTTGGTTTGTGCTTATGCATCTTTATTGCTCTTGTCTGTTTGGTGTCTGGATGAATGCTTAAGTAATACATGTCTTCACTCACTATAATTGCTATCTGAGATTGTTGCTAAAGCTTCTCATCCAATAGGTATATCGAAAGGTGTGGTTGAAAGGATAAGCAAAGCTTATCTGGAATTCCACATCTTGCGTAAGAATCAGTCTCCGCCATCGTACTGTATCTGGATGTTTAGCTAACTACTAGTGCTGTCATCTGATCTCTTCTAATATTGCTGAAATTTACTTCTCTGGATTGAGCTACAATAGTTTGTCTTTATTCCGCATTGATTTTAACTGCTGTACATTTCTAAGGGGTAGATCTATTCACCCCTCCCTCTAGATCTTAGTATCCATCCGTCCCAACAGGTGGTATCATAGCATAACTCTCCCTTAGGGCCTCACATCCCGGAGAGATTAGATATGGATGCTAAAGGTGTAGTAGCTGAGCGTCACTCAACTAGCAAGCCACCATTCTTTAATGGTAGCAATTATGCTTACTGGAAGAATAGGATGTAGGTTTTTCTTCGAGCTAAGGACTATGAGATCTGAAACGTGGTTAGTAAAGGTCCATTTGATTTACCTCCAGATGAAGAATTCTGGACTAAGGGGCATATCCGAAAGTCCACTCTGAATTGGGGAGCCATTAATGCTATACAATGTGCACTCCATCCCACTGAATTCTCCAGAGTTTCCTCCTGTACCACTGCTAAGGAGATGTGGGATACGTTAGAGGTCATATATGAAGGGACGTCTCAGGTTAGAGATACTAAAGCCAATATGTTAGTCATAGAGTACGAGGCTTTCAAAATGAAGCCTGAAGAGTCCATATCTGAGATATACGCTCGCTTGAATGTAATCACTAACAGCTTGAGAAGTCTAGGAAAGACCTACAGTGAGTATGAAATTGTCAGAAAAATTCTAAGGTCCCTGACACCCATCTGGCATACCAAGGCCACTGTAGTGGAGGAGTCTAGGAACCTAGCTACGACCACTGTAGATGAGCTTATCGGTTCTCTCATGACATATGAGTTGAACCTCAAGAAAACTGATGAGACTGAGAAGAGAAGGAAACCTTTAGCTCTTAAGGTTAACTCTAGCAAAGGGTCATCCAGTGAGTGTAGCTGCACTAGTTCTGAGGAAGATTAGGATGAGTTTGCTATGATTACTAGGAAGTTTAAGAAATTCCTGAGGAAAGAAGGGAAAGGGCTAAGGAAAAAGTACTTCTCAGGAAAAAGATAGTCCAAACACAAGCCTGAACCGGCCAAGAAAATTGATGCCATTGTCTACTATAATTGTAGGAAAGCAGGACATCTCAAAGCGGACTGCCCAGAGCTCAAGGACAAACAGCCTAGGTGGAAGAATAAAAATGGAAAAGCTATGGTTAGCACTTGGAGCGATGAAGAAGAAGGAAGTCAGAGCAGCTCCTCTGACAATGAGACAGAAGATAGGATTTGCCTGATGGCAAAAAGTGATGATGATGTAATTTCTTCCGTTGACAATTTTACTCATAATGAATGGGAGGATGCTTATGCTGAAATTTTAGAGAAATATGAAGACATGTGTAGGGAGAACAGACATTTAAAAAGGAAAATGAATTCATTAGCTAATGATACTTCTCTGTCTGACAAAATTACATGTCTGCAAACTAAAAAATAAGAACTAAAAAACTCCCTAAATGAAGTTGAATATTACAAAAGCATGTTAGATAATCTGAAACATGAAAATGAGAACTTGGAGAACTCCATTGATGAACTTAAAATGAGAATACATGAATTTAAGGAAGAAACCAGAACAACAACTGAAAAATATGAAGCCATCAATGGTGTAAATGCTGAGCTTAAAAAGGTCATTGAAAATCTTGAAAAGGAAAATAAAGATAAACAAATTTCCCTTGAAGGCATGACACAAGGTGCAGAAAATCTGAACGCCATCTTGGGAACAAAAGGAAATTTCAGAAAGGAAGGTTTAGATTTCAACCCAACTAATAAGGAGAGGTTTGACATGAGAACCATCTCTTTTGTGGCAGAAAAGGGGACATTCCAACCCCTGATAAAAAGTCAGAAAAAGAACAAGATAAAATATGTTGAGAAAACTAAACCCAGTACCAAGGACAAGGGCAAAGGGAAGGTGTCTAGGGAATCAGGCTCATACACTCCCATGCCTCAGACCAAAGGACAGGATAGGGGTTAGACCTCAAGAGCTAGAGTCCAAGGAAGTCCCAAGATGAAGATAGACAAATTTCCACAGAATGGCTGAGACACCAATCAATTTCCATCTACCTCAACTTCATCTTGGTATAAGTCCCCTAGGAATCAAGGGCCGAGTAGAAGAACCTCAGGTCAAGGCTACCACAATACCGTTCCTACCTACCCTACATTTCATAGCACTTACTATCATAACTTTGGAAAGGGAGGTCTAGGTAGCTTCTACATGAGGCCTATGCATAATCATTTTCAGAACTCATACTCTACTCAAAGGCATCAGCCTTATCCTTGGGATTCCTATATGACTGGGGTTAACAATTTCAGAAGTCAGAACTCTTATGGTTTTATCAACTCCAAGCCAAGTAAGTTCAGGAGATATAAGGCACCTATTGCTCCCAATGCCTATTGGACTGATCACTGGCAAAGGAACTTTAAAAATGACTTCAAAAGCAGGAAACAAGCCACACCTAAGAAACAAGTCACAAAGAATAAAAGTGGCAAGAAGAGGCAGACAAAACTGAATGATGAGAAATCCACAACTGCTATAAAGAAACCAAATCAAATGTGGATACCAAAACATCTTATTTCTAGTCTACATGAGATAAATGCTTTTAAGGGACCCAAGAAGCTCTGGGTTCCAAATCATTCCACTTGATTCCCTTGCAGGTATGCCTGGGAGCCAATCGAAATCGATGGTATCTTGACAGTGGCTGCTCCAGGCACATGACCAGGGATAAAGGCAAATTCTGCATGCTGGTGAAGAAGGATGCAGGTCATGTTACCTTCGGAGGTAATACCAAAGGGAAAATAATTGGATTAGGTGAAGTAGGTAAGTGTTCTTCTTGTTGCATTGATGAAGTGCTGTTGGTAGAAGGCCTTGCCTATAACTTGTTTAGCATCAGCCAGCTGTGTGATAAAGGTCACAAAGAAAGTGGTTTTTGACTCTCTTGCATGCACAATTTTTAAACCTAATTCTGAATCTGTCAAATTTTCTGGCAAGAGAATCAATATTATTTATATGGTGGACTTAGATGATGTAGCACATTCTAATCTTTGTCTTAATGCTAATAAGGATGACCTAGCTTATCTATGGCATCGTAAATTAGGTCATGCTAGCTATAGTGTGCTACACAAATTGAATAAACACAGCATGGTAAAGGGGCTACCTAAAATTTCGTTCAAAAATGAAAATAAAATTTGTGAGGCATGCACTCAATGTAAAAAAAATAGAAAATCATTTAAATCTAGAACCGAAAACCTATTTTCTAAACCATATGAGCTAATTCACATGGACCTATTTGGACCAACTAGGCCAATTAGCTTATCTAAAAAAATATATGGTTTTGTGCTTGTTGATGATTTTTCTAGATTCACTTGGGTCTTTTACTTGTCTCACAAAAATGAAGCTTTTGAAGAATTTCAGGAGTTATTTTACAGAATAAAATAAACTAATGAGCATGCTATTTTAAATATCTTGTCTGATCATGGTGGTGAGTTTGTCAACTCACATTTTGATGATTTTTGTAGGGAGAATGGAATAACTCACAGGTTCTCCTCACCAAGAACTCAAGAGTAGAATGGAGTGGTGGAAAGGAGAAACTGAACATTGGTAGAAATGGCAAGGACTATGTTGGTAGAAGGGAACCTACCTAGGAACTTTTGGGCAGAGGCTATTAACACTTCATGCTACATTATTAATAGAGCTCTAGTAAGACCCACAACTCAAATGACTCCTTATGAAATTCTGAAAGGTAAGAAACCCTCTCTAGCTCATTTCAAGGTTTTCGGATGCACATGTTTTGTTCATATAAATTCTAAAAGAGACCTTGATAAGTTCGAACCTAAAAGTGAACCTGGAATATTTCTAGGATATTCTAATAAGTCTAGAGCCTACAGAATTTTCAATCTCAATTCTAAAACTGTAGAAGAATCTCCTCATGTTATCTTTGATGAGTCTGAAATGAGAACTGAAACTGATTTATGCAGGGACAAGATTGATGGAGCTATTCTGAAAATCAAAGAAGACCAAAATAAAGAATCTGGTGAAGAAGCTAAGAAATCTGAAACTCAGTGGGAGGTTAGTGAGAGTTCAGGTAATCAGATCACTAACCTTAAATTTTTTAAAGACCATCCCCTTGATAACATAATTGGTAGTTTAAATATCCCACCGAGAACTAGAGCACACCTAAGAGTTGAAAATGAATTGAACTCATTTACTTTAATATCTTAGGTAGAACCTAAAAATATAGATAGTGCCCTTCAGGATGAGCATTGGATTAATACCATGTATGAAGAACTTAATCAATTTGATAGGAACAAGGTCTGGCACCTGGTTCCTAAACTCTCTCATGGCAACATAATAGGCATTAAATGGGTCTTTCGTAATAAATCGATGAGCATGGTAAAATTGTTAGAAATAAGGCTAGGCTGGTTGCTCATGGGTACAACCAAGAGTTTGGTATTGACTTTGAAGAGTCATTTACCCCTGTGGCTAGGCTAGAAGCCATTAGAATTCTTTTGGCCACTACACGCAGTCTAGGAATAACCCTACAACAGATAGATGTCAAATCTACTTTTCTAAATGGTGAAATAAAAGATGATGTATATGTTAAGCAACCCCCGGGTTTTGAGTGTCTTGAATTTCCTGACCATGTGTACAAACTTGATAAGGCACTTTACGGTTGGAAGCAAGCTCCCCGAGCTTGGTATGATAGGCTGAGTAAGTTCCTCACAGAAAAGAGATTCTCTAGAGGTAAGGTGGACCAAACACTATTCACAAAGGTATGTGAAAAGGAAATCTTGATCACTCAAATTTATGTAGATGATATAGTATTTGGATCAACCAATTTATCCATGTGTGAGAAATTTTTAGCTTTAATAACCAGTGAATTTGAGATGAGCTCAATGGGAGAGCTGAAAGTTTTTCTTGGGTTGCAGGTATGTCAGACCAAGGAAGGAACATTTATAACTCAAGAGAAATACATCAAGGATCTTCTGAAGAAATTCAAGATGGAGAACCTCAAGGCAATAATCGCACCAATGGGAGCATCTACCAGTCTTGATTCAGATCCTGAAGGTAAAACGGTAGAACCCAAATTATACAGAGGTATGATTGGATCCTTGCTATACCTTACTGCTTCTCGACCTGATATTTAATTCTCAGTATGTTTGTGTGCTAGATTTCAAGCATGTCCTAACAAATCACACTTTATAACTGTGAAAAAAAAATTTAGATATCTGTCCGGCACCCTAGACTTATGCTTATGGTATCCTGCTAAGTGTGAGATAGATCTGATAGCTTACACAGATGCAGACTATGTCGGGTGTAGGATAGATAGGAAAAGTACTAGTGGATATTGTCAATTTCTAGGTGGGTGTCTAGTGTCTTGGGCTTCTAAGAAACAACACACTGTTGCCCTATCCACTGCGGAGACAGAGTATGTGGCTGCAGGTAACTATGCTGCCCAATTTCTTTAGATTAAACACCAATTAGTTGACTATATCATCAATCTTGGCTGCATTACAATCTTTTGTGATAACACTAGTGCCATTTCCTTAACTAAAATCCCGTTCACCACTCTAGGACAAAACACATTGAAATCAAACATCACTTTCTTAGAGACAAAGTTAGTAAAAAGGAGATTGAGCTTGAATTCATTGAATCTGAAAGACAAATTACTGACATTTTTACAAAACCACTGGGAAATGAAAGATTTATGTTTTTAAGAAGAGAACTTGGTCTTTATAAATTCTCTGCATGAATGTTCACTTAGATTCATTGTAATCTCCTGATTGCTTCTGATGGAATATGAGTCACTGAATGCCTGTTTACTGCCTTTCATAGTTGGCCCATAGGTATATAAAATGAAAGATGGGGGAAGGACAGATATCTTCTGTCTGAAAACCCACTCTATGCGTAGAGGCAAGTCCTTTGCCTAGTACCATGGGTCAATTCTCTTTTGTCTAGAATAGGTTATTGTCTCTCTCATACTCATCTGTTGTGTCCCAAAGGGTGGAAATCAAGAGGGGAGGGGTGAATTGATTAGCCAAATAAAAATTAATTGCTTACTGAAATGCTAGTTGGAAAGAAAACCACAAACTAGAGAGAGATCTAGTTAAGCAAACACTCAACCTTACCGGAACAAGATCTCTCTCGCGAGTACTCGTAAATAAAAGTATGAATGCTATGATGGAGATTTAGATCACTCAGCTACACGTGAGGCCCACTCGTTCCAAAGCACGAAGAACAAACCACAAAGGGGGCACAAGAATTTTTAGGTGGTTCGGGTACACAACCGTGTCCCCTACGTTCACCCCTCACACGTAAGGATTAATGCTCCACTATGAGGTGAGCCACACACACGCTGTAACAACGGCCAACACACACAAGATAGCCTATCCTGGCCACCACACACACCCACACGCTCGTATCAATGATCATGAGCATACACACACATAAATGCGGTTCTATAAGTTCAAAGATTACGACAAATATTCGAGCTTAATCAGCAAAGATTTGAGAAGATTAGAATAGAGAAGAGTTGTAGTGATTAGATCTCCCCATTTCTCTTCTTCGAATGTACTTGAACTCTTTTGCAGGATGAAGACCGTTCTTGAAGGAGGATGATCGATTCTTGCACGAACACTTGTTGTATCTTGGATTTCTATGCAGCTTACAATAGAGGAACGTTTGGAGACTTGAACCTTCGTTCTTCCCTTCACATTCACACTCAAAACGATGTGGAAGAAGCCCTGGAGCTGCTACCTGCGACCTGCACTCACAAGGGTTAGAAAGCAAAACGCAAATTTCAGATCTCACTGCTTCATTTTGGTTCGTGACCCAAGGAAATGGTTTTGTAGCAACCCTGATAAAAACAAGAATTTTAAATAAATCAAATTAAAATAAATGATAAATAATTAGATGATGAAAGCCTAAACGTATAAGAATAAGACAGAATGGAAATAACGCCTTTGGTCAAGGCGCTACTTCATTAAGAAATACCTCTAGATAAGGCGCTAATTAAAAAGGGACGCCCAAACAACAAGGCGTCAATTATCAAACGGCCAAAAGGGGAAGTAAATGTAACGCCCTCTACCTGGGCGCGTTTTATACAAGAAATGACGCTTGACAAGGCGTCAATTAAAAATTAACGCCCTCGCTTAAGACGTTAATTCAGTTCGAGTTTCGTTCGACCCAGGAGTCTATCTAGAGCGAGTTCTGGGTAACTACGACAAAGATGGAATATGGTAAGGACTCTATCATGGAAGTATTACTTCCAATACAACTCTAACCCTATTAGGATCCCCAAAATCCTATAAATATCATGCTACTCGACCCAGACCGCTTTTGGCGTTCTGTGTTGCTATTATCGTCAGTGAAGAACCGGTAATGTTCTTCCTCTTTTTCTTTTACCTTAGGTTATATGATTAATGATCTTCATTATTTCTTCTGTAGGAAGTCTGCAGTAACTCTCTGTCGAAGTGAAGAATGTGAGGTTCTTCATCCTCTTCTTCTTCCTCTTCTGGTGATCAGAAAACTATTACAAACAGAGTATCGTTTGTCTTCACGAATCTTCACGAGTCCTTCATCCACATCTTAATCAGGTAGGTTTTCTCAAGAACGTAGCCCAAACTAACTCCAGTTGCTAGTAATACCTTCTGTCATACATGCATATAGTTTTAACTATGTGATTTCAAAAATAAACGCCCTTGACAAGGGTGCTAATTTAAAGAAGCGACCCACACTAGGGCGCTAATTATTATTTTGACGCCCTGCCCAGAAGTCGTCAATTGCATGTAATTAATAAATACCCACGTTTAAATTTTAATATCTATGTAACCATGAATCTAATATATTGCATGGGTATACCTGTAAAATCCTTCTATTTTTCCTGTCATGATCATGCACCCTTTTTCCTGAAATTTAATATCTAAAATTTGGAAAAATTATTGAATTAACGACCTACACAAAGACGTTTCTTATTGAACTGACGCCCCAGATCAGGGCGCAAATTGAAAGGTAACGCCCCTGACCAGGGCCCATTTTTGTTAAATTCCATAATATTGGAAATTTTGGTAAAATAGAAATAAAGAATGGACGACTGTTGTATACGTCGTCAAATTGTGAATAAACGCCCCTGAGTAAGGCATTAATTGGATAATTAATGACTTAGCTTAAGTCGCTAGTTTCTGTATTACTGTTTTACACTGATTACTGTCAACCGAAGGGTTATATATATATATATATATATATATATATATATATATCGGCACTATATTCCAGTCCGTGAATATAGTCCCATGTTTCATGATGTTTTATCGTTGACCCACTAATTCTCGGTGACATACAAGCTCTCCATTGGACATTCCGTTCCTTTGGACTAGCGAGTTAGTCATAGAGACATCCGTAAGACTCCTCGAGCCTTGGATTCCCTCAAGGCCGACTGAGCTGGTTGTACCATAAAAACCCATTACATTATTTGATTGCCATGTCACTCTAAAGAAATATGGTATACCGGCCCTCATGTTATGCAAAGTGTGTATCATGAGAATGCTCTTAATGGGATGAGGTTATCATGCCATTTGATGCTGTTCTTGTAAACCCCAATTCTATATTCAACATGATGTTCTTGTGGACCTCAATTCTATATTAAGAATGAGGACGTCTTGCCATTGATGTGCTGTTCATGTGGACCTCAATTCTATATAAAGAGTGCCCATACTTGCTTGTCATGGTACCCAAGTTAGGGAACCAATTCCACCTAGTTTTATCGATAATCGTGATTGTACCGTTATTATCGCCATTCTATGTCAAGTATCATATTTTTGGACTCTACTCTATCCAAGTTATCCTGCATATCTACAAGCTTTATTCTTGAAATTCTATATTGGCTATACACAAAAGTGGATGTTAAAATACATGATTAATGCCTGCGCATATAGGGCCCGATCTGGTCCTGGGAGGAGCACCCGAAAGTACTTGTGCCCATAGGAGTTGATTGATCACGATATTGGCATTATACCGAAGTGCATGACTAGCTTGATTGAACATTCCACAAATCTTGTACTTGTACTTGACTTGATATTACATGACTTGCGTGGCCCGAAAAAGGGTAATTTCATACTTGCGTGCTTGAAACGTGATAGCCAAATTCCAACATGACATGATGAATACACTTACTTGAATATCTTGATATCTTTTGACAGAAGTTCTTGAAAGTTCATGACTAGTTCTCGTCGCTATCTTATTGTTATACACTCTTTCTATCTTGTCGTTTTATGCAAGCATGCGTAGCTATAGTGCATTCATGAAAGATGTAATCACTTAAACCCCTTGCTAGTTCTTGAGATATAATTTCCTACTGAGCGTTCGCTCACTTAGTGTTTCCCTACTTTTCAGGTAAGTCCGACGATGAGGGAACTCAAACGGATGGGGAAAATCAAGAGTGAAAGAGATAGAGCTTCTTCTGTGTTATCTAGTCTTCTTTCATATTTTCTTGAGTCAAGCTTTGTATTTTTCCTTTATTTTAGTTAGTACTTCAAAAGTTTGTAATAGACATATTCTTATGAAGGAATAAAAGATTGGATTATCTTTACTTTTGCGCATCTCTGATTTTGGTGTCGAATACACTAATACTCTGATTGACATGATTGATATAAACTCGTCACGCGTCTCCGGGTATCTTCCGCTCTCGGGACGTGACAGTTTTTATGGTATCAGAGCCTAGGGTATTCAATTCCTAGGAAACCCAAGTCCAAGGATAGGTTTGACCTTTAACTGGTGAGATTGGGTAGAACCAAGGGTTAAAGTTAACATAAAAATACTAGCTTCTAAATGAAATCATGTATTAATCTAGTTATTGTAATTGTAGGACGATGGCTGCCGAACGTCCTCAGTGGCGCAACATGCAGCGTACACTTCAAGGCATGACTCAGGTGCTGCAACAAGTAGCACAGGGAGGTGCACAACGAGCCGGAAGTCTCCACCAAATCTTCAAGAACATGAACCCTCCCAAATTCATGGGTTCTACTGATCCGGATGACGCAGAGCACTGGATCAGGGAGACGGAGCGTATATTCCGTGTTATGCAGTGCACAGATCAAGATAAAGTCTTATTAGCTACCTTTTAGTTGGAAAGGGAGGCCCGATGCTGGTGGGAATCAATAGAAGCTACTTTAAATCAAGACCAAGTTACTTGGGAAGAATTCATTGAACATTTCAACGCTAAATATTTTTCGGACCAAGTACAGGAAAAGAAAGCTGCAGAATTTGCTGCACTGAAGCAACGGTCCTTGACAGTGGCCGAGTACGAGGCCCAATTTTCTAGATTATCTCGGTATGCTAAGCACTTAGTTAGCACCGAGAAGATGAAAGCTAGGAGGTTCCTTAATGGGCTCAGGCCCCAATATATTACCCAACTGGCGCCGATGGATATTCTAGTCTACTCGAAAATTATGCGCCGAGCTCAGCTATTAGAAGACGCCACGGAACTATCTGATAGAATCCGTGGGAAGGACAAGAAAGAACAAGTTACAAGTTCGGGTTCCTTTAAACCCAACTTCAAGAAGAGGCCTAGCAATGGAGGTACTTCCTCACAAGATCAGAAGTTTAAGAAGACCAAGCCCTTCTCCATCACCACTACCCCATCAAATATAGTGTGCAAGCATTGTGACAAGGCGGGCCATAGAGCAGAAGAATGCTGGAGGAAACTAGGAGCATGTCTCCGCTGTGGGAGTCGCGATCATCGAATTCCTGATTGCCCATTTCTTAATGATCAAGCCGGGGACGAGAAGCGCCCAGTAACCAAGAATGCTCATCTTCACGCAATTAAGGAGACCGAAGAAGAAGAAGGCGGACTAGTAGAAGGTACACTGAAAGTTTGTTCCAAGTCTGCACATGTCTTATTTGATACTGGTGCTTCACATTCAATTGTTTCCAAGAAGTTCGCTGATCCGTTACCCCTAGAACCGGAATGGATAAAATTAGTCTTGTCTACTCTTCTAGGAAACGAGACTGATATTACACACCATTACCAGAACTGTGAAGTACTGATTCAAGGTAAGAATCTTCCTATTGATCTTATATGTTTAGATCTAAAGGAGTATGATGTCATACTAGGAGCGGATTGGTTATCTAAATATCAGGCAACAATCGATTGCCGCAATAGCAAGGTTACTTTCAAGGACTTTCCAGAACTAGTCTATACTAGCCCCGAGAGTCGGAGCAAATCCCCTCTTATTTCGGCTCTCCGAGCAAGTAAGCTAATCAGGAAAGGATGTGTATCTTTCCTTGCATTTGTCACGATTAAGGAGGCTAAGGAAACTAAGATAGAAGATATCCTAGTGGTACAAGAATTTCCGGACGTATTTCCGGAAGATTTGCCTAGATTACCCCCGCAAAGAGAAGTGGCCTTCACCATCGATTTAGTTCCCGGTGCTGGTCCAATTTCTAAGGCACCGTATAGAATGTCACCTGCTGAACTCAAGGAGTTAAAGGAGCAATTGATGGAACTCATTAAGAAAGGATTCATAAGACCAAGTACTTCCCCATGGGGAGCACCTGTATTATTTGTAAAGAAGAAAGATGGATCCATGAGGTTATGCATCGACTATCGACAGTTGAATCATCTTACTATCAAGAACAAGTATCCATTGCCGAGAATCGATAAGTTGTTTGATCAAATTTCAAGATCCAAGTACTTTTCCAAAATTGATCTTAGGTCGGGATATCATCAGTTAAGAATCAAGGATGAGGACATTCATAAGACTGCATTCAGAAGTAGGTACGGCCATTATGAATTTGTTGTTATGCCTTTCGGACTAACGAATGCCCCTGCTGCCTTTATGCAGTTAATGAATAGTATATTCAGGCCTTATTTGGATCAATTCGTGGTGGTCTTTATTGATGATATATTGATTTATTTCGAGACCAAGGAAGAGCATGAGGAGCAGTTAAGGATTGCATTACAAATATTAAGGGCAAACCAATTATATGCAAAACTCAGCAAGTGTGAATTCTGGCTTGAGGAAGTGACTTTTCTCGGACATGTTATATCAAAGGATGGCTTATCAGTAGATCCATCAAAAGTTGAAGCTGTAAGAAATTGGGAAAGACCGACCAATGCTAGCGAGATCCGAAGTTTCTTAGGTCTTGCCGGCTATTACAGGCGATTCATCAAAGATTTCTCTAAAATCGCCGTACCACTTACGAGGTTAACTCGCAAGGAGATCCGTTACGAATGGAGTGAGGAATGTGAAAGAAGCTTCCAAACTCCTAAGGATCATCTTACTACAGCTCCTGTCTTAGCTTTACCAATGGAAGGAGAGAAATTCGAGGTATACACTGATGCTTTTGGCATTGGCCTCGGATGTGTTCTAATGCAACAAGGAAAGGTTATAGCTTACTCTTCTCGTCAATTAAAGAAGCATGAAGAGAACTACCCCGTCCATGACTTAGAATTAGCCCCGGTAGTATTTGCACTAAAGATCTGGAGGCATTATCTATATGGAGTACAGTTTACTGTATACTCCGATCACAAGAGTCTCAAGTATCTTTTCTCTCAAAAGGAACTGAATATGAGGCAAAGACGTTGGCTGGAATATCTTAAGGACTTCGACTTTACTATACAATATCATCCTGGAAAGGGTAATCACGTAGCAGATGCCCTTAGTCGAAAGCCGAGAGCACTGTTAGCCAATTGTATGATTCAAGAATGGAAGTTGCTGGAGCAATTCTCTAAGCTCAATATAAGCATGGACACGAACTTCAAATGTGTCACATTGTCTCATATGAGCATTCATCCAGACCTATCAACTGAAATACAAGCACTTCAAGATAATGACCCAATATTAGTAGAGATCAAAGGCAAACTAGAAGGACAGTCTGATTTCCAATTAGCGTCAGATAGAAGGTTGTTATTCCAAAATAGAATTTGTATACCGGATTGTCCCGAGTTAAAGAAGAAGATCTTAGATGAAGCTCATAGATCAAGGTACACGATTCATCCTGGATCTACCAAAATGTACCAAGATGTGAAAAGAAATTTTTGGTGGCCCAACATGAAAAGGGAAATAGCGGACTACGTGTCGCGCTGTCTCACATGCCAACAGGTCAAGGCGGAACACCAAAAGCCTGCTGAAAAATTACATCCTCTAGATATTCCCAAATGGAAGTGGGAGAATATTAGTATGGATTTCATCATGGGTTTATCTAAATCAAAAGGAGGACATGATGGAATATGGGTTATTATTGACCGATTGACTAAATCGGCGCATTTCTTGCCAATAAAGAGCCGATGATCAGTTGATGTTTTGGCTGCATTATACATCAAGGACATAGTCAGATTACACGGTATTCCTATCTCAATCGTGTCTGACAGAGATCCCCGTTTTACTTCTCATTTTTGGAAGGGACTACAACATTCGTTGGGAACAAGGCTTAACTTTAGTACAGCTTTTCATCCTCAAACGGATGGTCAGACCGAGAGAACTAATCAGGTCATTGAAGATATGCTTAGGGCATGCATCATTGATTTTGGTGGAAGCTGGCATGATCACTTGCCGTTGGTGGAATTTGCATACAATAACAGCTACCAGGCAAGTATGCAAATGGCACCTTTCGAAGCCTTATACGGAAGGAGTTGCCGATCACCCTTATGCTGGGACGAAGTTGGAGAAAAACAACTGTTAGGACCAGACATGGTAAGGGATACCACTGAGAAAATATAATTGATTAGAGAAAGACTGCAAGTTGCTCAGTCTAGGAAAAAGGCTTATGCTGATACAAGAAGGAGAGATCTTGAATTCCAAGTTGGAGATCATGTATTTCTCAAGATATCGCCTGGACGTGGCATACGGAGATTTGGTGTTAAAGACAAGCTTACACCAAGATTCATCGGACCCTTCGAGATACTGGGAAGAGTTGGCGAGGTTGCTTATCGCATCGCATTGCCTCCTCAATTGTCTGAAGTACATAATGTGTTCCACATATCTATGTTGAAGAGGTATGTACACGATCCATCACATATTATTGAACATGGAGACTTAGTTATCCAGAAGGATCTCACATATGAACAGAAGCCCATAAAGATACTAGATCGTGAAGTACGTACTCTAAGGAATAATGTTATTCCCATGCTAAAAGTACAATGGAATAAGAGTTCCGATCATGAAGCCACATGGGAGACCGAGGAATTCATGAGGAAGCAATTTCCAGAATTATATTAAGGTATATACTCTACACTCTCCACATATATATATACTATGGAATTTGGGGACCAAATTCTTTTAAGTGGGGGAGGGTGTAGCAACCCTGATAAAAATAAAAATTTTAAATAAATCAAATTAAAATAAAAGATAAATAATTAGATGATGAAAGCCTAAACGCATAAGAATAAGACAGAATGAAAATAACGCCTTTGGTCAAGGCGCTACTTCATTAAGAAACGCCTCTAGATAAGGCGCTAATTAAAAAGGGACGCCCAAACAACAAGGCGTCAATTATCAAACGGCCAAAAGGGGAAGTAAATGTAACGCCCTCTACCTGGGCGCGTTTTATACAAGAAATGACGCTTGACAAGGCATCAATTAGAAATTAATACCCTCGCTTAAGACGTTAATTCAGTTCGAGTTTCGTTCGACCCAGGAGTCTATCCAGAGTGAGTTCTGGGTAACTACGACAAAGATGGAATATGGTAAGGACTCTATCATGGAAGTATTACTTCCAATACAACTCTAACCCTATTAGGATCCCCAAAATCCTATAAATATCCTGCTACTCGACCCAGACCGCTGTTTGGCGTTCTGTGTTGCTATTATCGTCAGTGAAGAACCGGTAATGTTCTTCCTCTTTTTCTTTTACCTTAGGTTATATGATTAATGATCTTCATTATTTCTTCTGTAGGAAGTCTGCAGTAACTCTCTGTCGAAGTGAAGAATGTGAGGTTCTTCATCCTCTTCTTCTTCCTCTTCTGGTGATCAGAAGACTGTTACAAACAGAGTATCGTTTGTCTTCACGAATCTTCACGAGTCCTTCATCCACATCTTAATCAGGTAGGTTTTCTCAAGAACGTAGCCCAAACTAACTCCAGTTGCTAGTAATACCTTCTGTCATACATGCATATAGTTTTAACTATGTGATTTCAAAAATAAACGCCCTTGACAAGGGCGCTAATTTAAAGAAGCGACCCACACTAGGGCGCTAATTATTATTTTGACGCCCTGCCCAGAAGTCGTCAATTGCATGTAATTAATAAATACCCACGTTTAAATTTTAATATCTATGTAACCATGAATCTAATATATTGCATGGGTATACCTGTAAAATCCTTCTATTTTTCCTATCATGATCATGCACCCTTTTTCCTGAAATTTAATATCTAAAATTTGGAAAAATTATTGAATTAACGACCTACACAAAGGCGTTTCTTATTGAACCGACGCCCCAGATCAGGGCGCAAATTGAAAGGTAACGCCCCTGACCAGGGCCCATTTTTGTTAAATTCCATAATATTGGAAATTTTGGTAAAATAGAAATAAAGAATGGACGACTGTTGTATATGTCGTCAAATTGTGAATAAACGCACCTGAGTAAGGCATTAATTGGATAATTAATGACTTAGCTTAAGTCGCTAGTTTCTGTATTACTGTTTTACACTGATTACTGTCAACCGAAGTGTTATATATATATATACATTCCGTTCCTTTGGACTAGCGAGTTAGTCATAGAGACATCCGTAAGACTCCTCGAGCCTTGGATTCCCTCAAGGCCGACTGAGCTGGTTGTACCATAAAAACCCATTACATTATTTGATTGCCATGTCACTCTAAAGAAATATGGTATACCGGCCCTCATGTTATGCAAAGTGTGTATCATGAGAATGCTCTTAATGGGATGAGGTTATCATGCCATTTGATGCTGTTCTTGTAAACCCCAATTCTATATTCAACATGATGTTCTTGTGGACCTCAATTCTATATTAAGAATGAGGACGTCTTGCCATTGATGTGCTGTTCATGTGGACCTCAATTCTATATAAAGAGTGCCCATACTTGCTTGTCATGGTACCCAAGTTAGGGAACCAATTCCACCTAGTTTTATCGATAATCGTGATTGTACCGTTATTATCGCCATTCTATGTCAAGTATCATATTTTTGGACTCTACTCTATCCAAGTTATCCTGCATATCTACAAGCTTTATTCTTGAAATTCCATATTGGCTATACACAAAAGTGGATGTTAAAATACATGATTAATGCCTGCGCATATAGGGCCCGATCTGGTCCTGGGAGGAGCACCCGAAAGTACTTGTGCCCATAGGAGTTGATTGATCACGGTATTGGCATTATACCGAAGTGCATGACTAGCTTGATTGAACATTCCACAAATCTTGTACTTGTACTTGACTTGATATTACATGACTTGCGTGGCCCGAAAAAGGGTAATTTCATACTTGCGTGCTTGAAACGTGATAGCCAAATTCCAACATGACATGATGAATACACTTACTTGAATATCTTGATATCTTTTGACAGAAGTTCTTGAAAGTTCATGACTAGTTCTCGTCGCTATCTTATTGTTATACACTCTTTCTATCTTGTCGTTTTATGCAAGCATGCGTAGCTATAGTGCATTCATGAAAGATGTAATCACTTAAACCCCTTGCTAGTTCTTGAGATATAATTTCCTACTGAGCGTTCGCTCACTTAGTGTTTCCCTACTTTTCAGGTAAGTCCGACGATGAGGGAACTCAAACGGATGGGGAAAATCAAGAGTGAAAGAGATAGAGCTTCTTCTGTGTTATCTAGTCTTCTTTCATATTTTCTTGAGTCAAGCTTTGTATTTTTCCTTTATTTTAGTTAGTACTTCAAAGGTTTGTAATAGACATATTCTTATGAAGGAATAAAGGATTGGGTTATCTTTACTTTTGCGCATCTCTGATTTTGGTGTCGAATACACTAATACTCTGATTGACATGATTGATATAAACTCGTCACGCGTCTCCGGGTATCTTCCGCTCTTGGGGCGTGACAGGTTTTATGCTTCCAGATCGGTCAAGGGACACCCAAGGGACCAGATCCACGAATCTAGGAGTGATTTGAGGCAGAGGGACCGGACTAGTTTGAGATTTAGGCTGTGGATGTGAAAGTCCATAAACGCGGCTCCGTAGAGGTGGCGACACCAGGTGTCGACACCAAGGCCAGGGCCATAGCAGAAAACTGCCGGCCAAAGCAATCTACAGATGGTGTCGACACCAGGACATGGCATATAGCAGAAAACTGCTGGCCAGTACATGAATGAGTGGGTGTCGACACCAGGTGTCGACACCAGCCTCCTGACAGAAGAAAAAATAAAACAGCAGAACATTGAGAAAATGGTGTCGACACCAGGTGTCGACACCAAGTTGTTGAGAGCCCAAAAATGCCCAATGAACTAGAAATTTAGACATACAACCTCACCGGCGTTCTGCCATTATAGGTTGAGTATTAGAGGTCCTTCCTTCCTGCGAGAACACCCCAAGAAAATTAAATTTGTATTGGCATTCATAGTACATATCCACTCATGCATTTCTCATTAAGTAATGAACCTATGAATGATGAAAGAAGATTACCCTTGTGGCTTTTACCATGTTCTTACCTGTCGGATAGAAAGGCATATGTTTGTGAACTCCATTGACCATCCATGAGGAGGTTATGCACAAGTCAACACATATATCGGAGTGCATATATTTATCAAACCGAATCACTTTGAAATGTGACCTTGTGAAAGACTTACACTAGTAGCATTGTTTTCCTCAACCCACGGGTTTCCATAAACCATTTCAAATGTTTCATAGGAGTATAGCATCACTCCAATAAGTTTGCCCTAGATCAGCAAGTCCAAGTGCTGAGATTTTACCAAATCCACATGACAATGAATTCAACACACAGTTATGTAGAATTTCTAATCTCAAACCAACAATGAATCATGAACACACCCATTTCATAAACCATGAACTCATCGAAACAATCAAATTAAATCATTAAGCCATTGAGCAACATTGCATTTGGCATCATCAAAACTCTTTGAGCCACACATCATAATATTGGGAGCAACAATCTCCCCCTTTTTGTTGATGACAAAAATGCTATGTGCTACTGTCCAAAAGAATGAGATAGATCAGCATGAAAGTGATAAAGGGATCAACAAGTAACCAAGATAACCTTATCAGAAATATGATTGAACATTCAAGCATTGAACAACAAGCTTTCATACTTGTTGAACAGGATGGCAACAACATCAAAATAATTTCACAGCCATAAGAGAAAAACCATTAGAAGATAGGGGAATCAAAAAGTATCTGGACACCACAGCTAAGTATGCCATGCGATGAAATATCTAAGCAAGACTTTTAAACTAGATGCAAAGACTCGAAATCAAACTAAATGTATGTGAACAAGCAAGCATGCAAGCATGCAAAACACACATAATAAGCAACCTATTAGTAGCAGCACAGAGATACATATATCTCGCCCTTTGACATCAACAAAAATAAGGTGGAACCGGGGTACAAGTAGTATTGCCGACATGTCATAACATGATTCATTCCGATCCGGGTGAAGGTGGAGTAGGTGGACGACGAATGTAATCAACTATGGTAGTGAACTGTGCGGTTTGAGCATCCATGGCAGTCTTTAGAGCATCAAGGGAGGTATTGATAGACTGAAATTCTTGTAGATACGTGGTGTGATGAAGCTTCAATTCCGCCACATCCCGAGTAAGAACATCCACCGTCTCCCTGAGGTGAGCCACCTCACCACCCATAGTCTCCATCGGGAGTTTGAAATCAGATAAGTGCACGGAGGCTGCATGAGTTCCGGAGGTGCCACCTTCTTCATGTTGAGCTTCGGCTTCTTCATCATCAGAAGCATCATCGGGATCCTTTTCGGGCACGGCTTTAAGTGTCCGAACTAGGCGGCCTTGAGCATTACATACATAACCCATGTTCTTGCAAATCGAGTTAACTGTATAGATGTCACCTTCCCTCATTGTTTGACATGGCTCATATGTGAGTGAAATGTTAGCCGCACGAAAAATAGTAGTTAAGGCGGCGTCATACGGGAGTGTTCTACTGTGATTTTGGGTACAACTTGTGATGTGATCAGGAATAACTGACGGAAAATTAATTGGCTCTTCTTGCAGCAAACCATATAACAGAAACAATTGCTGATCGGTGACCTTTTCTCTTCCTCCAGCCTTGGGAAGTAAAATTGTAGTAAGCATGTGATGGAGAATGCGCTGAAGAGGGGGAAAATGGTTAGAATTTAAGCCGCTAACGGACCTGTCCCCCATTGCTTCCCCTGTCATGATCTGATAAACCTCATGTTCGTCATGCATTGCATTCTTATATGTGTCACCATCATCAGGTAAATCAAAAGCACGTGTAAGAAACTTTCTGGAAAGAGTGATAATTTGGCCATTGACGACTATAGTATACTTGCTCTTTCTGGCAGAGCTTCTATTAACGGTAACAGTTCTGGAAGAGCTCGATGTAGATCTTGAAAATCAATAGCCCGAGGTCGAAGAACCTTTCGATCCATCATTTTAAACTATGCGGGCGTGGGCTTCTGCTTGAGAGCATTTTGTTCACCAGTTTTAGCACGTACTTCCTACTTTCTACGGGATTCTTCAACCTTTTCCTTATCGGATGCATGCCTCTTCGGAGCCATTGGGACCAACTTCAAAGGGAGATGAAGGGAACAAGAAGTGGATCGCTCTGTTCAACGAGGAATCCCTTACCTCGGTGGGACTGAATCTCCACGATACACCCACGTTCCAGGGGACGATGGCCGAAGGAGGCGGCCACAGATGCTCGGAAAGGGGAGGTCGCGGGTGCTGCGGTGATGTCCGCACGTTCTAGGGCTTGAAAGGGCTATGTGCTTGCAAGAAGAGGGCGTGGGGATAAAAGGAGGGCGGCACGGGTTGAGGAGGGGCATTAGGGCACTAATGGAAGGGGGTTCGAACCCCACGGATTGGTTCGCGAATGGGTCGCGACCGGACGGTGTCGACACTATTTGTCGACACCAGTTTTTCCAAGTTCTACCTGCCAAAAAAAAAGGGAGCAGGGAGGGGTGTCGACACCAGGTGTCGACACCGCCCTAACTGCTATATAATAAGTGTTCAGGAGTGTGTTACAAGAAAAGATTTGAATTCCAAGGAACAAGGCTTGAAACTCAAATGACTTAGGAATGAATATGAGAAATTCATGTGATAAAATGTTTGGGTTTGTCAATTTGGGGAAGTTCAGAAACATAAACAATCACATACACCAATGACTAATTCTAACCTTCTCGGATCTTGTGTCACCCGTTCCTTCATGTGGCTGTGCTTTATTTAACAAGGAATGTGAGGACATAGAAAGCCAAGGAGTGCATTATTTAGGTTTATACAAAGAAGTACACACCATGCACTGACATTCCACATCCAAGCAATTTACACATAATACACACATTAACATGATGCATATGCATGACCAAGGATAACTACGAATGCAAGTATCTTCTAGATAGGTGAAATAAATGTAAATGCATGAGATGAGAACAACTAATGCAAGACATACACTAACCTTCCAAACGACAAATGCCCAATTCTCTCCTAAAAGAAGTGAATTTATCTTCATTAAAAGGTTTAGTGAAAATGTCCGCAACTTGGTTATCAGCATCAACAAATTGAATTACGACATCACCCTTGCTAACATGATCACGCAGGAAATGGTGCCTAACTTCAATATGCTTAGTGCGAGAATGATGCACAGGATTTTTTGAAAGATTTATAGCAGATGTGTTGTCACAAAGGATGGCTGTGTTTTTAAGTGTGATGCCAAAATCAATCAACTGTTGTTGTATCCAGAGCACTTGGGCAACACAACTACCTACGGCCACGTATTCGGCCTCGGCGGTTGATAATGCCACAGAGTTTTGTTTCTTGGAAGCCCATGAGACCAAGCAACCTCCAAGGAACTGGCAGTACCCACTTGTGCTCTTCCGGTCTATTTTGCAACCCGCGTAATCGGCATCGGAATAACCAACCAATTCAAGACATGAACTACGCGAAAACCATAAACCTAGTTCACAAGTGCCAGCAATATATCTAAAGATGCGTTTCACGGCCGACATATGAGATTCTTTAGGATTTGATTGAAATCTTGCACATAAGCATACTGCATGTTGAATGTCGGGCCTGCTGGCAGTCAGATACAATAAAGATCCTATCATGCTTCTGAAAAGGGTTTGATTGACGGCTTTACCTTTCTCATCATGGTCGAGCTTTAATGATGTGAACATGGGAGTTGGTTGTGGCTTTGTTTCAGATAGTTTGAATTTCTTGAGTAGCTCCATAGCATATTTCCTTTGGTTAATGAATAAACCATCAGTCGTCTGTGTCACATGCAATCCCAAGAAGAAAGTTAACATTCCCATAAGACTAATTTCAAACTCACTTTGCATTAATTTTGCAAAGTTTTCACTAAGAGAATCCTTCATGGAGCCAAAGATGATATCATCCACATACACTTGAACGATTAGAATTTCTTTACCATTCATTTGTGTAAAAAGCGTCTGATCGACATTACCTCGCTTGAATCCATTTTGAATCAGGAATTCACTTAACCATTCATACCATGCACGGGGTGCTTGTTTCAGACCATAAAGAGCTTTGTCTAGCTTGTATACATGATCTGGATGCTCCGTATCCTCGAACTCCGGCGGTTGCTCCACGAACACGTCCTCCTGGATATAGCCATTTAAAAATGCACTTTTAACATCCATTTGAAACAATTTAATGTTATTGCAGCACGCAAATGCTAAAAGAATCCTCACAGCCTCAAGTCTTGCTACTGGATCAAATGACTCATCAAAGTCAATTCCTAGCTCCTGGCGATAACCTTTGGCTACAAGCCTCACCTTGTTCCTAGTTACCACCCCTTGATCGTTTGTTTTGTTTCGAAAGATCCATTTGGTTCCGATCACAGAGTGGTCTCTAGGACGAGGCACAAGGAACCACACTTTGTTCCTTTGGAACTGGTGTAGTTCTTCTTGCATAGCCATGATCCAGGAATCATCTTTTAAGGCATCTTCTAAAGAGTGAGGTTCATATTGCGAGAGTAAAGCTATGTAATCCAGATTTTCAACTTCCCTGAATGAGGAACGCGTTCTTATTCCTTCTTCCACATTGCCGATGACAGCTTCCGGTGGATGGTCTTTAGCAAAGGTCCATTGCCTTGGTAGCTGTAGTTCAATCTGATTTTGTAGATTTTCACCAGCATCTTGTTGTTCTTCACTTCCTGATGTATTAACTTTCTCTAACAACTTTCCCGTATAATCATCTTCTGATTCTTCTTCCTGCAAGATAGACTTTTCATTAGTGTTCTTGGATGATGATTCATCAACTATGACATGTGGACTTTCCTCAACTATAAGAGTTCTCAAGTTATACACTCGATAGGCTCTTGAGCTAAGAGAGTATCCAAGAAATATCCCCTTGTCACTCTTGGGGTCAAACTTAGCCAAGTCCACCTTGCTGTTGTTATGGATGTAACAAGTGGAGCCAAAAGGTTTGAAGTAAGAAATATTCAGTTTCTTACCTCGATATAGCTCATAAGGTGTTTTCTTTAACAAAGGCCTTACCATGGCTCGGTTGATTATGTAGCACGCTGTGTTCACGGCTTCAGTCCAGAAATACCTTGGTAAATTGTTCTCATTTAGCATAGTCCTGGCCATTTCAACTAGTGTCATGTTCTTCCTCTCAACTACCCCATTTTGCTCGGGGGTCCTTGGTGTGGAGAAGTTGTGCATATAGCCTTGAGCCCTACAGAAATTACTGAACTCATGATTATCAAATTCCTTACCATGATCACTCCGCACGGTCTTGATGCAGCACCCTTTTTCATTTTGAACCATCCTGCAAAATGCTTCAAACTCCATCAAGGTATCACTTTTGTGAGAGAGAAAATACACCCAGCTATATCTTGAAAAGTCATCCACAATTACAAACCCATATAGCTTACCACCCAAGCTATGTGTTCTGCTTGGTCCGAACAGATCGATATGAATCAATTCAAGGGGCCTAGAAGTGGTTACATCACTCTTACGTTTGAAGGATGTTCTTGTCTGTTTGCCCTTGCTGCATGCCCCACAGATTCCTTCATCTACAAGCTTCAACTTGGGTAAACCAACAACCAGATTTTTTCTGAACAACTTCAACATCACATTAAAACTGGCATGCCCAAGACGGCGATGCCAAAGCATGCATCATCAGATCTTTTAGCAACTAAACACATATTGTTAAGTGAAACATCATCTAGATCAATCATATAAACATTATTATGTCTAAACCCTATGAACTTAATTTCATGAGAGTTTCTATCTACCACAGTGCAGTGAGTAGAATCAAAAGACACATTGCAACCTTTGTCACAGAGTTGACTGATGCTCATGAGATTGTGATGCAAGCATTTTACAACTAAAACATTTTCAATGACTTGAGTTTGGTTCTTACCTATCTTACCTTCTCCGACAATTTTTCCTTTGTCTTTTCCCCCAAAAGCTACCACTCCACCGTCCTTTTCTTCCAGGTCTGCAAACATTTCCTTGTTTCCCGTCATATGTCTTGAATATCCGCTATCCAGGTACCATTTGTTCTTTTGAGCTCCAAGGCAGACCTGTTAATTCAAAACAAATACTTATGGGGTTTTTGGTACCCAAGCAAGCTTGGGTCCATGATGGTTAGACAAAGGAGGCCTATATGACCTATTCACCATTCTTGCAAACAGTTCATCATAAAATCTCATGGTTCTGCAATCATACATATCATGGCCTAATCTTCCACAATAAAAACATGTAGTGACTTTGTTACGACGGCTTCTCCTCCTGTATGCATTCATAAATGAGTTATGCATATGTGTGTTAGACAAGGAGGAAAATGAGCTTCTTGAAATCCAAGGAGTCATGTGTGTTTTGGATTGAAATGGTTTTCTCTTTTCAAAGGTGTGTAGAGAACTTCCTTCATGAGGATCCACCCAAGTGTTCATAACTTGTTTCCCTTTTTCCAATGTAGCAAGAACATATTTCAACTCATTTATCTCTAGCATCAAGGTTTCAATTTTCTGTTCAGCTGTTTCCTTGGTTTGATTACATGCAATTCTTTCCAACCTTTCTTGTTCTAATTCCCTCTTCAAGTCTTCATGCATTTTGACAAAAGTGGTTTGATCTTCACGCATGCATGAACTCTCTTCTTCAAACAATTCAGTTTTAGACATAAGAATTTCATTTTCATGTTTGAGATTCTCAATTTTAGATTTCAAGGCATTACAGTTTTCACAAGAATTTTCAGCATGCACAAATTGCTCCATCTTCTTTTTCAGAAGTTTATTTTCAGATTTCAATTTTTTGCATTTTCCATATAATGATTCATAAGCAATCTGCCATTGTTCACAAGTAAGAGATTCGGATTCAGAATCTACCTCATTTGAGTTGTCCTCGTCTGCCATGAAGCACAGATTCTGAACAAGCTCATCTAAGTCATCTTCATTCCCAGATCCTTCCTCATCCTCGTCGCTCCATGTGGCGACCATGGCTTTGGGTTTTTGAATTTTCCTTTCTTGAATCTCTTCATCAAATCCGGGCACTCACCCCGCATGTGACCAGGTTTCTTGCATTCATAGCAGATTACTTCATCCTTCTTGCTACTTTCATTTTTCTTAGGACCTTGCCTTCTTGGTCCTTTTCTAAACTGACCACCGAACTTCCTAGTATTCTTGACAAATTTTCTTGCTCTTTTGGTGATCATAGCAACAAGCTCCTCATCTTCAGTGTTGACCGTGGAGCCTTCCTTACTTTCATCAGATTCTTGTGAGTTTACCTTCAATGCCAATGTTGTGGCTACCTTATTCTTTTTGTGATCCTCTTCGCTCCTTTTGATGTTAATCTCATATGTCATCAAGGAGCCAACTAATTCATCCAAAGTCAAAGTGCTGAGATCTTTTGAATCTTCAATTACGGTGGCCTTTGTGTGCCACTGTGGTGATAGAGATCTCAATATCTTTCTTACAAGATCTCGGTTTGAATACTCCTTCCCAAGAGCCTTCAAACCGTTTGTAATTTTCATTAGCCTCGCAAACAATTCAGAAATGGATTCTTCTGACTTCATCATAAACAACTCATAATCTCGGACCAATAGATTTACTTTTGTCTCCTTGACTTCAGAGGTTCCTTCATAGATCAAGCATATCTTGTCCCACATTTCCTGTGTAGATGAACACATAGAGATTCGTGAGTATTCGTTTGGATGAATAGCACATTGAATTATATTCATGGCCTTAAAGTTTGCTGCACAATTATTGATATGTTTATCATCCCAATCATCTTCATTGTCAGGCAACTTATAAGGACCTTTATTGATCACATTCCACACATCATACTATTGAGCACGCAGGAAAACGTACATTCTATTTTTCCAATAAGTGTAGTTTGTACCATCGAAAAATGGAGGCCTGTGTACCGAATGCCCTTCGGGCATCATCCCTCTGTTTGCCATGATCTAGGATCTAGCTCTTCGACCGTCAGGTCTAGTCAGTCAGAGACCAGCGCTCTGATATCAATTGTTGTGTCCCGATGGGTGGCAATCAAGAGGGGAGGGGTGAATTGATTAGCCAAATAAAAATTATTTGCTTATTGAAATGCTAGTTGGAAAGAAAACCACAAACTAGAGGGAGATCTAGTTAAGCAAACACTCAACCTTACCAGAACAAGATCTCTCTCGCGAGTACTCGTAAATAAAAGTATGAATGCTATGACGGAGATTTAGATCACTCAGCTACACGTGAGGCCCACTCATTCCAAAGCACGAAGAACAAACCACAAAGGGGGCACAAGAATTTTTAGGTGGTTCGGGTACACAACCGTGTCCCCTACGTCCACCCCTCACACGTGAGGATTAATGCCCCACTATGAGGTGAGCCATACACACGCAGTAACAACAGCCAACACACACACGGTAGCCTATCTTGGCCACCACACACACCCATACGCTCGTATCAATGATCACGAGCACACACACACATAAATGCGGTTCTATAAGTTCAAAGATTATGACAAATATTCAAGCTTAATCAGCAAAGATTTGAGAAGATTAGAATAGAGAAGATTTGTAGTGATTAGAGCTCCCCCTTTCTCTTCTTCGAATGTACTTGAACTCTTTTGCAGGATGAAGACCGTTCTTGAAGGAGGATGATCGATTTTTGCACGGACACTTGTTGTATCTTGGATTTCTATGCAGCTTACAATAGAGGAACATTTGGAGACTTGAACCTTCGTTCTTCCCTTTACATTCATGCTCAGAACGATGTGGAAGAAGCCCTGGAGTTGCTACCTGCGACCTGCACTCATAAGGGTTAGAAAGCAAAACGCAAATTTCAGATCTCACTGCTTCATTTTGGTTTGTGACCCAAGGAAATGGTTTTATGCTTCCAGATCGGTCAAGGGACACCCTAGGGACTAGATCCACAAATGTAGGAGTGATTTGAGGCAGAGGGACCGGACTGGTTTGACATTTAGGCCGTGGACGTGAAAGTCCATAAACGCTGCTCCGCAGAGGTGTCGACACCAAGGCCAGGGCCATAGCAGAAAGCTGTCGGCCAAAGCAATCTACAGATGGTGTCGACACCAGGTGTCGACACCAAGACATGACATATAGCAGAAAACTGTTGGCCAGTACAAGAATGAGTGGGTGTGGACACCAGGTGTCGACACCAGCCTCCTGACAGAAGAAAAAATAAAATAGCAGAACATTGAGAAAATGGTGTCGACACCAGGTGTCGACACCAAGCAGTTGAGAGCCTAAAAATGCCCAATGAACTAGAAATTTAGACATACAACCTCACCGGGGTTCTGCCATTATAGGTTGGGTATTAGAGGTCCTTCCTTCCTGCGAGAACACCCCAAGAAAATTAAATTTGTATTGGCATTCATAGTACATATCCACTCATGCATTTCTCATTAAGTAATGAACCTATGAATGATGAAAGAAGCTTACCCTTGTGGCTTTTACCATGTTCTTACCTGTCGGATAGAAAGGCATATGTTTGTGAACTCCATTGACCATCCATGGGGAGTTTATGCACAAGTCAGCATATATATCGGAGTGCATATATTTATCAAACCGAACCACTTTAAAATTTGACCTTGTGAAAGTCTTACACTAGTAGCATTGTTTTCCTCAACCCACGGGTTTCCAAAAACCAATTCAAATGTTTCATAGGAGTATATCATCACTCCAATAAGTTTGCCCTAGATCGGCAAGTCCAAGTGCTGAGATTTTACCAAATCCACATGACAATGAATTCAACACACAGTTATGTAGGATTTCTAATCTCAAACCAACAATGAATCATGAACAGACCCATTTCATAAACCATGAACTCATCGAAACAATCAAATTAAATCATTAAGCCATTGAGCAACATTGCATTCGACATCATCAAAAGTCTTTGAGCCATACATCATAATCATGGGAGCAACATCATCTGAAGCATCATGTACATAGTCAGGGGGAGTTTGTGCATTATCATATCATCCCTATAATTTCATTTATGCATCTTGATTTCATCTTATTCATGTTGATGTGGGAATTCTGAATATTTTTTTATGATTAAACTGATCATTGCTCAATAATGTCGAATTTCAATTCATACTCCTGATCACTGCTCTGAAGTGTCGACTTTCAGTACTGACTCTTTTGAAAACTCACTTTGCCTTTCTTGAATCTGTCATGATCTATCCTCATCATTGGCCGTAGTATCTGAACATTTCTTGGAATCCTTTTTGAATCTGATCAAATGACAAACTGATAGACATATTCATTAATCTAAGTTGCTGAAATCAGAAATCTTCTCTCATAAGAAACAGTAATGAATCCTGAATGAATTGTTGGTTTAAACGTTATGATCTTTAGAGACTAAATACCAAACTTAATGAAGAAAGTCTGTGGAATATTCTTTAATAGTTCTTAACCATTTCGTGCATACCATGTCTAATTGAGTCTTGCAAAATCTGAAACTATCTAGACTCAGGCTAAATTGGTCGAGAAAACCTGAAAATGAGTATTGTTCTTAAACAACAATGTCTGAAAATCAAATGGACATATGTATCAAAATGATAAATCATATACTCTAAAGGCAGAGCACTAATTGAATGCACTGAGAAACTGGGTACTTCGTCAATGAAATGGAGAAAAACCCATGTCATGAAGTGCCTCAATTTATCTCTATTCATAAAATAAAAGGTCAGTTCCACTGAGTAACTAGGGGTACTGACGTCTGATAAACGTGTACCCTTACGCAAAAAGGTGGAAACTATACCTGAGATAGAATAGTGGATCTTGTCGAGTAACTAGGGGTACTGACGTCTGATAAACGTGTACTCTTATGTAAAAAGACTAGATCATACTTGACTATTCTACGGAAGTAAAGAAAAGAATTATATGAAACCATATCTGCTCCTCTGAAGCTTAATTCAGAACTGTGAAGGTTGTTTAATCTCAATACAAGTTCCGGTCAATCCTGATGATGCCTTGAGGCTCAGATAAACAAGAAAATGTAAGACAAAAGCTGTCATGTTCCATGTGCCCTTGGTTCATTACTATTAAGAACTTGTACAGACTAGTACTCACAGAGTGGTGTGGCTAGTCTCTCACTTTCAAACTCTTTAAACCACATAAGTTCAGAAATGAACTATCTGCTCTCCTATAATAGATAAATCTGTGCTTTACTTGCTTGATTATTGAACTGTTTACACAGTTTGTCACATCAGTTTTCCTCTTAAATATGATATTCATCATGATATATTCCTGTTCATCCTTTCTTCTAATGGCAAAGGGGGAGAGAGTTTGATGTGGAAGAGTTTGAGGGGGAGAGAGTTTTATAGTTTTGCATTGCATTAGTTGTGCATTGCATTTGCATCTTGCTAAGAGCACAAGTCTTGAAATTTAATAAAACCAGTGTTGACATCAAAATGTAAATGTGTTGCCATCATCAAAAAGGGGGATAAAGTTGTGCATTGTTTGTGTGGTACAATAAACTTCATGTCATGTCTCCTCTGTCTTAAATCACTGAAGTTAATTTTCTATTTTGTTTTAATGATTGGCAACTGTACATTTTATTTGTCAAACCTTGGATTTTGTTAAATAATGCCTTTCAACACTGATTAACATTTTATCCTTCGCATCTGAGGTCGGTGCACGTCTTGTATAACTCCATACAAGATCAGTGCATGTTTCATAGAAGGACGTAAATGGTCAGTGCATATCGGCCTAAGTCTTTAAGTCTTTGATAGGGTCGGTGCATGTTTGCATTGAGCATATAGTCGGTGCAGGTCTTGCATTGAACATATAGTCGGTGTAGGTTATGCGTTGAACATATAGTCAGTGCAGGTCTTGCATTGAACATATAGTCGGTGCAGGTCTTGCATTGAACATATAGTCGGTGTAAGTTATGCATTGAACATATAGTCGGTTCAGGTTTTGCATTGAACATATAGTCGATGCAGGTCTTGCATTGAACATATAGTCGGTGCAGGTTTTGCGTTGTGCATATAGTTGGTGCAGGTTTATATTGTGCATATAGTCGGTGCAGGTTCTACATTTCACTTACATATAGTCGGTGCATATTTTTGTAGAAATGCATATAAGTCGGTGCAAGTTTCAATAAGGTCAGTGCACACTCCTTATAAGGTAGATTGAAGTCAATGCATATTGATATATGCATGGACTCAGGTCCGTGCACATTTATGTCGTGCATAACCTTAGTCGGTGCATGCATCGTCTTACGCAGGTAAGAAACAAGTGCAGTGCTTGTCTTACAAATATAGAGGTCGGTGCATCTTTCTATTGAGACAGACAATGTCAGTGCATCTTTGTCCTCTATGCATAGCAGGTCTGTGCATATTCAGATCGGCCAACACACTGGTCCAAACATAGCTCTGCTCCTTCATAGAAGGTCGATGCATTCTTATATGGTCTGCTACTATGGGTCGGTGCATACTTAGTTATTATGCATGTAATGTCAGTGCACATTACTATGCTTCATATATAGAGTCAATGCAAACAGCACTCTCCTGAATTAAAAGCTAATATTGTCGTATGTTTGCTAAGTAAGTTATATGGTCTAACACTTGATGGGAACACTGACAACCTGCGAACTTGACTTACAAGGAAGTTAAAGTACCAGGTTATTGGCACGTGATCCTAGGCAAGGGTCTAAATGAGATTCATCCACGTGGAACTGTGAGCCTTCAGATCTTTACACGTGGACCTCCAGTGAAGCGCTCGTCTCAAGATTCCTTGGGCGGGAAACGTGGTTTCCACGCGCCCTCGTCTCGTAAAGGCTATAAAAGGGACATGATCCCTCAGATCTAAAGATAATCAAAAATTGAAGAGAAGAAGATAGACAGAGTGAGTAAGTGAGAGCTAAAGATTAGCAGAGCAAGCGTAGAGAGACGGAGAAGACTACGAAGCTGAAGAGAGCCTGAAGCCGAGATGAGAAATTTGAAGGAGAACAGAGTGTCATAAGTCTGATTTCTAGAGAGCTTGAGAGTATTGGTAATTGTACTTGACTCGTGGATCACATTCAGAGTCAATCTGTTTCTAGAGAGCTACATTGTTATCTTGTTTTCTTTCTTTCATTTTAAGTTTTCTGAACTCTATCAAGCTGTGAGTCAGCAGGAGAGGTTGAGACCTCAGACAGCGAAGCTATAAAGCTCAGCAGTAGCAAGCTATGAGGCTCAATAGTCTGGGATAATTCCCCCAAAGCTATGGATCAGCGGTGTGTAGGGATCTAATCCCCGAAGCTGTGGATCAGCGGATTGAAGCTATAAATTAACAGTAAGCCACACTTAGTTTAAGTGTGGGGTGGATGTAGGTAAAAATCGAACCACCTAAAATCACTTGTGTTCTATGTGTTTGGTTTGTGCTTCTGCGTCTTTATTGCTCTTGTCTGTTTGGTGTTTGGATGAATGCTTAAGTAATACATGTCTTCACTCGCTATAATTGCTATCTAAGATTGTTGCTTAAGCTTCTCATCCAGAAGGTATATCAAAAGGTGTTGTTGAAAGGATAAGCAAAGCTTATCTAGAATTCCACATCATGCGTGAGGATCAGTCTCTGCCATCGTACTGTACCTAGATGTTTAGGTAACTGCTAGTGCTGTCATCTGATCTCTTCTAATTTTGCTAAAATTTACTTCTTTGGATTGAGCTATAGTAGTTTGTCTTTATTCTGCATTGATTTTAACTGATGTACATTTCTAAGGGGTAGATCTATTCACCCCCCCTCTAGATCTTAGTATCCATCCATCCCAACAACTTCCAACTCACCTTTCTCTCCAAAATTTTCGGATTCTCTATCTCTTGACCCTTATCTTCCCCGATTTTCGGAACCTCCGGATCCTCCACATTCTACTCCTTTCGATTCACCTTTTTCTCCGAGACATCCGGAACTTCCTCATCCTCCTTCTTATCATTCACCTTTATCTATGAAACCTTCGGATCCCTTATTGCATTCCTCTATCCTTTCCGAGCATCATGCCTCTTCCTATTTTATCTCTCCGAAACCACCAGATTCTCTATTTCATCCTTTCTCTTTTTCCTTAGGGCATCGCGCCCTCCCTTTTCATATTCCTCTGGAACCTTCAGATTCTTCTCACTATGATTCTCATCCTCTTCATTCTCTCACTCCAAAACCTCTGGATCTTCACCATTCTGCTTCTTCTAATTCACCTTCGCCTCTGGAACTTCCGAATTCTCTTTCTCTCCTCCCAGGGCATCATACCCCCTCCCATCTTCTTTCTCTGGAACCTCTAGATTTTCTCTCTCATTCTCCCACCTTCTTTGGGCATCGCGTCCCTTCCTATTATTTCCTTCCGGAACCTCCGGACTTCTCACTCCTTCTCCTATCAATTCTCCTAGGGCATCGTGCCCTTCCTTTTCATATCTTTTCGGACCCTCCGGACCTCTCCCCTTTCCTTAGATTCATCCTCCTACTTTTACAGGGCATCGCGTCCCTGTTCATTCTTTTCATCCGAAACCTCCAGAACTGACTTTTTTAGCACCTTTTCCTTGGGCATCGCGTCCCTCCCTATTTTCTTCTTCCAGAACATCCGGATCTGGATCCTCCACTCTCCCTATACCAATTTCTTCTCCCGACTCCTCCTAATCCCGAGTCCGACCTGACTTCTCCCACATCAGCTGTCCTAGGCATCTGCCCTTTCTCTCACTGCTTTCGAGGCTTTTTTCCTCACTCCTCCTCTTAACTCTCTTTTCCTTCTGTAAACCTTCAACGTGATCAAGGTCTCTACACCTTTGTAAGGGAGTTCTAGCCCTCACATCTTTTCCTTTTCTTCTTATTCATCTGAGTTCGGTCTGGGCACCACTCATTCTTGTTAAGCCACTTCTAATCCTTGCTTCTTATATTCCTTTCTGTCAAATAAGGACAACAAATCCCATGATGATCAATATCGACTCTGGCAGCCGCTTCTACAAAGGTCGCAAGGTAATTCATTTTGCGTAAGTATGCATTTTCATTATCTCATTCTTCCACACACGGTTTTCAAAATGAAGTGCTTCTTAACATGATCAAGAGTGCTAGTCTAGGCCTTATCCTAGGTTTTTATTTAATTAAATATCAAAAAGAGTCTCTAGTCTTGCTAATGTAGCACCATTTGGCTATGGAACCCCGCGCTAGGAGTTCAACATTCCCTCCCCGCTCATTAAGGGCAACCCTTAGCTGGGCACTGCACACACTTCACGGCATCCTTAGCCGTCTTCCTTTGGAAAACACCGTTGCTACTTGGGCCATGCTCGAGGGCACAAAGTGTTTTTCTTTTCTTTATTCGGCCAAAATATGAGGGTAGAGGTATTCTGGGCAAGACAACCAACCTAAGCACACCCCGACAAGAGGAAGTCTTAAATAGGGCCAGTCTATTATGACCTTATTCTCAATATCAATCTCTATGTCAATATCTGTCAAAGTCCAAAGGACACAAAAAATGAATAATGATCAAAAGAAAAATTCGACACCTGATAGGCATTGCTTTCCTCCCGCGCTGACCTAGCCGCCTCTCCCGCGGTTTCCCTCGTCAATGGCCGGTGAGGTGGGGGGGGGGGGTCCTCCCCCCCACCACCTGATCCTCGCGGAGCGGAGGCTCCGACTTAGCGAAGATCTTATGCCCAGACCTTGTTAATGTCTCAGCTGCGGTCACACGTCTCCTTCTCTATTAAGCCTCCTGCGTTCACCGATCTTGGGGAGCCTGCTGTATTTTTTTCCCAGAGCGAGATCACGGCCTGCATGCAACATCTCGAATACGCCGTCATTGGCAAGTGTGCATATGGTTGGCCGTCCATCCCTGACACCAAGGCTTGTCTCGCCCAGAGGCTGCAACTATCCTCCGAGTTTGTGTTAAGTAGATTGGGTCCCAGGCACGTTCTTATTTGCCTCAGTTGTGAGGAGGATTTTCTTAAGGTTTTGCTTCGAAAAAACTTCTATGTGAAGGGATATCTCTTTAGGTTCTTTAGATGGACTTTCAATTTTGATTTTGATGTTGATCCAGCCTCTACTCCTGTTTGGATTGGCTTTCCATCTCTCCCATGCAACTTTTATCATGAGGATTTATTGCGCTCCATTGCTGGGAATATTGGTACTGTGCTTCGGATTCATGATATCACATTGGTTATGATGGATACTTCTGAAGCGCTTGCCTATGTGGATTTGGATCTATCTGCCGAGCGTAAAGAGCGACTTTGGATTGATATGGACGTGGAGTGGTTTTGGCAGCCAATGAATTACCACAGGGTCCCCCATCTTTGTTCCAGTTGTCATAAACTTGGCCATAGGAAACTAGACTGTAAAAGGAAAAAGGCTCCTGTGCCTGGCGATAGGAACCCACAACAAGGTCAAGGGGCAGCTTTATTGAATGGTAGAAAGAATCGAATGTTTTCTGGCCCCGCTCTAATCCTCCGAATGCCCCTCAGGCTAATGTGAACGTCGTGGCTCAATCGAACATGTTTTCTCTCCTCGACAATGACGTGATGGCTGATCCTCCTAGCATGGGTGAAGGTGCTCACTCCGTGGGTGATCCCGCGTTATTATTGAAAGAAAATACTCAACTTGATCTTGATTCACCTCACCAGGCTCTAGGGCATCTAGCTCCAGGGTCAATGTTACCACAAGTTCACTACTAAAATTTTTTATATATAAGGCAGAAAATAAAAGGTAGAAGTAAATTGTGACTTATATTTGTTACATTATAAGGCAAAAATAAAATCAGCCTTATATATATATCAATAGAAGGCAGAATATTAAGTAATGCCTTAAAAAATTTTATAAATAGAAGGCACTAATACAATTTTGCCTTTTATTCTGTTTTAAAAATCAGAATTGGCTCGATTTTGGGTTTCCCTCTTCGACGCAATCCCTCCGTCTCCTCACCTCCCCGGTCTCTCTCTTTCTCTCTCTCTCGCCCGCCCCTCTTTCCTAGCGTGGAAAGATCTCGAAGCAGAGCCGCGCGTGCATCTTCCTCCCTCATTCACCTTCTCTCGCCGTATGAGTCGCCCCTCCCTACCCCCCCTTTCCCCACTATCGAGGACACGCCGGCAGGACAGAGAACGCCCAGCCGCCATCACCGTCCGTTGGCTGCCCTGCTTCCCTGTCTCCCTCGCCTGCACCGACAACGCTGCTTCCCTGCCCGCACGCCACACGCTGTGTCTCCCTCGATGGTGCCCCCTTCAGCCCACCACCGACAGCCCTGCTTCCCTGCCCGCCCGCCGCACGTGGTGTCTCCCTCGACGGTGCCGCCTTCAGCCCGCCACTGCAGCCTTGCTTCCCCACCGGTCGACTGCCCTGCTTCCCCACTTGCCTTGCCTGCACCGACGGTGCCTCCTTCATCATTCGCCACTACTCGTGGACTGGGCATCAGTATGTGTATCGATCATGGATTCATTTAATTAGTTTAAAATTTGGAGTTCCTTTGATTTCTCATCTATTCATCTCAATAAAATGAGGTGGTGAGGAATGACTAGAAGTGCCCGTGCATTTGGAGTTTACTGAAAATTTCATCTTGGAGAGCCATGGTAGGTTACATTAAAATAAAGATATAGACAGATTACTGTTTAATTCATGTTTAAAAAAGATTACTGTTTAATTCCTGAATCGATTCTGATATTTTTTTGCTAAACATCAATGGGCTTTATGCATATTCATCTAATTGGACAATCGGCTTCTGTTAAGTGATCAAAGGGTTCTGAAGAAAAGAAAGTATTGTGGGGAGGGGTCGGAGTGTAAGAACCCCATATTGTGTCAAAATTTTCTCCTTTGAATTTTTATAGGGCAGTCTTATTTTTTTTGAACATATAAAAATGGATGCTATAAAAAAATGTTAAGGGGTTTCCAACTATGCTTTCATATCAGTATTTCTATCATGAGCAGGATTTGAATATGAAATCTTAGATGTTCTGAATTTTTGGTTACCTATCATGAGCATGATTTAATACTTACAAAAGTCCCATGAAATCTAGTTTAAAATCCCATTCCATTTGTCACTTGAGATAAGCTGTTATCTTGCATTACTGCAAATGTTTCCTTTTGACGATCTTCCATAATTCTTAATTAGTACATTTATTAGACATAACTACATATTTGACAACTGTGCAAGCATCTGATAAAGAAATATGACCAATTTGCTGACCGGTTATTTCCATGAATAGCAGCTTTTATCACCTTAAAACAAAGTCATGCAAGTGTTGGGCAAGATACTTGACAAATTATAATTTTTCTCAGGACATCGACAATAGAAAAAGTTGATGACAAGTGAACATGGCTCAATTGGTACCAGGGAGTTCTTGTGTGGGTCGGGGGAAGAAACCAGGATTGCTCCTGGGTGAGTGGGTGTTTAATTTTATGAGTGATGCCTGCCACCACACCAAGCACCTTAACAGATGAAATGTGGTAGCAGATGGATAACTCCTGTTATTCTGCTCTAAGATTAATATAAGTATAAAATGAATTAGAAGGAAAATATTATAATATAATGAATTGGAAGGAAAATACTCAGAATTATACTCTATCCAGCCAATCACATTTTTTTCCAGATCATAGATGACCAGCTTATTTGATAACACCAGATCTGCAAGTAAAGAATCAAAGAGAATACTAAACTACAGGGTAGCATCATAGTTAGTAAATTGTCATCCCCTTTCATGTTGCACCAGAATCTACCACTGATAGGGGAAACAAGCAAAATCTTAAGTCAGCTTCTGCTACAAAAACAAAGGGCATCCCATAATTGTAAGTATCCCATTAATAAGGGGGAAAAGTTACTACGGAAGATGTTTTATCATCAGTTTTTTTTCTAGGGGGGGGGGGAGGTGGCCTAGAGACCATAATTCATTGATAAAGCAAAAAAGTACAGAGGATACACCCCGTACAAGGAGCAAAAGAAAGGAGAAGGTCATCTACCAATACGGTAGAGCCTCACCCAAAGAGAAAGAAACCCATGAAACCCATAACAGACCCAAGGAGATTACAGAATGAGGTTAGTCCAACCTCCTAGTTTGAATAAAATAGTAGATTGTTGGATATAGGCCCCTCCCATTCTGAAGTGCCATTCAATCTGAATGATCAGATTTGATATGCACGAGCTGTTATGTACATGTCAAATCTGATCGACAGAAATGTGGATTTTACCACCAATTTTATTCATACATGTCAAATCTGAACATTCAGTCATAAAAAATTATAATTAAAGGATCTGGTATACATTTGCCAAGTATGGAAGCATGAAACACATCATGAACTGATCAATTATGCAGGCAATATCACCTGATATATACCATATGTCCCACATGCTTGAGGACTTTAGGATTTTGAAAGGTCTGATATATCGAGAATTGGCATTCTAACAATCTTAGTTGGCAACACACATATACTAATTTCAAATATTATATGGTACATCTATAAATTTTATTTTTTATTGTGGGACAAGCCCAGGCTTGTCGCTTAAGGATTGTCCATCTCCCGAGGAAAGAGTTGGGCTGGCCAAAAAAGACAAAAATAAAAATCAAAGCAGATTTTGAAAGAATAATAATATACCATTTCTAGTTTTGGCTGAAAATCAGAATTAGTATCAAAGTCGGGATAAATGATTCTGATACCAATCTTATTTCTGGAGAATTTTATCCAGAATTGGAGTCAGAAGCACTTGCACCCCCAGCCAAAGATCTTTCATTTCATGCATGAAATAGTGCCATTCATTAAAACCATGTCTTACTGTTAATATGAAATGTTCAGATCTATGTGCATATAGTTTTTAGAAAAGCAAGTATATAAGAAATCAAAAGATACTCTGCAATACTTCAGTGATATTCCTACCACGCATGTAAATCAAGCAAAATGCATACAAAGAACAGAAAATGCTTGTATATCCTGCTCTTTGACTATTTCCATTACTTTCTCATATATTAAGTAGGTAGCTCCAATATTTCCCTAGGAAGATTGAAAAAACATCTCAATCATCATTCATGTTTATTTATATATGTAAATTGTATAGGACAATTTTGCTTACCAGATGTTTAACCATGTTTGCTTGTTGATTTACATGGTCAACAAGCTTGGAAGATAAATCCATATCACACTTGAGTAAAGAAGCACGGGCACCATGGACATCCCCTACTTGCTCCTTGATCTTTGAACAATAACGATGGAACTGGGGAATTCTCTGTTTACTGTAGAAATGCATATGTGTAAATGGCCACTAAATAAGATGGCATAGTTAAATGTCATTTATTGAGTTCTATCCACTTAGGTTTATCATTTCTAAAAGATGGATCAAGAGCCATGTTTTAATTACGACATCTTGAGTTTATAATTATCAGTCTCTGTCTTATCTAGTTTCAGTACTTAATCAGAGTCTGTCATTTTGACAAACATGGTAGATATCTCTCAATACAAAAGATGACTAGCAAATACGGCATTATAGTGGAGATATCACACTAGAATGAAAATGTACAGCCAAATGAGTCCATATTAATTATACAACTTGTATGGCATCTATTAGAAATGAAATTGAGTGATGTGATGTTGCTGACTGTTACCTTTAGAAAAGTTTTTGATGCTCGTGCCAGCACAAGATTTGCTCGTGCAAGCACAAAATTAGCACACGGAATTAAACATCTCTCATAAACTATTACAGTCTGTCAATAAAAGCATAAACGTCTTTCAGATGTTAATTAGGAAATAGAGAGTAGTCCACTTAAACTGCAAAACATGGGAGCTATTTATACCCAATCAAGATCCCCTTGCATCTCAACAAAGTCAAGATACTGATGCCAGATTTGTAGCTGATGGTCGTCAAGTGGCTTTATATGGAAATATGGCCTTCGTATCTGAGCCTCAAAGTAACGTATCTTGTCATCTGTTAGTTGATTTCTGATAGAAATACTCCCCAATGGTCAAAATCTTCTGAAGTTCTTTAGGTCTAAGCTGGCTATCTAACTGCAAAAATGGTAACTGCCTTCTCACCAAAGAGAAGGGTCTTTGAATCCTTGGCTTTCAGCTCATCATGATGCTTCCAAGCCCCATGGATAGTATCGTACTTGAACATTTACTAATGCAAAGGACAATGAATATGAAATATGGGGCCCACAGATATCATGTATCACAATTGAGAAAACAAACATAACAGTTCACTTAGCAGTGCCATTAATAGAGTTAGGTTGTTACATTATTTTCAATTTACAAGGTGATAGAAGAAAAGGTTGCCTTGTTGAAACAAAATGAAGCATCACATGTCATGAGACAAAACAATGAAACAAAATGAAAAATAGTATGTGACATACACACACACACACACACACACACACACATGCCCAATCACCACTGAGAAAAAAAAGGCATCAATAGTTGTTTGTGCAAGACATCTGATCCACTAAAATGATTCACCAACAACGAACTTGGTACAGGCTAGACTTCCGAAATGTCTTTCTAGGTTGTTACCCTGAAACGTCCAAAGAATCATAAGTACACACATGAAAAACATCACATACACACACACACATACATATCGGATCAGGTAAAAGCATGAAATTTTTTTTACTTGAGGTAATTTGAAAAATGCCACTGTACATGTTTTAAATAAAGAAGAAAATTTAAGTATTTTAGGGATGGTATTAAATATAAAATGCCTCTATTTAGGATACTTTTAGGGCAGTTTTAAAAAATGACTCTAAATGAATTGTGCTTATATATCGATTTTTTTGTAGTGAGAAGGTATGTACGGTGATTAGAACAAATGCTATACTTTATCCTAGCCAAATGACAGAAAGTCTTTCTACCGAAGCTATTTAAATTTTAAAGTGGCAACAAATTAGTTAGACATGCCTCAGGATATGAGATTTTTAGTTGGCATTTGTTTTTGTTTTCTAGTTGGTATGGTGTCATCCTTTATTGACTATGAAATGTGTTTTATTTTCTAGAGGTCTATGCAATTTGTGCATATTTATGGAATCTGTTCATTCTTTGACTGAGGTGTGAGAAATGCATTTTTATTGCTCAATGTTTCTTCATTTATATCTTTAAGATTACGCCTCGTTGTTAAAACATTTGTGCCCTTTGGTTTTAGTTTTTCACTCAGAAGTTTGACTTTTCATGTGTATAGGCCGATATTGCTGCAGGAGGATGGCACTCCACTACATTAACAGATAAAGGAGAGGTACTTATTTTTGAATTTTCTTTCCCTCTCAAGTATAATGCATTTGACAATACTGCAAAGCAGAATTGGCCTATTTGAGTTACTGTTTGTCTAGTTTTTGCATAAAATCTCTGGACTGTTAAGCATGTTATAAATTCTATGTGTGTCATGATCTATTCTCTATGTACTTCCAGATAGCTACTCACTCATACAACAGCCTGAATGGGAAACAAAAAGAATGATATTGAAAGACAAAATAAATAGATGAAAAAATCAGGAATGCATGGCGATGCTTGTTTTTATGATTTCTGCTTTTTCCTGTGTCATTTAATTACTGAGAAAATAGCTTATCTTTAGTGAGTTTAATGTGTATTCTAGACTCATTTCCCTGAAAATGTGCTCGTCCAAATGGTTGAATAGCCTTGTTCTAAACTCTGAATAGCAGTCCTTCGACCTGGACATTTGGAATGGTGGCTTGATTGTCAACCATCTAGCAGTCATGTGTCAATTGAGTGGATTAACTAACTTAACCTTGAAGGTTCTATTCCCCAATGTAAGATCAATTGTGGTTAGCATGAAGCTGGCTTTGATTTTGTGTGCTTTTCTTTTGTTATAATTCGTAGAACTTCTCATTCTTAGAATAAAATGACTTGGAATACTTAGTGCACCAGATTTTATGTTGGAATCAGTATGTCTTGAGTCTCATTGGCCTTCCTGCATAACACACACATACTAGGTAGGTGGAAGCCCATTGTCATTGGCCAAAAGCACATTGTGGTAGATGCTTCTCCCTTTTAGGAATGCAGATTGGTTGTCACTGATAAGTTTAAGAATTCATTGCTATTCTTCTTTTGATTGTTGCATAGAAATATTTTGTATTGGAGTTTCCCTGCATTAGCCAATTTTGCCTTGCCTTCTGCCTAGCATAAGACTCTTTAGTTTGCAAAGCCTTGGAAAAAAATTCTCTAGATTTCCTCTCTTCTTTGAACATTAGACTCTATTACTATAGTCTGGGTGTTTCTTTTTGACCCAGAATTTGTCAATTACTATATTTTTCAATGTTTTAGGTTATTTCGAGAAAGGTGTGAGTTGAGGGCCTCAAATTGAGATTGTCGTCCAGTTAAAGCTCAAAGTTGAGACCATCGTAATCTCACAAAGGTATGTGATCCTATGAGCGTGGGTGGTGGCTCATTTTATTATTGAACTTGATAGAAATCTAGCGAGCCTAGGTGGTGGCTCATTTTATTATTAAACTTGATACAAATCCAGCGAGCCTGGGTGGTGGCTCATTTTATTATTGAACTTGATAGAAATCCAGCGAGCCTGGGTGGTGGCTCATTTTATTATTGAACTTGATATAACTTGTTATAGATTTTTCATACATGAGTAACTTTTTATAATTATATATATTCAGGTGGATGGACAATCTTTGGGTGATGAACATTATGAAATTCACGTGACTAAAGTCTTATGTCCTAATATGAGGTTGCCTACAAACTTGCGAAAAATATTAAGACAATGTGAAGGAAAGTCTATTCCATGGATTAAAAATCTTGTAAGTTTTTAGTGCTTTAATTTACAAATTTTATATGTTATTTTTATATATTCTTTTTATTATTTTTTCATGCTTAAATTTTATTTCAGTTGCTCGAGAGGAACGATTAACTAAAAGATACTCAGTATAACTACATGATCTCTTATGTCAATGTAAGTATTTTATAAATTTTGTTTAAAATGTGTCTATTTCATAGTAACTTTTATAATGTCTTTTTCAAAATAGTTGTTGAACTTTTTGTAGGTACTTTCAAGAGAAGATGATGAAGAATGCTTATAAAGTTATGAAGATTATGTGGTTTTTATATTTGGATAGTTGTGGACATTTTTTTTTGAAGATGTATAAATAGAGTTGTATATGTCAAATGCACTTTGAGTGCATATTATCAGAATCATATGGAGATCATATTGTGGATGCCATATTATGAATAGTTGTGGACTTGTGACTTTGTATCTTTTTGTCATATGATATTATATTTTAAATTTTACAATCATCTTTTCTGAGAGAATAGTTTCATTCTATATTTAGAGAAAATTTATATTTGTCATTAAATTTTATTTATGAGAGTTTTTTTAGAAGAACTATCATTAAATATAGTAGGTTATATGAAGAAAAAACTCCTTTTAAAAGATAATAGTTTATATTCTGAAGTTAGTATAGAAGACATAAAATTTTACCTTCTAGTGACTTATTTTGACAACTTATAAGGCAAAAAAAATTGCCATCTAAAAGAAATAGAAAGCAAAAATATCTGCCTTCTATATAGATCTTAGAAGGCTGAAATTATCATCTTCTAAAAAATAATAGAGGGCGCATATAAATGCGTTCAATCATGAGTTTATAAGGCGGAAAAAAATGCCTTCTAAGACATTCATTTCTACCTTTTAAAATTTTCACCTTCTAAAATGTACTTTCCACCTTCTATTTACATAGAAGACAGTGGCATAGAAGGCAGAATATAATCCGCCCTCTTTCCGCCTTCTAATAGAATAGATGGCAGATTTTGACACTTTAAAAGGTAAAAAGAATTTTGCCTTATATTTCTATTTTTCTAGTAGCGATTGCTTCTGACCCTGTTGTTGATGCACCCCCATTGGAAAAGTCTGCTGATGCATCTGGTCACCCGTGCCAAGAGTCGACTCCCCTAGATCTGGAGTCAACCCCAATCGAGCCCTCGGCAGTTCATGTTATGACCTCTGTCGATCTCCCTATTTTGGAGCTTCCTTCATTCCAAATTGGTGTTCTGGCAGGTCCATCCCTTGTCTACCATGAGGAGCTACCACCAGAGTCTTCAGCTGCTAAATCAGGCATCAAGGACCAAACAAGTCTTTTGCATGATAAGCCAGTGGCGTACAATGATAGCTCTATATCCAGCCCTACCTTCTGTGGATTACTGAATTTTAATGGAGATAAAACTTCTCTGCTTGCCAAAAACCCTCTTGAAGATGATATTGTTATGATTCAACAGCAATTTGTTGGTGCTCCTACTGTCATTCAAATGGGTAATCGTCGATTCACCATGTCTATGTTGCGGCATAGCAACTCCCTTAACTCTATCATCCCATGATGAAGGGCCTAATATGGAATATTAGGGGCGTTGCAAATGAACCCTTTATTAGTCGATTGAAATTCTTGATTAGAAAGCATGATTTATTATTCATTGCCATTTTTGAGCCTAAGGTTGCCTCTGCTAAGATTCATAAATTTATGAAGAAACTTCGGATGGATACTTGTTTATCTAGTGCTTCTGATAGAGCTCATATTTGGTTTTTTTGGAAGTATCCTCTTGATCTGTACTTTTCTCAGTCCTCTTTCCATGCGCTCACTGTTTCAGCAGGCCCCTCAATGACTGTTCCTTTTTCTATGACTCTTATGCACGCTAGCTGCGCTCGGGCTGAACCTCTCCCCCTCTGGGATGAACTGATTCATCTCTCGTCGACGCTAAATCACCCTTGGCTGGTTGGAGGTGACTTCAATTACATCCTGAATCCAGGAGAAAAGCGTTGAGGTCGTGATGCTTATGTCAATTCCATCATGGACTTCCAATCCTTTGTGTCTACTGCTGAACTTGAAGATGTGGGCTTCTCAGGAGCGCCATATACCTAGTTCAATGGTCGCATTTATGATGGGATTTGGGCCCGATTGGACAGAGTTTTATCAATTCACAGTGGGCGGCCAGTTTTCCACCCACACATGTTGAACAACTGTCCAGAGCATGTTTTGATCACTCTCCACTGCTGGTCCAGTTGGCTTCTATGGATTCTAAGCCTCCAGCTCGTTTTTTCTTTCAACAAATGTGGGTGTCTCATGAAACCTTTCTATAGGTGGTTTCCAATGCCTGTGATTCAGGTCCTCTGGCTAGCAACCCTCTTTTAACCGTGGTGCTCAAACTTAAATCTTTGACGACTGTACTTAAGACGTGGAACAAGGATGTTTTTGGTAACATCTATTCTGCTATCAACACTACTGAAACTGAGTATATGTAGGCCCAACAAGACTATGATACGTCCCCTTCCCCAGCAAGGAAGGAAGTATTAGTTCTCAAAAAAGAATGCCTGTCAAAAACTCTCCTTCAAGAAGAAATCTACTGGAGACAAAAATCCAGAATTCAATGGTTGAAAGAAGGTGATAAAAATACCAAAATTTTTTATTCTTGTGTGCTGTCCAACAGACAACGTGCGGCCATTCGTAACCTTGTGGATGGAGATGGTAATTCAGTGCAGGACCCGACGCTGATTCAACAAATGTTTATTGACCATTACCAATTGGCTTTCTCCTCTGAACCACATGTTGTGAATGATCAACTTCTTTCTTTCATTCCCACCATCATTAATGAAATCCAGAACACTAATCTATGTATTGTTGATACGGAGGATGAAATTCAGAAGGTCCTTTTCTCTGTCTTCGGATAGTGCATCGGGCCCAGATGGCTTCATGGGGTTCTTCTTTTAGTCCTGTTGGGCTATTGTCAAACCAGATCTATGCAAGGTAGTCCAATGTTATTTTTGTGCTCATCCTCTGCCCAAAGCTCTTACCTCGTCTATTATTGCTCTGATCCCCAAAACTGTAGCACCTTCTTCTTATGTTGACGATAGACCGATTAGCTTGTGTAACTTTGTGTACAAGGTGATATCTCGACTTCTCAACAACAGGCTGTCTACTGTGCTGCCTTTAATTATCTCTAATGAGCAAGGGGCCTTTGTCAAAGGAAGGCAAATTTTGGAGAACATTTCTCTTGTGCAAGAACTTGTAAAAGACTTGGGTAGAAAGGTAAGAGGCCGAAACATCATTTTCAAATTGGACATGGCCAAGGCCTATGACCGTATGGAGTGGGACTTTCTCATTGCTATCATGAGGAAATTTGGTTTCTCTAATTCTGTTATATATCTTATTGAGCTGCTACTTTCAAATTGTTAGTTCTCTGTGATGGTCAATGGCCATGCCTGTGGTTTTTTCAAATCCACTAGAGGCTTACGGCAGGGTGATCCCATTGCGCCCTCTCTTTTCATTATTGCATAACAGGCCTTCAGTCGCGGCCTGTCCCACCTTTTCAGCATTAATCAAATTGGGGCTTTCCATATACCCCGTGACTGTCCTAGAATTTCCCATCTTCTTTTTGCAGACGATGTCCTCATCTTCACCAATGGGGCGGCCAGCTCCGTTCGAAGGTTAATGAGCTTCATCCGGGACTATGAACGAACATCTGGATAGCAAGTCAACATTTCCAAGAGCAACTTCTTTTTGCATGCAAACACTCCTGCCCGTCTCTCCATAACAATTACATCCCTGATAGGTTTCTCTAGGGTGATATTTCCCATTAAGTATCTGGGGGTAATGCTGTATGAGGGTCGGACAAGGAGATCACTGTTCGCCCACCACATTGCCATGATTCAAGCTAAACTGCAAATGTGGAACACAAAATTCCTTTCTTCAGCTGGCTGGCTCACTCTCATCAGGCATGTTCTCAATGCCATTCCTATCAACACCATGATGGCGCTATCTCTTCCTGCTACTACTATTAAAGATGTGAACCATCTCCTATCTAATTTCTTTTGGGGCTTCCATGAGGGTCGTCCTAAGCGTCACTGGGTGGGCTGGGATAGAATCTGCACCCCCACTGAAGCCGGTGGACTTGGTGTTATATCCTTGCATGACATGCAGCTGTGCCTTAGAATGAAATCGCTTTGGTTGGCTATTTCCACTTCTTCTTTGTGGGCAACGTTCTTTCGAGCCAAATACTTGGCGAAGGTGCACTACTCTGAAGCTTCCTTTAAGCACATGAAGGCTCCGGATAGACTGGTCTGGCAGCATGCAGCAGAGATTATCTATGAGCATCACATAGTGATTATTAATCATTATTCCTCTATGATATCTTTCTGGTTTGACAAATGGGTTGGCACTCGCTCTCTTAAGTCCTTCATCCCTGAAGATGTCTGGGCTGCCATCGATCATAGGCTGACCTCTGTTGCTGAGGTTATGTCGGATCCTCTTCATCCCCATCTACGGTTGGCTCGCAGTCACAACCCTCCTACCATCTTCTCATCTATCCTAATTAGAAACACTCCCTTCGACCACTGGATTTGGTGTCCCACGGCGAATGGGTTGTTTTCGGCTAAATCTGCAAGGCTCTTTTTCCACCTTCCGAACTGCAACTTGCCGAGTTTCTGGAAGAATTTATCGAAAGCTCCTATTCCTTCTAAATGGGCTATCTTGCTTTGGAGAATCCAACAACGTGCAGTGCCCACTGATAGCAACATTTGTCGGTGTGGTATTGCACTCTGCTCCAAATGCTTATGTTGTCCAAATGGAAGCTTTGAATCTACTGGCCACCTATTCTTCTATGGAGTCACGACAGTAGCTGTATGGGAGCACTTTGAGGACTTTCTTGGTAGCATTGACTGGAGCCTCATGGTTGCTAAAGCTGATATCTCAGTCGGAGTATGCCACCATAGCTCTAACAATTCTCATGGTGCTATCTCCTGCATGATTGTGGCTACCTCTATCTAGGAAATCTGGCGCTCGTGAAATAAAGACTTACACGAGGGTCAACCCACGTCTGCGCAGAAGATTGTTCATGATGTTCTTGCACATGTTCGTACCCTCATTCCACTACTGCCCCGCTCGTCCTCTGCTATACCACGCTGCTATGTTCACATGCTCTTAAGATGGCATATTACTCCACCACATTTCTGTACCTGTAAACCCATCATTGTTAAGTGGGTGCTCCCACCTTCTCCACATCTTAAGCTCAATGTTGATGGGGCGTTTAAGAGGAATACTTGGTGCGCTGGTGGTGGAGGTGTCATGTGCAATTCCACTGGTAATTTCCTTTGGGCGTTTGCACGGCGATATACTTTATCTTCTAGCCTGGAGGTAGAAGCTCTTGCCATCCGCGATGGACTCTGATTGTGCGAGACTCATCGTTTGTCAAATTTCATCCTGGAATCCGACTCTGCTGTTCTTGTGGGAATTATTCGGAAGTCATTTTTCTGCCCTTGGCGTCTCTACCCTATTGCTAGGGACATTCTCCAGCTTACCATGGCTATGCAGATTTTAGTGACACACACCTACAGGGAGGGCAATCATGTAGCCGATGCTTTGGCCAACTACGCTTGTAATCTGTCATCTTTTGCTTTTTGGACTAACTGGACCGATCTTCCTTCTATTGTCAAAGGGCATTTGAAACTTGATAAGTTTCAACTCTCTACTATTCGGTGCTAGTTCACCAAGATCGGCCTATGCTTGTACTGCTACTCCCTTGTTTTAATAAAATCTTATCCTTAATGAATGCTTGGTGGAGTGGGTCAACATCACCTCCGTGAGGTGGTGTGCACTCTCCCAAGTAATTATTAAGGGTTATTTGTTGTAAAAAAAATCAAAAGAAAAATTCAAAGAAATGGCATGGCAAGAGGGCAGTACAGTTTCCCTGCGGGACGTTATGAGCCCGGTCGTATGCGTACCGACAAGATAATTAAGGTTCGATGATATGACAAAAAGCCCCGGTACAATAGACCGAATCTCTAGGGGTTGTGAAATGGAAAGAAGTTAAACCCGATTCCTTTTAACTCATATTAGGCTTCTCCCCAATTTTTCTTCTCTTCTCCCTCCAAGGCCGAGTGTTTCTCAGCTATGGCCTTAGTAGGGACACCGTTAACTAAGGGTAGCCGATTACAGGGTGCCACCTTCAATGCAGGCCCTGCTTTGGGAAGTTCTTAACGAGAGGGGAAGGAACAAGGACCCCTAGCCAACGGTTTGAACACCCTTTGATGCTACAATTAGCAATGCCTAAACCAAAATAAAAAAGAATTAAATATTTTCCAAAATTCTAAAAATTTTAATATTGTCTAAAATCCATAAAAAATTGAATATTTTTCAAAACCCATAAAAATTACATATTCACAAAAAAACAAAAAAAACAAAAAAATGTTTATATTCAACTAACTATTTTCTCAGATGGTGCTTTTATAGGAACAACTTCTGCAAGGGCCAAGGACACGTCATGAGTCCTCTCCTTCCACTTCTATCTACCTTTCGACTCTTCTCAACATCACTATCCCCATGACTTGCCACTCTGGGCATCATCAAGCCGTCATCTTTAAATCTTTCTATGTTATTCACTTGATCACTCCTGCCGCTCTGGGCATCATCACTCTGATCATGATTTTTTCAACTCCAAATCCTATGATTGGCCAAGTTTGTCATCCTCATGGTTTAAACACAACAAATAATGATAATGGTATACTATACCTTTTAATGTTTTGAATGTTTAATGAGGATGTTATTCATGCTATGCCTTCCATTTCACGCTTTGATGATATCCATGTTTGAATGCTTAAATCCATGCTATGCTTCACATGTTTAATGCCTGATGCTTTCATGCTATCCATGCTACCTATGATATCTATGCTCTAATTCATGCTATGTTTTTTATGCAATGCCTTTCATGCTATGCTTAATTGCTTTTATTCAACGCTTGTTATATTTTTCATTATATCTTGGCTAACCAATTTTTGAGCACAGGAAGAAGCTATTTGGTCCCACCGTCAGGGCATCATCTAGGTCCCACGGTGATTGCACCACATTGCGTTTCTAAGTTTCCCTCATGCTCTTTGCCTTCACCATCTTCCCTGTATGCATTCTTACTATATGTTATTACTCTATTATATTATATCAAGGACCTTGTGGCTTTCATAAATCTAGTATTTGAGTAGCCCTTTATCAAAAACATTGATGATTTCAGAGGAATCTTAGTCACACGGATAGGCCATTGAGCCGTCCAAGACTGGGCATGATGGTTCCCTTTTTGTGAGTTGGTGCGCAGATAAATGGGCTTCGGCTTAGTATCAACTCACAAAATTGGTATCTTGACTCAGTCTGGGTAGCCTAATAATATTATCCTTGATTATTTTTTATTTTAATTTACTTTAATTTGATCTTTAAACCTAGCATGCATTCATGTAGGACTTTGAATTAACTTTAGAAAACCCCTTTTATAACTCAATTTTTGAGAGTCAATTGATCATTAATTCTCAAGATATATAATATTCCATGCCAAATTGAGTCCTCAGTTCACCTTGTTGCCATTTTGGGTTGTTTCCTTGAAAACTCATTTGTTTGGATTTCTATCCCTTATTCAATCCTTTCCCTTTGATCCACCTTGGCTAAAGCACATTCACATTTCTAGTAACCGCTCTCCAATGGTGAAACCTATTGGTTTGTTACCTGGGGTACTTCCACCGCATTGGAAGTTTATCTACTTCTTTTCCTCTCTTTCATGCCCATATGCACACTCCTCCCTATATCAAAACAATTGTTGATTTCAATGAACGTTCTCAAGATTGCTTCTTCATGAGCTTTTGAATCAATTCTTATCAGATGGTGTTGATCGTGTGTCTCATCACACCTTGGCATCTACTTTTCAGTTCGTTCCACTTCCTTCCACTTCATGTCACTTTATTTTATTTCTTTCCATTTCATTCCTGTAACACCCCGAAAAATTTTACATTTTTCCCGGATCAGGATCCGTGAGTTCGGAGCGTCGTAGTGAGTCCCGGAACATATTTTGGACTTTACGCGGGTTTGTGTCTGATGAACCTTCGAAACCCTGTGCAGGGTGAACCGATGTGTTGTTGGGCTCCGAGATGTTGCAGACGTGTTGTACGTTTTTCGAGAATCATGGGGAGTATTTTTCCCCATTTTTGTTTTTCCAGATTTTTAAAATCCCAAATCATTTTTCTATTTAAACCCCCCACCCCTCTCTCTTTCTCTCATTCTCCCTCTCTCTCTTCTCTTTCTCTCCCGATCTCCTCCGGGCAGCCGACGGAGCTGATGGCGGGTGAGGTGGAGACGGCGTGGGAGCGAGGATCGTGAGAACGGGTCGAGGATCGAGGCGTGGTGGAACGATGAAGCTCGATCGCGAGTTCGTGAACCGGCGGGGGTTTCGCGGACATTTCGTGAAGGAATGGCGATCTCGGTGTGCGGAATCTTCGGTGGAGGTAGGGGGATGGATCCATAACCCATGTACTTCCTTTCCTGCAGTTTTGGTAGCCTGTGGTGAGCCGAGCGTGGGTTATTGCTCGTCGGGGGGTTTTGAATGCATTTTAGGGCGTGCAACAGATTCGTAGGATCGAACATCGTTTTCCCGCTTTCTTCCCTCCATTTTTGGGTTTTGGGACCCGGGGAAAGATCCCCGTTGTTTTCCCCCACCATTGGGATCGAGTGGGCGTGCAAACCGAGCCCCTAGGGTGGGTTCGGAATGGGTCGTCACCATATTTGGTCGACAAAGCAGCTTGTGTTGGTCGACCGAACGGCCCTGTTGCGAATGGGGCGTGCTACAGATTTTGGTCGATCGACCGGTGGGTTTTGGTCGACCAACCGCAGTGGGCAGAGTCGACGCAGCTCGCACTGCTTCAACGCCGCTGGGTGCGTCGGTCGACCGACCGGGATGGTTCTGCTGACCGATCGGCACTGGGCACCTTGGTCGACCGACCCTTGGGCTTTGGTCGACCTACCCCTGCCCCTCTTGCCAATTTTGGGTCCCGGTCGTTCCAGTTGAGACCCAATGACCGACCTTTGGCCCCGTGAATGTACTGGACACCCCGTGGGTACCGTGGCCGTGTTTTTAGGTGTCAGGAGGTATCATTTTACCTCGATTAGCATGCCCGTGGGTTTTAAGCAACCGGGAAACCCTCTTATGTTCCAGGCTTCCGTGTTACGCTTGATTGAGTCGTCGTATATCGACATGAGTGCGGTGGGCTATTCCTGAACATCGTAAGCTTCTCCGAAAAGTTGTTTCCGTGTGGGCTGTGCCTATGGCCCGTGGACTGTGAGTCCAATTACCCAGCCTGGGCTGGAGGTTTCTTAGTTCCCCTTTTGGAAGGGATTAAGTCGGCGGCTATGTCCCTCATTAAAAGCTATATTGTACCGACGCTCCTGACCTAGGGATAGGCCAGATTGACGGCCTAGGGATGTTGATAGGAATCAACACCGGGCACTAACATTTTATTTTTGCATTTGTGTCCTTTTGTTCACATTTATATCCTTGGCTAATTGGGTTTGAAATTGCAAGGCATTATAAGCCAAAGGGTTAGTCATTAGATGTTTTTGGGTTTCTTTGCAAAAAGGCCTTTGGGTTTCTATGTAAAATGTCAATAGGTCTAGCAGGGCCCCCGCCCTCTTTCCTATTGGTCCACCTAGGATCTAGGGCCCATGTGGGGCTAGTTCAAACTCCAAGATTGCACTTGGACCAAGGCGGGGACAAGGTGGAAGAAATTTCAAACTTGGACCAAGCAAAGTCCAAGATGCTCCCCCCTTTAATATAGTTTATTCATGTTGTATTTTATTTAATTTGGTCATTTGACCACATGGGGGATTAATTATCCTATCCCAAGTTTACCCCTCCCTAACCCTAGATCTGAGGGTAGTTTATGTCCTTTTTCCATTTCTATATAACGCATGTATTTTGTGAATTCCATAGCAATTAATGAAGAAAAATCTCATTTTTTTGCTCAAGAGCCCAAGGGCACCCCCTCTCCCCCTTGCAGCTGTGTAGGCTACGAATTTCAGAGGTGTGAAGCCTCTCAATTATCCCCTCTCTGAGTGAGAAGCTCAGCACCGCCGCCGCCGTCGCCGCCATCGAGCCGCCATCGCACCACCACCGCCACCTCGTCGGAGTTCTGTCCACCCTTGGACAGAAGCTTGAAGCCGAAATTCTATCTCCCAATCAGGAGATCTGTTCAACCTCACATTTTGAGAGTTTGTTCTTCCTGTCATCCCCCATCCCCAATTCAAATTTCGTGTCATTTCGCCTTCATTTAGTATTTTTCCCGTAATTAAAATTTTTCCCCTAGCAGTCTACCAATTTGCAGATCTGCAGGACAGTGTCTTATTGTTAGATTTTTTCCACCCCATTAGTCTTCTCCAAAAATTCCCAAAAAAATCATACGTGTTCCTGACATCCCCCTCTTCCACCCATAATTTTCCCAGAGTCTAGATCTATCATTTTTAAGTCGGTCAAAATTCAGTCTCAGGCAGATCCTGTTCTGCCCTAACTATCTGTAATCCGAGTCAGTAAAAAAACCTTAGGAATAGTCATTTTCATTTCTAATCCGTCTACTGGATGGATCTAAAATCATTACATGGTGTATCCCTTTGAGTCCTCTATCCATCGGTACCAATTTTCGCTCGATCCGACATCGGATCTGGGCACTAAAATTTTTTTCATGGAGGCGCGCATTTCTGATCGGACAACGGGCCAGCAAAGCAATCATTGGATAATTCTAACAAAAATACGCCGACATTCCTTCGACGACCGTCGCTCCCGGAGATCGATCGGAAACCCCCCTGCAGCGTCCCAACCAGCCGTCACAGCAAGGAGACCCCCGGACACCACCATCCCAGCAGTGGGACCCACCTACTGTCCGCGGGCCCCACAGAACCGAGCCGGACCAGCAACCCATCTCCGGCCTTAGAGCGTTCCAAATTGCTGCCCGTCAACCCAAGCTTGGTATTCCCAAGTTATTGTTGTCGCCCTTTACCTCCCTGCGTGGAGTGGGCAGTGAAATCATTTCTTTAATTAATGTGGATTATTTGTACCGGGAGTACGAGACTTGGCTGGGATCGCCTTCCCCATGCCCGGAGCGTGGAGGTACACTCGCCACCCTCCTTATTTGACATTTTGCTTATTTTGTATATCTTCATATGCCGCTGCTAGAGTGATAGGAACGTAGCTCGTTATATTATTTCAATCACCGCTGCAAGAGAGTGAGTGTGATCCGTCCCGTGACTCAATCCGAGTACACGCGGAAAAGCCAATACCCGAGGCTCATTGCCGGTTTCTCAACCGCGCACATCCGTACGCTTCCCTCGCATAGGGACATCCGCGAGCTAGAGTCCCAGGTTCGCGTCCCATCCCGCATCAAATTGGTATCAGAGCTAAGTCGAGTCTAGGGTAGTCAGTTAGTCGGTCGAAAGTCGCATTGCATTCCGATACCCGATATATCAAAAGGTGTTCTCGGAATGATAGGTTACGCATATCTGGAAGGTAGCAAACTTGCGTGAGTGCGGTCTTCGGATCATACCTCTGCCACGTATTGGATGCTGGTTGAGTCTAGGTTTGTAGTCGAGTTTGCATTCCAAGTGTGCATTGTTGATTAGGGTTGTGTCTAGTCAGTTTGTCTTGCACGAAGTGTCGGCATGGCCTATAGCTCCCCGTGTCCCATGGATCTCCAAAAGTCCACGTCATATGAATGGTGACGACACACCCAAGGATGGGGAACCCAATCCTACCACCTCTGTAGGCCCGTAGCCCTGGACTTCTATGGCTCCAAAGTCCCGAGCGATTACCTAGAGTGGGAAGCCGCTATGGACAAATACTTTGAGTGTTACATTATGTCCGATGCCATGCAAATCGACTTTGCCACAAGATGACTTTTTTATGAAGCCGTCGAAAAATGGAGGGACTTAGAATGCTTGAGGGAAATTAGGAGGCAATGGCCTATAGAGTCATGGCATGAGATGAAGGTCGAGCTTAGAAGGGTCTACCTACCCGGCCCAATCACCTCCAACCGACCCCACCCAGTCATCTCCACCCAAGTGGGTCATAGTCGGAGGCCAAGAGCCCCGTGTGTAGATGAGCCTAGACCCAACACTAGGCAAATTGAACATGAGCAAACCCACCATGATGCCCCTAGTCCAAACCGCACCTTAGACGATCTCATGCAAATGTTTATAGACCGGATGGATAGGATGGATAGGATGTGGGCACGACTCTTGCCCGAGCCTAAGGAGGTAGTAGTAGGTAGTCTGAACCCGGTGCTGTCTACAGAGTCCCCAAGTCCTCTCTCCATCATGGAGGAAGTCCCTTCCCCAACCGAGGGAGATGTCGTGCTAGAACCTTCACCCTTCAAACTTCAGCCGGAGCCATACCTACTTACTATGGGTGAGATTGTCATTGTAGTGCCACTTCTTCGCTAGCTCCTTTTTCTACCCACCCGTGGACCCCGCACTACAAATAGTGCCCGTCAACTCATTCCACAACACTTTTCGGTCTAGTCACCATGTTGATACATTGGATGACCTTATTATGGGATTAGACTCGCAAGTGAAGTTGACGTATATGTTGGCCCGAGGCTTCGATCAACCCACAAGTCGTAGTTTCACCCACCCCGCCTTAGGGTCCATTACCTCTGTGTGCACCGTGGGTCATGTCACCACGGAGATTCTCTTATTCCTCCCCATGCCGGCAGAGCCAAACTTCATTCCCTTTATCCTGAGGGAGGAACCATACCTTCTATATGAGACCACCGTCCCTTATACCCTAGTGTATGAAGGTGACAACCTACACCTTCAAGAATTCCAAACATGGGACCGTGACATATGGAAAGCCAGTTCAAGGGGTCATACTTTCTTTGATCCCTTCGACCTCTTCCCTAGTGAACCCCTTGACCCACCACATCTACTCCACTTCTTTAGGGGAGTTTACTATTACACCCCTTCCCCATGGGCCGGGCCATCTACACCCATCAAGCCCGTTCACTAGCGAGATATACATGCATATAGAGGTGATGAGAAAGGTGCATTCGGCTCTCCTGGCCCACCAAAACCTTCCAAATCCAAAAGGTTGTCCGTGCATGAGTGGTGCACTTTGGGATATCTAGGAGTCCATGATTCCACCGACATTTGCTTGTGTCTTGTGTATGCATGGCACACATTCTGATGTCCTAGTCTGCCATTGCATATGTATGGGTTGGACTAACAGTAGGTTTGTCTAGGGTCATGTGTAAGTCCGTGTCTTTCTTTATATGTCCAGTTTGTCAAGTTTGTCGAGTGCATAGTGAGTCTGCATGTGTCGAGTATATTAGGAGTTGCATAGTCGGTCTCATGTCCGCTCGCGTTGTCAGTCCCTTTCGAGTGCGAGGCAAGTCGGGTCTAATGCGTACGTTGTAGACTTACCAGAATTTGGAAACGACTCTACCATTCTATGTCTCGGATCTAGTCGCATAAAGGGATCCAGCGATGATTCATAGTGAGTCATTAAGCCGTCTCTGTCCTTTGAGTGTGACCCCACCCCAGAGTGTCTGCCACTAAGCTTCATTCCCACAGCAGCATGTGCATATCGAATATATACGGGATGAGTAGGTGACGATTACTTGGAGTGGAGCATACTCCGCGTTACCTAGTCGGTGACAGATCTGCAGGAGCCACACGAGCAGCCGCACCCCTTACTCGATGGGGTCGAGTTCTTCCCACCCGGGGAGAATTGATGGGAATCAACACTGGGCAATAACATTTTATTTTTACATTTATGTCCTTTTGTTTACATTTATATCCTTGGCTAATTGAGTTTGCAATTGTAAGGCATTATAAGCCAAAGGGTTAGTCATTAGAAATCTTTGGGTTTCTTTGCAAAAAGGCCTTTGGGTTTCTATGTAAAATGTCAGTAGGTCCAGCAGGGCCCCCACCCTCTTTCCCATTGGTACACCTAGGATCTAGGGCCATGTGGGGCTAGTTCAAAGTCCAAGATTGGACTTGGACCAAGGGGGGGACAAGGTGGAAGAAAATTCAAACTTGGACCAAGCAAAGTCCAAGATGCTCCCCCCTTTAATATAGTTTATTCATGTTATATTTTATTTAATTTGGTCATTTGACCACATGGGAGATTAATTATCCTATCCCTAGTTTACCCCTCCCTAACCCTAGATCTGAGGGTAGTTTATGTCTTTTTTCCATTTCTATATAACCCATGTATTTTGTGAATTCCTTAGCAATTAATGAAGAAAAATCTTATTTTTTTGCTCAAGATCCCAAGGGCACCCCCTCTCCCCCTTGCAGCTGTGAAGGCTACGAATTTCAGAGGTGTGAAGCCTCTCAATTACCCCCTGTCTGAGTGAGAAGCTCAACACCGCCGCCGCCGCCGCCATCGAGCCGCCATCGCACCACCACCGCCGCCTCGTCGGAGTTATGTCCACCCCTGGATAGAATCTTGAAGCCAAAATTCTATCTCCAAATCAGGAGATCTGTTCGACCTCAAATTTTGAGGGTTTGTTCTTCCTGTCATCCCCCATCCCCAGTTCAAATTTCGTGTCATTTCTCCATCGTTTAGTATTTTTACCATAATTAAGTTTTCCCCCCTAGCAGTCTGCCAGTTTGTAGATCTGGAGGACAGTGTCTTATTGTTGGATTTTCCCCACCCCTTAGTCTTCTCCAAAAATTCCTGAAAAAATCATACGTGTTCCTCACATCCCCCTCTTCCACCCATAATTTTCCTAGAGTCTAGATCTATCATTTTTAGGTCGGTCAAAATTCAGTCTCAGGCAGATCTTGTTCTGCCTTGACTGTCTGTAATCCAAGTCAGTAAAAAAACCTTGGGAACAATCATTTTCATTTCTAATCCGTCTATTGGATGGATCAGAAATAATTATATGTTGTAGCCCTTTAAGTCGTCTTTCCATTGGTACCAATTTTCCCTTGATTTGACACTGGATCTGGGCGCTAAACTTCTTTTTGTGAAGGTATGCATTTGTGATCCGAGAACAGGCCAGCAAAGCAATCATCAGATAATTCCAGCAACAATACACCAGGATACCTTCGGCGACCGCCACTCCCGGAGATCGATCGGCAACCCCCCTGCAGTGTCCCAGCCAGCCGCTGCAGCAAGGAGACGCCCGGGCACCACCGTCCCAGCAATCGGACCCACCTATTGTCCGCGGGCCATGTAGAACCGAGCCTGACCAGCAACCCATCTCTGGCCCGAGAGCGTTCCAAATTGCTGCCCGTCAACCCAAGCTTGGTATTCCCTAGTTATTATTGTCACCCTTTACCTCCTTGCGTGGAGTGGGCAGTGAAATCATTTCTGTAATTATTGTGGATTATTTGTACCAGGAGTACGAGACTTGACTGGGATCACCTTCCCCACGCCCGGAGCGTAGAGGTACACTCTCCACCATCCTTATTTGGCATTGTTCTTATTTTGTATATCTTCATATGCCGCTGCTAGAGTGATAGGAACGTAGCTCGTTATATTATTTCAATCACTGCTACGAGAGAGTGAGTGTGACCCGCCCCATGACTCAATCCAAGTACACGCGGAAAAGCCGATACCCGAGGCTCATTCCTGATTTCTCAACCGCGCACATCCGCATGCTTCCCTCGCTTAGGGACATCCGCGAGCTAGAGTCCCAGGTTCGCGTCCCACCCCGCATCAGATGTCCTGTGCAACGGCCTTGACTTGAGTCTTGTGACTCAAGGGCCGTTGGGTTTAATCGCTTTAGTAGACTGCCCAGAGTCTGGTGGCATCATGCCACCTATTTTTTGAGCTAATTTATGACAGACACGTGTGCAGCCTGTCCGTATTCCGTGGGTCTCTTCCGAGAGTCGTTTTACTCAGTGAGCCCCAACTAGTCGTAGTTTACCTTTGCATGCGTGTGCATACTTGCCAGGGAGTAGGTGGAGAGCTACACCCGAGAGAGATGGTTTTAGGGAGGTTGCCGTAGGGCATCCCCTGTACATGGCTCGAGTCTGAGCCGGGAGGAATACCAGCTAGAGGGCCTGTCGACGGGCAGAGAGTCAGTGTGTACACACGTGGACGGGGACTTTGGACGCATGCTGACAAGGACGACCCCGACTAGGCTCTTGTTTAGTGGTGACTAGTATGATGTCTTAGTTCCTACTGTGCCGGAGGGTGACACGTAAGGCGCGGACTAAGACATCAGTGGACGCATCCGGCCTTACTTCTGGTGGGCAATACTCCTATCACACGAGACGGGTTTCCTCATGGTTTAACGTGTAGTTTTCAGGCATTTCCCGACACTGAGGTCTAGGTTTTCTGATAGTGTTACCAAGGGTTTTCTCTAGACGGCGCCGGGTTTACGACAGTGAGGTCGTGACCACCCTCCCCAGACCATGTGGTCTTGGGCTAGGCCTTAGTCAGCGAGGACAAGCCTCCACGATCGTGTTGTCGTGGTGTTTCTCCTGGCAGAGTAGCAAGGGTTTTTTCTTTAGTCCGGTGGTCCCCCGACTGTGAGATTGGGGTGTATTTTTTGGTATAATAGGAGTAGTTGTAGAGCCAAGGTTTTATCGGCCACCATGTTTGCTATTCCTACTGTTGTTGTTACTTTCTGTTATAGCAGTTGTTTACGGTTGGGGTTCCGCGGGACCCTTTTTGAGCCAGTGAGACGAGGCTCACCCCTAATTTTCAGGTATGGCGGTCCCTCCTTAAGGTTCGGAGGTGCAGCGTGGAGGTTCGTAGTTGCCAGCTTGTCGGGCCGAGTGTTCACTCGGCATTGGGTACATTTTATTTCTATAGACTATACTTTTTAGACTAGACTCTATAGTTAGAATATTTAATTATTATTCCTGCTTTATTTCTTATTTCTATGTACTCCACTCATACACACCATTTAGCCCTTCCGAGCCCTCCGACTCATGGGCGGCGGACCAGGATTCGAATGGTATCAGGTCCTTCTCGGTATCCGGATCTTGGGTCGTTACAGATGGTATCAGAGCGAAGTGTGTTTGTGGTGTGTACATGGGAATTCATGATAATTGCAGTGATCAGAGTCCATAAGGTCCAGTACAGGCGACAGCTAGCATAGATTTTATGCTTATTTTTCACTTCGTTTCTCGCTTGAGAGCTTGAGTGCGTTGTGTTGGCACTTTAAAGGCAGTTGCTGCTTCGTTAGAGTGCCGGTGTGGTGCCCAAGGAACGAGATAGAGATAGTTCTTCCCGATGGGTGGTGGCCCTAGTGGTGCTGCGTTGGGCAGAGGTTGCCGGTAGGTGCGTTACTGTGGTGCTGCGTTTGAGGAATTTACAGTGAGGTCAGGTGGCTGGCGAGGATTGTTTGTGGTTAAGTGGCCATGAGTGTGCTCCGAGGGAGTTAATGTCATTTTGGGCACCCCAATTTGAGGGTTTCCCAGCCCCTGAGGCATTAAGATCGTAGTTTAAGGTGGCATAACGGGTGCTCTGGTCGAGAGATGTGCTTTGACGAACTTAGGATCTTCCGGATGAGCTGCTGATTGTCGAGCCAGACGTTCCTATTATGCTACGTGGTGTTAGAAATGACGTGCTAATCTCAATTATTTTATGGATTTCGAGGCAGGATTGGGTAGAGATGTCCGAAGAAGCTCTAAGTCATGCATTTCTACGCGTGAATAGACTGTATTAGTCCTAGATTAGGTCTGAGATTGTGTGGCGGTGGCTTGGTTTTGGCCCAGATTATGAAATTTGGGGCCATTGTGCCACTCTTGGATGCGCTGTGCGAGATTGCAGGCGAGATGTGAAGGTTCCGCGTAAGATTTAGGATGGAAGATGAGCATTGGCAGGTGCCGATCGTGGTTCGTATGATGGATCTTGGCGTGGTGGTCCGCGCGGTGGCAGCTTAGAAGATGGATGTTCTGAGGTTCCGAGTATCGAGGATGGATCAGTGTTAGCACGGACAGATTTGAGGGAATGATGTCTGGTGTATAGAGATGTAGTAGCCTTCGAGCCTAATGTTGCTCGTGGTTTCTTCACTCCTCGGTAAGCGTTTTGGCGAGTTAATGGGGTTGAGATCTGGGCTGGTGTAGGTGAAGAGTGTGTGGTAGCGGCTAGCTTAACTGTTGTGGTAGTGTGTGGCTAGCAATCAGCAGAATCAGTGCTCGAGGCATGGCAAGTTACAGTTCACGGAATTGTAGCAGTGGTGCATCGAGAGATGCTGTGATTGTGGTTCGACAGGACACTTGGCGAGTATTGTCGGAGGAGCTGACTTGACGAGAGGCAATGGTATTCTCTGTGTGATGGAAGGTGTTGTTCCCAGCGTGTGCAAAGTTCGAGGTCAGGTCAAGCATGGAGATGTTTCGACTTGTAGGAAGTATGTTGGTTTCTCCTTGGTTGGAGAGATCACGCTTTGCCAAGTTCATCATCTTGCATTATGTATTCGGATTGGTTGGCCTCTCTTGTGTGCTATGAAGTCCGTGCGAGACGTGTCCTGTGTTGCGGCAATGAGGTTGCCTATGAAAATCATTGCTCTTGTCCCCTTGATGCGTAAGGGCGTTGGCATTACTTTGAAAGGATGTGTGCCAGTTAGGCAGTGTTTGCAAAGACTCGTAGCTGGTGTTGTGGTTCCCGATGTGTTGGATCGTAGCCTACAAAATTGTAGAGGATTGCCTGATTAAGAGAGAGAATCTTTGCTTGGGTTCGAGGTAATTGGGTCTTTCCTCACCCTGTTCTCCATGATTAGCCAGCTGAGTTGAGGATTATCGGGATGGCAGATCCTGAGTCGTTGCTATGGTTTTTACGTGTGTAGATCAGAGTGCGCAACTGAAGTCAAGGGTGCTTATGAGCTGTAGGCCCAGGATCGTAGCATTGGTTGCTACGGGCGGATTCCCAAGGATTTGTATGGAGCATAAGAGGATTGCTTCCTCGGTGTGAGATTGTCTCTGGCTATGTGAGTCATGTTGGTTGTCGTGCCATTGTTGGAGACATTGTGGTTCATGGCACTGGCAGGATGGAGACTCGGGAAAATATGTCGGCAAGGTTGCCGCATAAGTACCCTGTTCCTTTGTTGGAAGTCATGTCAGGCATCTGGTTCTGAACCTAGATGGGGTTGATAAGGATTTGCCGAACGGAAGACAAGGATGTGATGGTTAGAGTCAGTGGCTTGGTTCCCGACTTGTGTTGGAAGCTGTGTCCTCGGAGGAGATCATGGTCCTCGAGATGCGATCTCTGAGAGATGTTTATGGATCCCAGTTGGTAGATGTGAGTGGATGGTAAGGCTAGTCGAGTGATCGGATACGATAAGGTATGTATCATCAAGAGACCCTGTTGAGTATGAGAGTTTCAGAATGATGTGGAAGAGGACTCAGTGGTGATAAGAATCTGTGAGGTTTGAGGACTCGTGCGCATTAGTCGTGGCTTCGTCGACTAGGATGCTGTGGTGGCAGGCGGCACTGGTCTATTCTGAAGACATGTGCCGAGGATCGTTCAGGTGTTGCCCTGTGGCTTGTGATGAGAGTGGAGCCGAGGATTGGCAGGCGTCTATTTGGAGTATTTGAGATGGAGGATTTGACGATTTGGAGTATTTGAGATAGAGGATTTGACTAGACAGTGCAATGGACGATGCCTGTGTGTGAGATTCCTTGAGGAAGTTGTCGTTGGATGGTGAACCTTGGTCTTGTGACCAGCATGGGAGGATTTCCCTGTAAGCCCGAGTCGAGTGAGGTGAGGACCGAGGATTCCGGAAGCTTGTCATTTGGTTTTGCCGTGCTCCCCTGAGAGGGTAGAGTTGCCGTGAGGATCGGATCGGATGCGGTATCCGAGTGAGGATTGACTCGTGATGCGATATTGGTCTGTGTGAGACTCAGTGGATGGCCTGTCCCAATTTGGAATGTGATTATTGGATATGGTGATAGACCAGGAAGGAAGGAAGAAGTCGAACGAGTGAAGGCTTCCCATTGACGAGTGTCTGGTGACCAGTGTATGGTCTTTCACAGATCGAAGATGCTGGTTATTGTGTGTCAAGAATGGTAAGAACCGTGTGCGAGCGAGGCCTTTGGGGGCTGTTTCAGTGATGTGCCTTTTTTCGGACTGGATCTGGGCTTTGTCGAAGTCTGAGTTCTGACAGAGCTGGTTCAGTGCGATTATTGGCATTCGGCTTGCCAGGTGTAAGATGGTTCATGGCGCAGAGCCGACGGATTTATCGCAGTCAGTTGGAATGACTGTGTGAGCTGGTGGAAGCTCAGTGATGGCCATCCCATGTAGAGGGCGTGAGATCATTCAGCTGGTAGCGAAGTTGATGTTTGATTGGTCCGCCAAGCATGGGATTTGATCGGTGGCTGTTTCTCATAACGAGGATTGCGTTTCCTGGTGAGCGACATCGTGGCAGCGATGCCACAGTTGGAATTTCGTTGTGGCTAGGGCGACGCCAGACTTGTGCCATTTTAGGTTATGCCTGCTCTGATGATCGATGTGTGTTATGAGCAGAGCGAGGCGTTTGTTCATGATTAAGGTCTGGCTGTACCCCTCAGGATTCATGTTTCTGTGTGTATCAAGGTTTCTGAGCTGGAGCTCTCGGAGCATTGCCAGCTTGGTGTGTTATTCCTCCCATGTGCCTTGGTGGTTGCCTTAATTTCGAGGATGAAATTTCTTTAAGGAGGGAAGAACTATAACACCCCAGAAATTTTTTCATTTTTCCAGGATCAGGATCCATGAGTTTGGAGCGTCGTAGTGAGTCCCGAAACGTGTTTTGGGCTTTATGCGGGTTTGTGTCTGACGAACCTTCGGAACCCTATGCAGGGTGAACCGATGTATTGTCGGGCTCCGGGGCATTGAAGACACGTTGTACGTTTTTCGAGGATCATGGGGAGTATTTTTACCCATTTTTATTTTTCAAGATTTTTAAAATCGCAAATCATTTTTCTATTTAAACCCCCCACCCCTCTCTCTTTCTATCATTCTCTCATTTTCCCCCTCTCTCTTCTCTTTCTCTCCCCCTCTCCTCCGGACGGCTGACGGAGCTGATGGCGGGTGAGGTGGAGACGGTGTGGGGGTGAGAATCGTGAGACCGGGTCGAGGATCGAGGTGTGGGGGCGCGATGAAGCTCGGTCGCGAGTTCATGAATCGGCAGGAGTTTTACGGACGTTTCACGATGGAATGACATTCTCGGTGCGCGGAATCTTCGGTGGAGGTAGGGGGATGGATCTTTAACCCCTGTACTTCCTTTCCCGTGGTTTTGGTAGCCCGTGGTGAGCCGAGTGTGGTTTATTACTCGTCGAGGGGTTTTGAAAGCATTTTAGGGTGTGCGACGGATTCGTAGGATCGAACACCATTTTCCCACTTTCTTCCTTCCAGTTTTTGGGTTTTGGGACACGAGGTATGATCCCTGTTGTTTTCCCCCTCCATTGGGATGGAGTGGGCGTAGAAACCGAGCCCCTAGGGTGGGTTCGGACTGGGTCATCACCGTATTCGGTCGACTAAATGCCCTGCGTCGGTTGACCGAACGACCCTGCTGCGAATGACGCACGTTGCGGATTTCAGTCGACCAACCGATGGGCGCAGGTTGACCGATCGTAGCGGGCAGAGTCGACATAGCCCGCGCTACGTCAATGCCGTTGGGCACACCGATTGACCGACCGGGTCAGTTTGGTCAACTGACCGGTGCTGGGTTCTTTGGTCGAACGACCCTTGGGCTTTGGTTGACCGACCCCTGCCCCTCTTGCCCGCCTTGGGTCCTGGTCAGTCCAGTTGAGACCCAATTACCAACCTTTGGCCCCGTGAATGTCCCAGACATCCCATGTGTACCGTGACCTTATTTTTAGGTGTTCGAAGATACCGTTTTACCTCGATTAGCATGCCCGTGGGTTTTAAGGGTCCGGGCGATGCTCTTAATGTTGTGGGATTCCATGTTACGCTTGATCAAGTCGTCGAATATCAGCATGAGTGCGGTGGGCTATTCTCGCACATCGTGAGCTTATCCGGAAAGCTGTTTCCGTGTCGGCCGTGCATATGGCCCGTGGACTGTGAGTCCAATTACCCAGCCTGGGGCGGGAGGTTTCTTAGTTCCATTTTTGGAAGGGATTAAATCGGCGGTTATGTCCCGCCTTAAAAGCTATATTGTACCAAGGCTTCTGACCTAGGGATAGGCCAGATTGATGGCCTAGGGTTGTCCTGTGCAACGGCCTTGACCTGAGTCTTGTGAGTCAATGGCCGTTGGGTTTAATAGGTGTAGTAGACTGCCCAGAGTCTGGTGGCATCATGCCAACTATTTTTTGAGCTAATTTATGAGACTCGTGCGTAGCCTGTCCGTATTCCGTGGGTCTCTTCCGAGAGTCGTTTTACTCAGTGAGCCCCCACTAGTCGTAGCTTGCCCTTGCATGCGTGTGCATACCTACCAGGGAGTAGGTGGAGAGCTACACCCAAGAGAGACGGTTTTAGACTTGTTGCCGTAGGGCCTCCCCTGTACACGGCTCGAGTCCGAGCCTGGAGGAAAACTAGCTAGAGGGCCAGACGACAGGTAGAGAGTCAGTGTGTGCACACGTGGTCGGGGACTTCGGACGCGTGGTGACGAGCATGACCCCGATAGACCCTTGTTTTGTGGTGACAAGTACGGTATCTCAATTCCCACTGGGCTAGAGGTAGACACTTGAGGCGCGGACTAAGACGTCAGTGGATGCATCCTGCCTTGCTTCTGGTGGGCAGTACTCCTGTCACAAGAGACAAGTTTCCGCGTGATTTTACGTGTAGTTTCCGTGCGTTTCCCGACACCGAGGTCTAGGGTTTTCGATAGTGTTACCAAGGGTTTTCCCTAGACGGCACCGGGTTTACGACAGCGAGGTCGTGGCTGCGCTCCCCAGACCGTGTGGTCATGGGCTAGGCCTTAGTCAGCGAGGACAAGCCTCCGCGATAGTGTTGTCATGGTGTTTCTCCTGGCAGTGTAGCTAGGGTTTTCTCGTTAGTCCGGTGGTCCCCCGACTGTGAGATCAGGGTGTGTTTTCCGGTACAGTAGGAGTAGCTGTAGAGTCGAGGTTTTACAGGCCATTGTATTTACTGTTCCTGCTGTCGTTGCTACTTTCTGTTACCGCCGTTGTTTATGCTTGGGGTTCTGCGGGACCCCTATTGAGCCAGTGAGATGAGGCTCACCCCAGCTTTTCAAGTGTGGCGGTCCCTCCTCGAGGTTCAGAGGTGCAACGCGGAGGTTCGTAGTTGCCAGCTCGCCGGGCCGAGTGTTCACTCGGCATTGGATACGTTTTATTTCTGTAGATTGTATTTTTTGGACTAGACTCTGTAGTTAGTTTATTTAATTATTATTCTTGCTTTATTTCTTATTTCTGTGTACTCCACTCACACACACCCTTTAGCCCTTCCGAGCACTCCGGCTCGTGGGCGACGGACTAAGATTCGAATGGTATTGGGTCCTTCCCGGTATCCGGATCTTGGGTCATTACAATTCTATTCCGTGTCGCTCCCATGCAAAGCAGACGCCAAGGCGAGACAGCTATAGACATGTCAGAATTGACATCATTTTGAGTACATCTCATATTACCTTGCAATGTCCCAAATTGACCCTCAAATCGACTTATTTCAGTGATTTTCCTCATTTTTATTGATTATTCAGCTTTCCTCAGCCTTTTCCTATTTTTCTTGCTTTTTCTGAGATTTTCTCCAATTTTCAAGGCCCTTTTAAATTCACGTCAGACCCAGTGGACGCGAATTTGAATTTGCGTCAGCCACAATGGACGCCTTATTTGAAAAAATAGAAAAAAATAAAAAATATAATAAATCCAGCCTGGCCAGATTACCATCACCTAGGCGACCGCGTTCTCAAGAACTAATGCCCGCGCGAGCGGATGCCAATTCTTTAATTAACGACGGAGTGGCTGACACCAATTTAAATTGGCGTCCATCAACATGGACGCGAATTTCTTTTCTTCCATTTTTGAGCCAAATTCGTATTTATTCTGAATCCACGCCTCTCCAAAAAGGCGCCACTTCTTGAATTGGCGTCCAGCCCCTTGGACGTGAATTTCAATACTATATTTTGAGTGCTAATTAGCGTATGGCCCCCTAGATGTGAATTCTTTTCTAATTTTAGAAATTTCTGAACTTTCTATATTTAATTCCAAATTGGCTCCTCTCCGGGAGGACGTTAATTAATTCGCATCTACTATGCTGGACGCTAATTTCTACAGACTTTCAAATCCAACAGAAACCCATTATTTCCCTATTTTAAGCTCGTTTTCCAGTTGGGAAAGTGTTCCTATGGCTTTCTAAGGTTCTGAGGACACTTGTCTAATGAATATCTCTCTTCAAATCCCACTAAAATTCACTTTTATAATTTTTAGGGAATTAAACCTACGAATTTCTCTTCTATAAATAGGATTCCCCTCTCCCTTGTTCATAAGGCTAGTTCTATTGCTCTTGGGGAGGTGCTGCTAGATTGAAGGCTCAAGGAGAGGCCTAACATGTGCCTAAAAGCTACAACCCTTGGAGTGTCTTCATCCCTTGGAGACTTTTGAAGCCCCAATTGAAGAAAACAATAAGCCTATCTTCTTTCCCTTTATCTCTTTTATTTGTTTCATGCATTCTATTTAGTTCATGCATCATATCTCCCTATTCTTTTATTCTTTTTATATCAACCACGTTGAGATCCTCCCAATTGTGCAACACTTGCACCCTCCTTTTTCATCACGTCATTATTTCCTACCCTTTTGCATAGGGGTATAAAGGCCAACACCAACAAGGTGTGTCCATCTTCATGCTTCATGATTATTTCATATTAAAGATTTGATACTACACACCTTTGGTTTCTAATTCATATTTTCTTCGTTGGTGTTTATTTGTGTTTGCTAGGGTATTCTAAAAAGAACTCTCTTCATCGGCAGGCCGATCGGAAGAGATGGTAAAGCACTCACATCCCCCGCTTTTTTTAAAGGGTATTTATTCATGATCCCTCCTTATTCTTTATTATTATTATCATTTGAGGCCAGTGAGTCTCTAGCGATCACATCTTCCGTTTAGCATCCATGCATGCTCCGCTCCCCCTTTTCCCTTCTTGTACTCCCTTTCCTTCCACTTAATTCTTTTTAATAATTTCTTTGTGGATTTTCAATAGATCTACACTGGTCTCTGTAGTCGGCCAAGTATGTCTTGCTATCCCACCTATCCAGATCCCACTCTTGGGAGGGCCCCTCCTGCAACGCCTCTACCTCGACACGGTAGAGCGACGCCCAATCTTGGTCACTCGTCGAAGTCCGCTGGCACCCACGATCCAACCCATGATAAGATGGGATCGCCACAGGAGGCCGATGCCACCCCAAGGTCCACTGCACCAATCGCAGATAAAGCGGCTCCTTCAAGTTCACGTAGAATAACACTGTGTCCCTACGAAACCAGGCTCACCCGTCTTTCACCCAGGACTGAGGGGTGTCATTCTCACCCGCATACGGTGTCCACACCACCTGCAAAACACAAATTAAAAAGTCTTGTTAAGATAAGCTCATATAAGTAATTCATATAACAACACAAGAGTTAGTTTTAACAAAACACTCACCCGGTGGTGTGGGAACTCATCCAGTGCTGATCGTAGGTCGGAGAGCCGAGTGGCTCCCAGGCGGCGGTCTCGAAGTACATCCCTCCGAGCCATAAGTGGGATAGCCTGAGCCCTGTCCTGAGGGATGGTGCTATAGAAACCCAAAATAAATAAATATTTATATTGAGTTAAATAATTATAATTCATGAAATGATGAAATTCTATTGCTATTATATAAAATAACCTAGATAATTTAGTTTTTCTTGAAATAAATTAAAATTAAATGTTTTAAATTTCATAAAAATTATATGAGAAATAATTAATTTCTCTAGAATGGATTATGATTAACAATTAGGCCATTGGATAACCCATAATGTGTAACGCCCCAAGATCCAATCCCCAATTTATGGGCATTTTTTCTTTTCTTCCATCAGACCTCAGGACATTATGTCGTACGTATCGCGGAAGCACAATTATATAAACATGCATACACTCACATGAGAGAGAGAGAAACCATAATTACATGAAATGTAAATAGCATTGCAACCATTCATAATTTCTGAAGAAGTGTACATGTCCATTGTTCCAAAATAAACATAAGTCCACACATGCTCACAACCCCATAACCATACATATAGGAGAGACAATCATCCATAGCCTACCCAGACGAAGTATAGACTAGCACTACTCCTCGACCGCAGCCACCTCCTAGACTTCTTCCACTATGTCTCCTGAAAACGTGTGTCACAAAGGGTGAGTGTGACGCTCAGTAGGTAGCCTAGTCAAATCGGGGTTAACTCGCCTTCATATATCCAATCAACGTACATAATTCTAGTGTTAACAATATCATAATCCATTCATTCTCATTTGCTTAAATAATTCATACAAGAAAATACATGTTCATTAACTAGCATATAAGATACCCATGCATGCAACAAAAATAACAGTGAATGAGCAGTTAAACATTATAACATTTTCATAATTTCACATTTTTTTGTTATTCATGGAACCGAACAGCTGCCGCAAACACAGGAGGCCCACACACAAATGAACGAACAAAAGAGTATTGCGCAGACCTGAGAGCGAACTCCCACGTAGACTCCTGTGGCCCACACAGTTTTGTGGTGTTACGTATCACCGTCCCACAGAACAATCGGCCTGAGTCATCAGATTTCACCTAGATTCCTGTGACCCAGAATCATAGGAATTTTTACCAGGGCGTTACGTATCGCCGTCCCTTGGGATCTTTTACTTCCGCAGCGTTACGTATCGCCGTCCCGCGAAGGGACCGAAGTCCTATCTCACGGAATGCTGCTGTTTTCCATTCATAACATTCACATCGTATTCGCATTCACATTCATTTTACAAATACTAGTATGATACTGTATCATAACAAGCATGCTTCCAATGGTTTAAGTGGGCTAAACATACTTATATGCTGACTGTTGTGGACAGAGCAAGATCATGTTAATGAATAAAATAGGACATGTTTATTTCTAGGTTACACATGCATAGAAAACAGATCATAACCATAAGTGCAGAATTTCTTTGAGCATGAAATTTTTACAGTGGGTTACTAACTTAGCCTTCTACCATTGTCTAATTTTTCAGATTTTTATGAATTAATATGACCTCTCAAAGCTCTCTTTTCCAATGTTTCTGGAAATTGGGGATAGAGCCCGAGGGTGTCGACATGTCAACCCTACACATGCATAGAAAATGAACCATAACTAAAAGTGTAGAATTTTTGTGAGCATGAAATTTTTACAGTGGGTTACTAATTTAGCTTTTTACCATTTTCTAATTTTTCTAAATTAAAATGACCACAAAACTCCCTTTTTCCAAGTTTCTGGAAGTTGGTCCTGAGTTCTCAGAGTGTCGACACATCCATTGACAGTGTCAACACTCCCAGCAGATTTCAAAGGGGCTGTGTCGACACATCCATTGGAAGTGTCGACACATCCATTGGCAGTATCAACACTCCCAGCAGATTTCACAAGGGCAGTGTCGACACTCCCAGCAGTTTCACAAGGGTAATGTCGACACATCCATTGGAAGTGTCGACACATCCACTGTTTTTTTAGTTAAAACTCCGAGAAACCTCACAAAAATAAATAACTTGATGGAAAAACCAGAAAACAAACATGGTAGTCAACCCCACATACCCTTAATCCCTCTTTACCATATAGAAACTACTTTGAAATCGTTTTAATGCATCATTGACCCCTAACATTTGAGGATAGGTGCCTACCTTCGAAATGATAAACCGACGATCCGGGGATGATATCAACACCCCAGATCCTCCTAAACCTTTTTCCCCCTTGACCCCGGGGCACTGTCGGATCATCCTCCACGCGTCGGATCGACCACCCACGCACTGGATTGCCCGTCCACGAACCGGATGGTCCGCCCACGAAGAGACGGGGTCGCTCACTCTCTTCTCACATAAGAAAGCTAGAAGGTGGTGGAGGGTTGATGGGAATGGTTGCTAAAGGTTTATCACCCTTGAAACCCACCTCCTTATATAGTTTTCAAGCCTCCCAAGGGTCTACCCATGTCCCTCAAAGCTCCAACAAGCTCCAAGGTCACAGGTTTGAAGAGGAGTTAATGTTAAGCACCTCTTCGGGTTTGAACAGGTGTGACCTTTCGACCTCCGATCATAAACTCTGTTGGACGTGCTAGTCCATCGAGATTCAGGCTGGGACATCTTCAGATGAAATCCAGAGGACTTCTTGATCTAAATTTGAGTCATGGTTTCATCGAATTTCATCATTTCTATCATGCGTTATGATTTTCTCAAGATTAACATTTTTTCTCCCTCATTCCACTCGTGAGCTTTCGGTATCCCGAGGTAATCTTGGTATAACTCTAGCATCCAGGCAGTATTTGGCCTTGACCTCAATAGAGAAGTTGTAGCTAACACCCCATTCGAAATTATGGCATTAGTTTTATGTCTTTTCATCAAGTAAAGAAGACGTTATGATTTTTCCTTTAATTACATGTGAATTCGCCCAACAGTCACATCTCTTTCTGACAGCTGACAGCAAAAGGCTCAGAACCTTGGGTTATGATGAGAATTAGGTCTCCAGCTCAACATAAGAGTTTGGTTCAAGGAGCCAATCTTTCTAATGGGCCAAGATTCATCTCATTTGGTTGACTGTGGGCCAATATATCCTTATTGTAATGTGTGACCATTTTTCTATAACTGTTTCGGCCTATCTTCATAAACTCCCTCTTAACTCTTATTAGGCCTATTTTTCAGAAGTTATATTCTTCATCAAAATTTTTCCTTACCCAATGGTCATTGCATGGGCTTTGGTTTCACCTAAGTCTGACCTCCCTACATTAAGTTACGAATTTCCTAAGGATCCTTCAATAATCTGTCTAGATTTCTAGCTCGTTGAGTTCATGGGCCCGAATTGTACTCGATTGGGCCAGTGCCCAATTGGTGGTCATAACATAATGGGCTGAATTATGGGTTAATGAGTTGAAAAGGGTTAAATAGGGCTAAAATTCATAGCACATGTTAAACACCCCTTTTTATGATTAAATTACTCCAATTTCTAGAAGATTGTCATAGAATTCAAACCCTACATTATAGCCCACCATGAATTAGGCATCTTTCCAACATTTTTCCACCCAATTAAGGTTAGGTTAGTGAAAAAGTTTGAATTCTCTTCTTGGAACATTAAATTCGGAGTGGAGAAGTTTGATTTTTGGGGGAAATGAATCTTGACTATTTTGGCCAAGTTTTTCCTATAAATAGGCCACTCTAAGCCCCTCTAATCACCCTTTAGGCTTTTTCTACGTTGAGGAGGAGATTGGAGGCGATTTAGGGGGTGTGGTTTGAAGAAGAAAGGGAGCTCTCGGGCATTTCGTCCCATTTTTCTCCTGCTTCTTCGATTCGATCTACGGTAGGTAATCTTATGCTAAACTCAAATTGATGCATGAATTAGATACATATGCATGTCTACTTTGATTCTATATCATTTTCCTTAATTTTTATTAAATATTAGGCATGCTAGAAGCATTTTATTGAAGGGTATCATCGTATTCGCCGAAGAAGGGTTCGATTCTAATGACGGTCGCACCAGAAACCATTTTATGGTAACGGTCGCCCGACAGAACAATTTATTTAGAGCTTTTCCCACCATTTGAGGTTGTTAAAAACAAAAACGAAATACCGGTCTCCTGATGGACCGCTACATGAAGGTAGCGGTCACCAGGAAGACCGCCACCTGTCTCTCTCTCCCGTCTTTTTTTTTTATAAAAAATATTTTATATATCAGATGGTGGCCCACTGAGGACCGCCTTCTAAAGAAAATGGTCCCCAGAGGACCGCCTTATCCCTGCGGAAACCGGTTTCATCTAGTTTCGTCCAAGTTTTACAATATCCGCACGACAGTGATGTTTGCAGATTCTAATTGAGGTTCTAATTGAACTAATATATCGTCCAGCATGTTAGATATGTCATGTTATGTTGCATATCAATTAAATCCACACACAATTAAGTTAAGGATATGGAAGATGATAATTCTATTCTATGAGCTTATATTTCCTTCCTAGTTCTTGTTACCTTCATGATATCTTTAATCTCCATAGCTATATTATCTTTCTAGCTTGTTAAATGAAGAAGATATCATCTGTTGAAACTGCATGGGCTTAGTTGCATAATCTTGATCGATATGAGTTTAACGATTTCCGTATTTTCATGTTACTGTGGTTCCGACAAGTCGTGTAGCTCACTAAATTTCCAAGGAAGAACGATGTCTAAGGAAAGAGGTCCACGGGCAAATACTTTAAGTGGATAAGTGGTTCCTTAATTAGGATCTCGTGAATACGAGGAGAACCTCCTACTATCCCACCTCTTACCTAGCCGTGATTTCTCGGTTTTCTAGTTAAGCTCCGACTGCGAATAATGAGATAGAATTTCAGCAAGTGTTGTTCTTTTTTACGACAAGTCATGTAATTAGCAAGATTTCTAAGGAAGAATGGTGTCTAAGGAAAGAGGGCCACGAGTAAACGCTTTAAGTGGACACATGGTTCCTTAATTAGTTCCTCACGATTGCGAGGAGAATCTCCCACTGTCCCACCTATTACCTGGCCGCAATTCTTCGATTTTCTAGCTAAGCACCCGACTGTGAAAAATTTGATCTCAACCTAATTTACAAGGTTTTTCCGTAAAGGCTGATTGTGCCTTGTCCGTCAATCCAATTCCTTTATTGATGAAATGTCATTAAACATGATGCCTTCTTATCGATGCAATGTCATTAAACATGATGCCTTCTTATCGACGTAATGTCGTTGAACATAATGCCTCAAATCATCTTTGAAACTACCTGTAATCTTATACTACATGTTCCTTGAATGATAATTTTTGCTCGATCTGTACTTTATTTCATGAGCCTTACCTTGAACTTCTTTGGCCATACATATTATGTGGATGTCTAAATGTACTTGAGATCTATGATCCATAACCGCAATGCCTGGCGTTAATGGGGCCCTGTCTAGTCCTGCGGGGAGTGCCCTAAAGTACTTGTGCCCATGGGAGCTATTATTGACCTAGTGTGGTATTACATTGAAACATGCGTGAAAAATTCGTTTATGGCATTCCACAATTCGTGAAATACTTGACTTGCTTGAATACTTGAAAGTACTTGAATTACGTGAAATACTTGACTTGTACATGCTTGCATGAAATGGCCAATTCCATGATAATACTTGCTACATGATCATTCTCTACTTGAATTTTCAATCTTGGTACCTTACTTACTTGCATTCCTTTACTCTCTCTCTTACTCATGTTCCATGTTTTAGTTACGTTTCTTGGCATAGCACAATAACTTTATCTAAAATGTTAAATACTTAAAGTTGCCTGGTATAGAGATATAAATCCTACTGAGCGTTTTGCTCACCCAGCATTTTCGGTTAATATTGTAGGTAGTTCCGTTGATGAACCTCAAACAAATGGGGACGGGCAAGAGTGGAACGATGGACCAAGTTTACCTTAGTTACCTAGGTTTAAAATTGTTGCACTTGCTAAAATTAATGTATTTGGAAGTTGTATTATGCCTCTTAAGGCTTAGTGACATTATAAAACGTTATATAGATGCAATAAAGAGTATCGATTTCTTATCATCTACATTGTGTTTGGATCCCCTTATTATACATGCTCTGATCAAACAAATATTTACAACTCTTCGCGCCTCGATATTTCGTGTCGAGGCATGACAGTCTTTGTGGTATCAGAGCCTAGGTTCATAAACCCAATGTTTCCCTTGATATAGGATCTAGATGTCTATCTAGAATTTTAGATAAAGTCTTGAACCTTATCGGTGAGATTGGGTAGAGCCATGGGCTAAGCTTTAAAGAATGATTAATCAAGAAATAAATAAAACACTTAAGTTTGGTAGTTGTGGTTGCAGTCTTAATTCTCGCCAATGGCTGCCAAAAGAGCTCAATGGCGCGAGATGCAAAGGACGGTCCAAGGACTGACCCAAGCACTGCAACAAGTGGCTCAAGGAGGAGCTAACCGAGGAGCGGGGGATTTACAATGAAATTTCAAAAGTATGGACCCTCCCAAGTTCGCTGGGTCCACGGACCCGGATGAGACAGAACACTAGGTGAAGGAAATCGATAGGATTTTTCGAGTCATGCAATGTGCTGATGAGGAGAAGGTCCTACTCGCTACCTTTCAGCTAGAAAGGGATGCCCGTACTTGGTGGGAGTCGGTCGAAGCAACTCTACCACATGACCAGGTGTTGTGGGAAGAGTTAGTGGAGCATTTCAACAACAAGTACTTCTCTGATAGGGTGCAAGAAAGGAAGGCCACCGAATTTGCTTCCTTGAAGCAAAGGAGTTTGACGGTGGTAGAATATGAAGCCCAATTCGCGAGATTATCTCAGTACGCACCATACCTAGTGGGTACCGAAAAGATGAAGGCGAGGAGATTCTTAAATGGCTTAAAGCCCCAATATATTGCTCAACTCACCCCGATGGATATCCAAGTATATGTCGATGCGGTGAGAAGAGCCCAACTCCTAGAAGATGCAACGGAGATATCTGATCACATTCGAGGAAGAGAGGCCAAGAAGGAGCAAGTTACTGGCTCCGATAATTTCAAGCCCTCCTTCGGGAAGAAGAGGCCCAATTTTGATGGGAGTAATTTCCATAAAGATGGGCGTAACTTTCATAAGGACAAGAAGCCGAGATCGTACGATAAACAAATTGTCCCAGTCATTACCCCATCAAAGGAACTATGCAAGCATTGTGAAAAGCCCGGACACAAGGCGGAAGAGTGCTGGAGGAGACTCGGTGCTTGTCTTCATTGTGGGAGTTGGGATCATAGAATCCTGAATTGTCTGCTTCTTAACGAGCAAGCCCCACCGGAAAAACTTCCGGTAACTATCAAGAAGCAATGAAGACTCCAAGCCCTTATGAATGCGGAACCTGCCGAAGATGGAGGCATTGTGGAAGGTACCCTTTTTGTGTGCTCAAAGCCCGCCTCTATTTTTTTTGACACTGGTACTACCCATTCATTTATATCTAACAGCTTTGCTAATATTTTACCTATGAGGCCTGTTCCATTAGAATCCAAGCTTGTTATTACTACTCCTATTGGAGTGAGATTGGAAATTAAATATTTCTACCCTACTAGTGAAGTTCTAGTCAGCAGTTGCAACCTACCTGCTGACTTAGTATGCATGGAGATGGAATGATATGATATTATTTTGGGAGCTGACTGGTTATCTACACACGATGCTAGTGTCAACTGCAAGTTGGGTATGGTAACCTTTGGTGGCTACCCCAACCTCTTATTTTTCGGTGTTAGGCATTCTAGACACCTATCCCTCATTTCGGCCCTTAAAGCCGATAAATTATTGAAGAAGGGTTGTGTGACTTTCTTAGTTTCTATTACTACGGCCGAGCATAAGGAACCCATTCTAGAGGATATTTCAATTATTTAGGATTATTCTGATGTATTTCCGGATGAGTTTCCTAGTATTCCTCCGGAGAGAGAAGTGGTCTTCTCTATTGATTTGATTCTGGGAGCTGCACCTATTTCTAAGGCTCTGTATCGGATGTCCTCTGTCGAAATGAAGGAGTTGAAAGAACAACTGATGGAGTTCTTGGAGAAAGGTTTTATCCGACCAAGTACTTCACCTTGGGGATCCACATTCCTATTTGTCAAAAAGAAGGATGGGTCAATGAGATTGTGTGTTGACTATCGGCAATTGAACCAACTCACAATCAAGAATAAATATCCATTGCCGAGGATTGATGAACTATTTGACCAGATTTCTGGAGCTCAATATTTTTCAAAAATTGATCTATGATCTAGTTATCATTAGTTGAAGATCAAGAAAGGGGATATTCATAAAATGGCATTCAGGGGCAGGTATGGACACTATGAGTTCACTGTTATGCCTTTTGGCTTAACCAATGCACTTGCAACATTTATGCAGTTAATGAACAGTGTATTCAGGCCATACCTTGATGAATTTGTGGTGGTCTTCATGGATGACATTTTGATCTACACTAAGTCCAAGATGAGCATGAACAACATCTCAAGAAAGCCCTCCAATTATTAAGATATCACAAACTATATGCTAAGCTTAGCAATTGTGATTTTTGGCCAGAAGAAGTTTCTTTTCTAGGTCACATAATTTCCCAGAATGGCATTTCGGTCGATCCTTCAAAAATCGAGGCTGTAAAGAACTGGGAGAGACCTATTAGTGTGACCAAAATTCAAAGCTTCTTGGGTTTGGCAAGATACTATAGAAGATTCATTAATGATTTCTCTAAGATCGCTGTATCCTTGACAAGATTGAATAGAAAGGAGATTCCTTATATATGGTCCAAAGACTGTGAGAAGAGCTTTCAAACTCTAAAAGATTACTTGACTATTGCCCCTATACTCACATTGCCTACGAAAGGAGGAGGATTTGAAGTCTATACTGATGCATCTGGGATCGGATTGGACTGTGTATTGATGCAACATGGTAAGGTAATAGCTTATTCCTCGAGGTAATTGAAATAGCACGAGGAGAAATATCCTGTGCATGACTTAGAGCTGGCGGCTGTAGTCTTTGCCTTGAAGATTTGGCTGCATTATCTCTATGGTGAGGCATTTATTGTGTATTCTGACCACAAGAGCCTCATGTACTAATTCTCTCAAAAAGAACTCAATATGAGACAAAGATGGTGGCTGGAATACTTGAAGGATTTCGATTTCTTTATACAATATCACCTCAGAAAAGCTAATGCCGTAGTTGATGCTCTTAGCCGAAAGCTGGTGGCATTATTATCGAGCCTAATGATTAAAGAATGGCATTTGTTAAAGCAAATGGTAAACTTAGACCTCAACATGGAGGGGAAGGAAGGAGTCTTAATTGCAAATATTAGACTCCAACCAAAGTTACTCCTAGAAATTCTGCAAGATGATGATCCGTTGATTATCGAAATTAAAGAGAAATTGGATCAACGACCAGATTTCCTTTTGGCGGATAATGGAAGGCTACTTTTCCGAGAAAGAACCTGTGTGCCCGATTGTTCTACTATCAAGGATAAAATCATGGAGGAGACACATCGATCGAGATATACTTTTCACCTTGGTGCTACGAAAATATGCCACGATCTCAAAAGAACCTTTTGGTGGCCTAACATGAAGAGGTAGCTGAGTTTGTTAGTCGATGTTTGGTTTTTTAACAAGTTAAAGCAGAACATCTCAAACTGGCTGGTAAGCTAAAACCTCTCAAAATATTGGAATGGAAATGAGATAGTATTGGCATGGACTTTATTATTGGATTGCCGAAGACCCGAAGTGGATTTGATGCTATATGGGTGATTGTGGGCTGACTAACTAAGTCCGCTCACTTCTTGACCATTAAGAGAAAATGGACCGTGGATGTTCTAGCTGCCATATATATTAAGGAGGTTGTAAGGCTACATGGTATTCCAACTTCTATTATTTCAGATAGAGATCCAAGGTTCACCTCTCACTTCTGGAAAGGTTTGCAATCATCTTTGGGTACTAGGCTGAATTTTAGCACTGCTTTCCACCCTCAGACAGAAGGACAGATCGAGAGGACGAATCAGATTATCGAAGATATGTTGAGAGCTTGTATTATAGATTTTGGCAGAAGTTGGCATGAACACTTGCCCTTGACTAAATTTGCATATAACAATAGCTATCAGTCTAGCATTCAAATAGCACCTTTTGAGGCACTGTATGGCATGAGTTGTAGATCACCTCTATGCTGGAACGAAGTTGAAGAGAAAGGATTATTGGGTCCCGATATTATTCAAGCTACAACTCACAATATCTAGTTGATCCGAGAAAGGCTAAAAATTACTCAATCATGGCAAAAGAGTTATGCTGATAATAGAAAAAGAGACATTGAATTCCAAGTGGGGGAGCATGTCTTCTTGAAGATCTCACCCACATGAGGAATTAAAAGGTTTGGTGTCAAAGGGAAACTGAGTCCATGGTTTATTGGCCCTTTTGAGATTCTGAAAATAATCGGGGAAGTGGCATACAAGCTGGCTTTGCCTCCACAACTGGCTGGTGTTCATGATGTATTTCATGTATCCATGTTGAGGAAATATGTGTATGATCCTTTGCATGTGATTCAATTTGATGACTTGAAGCTACAGAATTATTTATCTTATGAAGAAAGACCGATCAAGATATTAGATGGAAAATTACACGAGCTGAGGAATAGGGCTATACCGATGGTGAAAGTCCAATGGAGTAAGCGTGGATTCGAGGAAGCTACCTGGAAATTAGAAGATCCGATCAGGAAAAAATATCTCGATTTGATCTCAGGTAAGAATTTTAACCAGTCCATTTGAATTTTAATTTTTCAATTGTATGATGTGAATTTGGAGGACCAAATTCTTTAAGTGGGGGAGGATGTAGAAACCCAAAATAAATAAATATTTATATTGAGTTAAATAATTATAATATTCATGAAATGATGAAATGCTATTGCTATTATATAAAATAAACTAGATAATTGAGTTTTTCTTGCAATAAATTAAAATTAAATGTTTTAAAATTTAAAAAATTATATGAGACATAATTAATTTCGCTATAATAGATTATGATTAACAATTGGGCCACTAGATAACCCATATTGGGCTGAATTATGGGTTAATGGGTTAAAAAGGGTTAAATAGGGCTAAAATTCGTAGCACATGTTAAACACCCCTTTTTATGATTATATTACTCCAATTTCTAGAAGATTGTCATTGAATTCAAACCCTACATCATAGCCCACCATGGATTAGGCATCTTTCCAACATTTTTCCACCCAATTAAGGCTAGGTTAGTGGAAAAGTTTGAATTCTCTTCTTGGAACATTAAATTTGGAGTGGAGAAGTTTGATTTTTAGGGGAAATGAATCTTGACTATTTTGGCCAAGTTTTTCCTATAAATAGGCCCCTCTAAGCCCCTCTAATCACCCTTTAGGCTTTTGCTACGTTGAGGAGGAGATTGGAGGCGATTTGGGGGGTGTGGTTTGAAGAAGAAAGGGAGCTCTCGGGCATTTCATCCCATTTTTCTCCTGCTTCTTTGATTCGATCTAAGGTAGGTAATCTTAGGCTAAACTCTAGTTGATGCATGAATTAGATACATATGCATGTCTACTTTGATTCTATATTATTTTCCCTAATTTTTATTGAGTATTAAGCATGCTAGAAATGTTTTATTGAAGGGTATCATCGTATTCGCTGAAGAAGGGTTCAGTTCTGAAGACGGTCGCACCAGAAACCATTTTCTGATAGAGGTCGCCCGACAGACTGCCTTATTCAGAGCTTTTCCCGCCATTTGAGCTTTTTCAAAAAAATAATGAAATAGCGGTCTCCTGAGGGACCGCTACCTGAAGGTAGAGGTCACCAGGAAGACTGCCACCTGTCTCTCTCTCTCCCATCTATTTTTTTGAAACTTTTATTAATCAGATGGTGGCCCACTGAGGACAGCCTTCTAAAGAAAATGGTCGCCAGGGGACCGCCTTATCCCTGCGAAAACCGGTTTGTCTGGTTTCATCCATGTTTTACAATATCCGCCCGACGGTGATGTTTTCAGATTCTAATTGAGGTTCTAATTGAACCAATATATCGTCCAGCATGTTAGATATGTCATGTTATGTTGCATATCAATTAAATCTACACACAATTAAGTTAAGGATATGGAAGATGATAATTCTATTCCATGAGCTTATATTTCCTTCCTAGTTCTTGTTACCTTCATGATATCTTTGATCTCAATGACCATATTATCTTTTTTTTTTAAAACAAGCCAAGTCATCAAATGGGAAAAAGGGAGAGTGCACCCCCATTCCAAAGGAAGGGAATATTCTCACTCCACCTACCTGCCATTCGATGCTTTATTTTATTGATTTAGCAAAAGAATACATATTCACAGGAGGTCAAGCCTTTGAAGTACAATGAAAGAAAGCAGGAAAGAAATGCACTATACACGCCTCCTGCGAAAGTTTGGTATGCTGTTAGCATCAGCTATTGCATATCCTTTTGCTAGCGTAGGTAGCTCCCTAGTCGAGAGAATTCCAAGTTGCATCTCACGAGCACAGCATGATTTTCTAATGCATCAGCAAGCTGATTCACCTCTCTGTATGAATGAATAATGGGGCAGTGAAAGGTAGAGAAAATTTGTTGCAAAGAATCCCACCAAGGATAGAGGATCTCTTTTATTTTTTAGTAGCTCAATCAGTGCCAATGAGTCCGTGAAAATAGCTGATATTGGAATATCATGATGTTGTGCTAATCGAAGGCCATCTAATAGGGCCCAACCCTCTGCCACCATATTAGAGCCAATTCCATAATAATATGAGAAGCCTAGCTTTAGATGCCCATAGTGATCTCTGAAACATCAACCACCCCCAGAGGGACCGGGGTTGCCTTTGCTTGCACCGTCCACATTTAGGGAAAAATTGATAACAGGGGCTTTCCAATGGACAATGATACATGATAGATGATAACTATTGAAAGTTATGCCAAAGCCCTGAAAAGTTTTCAAATATTCAATGCTGGTTCCTTGTTTAAATTTGAACTAGTTCACAGTTTGCTTTATCTCTGCAAGAATCTGTTCCGAGATCCTTTCAAAGCTTGTTCTATAACCTTCATATCTTGCACAGCATCTGTATTTCCAAACCTCCCAAACTATCATAATAGTCACCAATAGTGAGATGAAGCCTTTCGATTTATATAAGGCTGCCCCATTTATAGTTGTTCTCAGCCTGCTACTGAAAGTGGTAGCTTCCAAACAAGAGTTGATAAGCAATGGAGCAAATTTGCTCCATAGGAACTTAGCCACATCACTTTCAACAAATAAGTGATTTTCATCATCTATGTCATGGGAATTAAGGCAGCAAACACAACAAGAAGCGAAGTTAACTCCACTCATTTGAATTTCTCTATCCACAGGAACAACATCTTTTAAAGTTTTCCAACAGAATAAGGAAGCCCGTGGGGGAAATCTTTGATTCCAGATTTTGGTAATCATTAAACCAGAACCTGTTGCTTGCCCTTTGATAAAACTATAGGTGGATTTGATACTAAATTTACCTGAGTTGGTGAAAGACCAAATTGGCATATCATTCTCGTTTTGAATAACAAAACTCTGAATTTCATCCCTCACTTGCTGGTCTTCCAAATATTGCCAGACCGGATGCTGATGATTTGTCATAGCAGCTTGAACAGTGTAGTCTTCAGTTAGGGGCAGATTCTGTATATTAAGAATATCAACCAAAGTCTTATTTTTGTACCAATTGTCTTTTAGAAAACTAGTGGTAGCACCATCTTGAACAATCATACGGAATCCTACCAAGAGGATAGACCGGGCTTTCTCAAAGTCAATAGCTTTTATGCTAGCTAGGAATGGGGTTTTGCAATCTGATATATGAAGGCCGTGATAATACTTGCTTCTCACAAATTTAGCCCAAAGAGAATTACTGTGTATAGAAATCCATAGTTGTTTAACATAGCAACATAATTGAGTATCTGATTGGCTTTGGATGCCTAGTCCACCTTCAGAGAATGGGCAGCACATTTTATCCCAAGACACCCAATGCTTTCTGTGGGCTGTTACAGGACCTTGCAAGAAGAAGTTAGAGCAAATTTTCCCAATTTGTTTGAGTATAGTATAAGGAATGGAGGCAGCACTGGCAGTATACATGGGAATGGAAGCTAAAATCGATCGAATTAGAACAAGTCTCCGTGCCTGAGACAGTAGCTTACTTTGCCAACCAGCTAGCTTGGCATTGACTTTATCCAATAGATTTTTGAAATGAGGGCTTTTAACTCTTCCTTTGAAAAGAGGGATGCCCAAATATTTAATACTACCTATCTTGTGTTGATAGCATGATAATTGACCTATGCGGTCAATAGAGCGTCGAGGCATCTATTTGGCCACCATAAAGCAGCTTTTTTGAACATTGATTTTCTGGCTAGAAGACAATTCATATCTCCCCAAGAACAGAAGTAAATGTTTGATCGATGATACTCCACCATTCATAAAAATGATAGAATCATCTGCATAAAGAATGTTTGATATATGCTATACACCACGGGGAAGATGGTAATATTTACACTGTCCAGATAAAAACAAATGACTGAGGCCCCTACACAGAACTTCTTCAGAAAGGATGAACAGGGCAGGAGCTAAGGGATCCCCCTATCGAACCCCTCTTGAAGATTTGAAAAAACCATGAATGTGTCCATTGAGAGATATAGAAAACCAACAGTTTACCAGCATTTGGGCAATTAAAGAAACAAACCTATTAGAGAATCCAAATCTTTTCAACACCATAAAAAGGAAATCCCACTCTATGCGGTCATAGGCTTTAGCCATGTCAAGTTTGAGAAGCATATTATGTCCTCTGACTGGTCTATCAATTTCCATAAACATTTCCTTGGCCAGCAGAAAATTGCCTGTGATTTATCTTCCACTGATGAAACCACTTTGCTCATTGGAGATAATGAGGGGCAAAATAGGTCTCAGCCGATCACAAATGATTTTGGAGACAATTTTGTATGTAAAATTACATAGACTAATGGGTCTGAAGTCAGCATAAGATGTTGGATTGTTAACCTTCAGAATCAGGCAGAGAATTGTGGAAGTGACACCTTGGGGTAAACCCCATCCTTGAAAAAAGCTCTGAACTGCACTGATGACATCCTCTTCTATGATATCCCAGCAATGAGTAAAGAAGCCCCCAGTGAAACCATCCGGCCCAGGGGAGCTGTTACCAGATAAAGTGAAAACCGAGGACTTGATTTCATCTGCCAAGGGGATAGAACACATTATTCTGTTCTGGTCTTCATTGATCAACCGAGGGATGACTGAGAGGAGGTTTTCATCACTACTATGATCTTAAGAGGTTAATAAAGTTTTAAAGAAGTCAACAACACCATTTAATAGTAAGTCCTGATCATCCACCCAATGGTCATTGATTTTCAATTTATGGACATGATTTCTCTGCCTTTTGACCTTAGTATAGTGATGAAAAAACTGTGTATTCTGATCCCCACAGGAAATCCATTGTACTCGGGACTTTTGATACCAGAAGATCTCTTCACGAGCTAGTATAAGTCGCATATGAGCATTTGCTTTTTGAAAATTCATGCGGTTTTCCACTGTTGGGTTGGCATCAAAGGAGGATTAAGCCTGCTCAACCTGTATTTCAGCTTTATCTTTAGCCTAATTAATATTGCCAAAAATCTCTTTATTCCAATTTCTTAATGCAGTCTTCACGTTTTTTAGCTTTCTCTGAAGAGCATAAAAGGGGTGGCTATTAATATGGTTACAATTACTCCATTGCATTTTCACAAATTCCCAGAAATCCTCATGGGCGTGCCACATATGCTGATATAAAAATCTCCCTGGAACAGGGTGAGTGGAGTTCATATGTAAAAGTAATGGGGCATGGTCTGAGGGGCCTCTTGTTAAATGCCTAACATACATATTATAGTTTGATTGTAACCAATGGGAGTTGAATAAAACCCTGTCCAAGCGAGCTCTAATATGTGAAGACCCTATTTGATTGTTAGTCCAGGTAAAAGTAGAGCCAAAATAACCCGCATCAACCAGGCCAGTGGCAGACAGAAAACCTTGAAAATCAACCATGGCAGCCATAGAAGAAAAGGATCCACTTATCTTTTCTTCTGGAGAAACAATACAGTTAAAATCTCCACCAATGATCCAAGGGATAGTCACTCCTTGGCTAAATTCCATAAGAGAGTCAAATAATTCCCTGCGATAGCTCACATTACAGGAAGCATATATCGCAGTGAAATATAATGTAGCAGTGTTATTATCCTTGATAGCCACAGTCAGATATTGTGGGTGAAGTTCTATAATGTCAAGGCATATATTAGACTTATGGAATAACCATATTTTGGAAGAATCTCCATTATTACCAATGAAAGAATGTAGGTTAATGCGCCGAGCCACACACTAAGCACGGTTAAGATTTATACGAGGTTCTGATATGGCAGCAATGCAAATGTCATGAACTTTAATATGCTGAGCAAGACTTCTTACAGTGGCTTTATTGCCTATGTCTTTTACATTCCATATCAAAGCTGAGTTAAACATGATCAAGAGAAGAGTATGAATGAGCAGCCAGTACCTTGGCTTTTGCCCTGGTAAAGCGGGCATCACTAAAAAGAACTCCTGGAAGGATAGAGACCTCATTTGACTTCAGATCATGGGGAAGATTTTTGCTTCCATTTTCTTGACATAACATCATAGAATTCTCCAAGGCTGACAGTTTTGAGACTGCTTCCGAGCTAGTAATTGTACCGACATTTAAATCTAAACATTGAGAGGCTGGAAGTTGAGCAGAATTCTTGTTCTGTATTATATTATTGCTGTGGTGGATTGAAGGAAGCTCAGATAATGCTGCAGTCTCCTCTATTCGAATCAGATCTGTAGTGATAACCTCTTTAGTGTCATTTCCACAAACAGAAGATGAGGGACCATCAGTTCCTTTTGGCTCCGAAGATCCTGATAAAAGGACTATTAGCTGACAACACTTAGAATTTTCCAAAGAATTGTTATCTCCAGATTTAAGTTTATCTTGTATAATTGCTTCCTCAGAATCCAAGTCATCAGATGTCTATATTAAAGCTGAGAATCTATTTGTGTCATTTACGATTATCTTTGGACCAAGAATTACCGACATCCGAGGCCTATATTCCTGGCGGACAACCTTCTGAACTGCAAAAGGAGCAGCATTACTCAGAGATTGATTAAGCACCAATTTCTTAATCTGTTTGTTCTTACAGTCATTTTCCATGTGCCCAATCTTATGACAATGAGCGCATAAATGTGGCACTCTATGATAGCTAATTCTCTGCCAAAAACCACCACCTTCCAAACCAATCCATATCCGATCCTTTCTCGGCATAGACAAATCAAGCTCTACGCACACCAGAGCCTCCGATGTTTCAGTCATGGCAGATGTTGCATCGTGGATCCGTAATACATAGCCAACATTCCCTGCTATTGAGCGGAGCATATCATCATGATAGAAATTGACAGGTAGAGAAGGAAATCCGATCCATACAGGGACTACCGAAGGGTCAAAGTCAAATTCAAAATCGTGTGACCATCTGAAAAACCTAAATAGAAATCCCTTAATATATAAGTTCTTTTGAAGAAGAACTTTGAGGAAGTCCGCTTCGCAACCTAGCCGGATCAGGATATGTCTGGCATTCATCCGGCTGATGATGAATTCAGTACTTAGTTGAAGGCGATGTGAGAGATAGGCTTTAATTTTCGGGATTGATGGTCGACCATAGAAGCACTTGGCTATGATTGCATTCTGAAGATGTAAACAAGATGCCTGAATCTCTTCTTCAGAAAAGAAGACGGTGGGCTCTCCTTGGTCCGTATACCCTGGGGGCTTCACCTGAAATGGTATACACGGCCGAAGCTGTGACTCCATGAGGGTTTGGGCGTAAGTTTTCCGTGGAGCCGCCACTGCCACATCTGATCTTCCGACGTCGTTGCTCAGCGGAGGGATCGGGATCTCCCCCGCCACACCAGCCATGGCCGGCGGGGAGGGGACGGAGAGGATGAAGAAAACGGTGGTGGGAAGATGAAAACCAGAGTTTCTCTCACTAAAAAATCTAGAGAGAGATCCTTTGATGATATTATCTTTCTAGCTTGTTAAATGGAGTAGATATCATCTGTTGAAACTACATGGGCTTAGTTGCATAATCTTGATCGATATGAGTTTAGCGATTTCTGTATTTCCGTGTTACCATGTTTTCGACAAGTCGTGTAGCTCGCTAGATTTCCAAGGAAGAACGGTGTCTAAGGAAAGGGGTCCGCGGGCAAACACTTTAAGTTGATAAGTGGTTCCTTAATTAAGACCTCGTGAATATAAGGAGAACCTCCCACTGTCCCACCTCTTACCTGGCCGTGATTCCTCAGTTTTCTAGTTAAGCTTCGACTGCGAAAAATGGGATAGAATTTCCGCAAGAGTTGTTCCTTATTTACGACAAGTCATGTAATTAGCAAGATTTCCAAGGAACAACGGTGTCTAAGAAAAGAGATCCATGGGCAAACGCTTTAAGTGGACAAGTGGTTCCTTAATTAGGACCTCGCGAATGCGAGGAGAACCTCCCACTGTCCCACCTCTTACCTGGCCGTGATTCTTTGATTTTCTAGCTAAGCACCCAACTGTGAAAAACTTGATCTAAACCTGTTTTACTAGATTTTTTTGTAAAGTCTGATTGTGCCATGTCCGTCAATCCAATTCCTTTATCGACGTAATGTCGTTAAACATGATGCCTTCTTGTCTATGTAATGTCGTTAGACATGATGCCTTCTTATCGACGTAATGTCGTTGAACATAATGCCTCAAATCATCTTTGAAACTACTTGTAATCTTATACTACTTGTTCCTTGAATGATAATGTTTGCTAGATCTATACTTTATTTCATGAGCCTTACTTTGAAATTCTTTGGCCATACATATTATGTGGATGTCTAAATATACTCGGGATCTATGATTCATAACCATAATGCCTAGCGTTAATGGGGCCCGGTCTGGTCCTAGGGGGAGCGCTCGAAAGTACTTGTGCCCATGGGAGCTATTATTGGCATGGTGTGGCATTGCACCGAAACATGTGTGTAAGATTCGTTTATGGCATTCCACAATTCGTGAAATACTTGACTTGCTTGAATACTTGAAAGTACTTGAATTACGTGAAATACTTGACTTGTACATGCTTGCATGAAATGGCCAATTCCATGATAATACTTGCTACATGATCATTCTCTACTTGAATTTTTACTCTTGATACCTTACTTACTTACATTCCTTTACTCTCTCTCTTACTCATGTTCCATGTTTTAGTTACGTTTCTCGGCATAGCATAATAACTTTATCGAAAATGTTAAATACTTAAAGTTCCCTGGTATAGAGATATAAATCCTATTGAGCATTTCACTCACCCTACATTTTCGGATAATATTGTAGGTAGTTCCGATGATGAACCTTAAAAAAATGGGGACGGGCAAGAGTGAAAAGTGGGACCAAGTTTACCTTAGTTACCTAGGTTTAAAATTGTTGCTCTTGCTAGAATTAATGTATTTGGAAGTTGTATTATGCCTCTTAAGGCTTAGTGACATTGTAAAACTTTATATCGATGGAATAAAGATTATTATTTTCTTATCATCTACATTGTGTTTGGACCCCCTTATTATACATGCTCTGATCGACACGAATGTTTACGACTCATCGCGCCTCTATATTCCGCGTCGGGGCGTGACAGGTGACGCGGCCTAATGGGAAGCATGTATATCCCAAAATCTGACAACACAAAAGAATAAGAAAATCATGAATAAACAACAAATAGCTAATGACAGCAGATTTGGTTTTAGGGTAGACTCGTACCTATAGGAAGGGAGTGAAGCCACCCGGGTTCCCCGAACCTGGCCTCAAAGAGTCCATGTGGGCAAAGAGGTGCGCCAGCATCGCTCTTCCCTACGCTAGTTGGGGCCCCCACTCGTGGTCGCGTATCAATGATAGGTACTTCAGGTTCACATTATTCGAGGAGGTCACGAACAGTAACTTGCCAAAGAAGTAAAGGAGAAAGAGTCAGACCTCCGGGTACTCGCCCCTCTCCCTCAACCTGGTCCGCTGTCGCACTCGCTGCGGATATGCACCTGAGTCCTCTAGTGGTCCTCGAACCACACCTGCCAATCCTACCGCAACACTGATCCTGCCAAGCGGAAGAGTGGTCACCGGCCTCTTGGTGTGGAACAACCATACACCTAGTAGTCGATCTACCTCCCGCTGGTAGTCTCTCGGCTCCAGTCCCAGTGTCAGGGACCCAGTCACAGGTAGACCTATCAGGTAGGCTACGTCCTCGAGCATAGGGATCATGTGACCCCACGGCATCACGAGAGAGTAGCAATTGTCCACTAACCTCTCACGAAGCACTATCAGGAAGGTGGCATCCACTGGGAGAGGTGTAATCTGGAAGAAGGGAGCAAACCCCAGCCCGTCCACTCGCCACCTCTGCTCATGGGGGAGGGAATGGTACCATGCCCACACTAAATCCCACGAAACACGGGCACGGATCCTCCGTCGACCCTGTAAGCACCACAAGAAAAACACCAATCATTAGTCACTAGCCATTTTCCTAAAAACTGGCCCTGAGACCTTGGCGGCCATGACCCTGGCCATCTAGTCTCCTAGGCGGCCAGGTCGCTGGGTGGGCAGCCACCTGGCCGCCTTGCCCTGTGGACAGCCAGCCACCTGGCCGCCCACAGGTTATTCCCCATTCCAACCCATCCCCGTTTCACATAAAAAAATCAAATAAAATACCATAAAATCATAAAATGTACCCGTGGGCGTGGTGCATCATCCCCTGCCTCCTTAGCCTCTGCAAGTGACAAATCTCCCTTACCATCAGAATCTCATCGATCTTCCTCGTGGCTAGAAAGCTCATCATCCGAAGCCACAACCACGCCCTCAGCCTCCCCCTCGACTGACTGAGATGAAGGAGAGGTGGATGGGCTGGAAGAACCTCCATCCAATGGCTCGTTGTCACTCAAAGATTAATCCTCTTCCCCTCGACCAAGGGAGCTCGCCGCGGCCCCATCACACCTAGGCTCATACGGGTGACCAGCTGGGGAATCTAACAGCAGCAAGACTAGGAGAATACCTCCACTAGGCTCTGGACGCTCGTGGGTGGGGGGAGAACGGCTGTTGGGTTGGCCGTTTTATTTGAAGAGGGGCTTCTCTTTTATGCCTTCCCGTGAAGGAAGGCGGCCAGGGTGCTGGCCGCCCACCTGAGAGGGAGGCGGCCAGCACCCTGGCCGCCTTCCCCTTTCTGCCTTCCTCAACAAGGTTTTCGCACCTTGTTCAGCTAAAAACAAAAAAAATGACAAAAAATGCTCTCAACAACAAAAACACAAAAATATGCATCTCCCACAACAAACTCAAAATTGAAAACACAGTAATCCCTTTTATTTCATTTCATTTCATCAACATTCAAAAAATGTCAAAAAACTATACATGAGTGCTTTGTTTTGCTTTTCCCCAGATAATGCTGAATAGGTGCAAGTCATCAAGTTTGGCGTCACATGAAAAATTCTTTGACGATTGGCTAAAAACCCCGCAGGTATCTCACGTAGTCCTTCAATTCATCTTTGTTTTCCCCCCACATCAATTTGTGCCTTTAACATGGCGGCATGGCGTCTCCACGGTCGCCGAATCTTCCGAAGCCGTCTTCTATCCTTGTCGGTCCCCAAGAGACACCTTGTGATCAAAGCTCCCCTTGAGGTGGCCCATGGGATCCGTCTGGGCAATCCCACCTAGCGATGACAGCGATGGGCTTGGTACAGCACCAAGTCTTGAGCCCCGACAAGCCAAAGCTCCCAGTCCAGTGACTCATGTACTCAAAACTCCAGGCACTGGTACATCATCAACACGAACACAAACTGGTCCTCGGGCAAAAAATTGAAGTAGTCATGCCAATCATCTCTGGTCTTCAAAAGTGTTGTCTTGCACACCACCTGCTCCTCAGGACCAAAGATGGCTCTAGCTGGGTAGACAACTCTCTTCTCGAAGATTCGGGAAGCAATAGTCACTATGTCATCGAAATCAAAACTCAAGTGGATCTCCATCCACACCTGCAGCAGATAGAGGCTCCCCATGGTGCTCCCACCTAAGCTCATCTATGTAAGCCCACAATACAAGTGAGCAAGCACCACCTGAAATAGGGAGAGCCCTGTCCACAAGAGAGTAAGTGGTACCACGTGCTCTCGCGTTAGTACATCCCTGGATGTAGGAAAAGCAGTGTTCCACCGAGGCACAACATCAGTCCTCGCATCAGTTGGTCCGCATCATCTGACCTGTCCTTGATTTGGCCCAATAACCACCTGGCCAGGCGGTCGACCAGGATCCCTCGCTGATTTGTCATTCGCCGAGCCTCCCGCTTGTCACAAGCTATCTTGGCCAGAACTTCCTCCCAGGGAGGGAGGTGCATCAGGTCGCCCGTGTCCAAGTAGCCCCACTGGAAAAGAAAATCGATCTCTTCCACTAGCACCGAAGCCTCGAACTCAGCGAACACGAAGGTGTGAGTCTCTAGGTGCCACTGCTCGAGCAGTGCGCCTTGGGCCTCCCAATTCCACCTCATGTTGGTAAACCTCTTAGCCATGACGACTAGGCACGTTAGATGCCACTGATGCATATAAACCCTCATGTCAGGTATAATCACCGCCAACAGGTCGTAGAGCAAACCATAGCGGTAGGCATGCCTTGCCCCCGTGAAGGTTGGAATAGGCTGAAAAAGAGGGAGAAAAGAGAAAATGATTAATTTTGACTGTCTCATCTTGCATGCTAACACACGGATTATCAAATTCACCTGGTCATCCTTGGAAAGCTGGCTTAGATGTCCTCTCATCTCAGAGAGTACACTGGGTTCTACGCTCCCGAACGGATGAGAGGAAGAAGACGCCATCTCCAAAGCTCTTCCTTTGATGGTGCCTGCTCTCTGCTCTCTGCCGTGCAACCCTAAGTTAGCAGCTAGGGGCATCCGCTCCCGGTAGCTTATAGTCAAGAGTCCTACTCTGATCTTGACTCCAGCACTTCTGAAATCGGAATAGGTAGGCGGCCAGCTCGCTAGCCGCCCTAGGTAAGGCAGGCGGCCACAGCTTTGGCCGCCCACCAAAGTCAGACGGCCATAAAATTGGTCGCATATTCACTGTAGAAGGCAAGCACGTTGGCCACCTCTTGAACTTATTTAAGGACCAGGTCTATTTTAATCAAGTTCATATTTTGCTTTCCAATGTAATATTTGCTTCATCAAATTATTGCCATATGAACTTGTCTAATGTGTGTTGATGCTGCTGCAGATGATAACATTGGCCATCAAAATTTCACACGACGTCGTCAGCAATTGTTGCATTTTAGGTAGTAACCCCGGAGGCTAATAGCTTCGGGTGAATAAACTCCGAGTTCCTCTCTAATAAAAACAGTGAAGAGTTTATGCTTCTTAAGCTATTCGATGGCCGCCTGCTACCAGAAAAGTGGGATGACGGAATTTCCAAAATCTCGATTGCACCTAATGACAGACATAGAATGATAGATCCTCAACAGATTCAAGACTACATACGTTGCTAATCCAGGATGACAGACTTCTCGAACTCTTGACTGATTAGTCCGGAAGGCAGGCAAATAAACCCTTCGGTTATGCATTAGATAGGCTCTTTCTTTTAAACCAAGCATGCATCATATTGGTCCTTTTAGTAGTAAAAAAAAAGAGGCATGCATACATGACATTTGGGGATTATGTAAGTGAAACAGGGATGTCATGAGCGCTTTAACCTCCCCATGGTTCCTCGTACCCATGCCGATTGATTGTGTTTCTCGATTTTGCTAAACTCATATAAGCGAGTCTACGTGATTCCACTTCGATTCGACCAGTCGAAAGCATGTTTTGTGTGCAATTGTCATATGCATTTTCAGATTCGAAGGTCATTTTCCCCTTATCCTATTTTGCTTACTCACTCTTGTTTTAGGTGTCTTGTATCTCCTTGGGTCAGATTGCGATGCATCCCAGAGTATGCTCAAGACCTGCAGGCGATATGCTGGGGGTCCCACGGACTACTGATACAAGCCCTCTTAGATTAGATTTCTCTCCTCCCCTTTTGAATGACCTATCTTATCGCTCTATGCTTTTACGATCTTATGTGAAGCTCAATTTCAGCTCAAGAATCTCCTTGAGCGGGATGTCCCAATTAGGCTTATTTATTTACCGAAACACCTATTTATCAATCTGCCGAGCTCCCTTGCAAAACAGACGTTCTGGAGGGACATATGTAGATGCTTAATTTAGGACATCCTACGGATCCCCAGTTAGACCGTCATATTAGTAAAGCTATCATTTTATTCGGATTAATCTACGTTTTATGCTCTTAAGTCCAGCCCAACACACACATTATTGGGCCTAGCTCGAACACTAGGTGGTTAGGGCGCATGGGCTGGGCAGCCAAGCCGATGGCCGCCCAGGTTGGCTAGGCAGCCAGGCCGATGGCCGCCCAGGTTTGGTGGAAGGCCAGCCATATGGCCACCTTTTTTTTTTTTGAAAAACCCTGCCTAGATTTGAGAGGGAGAGTGCACCCCTTACCAGAGGTAAGGAGAATAGCCACTCCACCACCCAAATCTAGGAGGTAAGTATTATTTATAACAGAATGAATAAATTCTAATTACATTAGACGGATGCTAGGCATTCCTAGCTTATCCAGGCGAGCTGCACCTTTGACAACATTAGGTAGCTCATGGTAAACAAAAAAAGAATTGCACTTAGTGCTACAAGCTAAAGATGCCAAGGAGTCAGCAACTGTATTAGCTTCTCTGAAAATGTGGGAGAGAGTATCAGCTGTAGAGATGAGGTTCCAGATGTCTCGAACATAAGGCAAAATAATCCAAGGGTAGGAGATTTCTCTTTTGACACTCTGAAGTAAGACCTTTGAGTCACATTCAATATATGATGGTTGGACAGAAATAGTGTGAAGATATTTGAGACCATCATGTAATGCTCTAGCTTCTGTAATAAGACTATTGGAGGAACCATAGAAATGGGAGAAAGCCAAAAGGACATTGGCATTAGAGTCACGGATGACCCCACCACCTCCTGAAATTCCTACAGATTTGCATGCACCATACGTATTTAATTTGATGGAAGGCCAAGGAGGACACAACCATTTGATGATTTTTATAGAAGGGCAGTCATTAGCATCAGCTAGGATGCCAAATTTTGCTATGGTTAACCGATTGTGGTGAGATTTCTCCTTGAGGCCAGTAAGTGATATAACTTCCTTTGCTTGGGCAATAGTTCTGTGAAGAATACCATTTTTGGAAACCTTTTTTCCATCATAGTTAGCAGAATTCCTAGTGGTCCATAACTCCCATAGCCCATAGCCAAGAATGGCAAAAGTAAAACAGTCAAGTTTGGAGCTTCGTCTGAGATTCTGAAAAGTGTTTGAGATAAGTTCCTTAGCAGTTCTACCATGAAGCTGAAGGCCCTTGGATTGGGGAGAAGACCAAAGAAATGATGCACATTCACTGGAAAAAAATAGATGATTTAAACCTTCTTCGGTAGGAGTGAGGCAGCAATAGCATTTGGAGCAAGTAGGGATGCCAATGGCTTTAATTCTATCATCCGTAGGAATGCATTGATGTAAAATCTTCCATATGTGAATGGAAATTTTAGAAGGCAACCACTTAAACCAAAGGTTCTTCCATTTAGTACTGCAGAGATTGTGAACTGAAAGAGCATTCTTGCAAACCGAAGATACTGTTGAGTTATGGTTTTGATGATTGTTGTGATTGTTAAGTTATGATTTTGATGATAACTAAACTTAATGTGTGATTAAGTGATGATAACTAAACTTGTGGTTGATTGCTCATGCTCTTGTTATCTATGTATGGTTGAGATGACAAATGGGAACGGTTACATGGTCTTGATCCTTGGTTTGCATATGTTGGTTTTATAAGAGGCAAGAGGTTTCATAACCTCTTTAATGTGAACAAGTATGGTATTAACCCTGACTATCTTGCTTGCAGGATTAAACTCATGGCAGTCACCTGGTGAACCAAACGTGTGGATAAGCACCCTACTCCTTTACAATCCAAAATAGGTGGTATATGTCATTTACTGTCAAGAACCATTGGTGAGACTCTTACCTTATCTTAGCATCAATCTTGCCATGTGTATCTCATATACCTCTTCTTAATACACCTCATTCATGCATATCAAATATGAAACCCTTCTGGCCATCGTGCGCCCTCGCCCGTGGATCAACCTGCGCGGTCAGGTCGCGGGGATCGACCTGCCTAGTCAGGTCGCGGGGGTCAAGGGGGCAGCGCCCCTTGCGGGGGTTTCTGGGGGCGGAGCCCCCAGAACAAAATTTAGAAATGTTCAAATGGTTTAGACGTTTCAAATGCATAAACCAAGTGAATCCAATCCCAAAATGCATGGATTTGATATGGACATGAAGCCCTTGAATTATGGACATGTTTCTTTGAGCTAACACTTCATTTTTACCGGTATAGGTGTTTCCGGTCAACCAACACATCTTGGCCGGTCGACCAGATTTGCCAGAGTCTAAAAATTCCAATCTTTGTAGGTAGCGGTCGACCGCCCCTAGGCGTCCGGTCGAACGGTTCTCCCAGAACCGAAAAGATGGAGATTTTGTAAGTTTCGGTCGACCGTCACTATAGGGCCGGTCAACCGGTTTTGCCAGAGCCTAAAAGTTCTGGCTGCAGCAGCTTCCGATCGACCGCCCCATACCTTCCGGTCGACCAGCAGCCCCGAGCCCCCTTTTGTTGACTTCGATTTCAAGCTCGTGGAGAGGAATCTTTCACCCATTTCTTTAATCCCACTGCCCCCAATCTAGGAGGGATTTGTTGATCTGGTCTGGAGGTTGTCCATGGACCATTCAAAGGTTATAAAACATCTCATTGGAGCTAATAACCCTAACCATCCAAGAGGGCTTCAAGTGAGATCAAGAGGAGGCTATCCAAGGAGGAAGGAGAGGGTACTGTAGCTCTGTGAACAGTACCTCATGCAGCAAGATCTTCATCCATCTCCAAGGTGTTTGAAGCCAAATCTGAACCTCCAAGGGAGTGAAGAAGCAAGCAAGCATTCAAGGAAGATCAAGGGGAGACCGTCCAAGGAAGAAGAAGGGAAGAAGCAAGTAAGCAAGCAAGAGATCAAGGGAACACTGCCAAAGGGAGAAAGAATAAGGTTTTCACAACCCATCCAAAGCCATTCAAGCAAAGAAGGAATCAATACAAGATCTGCATCATACATTCAAAAGGAACCCAAATCAGGAGTTCTCTAAACTAAGCCTCATCGTCTTTATGTTTTGGATGTTGTAATTGTGTTCATTATAAACTGCAAGAACTTGTGTGTGTGTGTGGATCGTTGTTGGATCCGTGATCGTATGTGTGTGTGTCGTATTTGATTCGTGTGTGTGCGTGGATCTTCCTAGATCTGCGTTTGTGTGTGGGGGGGTCTTTTAGATCCGTTCTGTCTCGTGTGTGTGGATTGATGCACTTGTGGCAGCGGGTGTTTGTGTTGGTGATCCGCTTGTTGGATCGTGTTGGAGACCTCGTCTCCTTGTGTGTGTGTGTGTGTGTGTTGGGGCGCGTCCCCGTGTGTGTGGGCAGGTGTCGTCCTGTGTGTGTGTTTGGAGCGTCGTCTCCGTTTGGGGATTTATCCCCGAGTGAAGCCTCACCGAGTTTGGTGAGGGGTGGACGTAGGATTGCCGTCGTTGCATCCGAACCACCTTAAAAACCGATGCGCATTGTGTTTTGTATTATGTGGTTTGGTCCTTTTCTTCTACCTCCATTCTACGTGAGTGTTAGTATAATTGCGATTCTGGATTTATCATCGTATATCTTGCATAATCTATATCATCATCCAATTCAGTTTGATAAATCCAATTTGTGAACAAACAGTTTGAACCTCTTGATTAACATTGTATCACATATTTTGAAAATACCAAAAGTTTTCATGAAATTGGTAAACACCGAATTCACCCCCCTCTTGGGTGTCATTGATCGCGGGACTTCAATTGGTATCAGAGTCAAGGCTCTAATTTCATAGATCTAACGATCTAGAGTGATCCAGATCATTGACTACCATGATGTACACCTTAAACTCTCCACCCGTGTTTGATGGTTACAATTTCGATTTGTGGTTAGGAAGGATGTGTAGTCTAGTCAATTCATACGACCCTAAGCTATGGAAGCTTATTTCACATGGTCCTTATGAATTGCCTAAAGATAAAAATGTCTGGACTGCAAATCAAAAACTTAAACATGATCAAAATTGTTTGACTCTAAAATTGCTTATTGCTGCAGTTGATTCTAATCATTTCCCTTTTGTTTCTCGTTGCAGCTCCGCAAAGGAAATATTGGATGGATTAACAGCCTTCAAGGAAGAGCATGAAGACAGCTATCTTGTGGCAGGCACGAGTGAATAAGGGAGTGAACAGTCAAGTGGATCAAGCTCAAAGGTAAATTCTGATTCTGATAATGAAGATGAATTTAGCTATGAAGATTTATTGAATGCATATGATGAGCTTGCTGAAAAATACAAGAAGTTAATATCGGAAAACAAAAAATTGAAAAAGGATGTTGAACAAAATAACTGTAATTCCTCATGCAAAGAATGCTTTACACTTAAAGGAATTAATTGATGGTCATGTGTTTGACATTGAAATTCATAAAGATCAAATTTGTTCCTTGAGAAATGAAAATAAATAGTTGAGAGAGAGAATAGGTTCAATGGACAATGGTCAGACTGAATTTGTCAATGATAAGAAACTTAAAAAAGAAAATGAGAAACTGAAAGAATTGAATAAAGCCATTTCTGAAAGATTGCTTGTTTTTGAAAAAGGAAAATCTGTGAATATTGATGAATCTAAAAAAGTGCATGCTTTGTTGCAAGAAATAGAAAGTCATAAAATCATCAATGCTACTCTACATGAACAAGTCAATTCGTGTGAAAAGAAGATGGTTTCCTGTAAATTGCATGTTGCATCTCTTGAATCTGAAATCCTTGATTTAAATGCTTCACTGTCTAGATTTGTGAGTGGTCAAGAAAATTTAGATAAATTATTGGGGGTGAAAGTGAACTTTCAAAGAGAAGGGCCGGGGTTTAATCCTGTGAACAAAAAGAAGTTTGAAAATAAAGTTTATATATCTTTTGAGCATAATTCAAGCATTGCCAGCACATTAAATGGGTCCCCAAATCAATCTTCTTCACAGACAATAGAAATATCAAATGAAAATCTGAAAAAGAAAAATCATGTTGCACACACACATGCATCCACAAAGAAAATCAACTTGCATCAAAAATCCCAAAATGCTACTAGCACACCCATGCATGTTAAACATATTTCTGCCACACACACACCACCACCTAGAAAGAAACTCTCATGTTTTTACTATGGTAAATCTAGACATGCCATGCATGATTGTTTCATTATGAAGAATGATGATTTGAGAGCATGTAGAAACCAAGCTGTTTTGAAAAATGCAAAGAGATTTTTCACCACAAAATCTTCCATGCATTGCAACCACTGTGGTAAAAGGGGTCATACAACTTCACATTGCTGATAATTATTGAAGAGAAAGAACTCCCACTCAACACATCATGCTCACACACATAAATCAGTAGAACCAATGAGAAGGAAAAATATGACGTCACGTGCTTCCCCCCATCACTTTGGCAAATCTGGGAATATTAAGCATGATTATTTTCTCATGAAAAATAATGACTTGAATGTTGTTAAAAATTGGAAATTGCATGCCAAAGTTGCTGCTAACCCATAAGGACCCAAAAGGATTTGGGTACCTAAGTATGTCAAATGAGAAATCTGTTTTGCAGGTGTGCCATGGGAGTGTAAAGTATGAAATCTGTTCTCATCAAGAAGATAAGGCACACGAGTCAAGTGACTCAAGCAAAGTTATAAGAAAAACTAAAAATAAAATCTGAACACTCAGGTGATATCCCTCTCACTTTCTTCAGTAATTGTGTCATGGTTTGATTCATATTGTGCTGAATATTCTTGTGATAATGCACATGTCTGTACATGCATTCCATCCATAGTTGTTTGCATATATGTGTGTATATCACTTGTCGTATAGCATCTTGTTGTGAGAGAGCTTAAAGATTTTTCAGATCATGTTTTCACTACATATATTAAGTTTGCATACACTTTCATACTCTGTCATGCATAAGTTGAATGTTGTGAATTCATGTGATAATGCATAGCAATCCTCCTACCTTCTCCACCCTTGACTATAGTATATCAAATGGTGACATGTGGAAGGGCAAGTTTCACCTATCTGAAAACTATCACTACGCGTGAGGTGATCTTCAGATCTAAGTTCTCCGCCCGGTACTATGAGTCAATTAGTTACAGGCTGCACATGGCATTAGGATGTTAATGAACATCTTGCTTTCATGCACACACAAAGGGGGAGCAACCACATTCGTCATATGAACTTAATGCTTAGATTCACATATGAGTCATGCATTGCATCTAGAGCTATCTAGGAAATGTCAATTGTTAAATGAATTTGTCATGTCATTGTTAATAAATTTGAATCGAAATTGACAAATCAACTCTGTTTGCTCCTGGATGCAGATTATACTCCCAAAATCTAAATGATGATGGGCCAGTCATGACCAAGCTTGAATCAACTAGAAGAATACCTTGCAAGGATGAAAATGATGAGAACCCTCTCAAGTTGCTACAAGAAGATGCGCTACTTTGTGTAGAACAACCTCCAGGATCGACCACAAGGTGGTGAAAGTTCTGTACGAACTAAAACGAGTACCCAAGGCATGGTATGAAAGGCTCGCATTTTCTTGATTGAGAATGGGTTCAATAGGTGGAAGACCTGGAAGATGACGGATGCTCAAGCCACAAGTATTGGAAATTAACTTCTGAACTCTGTTTGAAAAACTCATATTTGTCTTAACCATATTTCCATAAATGAAGATAAAAAAAATTGATTTTGTTACTAGAATGCATATCCATTTTCATGCATAAACATTGTTGATGAATCTTGACATTTGCATGTGGGAGATTATGGAATGCACCTCACAACAGGTCTGCTGAACTCAGGTATATATTCTAAAAACCTGACATGTTGTTGCCCCAGTATGATGTGATGAATTCGTTGAATCAAATTAAAGATCTTGAAAAATGTGTGTGAAGTGTTTGGCTATTGAATATCTCTTAACTTGAATTGCATGATCACACCTGAATTGAACTGCATATCTGGTATATTAAATTGCATCTGTGGAAGAGTGGATTATATGCACTTGGAAGCATTCCCTATGCATTGAGTTGGGTCTTCGGACTAAAATCTCCGCCTTGCACCAGATCCTAAAAATTGTGATTGGTGGGGTTATGAATGAATCCTTAAGCTGAGTTCTTTAAATTGAAAATATATTTTTGCTCATGATTCAAACATTTGGCTTGTGAATGTTTTCTAATTTCAAAACTTGTGAAAGATTTCTGAAAATCTGATTTTGAATAATTCTGAAAATTGGGTTGCATTGTTTAATTGTGATCATGTATGCAGCCTCATTCATAAAGATCATGTCAGAAAAAGATGTTTGTTTGATCCATTAATTGAATGTGAATAGTCTCATGTGGAAGTTGTCACATTGGATTAGAATCAAAGCTCTCATCTTACTTTTGCATCCTGTTTGTCATTCTCATCTTGCATACATGCATGCATCATAAGGTGCTTTTAGATCATGCAAATGAAAATCAAAAGTCTGAATCACTTTGCACATTGCATCACATTCTTATATGCTCATACGTTGTATTGCATTGGAACTCATGCATTAGTCGCACTTAGTTCATTCAGTTGGCATCCATTCAATTGGTATCATGTTGTTCATTCAATTGGTATCAAATTGACATCACATTGTTCACATGCATGTCATAGTGCATTTGCATAAACTCCCAATGTGTGCTTGCTTGCTATTATATGTTATTCACCCCCATCCTTGAAACTTCTATGACCTTATATCTTCTTGATAAATAATGCTGCATTTGAGTCATTATTGGAGTGTTTCATGTCGTACACTCTGGGGGAGTTTATATTTCATAAGTGCATCTATTTAGGGGGAGTTGCACTGTTGTGTTTTCATGATATTTTTGGTATACATACTGAATCAAATTCACACACTTCATGTACAAAATGTAAAAATGAGTGTTAATGATAAGGATATATGAATTTCTTTTCAACACTCTCGAGATGTTAAACTTGATGCATGTATGTTGAAGAGACAGTTGAGGAAAAAGCTGCTTACCTATCCTGTTTAAAAATTTGAGTTGAAAATGAAAGGCAGAGCAATGCTAAGTATCACTGAGTAAATTGGGCACATGTCACCTGAGACGTGATGTGGTTTATTTCTGAAAAGTGTTGACTAAAGTACCTCTGCTCAAGTGAGGTGAAATGGTTCAGTATTCAGAGTAACCGGGGATTCTGGCATGAGCTCCATGCGTCTACTCGCGTAAAAATGAATTATTTGAACCTGATCACTCTTGAAAAATTCTGACTATCATGTGATACTGGTTTAGTTGAAAAACATTGGTGAAAACTCACTGTGGTAGAGCGAAGCCTCCAATACGCTGTTCTCAAAATTGAAGTGCAGTCTGTAAAATGTCTCCTTGTGTTAATCTGAAAATCTAATATCCATATTACAACTATCATTTTTCATGTTACTCACTTACACATCTGGAAATTTGATTTAATATGTATTCAGAAAGTTGATTGACTGCATTAGTAATTGCATGATTCTCCTATATGATTGCACAACCTCCCATGTGCTACACATGTGCATTCCGATTGTCATGACCCTCATGCACCCTTCCTATACTTATACCCTCTTATATGCGTACGGGGGAGATGTGTTGCATGTACATATATGTATTTGTTTGCTTGTACATCTCATATGGCATCACTTGCATGTGTTGCATTTCATGCATTTCAAACTAAAATATAAAAATCAGAAAATTTGAAAATCAAGAAAATCTTTTTGATATGTCCTCCTGCTCTTGCTTGTTGTGAAAATCTGACATGGGATCTAGATTTCGAATGCTATTATGCTGAAGACCTCATCTTATGAACATCTTCCTCTTCTGGTTCATATCCTTGAGGCCCATCATTACATTCAATTGGTATCAATACATGCTTGATTGAATTTGCTTTGGATGATATCATATTGACTTGTGAGACTAATCACCAATTGATCTCATCTGATTGGAATCATGTTACTTTGTTCGTCCATGATTTGCCCTTGCTTCTTCCGATTTGATAAGATGGGCTATTACTGTTTCAAAGGGAGATAAGCTTGTGCTTCCTAATTTGGCTTCTTCCACCTTGTTGGTATTGTTGATCATGTCATAGGGGGAGAAAGATCTGCATTATCCCACTTTTTGATTATGTCAAAGATGGAGAAAAATTGATGATTATGTATGACAAGGGGAGAAGAATATCTCTGCCATTCTATTGTATCATCATTAAGTTTGTCATGATCACTAAGTTTGTCATCATCAAAAAGGGGGAGATTGTTGAGTTATGGTTTTGATGATAACTAAACTTAATGTGTGATTAAGTGATGATAACTAAACTTGTGGTTGATTGCTCATGCTCTTATTATCTATGTATGGTTGAGATGGCAAATGGGAACGGTTACATGGTCTTGATCCTTGGTTTACATATGTTGGTTTTACAAGAGGCAAGAGGTTTCATAACCTCTTTAATGTGAACGAGTATGGTATTAACCCTGACTATCTTGCTTGCCGGATTAAACTAATGACAGTCACCTGGTGAACCAAATGTGTGGATAAGCACCCTACTCCTTTACAATCCAAAACAGGTGGTATATGTCATTTACTGTCAAGAACCATTGGTGAGACTTTTACCTTGTCATAGCATCAATCTCGCCATGTTTATCTCATATACCTCTCCTTAATACACCTCATTCATGCATATCAAACATGAAACCCTTCTGGCCATCGTGCGCCCTCGCCCGTGGATCAACCTGCACAGTCAGGTCGCGGGGATCGACCTGGGAACAAAATTTAGAAATGCTCAAATGGTTTAGACATTTCAAATGCATAAACCAAGTGAATCTAATCTCAAAATGCATGGATTTGATATGGACATGAAGCCCTTGAATTATGGACATGTTTCTTTGAGCTAACACTTCATTTTTGTAGGTATAGGTGTTTCCGGTCGACCAACACATCTTGGCCGGTCGACCAGATTTGCCATAGTCTAAAAATTCCAATCTTTGTAGGTAGCGGTCGACCGCCCCTCGGCGTCCGGTCGACCGGTTCTCCAAGAACTAAAAAGATGGAGATTTTGTAGGTTTCGGTCGACCGCCACTATAGGGTTGGTCGACCGATTTTGCCAGAGCCTAAAAGTTCTGGCTGCAGCAGGTTCCGATCGACCGCCCCATACCTTCCGATCGACCACTAGCCCCGAGCCCCCTTTTGTTGACTTCGATTTCAAGTTCGTGGAGAGGAATCTTTCACCCATTTCTTTAATCCCACTGCCCCCAATCTAGGAGGGATTTATGGATCTGGTCTGGAGGTTGTCCATGGACCATTCAAAGGTTATAAAACATCTCATTGGAGCCAATAACCCTAACCATCCAAGAGGGCTTCAAGTGAGATCAAGAGGAGGCTATCCAAGGAGGAAGGAGAGGGTACTGTAGCTCCGTGAACAGTACCTCGTGCAGCAAGATCTTCATCCATCTCCAAGGTGTTTGAAGCCAAATCTGAAGCTAGCAACCTCCATGGGAGTGAAGAAGCAAGCAAGCATTCAAGGAAGATCAAGGGGAGACCGTCCAAGGAAGAAGAAGGGAAGAAGCAAGTAAGCAAGCAAGAGATCAAGGGAACACTGCCAAAGGGAGAAAGAATAAGGTTTTCATAACCCATCCAAAGCCATTCAAGCAAAGAAGGAATCAACACAAGATCTGCATCATACATTCAAAAGGAACCCAAATCAGGAGTTCTCTAAACTAAGCCTCATCGTCTTTATGTTTTGGATGTTGTAATTGTGTTCATCATAAACTACAAGAACTTGTGTGTGTGTGGATCGTTGTTGGATCCGTGATCATTTGTGTGTGTGTCGTATTTGATTCGTGTGTATGCGTGGATATTCCTAGATCTGTGTTTATGTGTGTGGGGGTCTTTTAGATCCGTTCTGTCTCGTGTGTGTGGATTGCTACACTTGTGGCAGCGGGTGTTTGTGTTGGTGATCCGCTTGTTGGATCGTGTTGGAGACCTCATCTCCGTGTGTGTGTGGGCAGGTGTTGACCTGCGTGTGTGTTTGGAGCGTCGTCTCCGTTTGGGGAATTTATCCTCGAGTGAAGCCTCACCGAGTTTGGTGAGGGGTGGACGTAGGATTGCCGTCGTTGCATCCGAACCACCTTAAAAACCGCTGTGCATTGTGTTTTGTATTATGTGGTTTTGTCCTTTTCTTCTACCTCCATTCTACGTGAGTGTTAGTATAATTGCGATTCTGGATTTATCCTCGTATATCTTGCATAATCTATATCATCATCCAATTCAGTTTGATAAATCCAATTTGTGAACAAACAATTTTGAACCTCTTGATTAACATTGTATCACATATTTTGAAAAGGCCAAAAGTTTTCGTAAAATTGGTAAACACCCAATTCACCCCTCTCTTGGGTGTCATTGATCGCAGGACTTCAGATACTGTACAATCACTAGTGGAAGATAAACTCCAAACATCTTTGTCCCTGAACTGAGATAATCTAACATGGTGAAGAGCAGTACAGATATCCATCAGAAGAAATCTGTCTAGTAAACTGTAGAGATCAGCATTAGATTGGGAGTAGAATTCTTGGACAGAAATATTAGAACATTGATTCAAGTCAACTGGAACATAAGAGGCCAATGGTTGATTGGCAATCCAGATATCATTCCAGAAGCTGGTTGAAGTGCCATCACCCACAATTATGAGCTCGTGTTTAATGAGTAAGTCTTTAGCTTGTAACCAGCTTTTCCTAGCAAAACCCTTCATATTTCTGAATTGGACAGCTGAAAGATGACAACCCCGAATGTATTTAGCTCTAAAGTACTCAGCCCAAAGAGAATCTGAGTGAAGTGCTTTCCAAAGCATTTTAACTCTCATAGCAGTCTCCATATGCTGAAGAGACATCACACCTAGCCCACCCTGAGAGGTAGGCTTACAGATTGATAACCAGGATTTCCAATGCCTCTTATTGCCTTTATCTGATGACCCCCAGAAAAAATTGGCAAGGCTTCTCTCCAAGGATTAGTGAATACCGACATGATAGGGTGAGGAAGCCAGGAAATAAATGGGGACAGTAGACAAGACATACTTAATAAGACAAAGCTTTGTACCTAGAGTTAAAAACTTGCACAGCCAACCATTAATCCGCTTCTGAATAGAGGATAGTATACCAGCAAAATGCACTTTTTTCCTCCCACCAATAGTCAATGGAAAGCCCAAAAATTTATGAGGAAAGGAGTGGAAAGAGAAACATGTAATATCCTGAATTTTATTTGAGACCGAGTCTTTGACATTGGGATGGATAAAGAAGCCACTCTTACCAATACTAATCAATTGACCCGAAGCCTGCTCAAATACCTTAAGATGCTGAAATAAGTTCCTGACAGAGATAGTAGAGGCTTTGGCAAAGATGAGGGTATCATCTGCAAAAAGCAGATGGGAGATAATGGGACAACCCCCAGGGCCCATGAACCAATCAATCTTTCCAATAGTATAAGCATGATGTAAATATCTACTAAGTGCTTCCTTAGCAATTATGAACATGGAGGGAGCAATGAGATCCCCTTTGTAGTGCCCCAGAATTTTATATAAATAATTTTCTAGAATTTATAAAGGCCTAAATATATTAAGAAATAGATTTTGAGACTAATAAGTCATTATAAGGCCCAATTAGGTTAAATAATTAACCAAGCCTATTTGCACATCAACTAAAAGGTTTAAGGCCCAAAACCATTAAGTTTGGCCCATGTTCTAGAAGGTTATTTAGCTTATTTACGGACTTTAAGATAGAGACTAATTATCTAAGATAATTATATGGATAAATGAATAAAAAATTTTATTTATTTGAAACTCTATATACGTTGACTGTAATGGTATATCGCGAGACCGTCACATTCACCTAACGCGCCTACGTTCGACCGTTACACTCTGCAGATTCCGTAAGAGGAAGAACTTATAAAAAGATGGAAACTTGATGATCTTATCTACTAGGGATCAACGTGGGAAGAGTTATAACATTACTAAGGACTCTTAGAGAACAAGTTTTAACAAATTAAAGACTCTAGAATCGATCTAATCTTCAAACCCTAGCCAAAACCCTATAAATAGGACCTAGTTCTGATCTACGCGACCCTTACTTTTGCTCGCGTGGAATCAAGGTAAGGAGTCGTAATATCGGATAAGTTCTTTAGAAGTATTTGTTTGCAATACTTTAGACTAACTCCTCTCCAAATTTCACATCTTTAGGTCAAGAGGTCGTGGAGTTAGAGCCCAAGGAAGTCGCTGAAAAGTCACAGGAAGAAGGGAACTAGGGCTCAGTGTTCAGACCATAATTAGAAGTTTTAAAGCCTAGACAAGAGGTAGGTTATCTCATGAACGTAGAAAATAACTTTATAGGACTAAAAGCCCTCTGATTTGATTGAATTTCATGCATGGTAGATCATCAATTTCATGTTTTTACTAGTTCTATGCATTACATGCATCTCTTAGACCTAATTGGAAATTTTAAAAGATGTATCTTGTCTATTTTCACTTGAACCCATGCATAAAGATAGCCTATACGTCGTTATCATGCCTAGTATAGACATGGTATTTGATTTAGACATGATGTGAGTTGATCTCTTGGGTTTCATATCATTCTCTGTCAGCAGATACTGTAACGCACCATAGTAGGACCGTCACACTCAAGTAACGGCCATACGATGGACCGTCACAGTCCCTGATTGCCTATTGATTTCTCTGTTGACTCTAACGCATCTATGCAGGAGCGTTACGTTACTGTAACGGCTGTTCGATAGACCGTCACACTACTGTGACGCACCACTTATAGACCGTCAGAAGCCCTGTGTTCTGTCAACCCTAGACAGAATAAGATTCGTCAATCTTACTTATTATTAAGCCTAGTTGATTAAAGTTTTCACCTGATTATGTGAATTTAAGGTTATTTTAATTATTCATAATAGGGGTTGCATGATTTTAGGAACTTAATGGTATTTTAAGTTATGTTAGTTTCATAAGCCAAAATTCTATAGTCTTGTATTCTAAATCATGATTCTTTTAACTATTGTATTGTCAGAGTTTTTATCATGATTTTCATGTTGATACTTGTATCTCTCTATGAATAGAGTCATTTCTATAAGTACATGGCACATACTCCGGTATGTTGACCATTAGTTCACATTTTTCACTATAGGAACATATTCTTGGACATGAGGACCTCTCTATTGGATATTCCTTCCAATGGACTAGGAAATCTTATTTCAAGGCCTCCGTAATTCTCCGCGAGCCTGGGATTCCCACTAGGACATCGAGTTGGTTGTACCATTAAAACTCATTAACTAGAATGCACTATCGTTGTTTTCTGATTCTAGTAATGTAACGGCCTTACATTGGACCGTCAGGCTCACGTAACGGCCCATTGCATGACCGTCACATTTCTCTGGGTCTATTTTATCTTTCTGGACTCGGATCACTGTAACGGCCCACTACTGGAGCGTCACAGGATGTAACGGCCCAGTAGATGACCGTCACACAGCTTGTATATGTTAAGCCAAGGTTTGACCAAAGGGTTGATTTTCTAAGGTTCTAGATGGACAAATGATAATCTAGAACTTATCATATTGATCAAGGAACTTAATATGATGAATGAAAAAAATAAAGAATGTACTATTATGCTGCCGATTTATTTCCATAAGCATAGCATTGTGTAAGTCATTCTTGATCTCATATATTCAAGTTGAAGCGTTCATTCATTGATTTTCATTATTTGGAATTGATATATTCTTGGCCATACTTTACTGTTACATGCGTGGAAGTAGGTTAATTTATACCTGAAGATGCGATCGAACACTGATTGTGTTCAAGGGCTCTATGCTAGTCCCCTCGGCTGATTGCCGGAAACATACTATTTTATAAACCAGGGGGTATGATGCTACTGGCATCGCATTGCGCTGGGAGTACTATTTTTATAAATAAGTGAAGATCCACGACACGACATGACATTCTTGTACATGACTTTCTTGCTTGATATTCCACAGAAATTCATGAAGCACTTGCTCATAAGCATAAGATGCTAAAGTGTTGATTATGTGGCTTGCTAGTACATTCTCGATATATTCTTGTTCATGAAAGGCCAATATCATGTTCTTGTTCTATTCTTGCTAGTTCATTCTTGTTCTCATTCCATCTTATATGATTGTCCTGTTACTTTGGTTTAATCGCGTGATCATCGCATTGCATGATTTTGCCTTATTTCTCTAGAGCTAAAATGTTAATTACTTTAATAGTGCCTTCATGTTGATGCGAAGATACCTACTGGGTAAGTGTGCTCATTACCTATTTCTGATCTTTTTCAGGAGATGGAAGTGGTTCGGATTCGGATTTGGATTATTCAAGTAGCGGATCCGAGAGTGATTAAAGATGAGCGAAGACTTAGGAAGTCTATAATGTCTAGATTGAGTCAATGTAATTTTCCTATTTCTTGAGTCTAATAGAATGAAAGATGATGGAAATTGAATTAGTGGTTGTACTTGAGTTAGTAATGAAATAAAGTTAAAGTTTTGAATATATATTGTGTAATTGCATTTGTGTGTGTGATTGTATTGCCCTCTGATCGTTCTTGCTTGCAAGAGGCTTACCATGCCGGTTGTTCGCGCTCCCCGAGCGAGTCTTCCGCTATAATAAAGGCTCGGGGCGTGACAGTTAAGTTAGTATCAGAGCCTAAGTCTCAGGACTTAGGGAAAGGAATCATGTCATATGATAAGTCCAAGGTTTAAGGACCCCTACCTATGAACTAAGGAAGATATTCCATACCCATGTGAGGATTGGGTAGAGCCCGGGATAAGATAATTAATTAGCTTTAAGGTTGATTTTCATGAGAAATAACAAGTTGTTAATTTTCTCTCTTAGGTACCCTATTTTACAAATGGCTCATCGCGTAGATTGGGACGGTATGCAACAAACAGTTGCCGGCCTCACTCAGGCATTGCAAACTATAGCACAAGGTGATGCAGGGGCAAGGGCTGGTGACCTACATCGTAACTTCCGGAGTCTAAATCCTCCGCGATTCTATGGATCTTCAAATCCTGATGAGGTAGAAAATTGGATCGATGAGATGAATAGGATATTCGATGTTATTCAATGCACTGATCAGGAGAAGGTGCGTCTAGCAACATTTCAACTAAATAAAGATGCCCGTACATGGTGGAAGTCGGTTCCGGCACCTCCGGCCGATGCACCTCATACATGGGACAGTTTTCTTACTTTATTCCGTACCAAGTATTTTTTCGAGCATGTAAAGGAAAGGAAGGCCATGGAGTTTGCCTCCCTTCGTCAAGGGATGATGTCGGTGGCAGAATATGAGCTGCAGTTTTCAAGACTAGCACCATATGCACCACACCTTATTAGCACAGAATTATTAAAAGTAAATCGATTTATGGACGGATTACGGCCCGGTTTCATTCAGCAACTTGGGACATAGAATATCCGCACTTATGCGGAGATGGTTCAAAGGGCATATCTATGCGAGAGGACCTTAGAGAAGGTCGAAAAGTTGAAAGGAAAAGGAGAAGAATCTAGCCGATGATCTGATAGGCATTATAAGAAAGAGAAGTTTAGCATCACGGAGCCATACAAAAGTCGTGACAGCAAGAAAAGATCAAGGAGCAGGAACGGTGGAAGTTCCCAGAAGAATAATAAAAAGGTTAAGGAAGAGAAGGAGCAAGTTGCCTCGGTATGCACTTTTTACGAGAAATTCGGCCACTCGGTTGAAGAATGCTGGAAGCGCCTCGGTGCTTGTTTACGTTGTGGAAGTAGGGAGCATCGTGTGCCAGATTGCCCCCTTATGAAAGATCAATCAGCTAATGGAGGACGTAGGAGGTAGGCTCGCCTCAATGCCGTTCTAGACGAAGAGGAAGCGCCCAGGGATGATGGGCTTATGGAAGGTACTCTTCAAATTTGTTCTCGTCCTGCATTTGTGCTATTTGATACTGGTGCCTCTCATTCTTTTATTTCCACTACCTTTTCAAAAACGTTGTCAATTGCATCAGTCCCTTACCTTCAGACCTTGCTATTACTACACCTTTAGGATCTAGAACCATGCTTCCTAATAGCGAAGTGATAGTAGAAGGTCACAATCTCCCACCAAATCTCGTGTGCCTTGACATGAAAGGTTATGATGCCATCTTAGGGGTGGATTGGTTTGTAGACCATGATGCTCATATCAATTACCGAAATAGGATTATATCTTTTCGAAAGCCTGGTCTTCTAAGATTTTCTTTTCTTGGCATCAAATACAAGAAACATCATACCATTATATCTTCTCTTCATGCTTGCAAGCTGGTGCGGACACCAGGGCGATCACGTGACACGTCGGCGAACCGACGGTGCCATACGCGGAGCGCCAAGTGGACTACATCGTCTTCCCATCGAATTGGGGATAATTTGGCTTCCATTTGGACACTTTTAGCATTAAATTTGGGCTTGTATTAAAGATTATACATGGGTTTTCATATTGGGCTGGTTGCTAGACCCCTAAAAGGCCAAGTGGTTAAAGGCCCTTAAGCTTTCCTTAAGAAAGGAAAGGCCTTGAACCAATATAAAGAACCCATTAGCCTAGTAAGGCCCAATTGGGCTCCCTTCCTATATGGGCTCTCTAAATGGGAGAGGCCTTATACAAGCATGGGCTTCACTCATGGGTTTACAAGGTTGGAAGGGGCCTTAAGCAAGAGGAGGAGAATGGGCTGGCCATGAGCCAAAGTGGCCCATTCAAGGCCCATTGAAGGGGGCGCCCCCTTCCTTGGCTTATTAGGCTAGAAAATTCTTATTTTTCTTCTTTCTTCTCTCTATTTACCACATGGGAGGCTAGAAAGGCTGCTGGTCAATTTTCCAATGGCTGCCACCTCACATTTTACAAAAAAAATCAAAGTTAGGTGAGCCACCATTGTCCCTTGTCCCCCCCCCCCCCCGTTCACTATCACATTGTAATGGCACCCTTCCCCCTCTCTCATTGTGTATCCCACGCAGCCCCCTCCCCTCCATTGCCTATTTAAAGGCTTGTACAATGTGTGTTTAAGGATTTCATGAAAATATTTTGTGAGAAATTACCTTAAGTGAGTGATTCACTTCTCCTTCTTTGGGTGTGACTCCCAACCCTATCCTGTGACTGGATAGCATTCAGGTCGTGAGACTCGACCCTCTACCCCCCTCTTCCTCTTATCTTCTAGTTCCACCTGATTTATCCCTGATACTACTACGAGTTAGCAAGGATTCAGCGCTACTTTCGTGTCGATCCGAGTTCGGGAGCGCCGGTGGCGATTTTCCTCGTGGCGGCGCGCAGATCTGTCCCAGAGTGCAGTCCAGATCTGAAGATGTCTATGTATTAATTCTTGGAGCCCACCCCAACGCCATATGTAGTTACTTTCTAAAGAGAAATCGTAGTATTTCAAGTCCTCTTCGCGTTGCCACTAGTTTTGCCTCGATCCGTGACTGGTGCTGATCGTGCCGACAGATCTCGTAGGATCACGCTGGCTGGTCTGAGCAGGTCCGGCTGAGATCTGAGTCCACTTTCAGAGCCTGCCCCACCTTCATCCGGCCAAGATCCGTGTGAGAGGTCTTCAGAGTATTTCTTCCTCAGGGCGTCGCCGACGTTCTCCCACAAAGAACGCCCCAATCCGACATCAGCAACCATTATTTCATATTTTTACGGTGTCTCTGTGCAGTTCTATGAGCATAAAACTAGAACCATAGAAGTTTCATCGCTGCGCCCAGATCTGAAAGCATCTGATCGCGCCCTTCGGAGTGAAGATACTACATCCAGTCGCCGACATTCTCCAACAAACGGCGCTCCGATCGGGCGTCAGATCTGGTTGTACCAACCTCCGCAAGCTCGCTGCACAGGGTGACCAGCGCGGGCAGAACCGGGTCGGCTTCCCGTCGGCGTACCCGAGCGGCTCCGGCACGCGTTCCTCGCCTCCTGCGAGTGTGGCCCGTCAACCCGGGTTCCAGCAACCCCAACATTGGCATTTTTAGCCCTATACCTCCCTGCATGGAGTGGACAAATATTTCTGAAAGTGTAATCTTATTGCATTTGTATATCGGGGTTGTTCGGAAATCGGCCGGGAATCTTCCCCACGCCTAGGCGTGGAGGTACGTGCTCGTTCCGACCCTCACATTTGCTGTTTAGTATACTTTCTATATTGCTGCGTTTGTGAGATTAGGGCCGTTAGCCAGTTCAAATTCATCGCGATTGTGAGTTGTGAGCGCCCGTTCCGTGGCTCCAATCGAGCACCGAGCGCGAATTAGCACCCTAGGCGACGGTGGTTTCTTAATCGCCATGATCCCCACGTTTCCCTCGCAAGGGATGATCGTCGGGCTCAAGAGAGTCGCTGTTGAGAGACGTCTCCACCCGGAGAATACCACGGTGGTCAGCTGCCCGGCTTGCCTTAGTGTGCTAGTGCTGGTCGCACATCGAGTCGGTCGTATGTCTTAGCCCGAGTCGGTCATCCGTCCCGCATCAAATTGGTATCAGAGCGTCGTTCAAGTCTAGGGTCATTTAAGTCCAAGGTTGCATTTGCATTCCTCTACTCGGTATATCAAAAGGTGCGACACGAACGTTAGGCTACGCCTAGCGGGAAGGCCGCACACTTGCACGAGTGATCTTCGGATCGCTTAGCTCCGCCGCGTACCGAATAGTGGGTTAAGTCTAGGTTCCTAGTTAGTGCATTCCCACATAGTCATGTCTAGCATGTAGTTCCGCCGAATTCACATGGAATCCCCATCACCCGGGCAAAATGGCCGTTGGTCCACCCATGGGCTTGGCAACCATCCTCTCCCCTTCCGTAGGCCCGAAGCCTCTGATTTTTATGGCTCTAATGATCCGGGCGACTACCTCAATTGGGAGGCCGCGATGGACAAATAATTTTGAATGTTACACCATGTCCGATGCCATGCAAGTTAGTTTTGCCCGAGAGAGGCTTGTCCACAAAGCCGCCTGGAAATAGGAGAGCATTGAGCGCATGAGAGAGGTTAGGAGGCAAAGGCCCATCGAGTCGTGACATGAGATGAAGGACGAACTTAGGAAGGTCTACCTACCCGGCCCGGTCACCTCCAACCGACCCCACCCAATCACATCCACCCAAGTGGGCCATAATCGGAGGCAACGCGCCGCGCATGTAGAAGAGCCGAGGTCCACGACTAAGCTGAGTTCATATGGGAGAGTCCACCACATTACTCCTACTCCAAACCCCACCATTGCCGAACTCTTCCAACTCATTTTGGATAAAGTGGATAGGAAGTGTGCTTATATCGAGTCCCTGCTTCCCCCTTGCCTACCTCCTAGCCAGGGAGGAACCAAACACGAACCTAAGGAGGTAACAGCCGGTAGTCCCAATATGGTGCCATCTATGGTTCCATCCCACGATCCCCTCCCCATCAGAGTGGATCCTCGTTCCCCACCCACGAGAGCCCCTTTGCCTATACCCCCTGTCCGTCAGGAGGATAAGGGTAAGGATGCACTTATCAAGGAGCGTAGTGGTTCACGATAGCAGTGTTATCGCTGCCTGGGATTCGGCCACTTTGCAGGACAGTGTCCCACTCGAACATCTCGAGCTCTAGGGGACAAAAGGGTTGGAGAAGCCTCACTCTCCGATCTTTATTTGGAGCCTTCTCAGCCAGAGCTACCCGTGTTTCTAAGGGGAAAGCTACTCATAGCCGAGCCACTCTTTAGCTGGCTTAAGATAGGTTTGGTCCCATCTCCCCTCCCATCTATGGACCCTATCCTACCTCTGGTGCCAATCCATTCATTCACGCCACTTTTCAGTCTAGCCACCGTGTGGATACATTGGATGAGCTTCTTAAAGGGTTAGACCGGCAACTAACTTTTATGCACTTGTTGGCTCCAGGCTTTGACCAACCTATAGGTCGTAGCTTCACACATCCATCCTTAGGGTCTATCACCTCCGTGTACACTGTGTGCCATATCACCATGGAGGTTCTTTTACTCCTCCCCTTACCGGCCGAGCCTGACTTCACTCCTTTTATCCCGAGGGAGGAGCCCTATCTACTATACACAGTCCCATCTACGTCGATGGATGAAGGTGACCATCAACACCTTCTAGAATTTCACACATGGGACCTTGAGATGAGGGAATCCATATCGAGGGGCCACACATTCTTTGATCCCTTCGATCCCTTTCTTCATGGGCCCTTTGGCCCACAACCTCCACTCCACCTCTTTGAGGAAGTCCACTTTCAGATCCCTTTCCCACGGGTCGGGCCACCTACGCCCACCAAGCCCGATACACCTACATCCGGCCCTCCTAGCCCTCCCAAGTCTCCCAAATCCAATGGGCTGCCGCATGCTAGGGACAAAGTAGGATGTCTAGGAGTCCCACTTTTCGCCAACCACCGGTTGCCACTAGTGTATACGGGGCACATGTTCGGGTGTCCTGGTCCACCATTGCATATGCATAGTCTGCATAACCATAGGTTTATCTAAGTTCAAGTGTGTGTGTTTGTTTCTATGGTTTGTTTTCTTTCATCTAGTTTGCATTAAGTCGTGTCAATAAAAGGCCAGCCATGCACACATAAGGAGTTAGCCGATGCATGCTACATATCCGTGGATTCAAAGGGAGAGTACGTCTAGATCAGGGTCATACCTGATTGGTTTCCTCCCGGAGACCGAAAGCCACTCTAAGTCCACGATCCCCACCCTTTCCGGGTCAAGAAACAAGTGGGTCCGAATGCGTACTATATTGAACTATCGGGTGACTATGGTGTCAGTTCGACGTTCCATGTTTCAGATCTGGTAGCATATTGGAACCCGCGGTGATCCCTAGTGAGCTTTGGGCTGTCTCCTTCTATTGTGAGTGATACACCACCCGAGAGTCCACCTCTTCCAGCCTCAACGCATGCATATAGATTGTATACTGGATGAGCAGGTGATCACCACAAGGAACGGCGCATATCTACACGACCTAGTGCGTTGGCGAGGATGCCCCAACGATGACCAACGCCTTGATCACATGCGGAAAGTTCAAGATTCAAGACCCTTACTCGACGGGGTCGAGTTCCTCTCACCCCGGGAGAATTGGTGCGGACAACAGGGCGATCACGTGACACGTCGGCGAACCGACGGTGCCATACGCGGAGCGCCAAGTGGACTACATCGGCTTCCCATCGAATTGGGGATAATTTGGCTTCCATTTGGACACTTTTAGCATTAAATTTGGGCTTGTATTGAAGATTATACATGGGTTTTCATATTGGGCTGGTTGCTAGACTCTTAAAAGGCCAAGTGGTTAAAGGCCCTTAAGCTTTCCTTAAGAAAGGAAAGGCCTTGGACCAATATAAAGAACCCATTAGCCTAGTAAGGCCCAATTGGGCTCCCTTCCTATATGGGCTCTCTAAATGGGAGAGGCCTTATACAAGCATGGGCTTCACTCATGGGTTTACAAGTTTGGAAGGGGCCTTAAGCAAGAGGAGGAGAATGGGCTGGCCATGAGCCAAAGTGGCCCATTCAAGGCCCATTGAAGGGGACGCCCCCTTCCTTGGCTTATTAGGCTAGAAAATTCTTATTTTTCTTCTTTCTTCTCTCTATTTACCACATGGGAGGCTAGAAAGGCTGCTGGTCAATTTTCCAATGGCTGCCACCTCACATTTTACAAAAAAAAATCAAAGTTAGGTGAGCCACCATTGCCCCTTGTCCCCCCCTTTCACTATCACATTGTAATGGCACCCTTCCCCCTCTCTCATTGTGTATCCCACGCAGCCCCCTCCCCTCCATTGCCTATTTAAAGGCTTGTACAATGTGTGTTTAAGGATTTGATGAAAATATTTTGTGAGAAATTGCTTTAAGTGAGTGATTCACTTCTCCTTCTTTGGGTGTGACTCCCAACCCTCTCCTGTGACTGGACAGCATTCAGGTCGTGAGACTCAACCATCTACCCCCCTCTTCTCTTATCTTCTAGTTCCACCTGATTTATCCCTGATACTACTACGAGTTAGCAAGGATTCAGCACTACTTTCGTGTCGATCCGAGTTCGGGAGCGCCGGTGGCGATTTTCCTCGTGGCGGCGCGCAGATCTGTCCCAGAGTGCAGTCCAGATCTGAAGATGTCTGTGTATTAATTATTGGAGCCCAACCCCAACGCCATATGCAGTTTCTTTCTAAAGAGAAATCGTAGTATTTTGAGTCCTCTTCGCGTTGCCACTAGTTTCGCCTCGATCCGTGACTGGTGCTGATCGTGACGACAGATCTCGTGAGATCACGCTGGCTGGTCTGAGCAGGTCCGGCTGAGATCTGAGTCGACTTTCAGAGCCTGCCCCACCTTCATTCAGCCAAGATCCGTGTGAGAGGTCTTCATAGTATTTCTTCCTCAGGGCGTCGCCGACGTTCTCCCATAAAGAACGCCCCGATCCGACATCAGCAACCATAATTTCATATTTTTACGGTGTCACTGTGCAGTTCTGTGAGCACAAAACCAGAACCAGAGAAGTTTCATCGCTGCGCCCAGATCTGAAAGCATCTGATCACGCCTTTCAGAGTGAAGATACTACATCCATTCGCCGACATTCTCCAACAAACGGCGCTCCAATCGGGCATCGGATCTAGTCGTACCAACCTCCGCAAGCTCGCTGCGCAGGGTGACCAGCGCGGGCAGAACCGGGTCGGCTTCCCGTCGGCGTACCCGAGCGGCTCCGGCACGCGTTCCTCGCCTCCTGCGAGTGTGGCCCGTCAACCCGGGTTCCAGCAACCCCAACATTGGCATTTGTAGCCCTATACCTCCCTGCGTGGAGTGGGCAAATATTTCTGAAAGTGTAATCTTATTGCATTTGTATATCGGGGTTGTTCGGAAATCGGCCGGGAATCTTCCCCACGCCTAGGCGTGGAGGTACGTGCTCGTTCTGATCCTCACATTTGCTGTTTAGTATACTTTCTATATTTCTGCGTTTGTGAGATTAGGGCCGTTAGCCAGTTCAAATTCACTGCGATTGTGAGTTGTGAGCGCCCGTTCCGTGGCTCCAATCGAGCACCGAGCGCGAATTAGCACCCTAGGCGGCGGTGGTTTCTTAATCGCCGCGATCCCCACGTTTCCCTCACAAGGGATGATCGTCGGGCTCAAGAGAGTCGCTGTTGAGAGACGTCTCCACCCGGAGAATACCACGGTGGTCAGCTACCCGGCTTGCCTTAGTGTGCTAGTGCTGGTCGCACATCGAGTCGGTCGTACGTCTTAGCCAGAGTCGGTCATCCGTCCCGCATCACAAGCTTATCTCGCAAGGATGTGAAACTTTTCTTGCTTCAGTCATTATCACCGAATCTAAGGAAATTGTCCTAGCAAACATTCCTATTGCAAATGAGTTCCCAGACGTGTTCCCATCTGAACTACCTAGTTTACCGCCTGAGAGGGAAGTAAACTTTACCATCGAACTCATTCCAGGAGTAGCACCTGTTTCTATAGCCCCTTACAGGGTGTCCCCCACAGAACTCAAGGAACTAAAAAGGCAGTTGCAGGAACTACTAGATAAGGGTTTCATCAGACCTTGCACATCCCCTTGGGGTGCACCGGTTTTATTTGTCAAGAAGAAGGATGGTTCTCTCAAGCTATGCATCGATTACCGGCGACTGAATCAACTGACAATTAAAAACAAGTATCCATTGTCACGTATTGATGAGCTCTTCGATCAGCTTTCGGGAGTAGAATATTTTTCTAAGATTGACCTCAGATCAGGTTATCATCAGCTTAGAATCAAAGAGGAAGATATTTATAAATCGGCTTTTCGAAGTCGTTATGGCCACTATGAATTCGTGGTAATACCGTTTGGGTTAACTAATGCCCCAGCAGCATTTATGCAACTTATGAACAGTGTCTTCCAGCCATACCTGGATCAATCATTGTCGTCTTCATCGATGATATCCTGATATACTCCAAGACAAAAGAAGAACATGAAGAACATTTGAAAATAGCTTTGCAAACACTTAGAGAACACAAGCTTTATGCCAAACTCAATAAGTGTGAATTCTGGCTCGAGGAAGTTTCATTCCTAGGCCACATTATTTCAAAAGAAGGTATTGCTGTGGATCCTTCTAAGGTAGAAGCTGTCAAGAATTGGAGTCGGCCTACGACTGTGTCTGAAGTAAGGAGCTTTCTGGGTCTAGCTGGTTATTATAGAAGATTCATTAAGGACTTCTCGAAAATTACTGTTCCTTTAACTAGATTTACGAGAAAAGAAAATCCTTTTGTCTGGTCAGAGGAATGTGAGAAGAGTTTTCAAAACCTTAAGAATCACCTTACAACAGCTGCTATTCTAACACTACTGATGGAGGGTGGTGTATTTGAAGTATATATGGATGCATCTGGAATTGGCTTAGGATGTGTCCTTATGCAAAATGGAAAGGTGATTTGCTATTCTTCAAGACAATTGAAACGTCACGAAAAAAATTATCCTGTACATGATTTAGAATTGGCAGCGGTTATTTTTGCCTTGAAAATTTGGCGTCATTATCTTTATGGAGAAAAGTTTACGATCTACTCAGACCACAAGAGCTTGAAATATTAATTCTCTCAAAAAGAGCTTAACATGAGGCAAAGGAGGTCGTTAGAACATCTCAAGGACTTTGATTTTGCTATTCAATATCATCCTGGCAAGGTAAATGTTGTAGCATATGCACTCAGCAGAAAACCAATGGGTATGTTGTCAAGTCTCATGATTAGTGTAACTAACCTTATTCCTTAATTTGCTCAGTTGAATTTAGATGTTGGCATTAAAGAAGAAGATTGCTTCATAGCTAATATCCGAGCTCAACCTACATTAATAGAGGATTTAGCCAAGTTACAAGAGGATGGTCCAATTTTACTGGAAATTAAGGCCAATATTGAACAAAGGCCGGATTTTTCTACTTCTAATGATTGAAGATTGCTATTCAAGGGCCGAATGTGTATACCGGATCATGAGAATACAAAGAAATTGATCCTTGAAGAAGCACATAAATCAAAGTACACCATTCATCCAGGAGGTCCAAATATGTATCAGGATCTCAAAAGAAACTTTTGGTGGCCCAATATGAAGAGGGAAATAGCTGACTTCGTGTCTCGTTGTCTAACCTGCCAACAAGTTAAAGCTGAATATTTTAGACCCGCGGGTAAATTACATCCCTTAAATATTCTCGAATGGAAATGGGAGAGCATAGGGATGGACTTCATTATGGGTTTACCTAAGACAAGAGGTGGACATGATGGCATATGGGTAATCATAGATCGATAGACTAAATCTGCACACTTCATACCAATAAAGAGTCGATGGTCTGTAGATATTCTAGCAGCATTGTACATAAAGGAAATTGTGAAATTACAAGGCGTCCCCGTCTCTATTGTATCAGATAGAGATCCTCGATTCACATCATAGTTCTGGAAAGGTCTACAACATTCACTAGGGACCAGATTAAATTTTAGCACAGTTTTTCATCCACAAACTGATGGTCAGACGGAAAGAACAAATCAGGTGGTAGAAGACATGCTCAGGGCTTGTGTCATTGATTTTGGAGGAAGTTGACATGATCACTTGCCTCTGGTGGAATTTACATATAATAACAGCTATCAAGCGAGCATACAAATGGCACCTTTTGAAGCTCTATATGAGAAAAGTTGTCGATCTCCAATATGTTGGAATGAAATAGGGGAAAAGTAATTTTTAGGCCCCGACCTTATCAGGAATTCTACGGAGAAAATCAAGCTCATTCAAGAGAGAATGAAAATGGCACAAGATAGGCAAAAGTCTTATGCCGACAATCGAAGACGTGACTTGGAGTTTCAAGTAGGAGATCATGTATATTTGAAAGTTTCTCCAGGTCGTGGTATTCAAAGATTTGGCATTAAAGGAAAGCTAACTCCAAGGTTCATTGGCCCATTTGAAATTCTTGAAAGGGTCGGAGAAGTGGCTTATAGATTGGCTTTACCTCCACAATTAGCAGGAGTTCATGACGTATTTCACGTCTCCATGCTGAAGAAATATGTATACGATCTTGACCATATTATCACTTATGACAATCTGGAGATTCAGAAGGATATGACATATGAGCAAACGCCAATAAAGATTCTGGATCGGGAAGTGCGTCAACTAAGAAATAAGATTATCCCTATGGTAAAAATTCAATGGAAGAAAACATGGCCATACGAAGCAACATGGGAAATCGAAGCAGCCATGAGAAAAAGATTTCTAGAATTATTTAACTATAAGTACACTCTCCACAATCCATGTCTTGAATTTGGGGACCAAATTCTTCTAAGTGGGGGAGGGTGTAGTGGCCCAGAATTTTATATAAATAATTTTCTAGAATTTTTAAAAGCCTAAATATATTAATAAATAGATTCTGAGACTAATAAGTCATTATAAGGCCCAATTAAGTTAAATAATTAACCAAGCCTATTTGCACATCATCTAAAAGGTTTAAGGCCCAAAACCATTAAGTTTGGCCCATGTTCTAGAAGGTTATTTAGCTTCTTTACGGATTTTAAGAATAGAGACTAATTATCTAATATAATTATATGGATAAATGAATAAAATAGTTTTATTTATTTAAAACTCTATATACGTTGACTGTAACGGTCTATCGCGAGACCGTCACATTCACCTAACGCGCATGTGTTCGACCGTTACACTCTGCAAATTCCGTAAGAGGAAGAACTTATAAAAAGATGGAAACTTGATGATCTTATCTACTAGGGATCAACGTGGGAAGAGTTATAACATTACTAAGGACTCTTAGAGATCAGGTTTTAACAAATTAAAGACTCTAGAATAGATCTAATCTTCAAACCCTAGCCAAAACCCTATAAATAGGACCTAGTTCTGATCTGCGCGACCCTTACTTTTGCTCGCATGGAATCAAGGTAAGGAGTCGTAATCTCAGGTAAGTTCTTTAGAAGTATTTGTTTGCAATACTTTAGACTAACTCCTCTCCAAATTTCACATCTTTAGGTCAAGAGGTCGTGGAGTTAGAGCCCAAGGAAGTCGCTGAAAAGTCACAGGAAGAAGGGAACTAGGGCTCGGTGTTCAGACCATAATTGGATGTTTTAAAGCCTAGACAAGAGGTAGGTTATCTCATGAACGGCAAAAATAACTTTATATGACTAAAAGCCCTCTGATTTGATTGAATTTCATGCATGGTAGATCATCAATTTCATGTTTTTACTAGTTCTATGCATTACATGCATCTCTTAGGCCTAATTGGAAATTTTAAAAGATGTATCTTGTCTATTTTCACTGGAACCCATGCATATAGATAGCCTATATGTCGTTATCATGCCTAGTATAGACATGGTATTTGATTTAGACATGATGTGAGTTGATCTCTTACGTTTCATATCATTATCTGTCAGCAGATATTGTAACGCACCATAGTAGGACCGTCACACTCAAGTAACGGCCATATGATGGACCGTCACAGTCCCTGATTGCCTATTGATGTCTCTGTTGACTCTGACGCATCTATGCAGGAGCGTTACGTTACTGTAACGGCTGTTCGATAGACCTTCACACTACTGTGACACACCACTTATAGACCGTCAGAAGCCCTGTGTTCTGTCAACCCTAGACAGAATAAGATTCGTCAATCTTACTTATTATTAAGCCTAGTTGATTAGAGTTTTCACCTGATTATATGAATTTAAGGTTATTTTAATTATTCATAATAGGGGTTGCATGATTTCAGGAACTTAATGGTATTTTAAGTTATGTTAGTTTCATAAGCCAAAATTCTATAGTCTTGTATTCTAAATCATGATTCTTTTAACTATTGTATTGTCGGAGTTTTCATCATGATTTTTGATGAGGCGGAATCTCGCGCTGTGTCCTGAGCGGGCTGTAGATCACCAGAAGATGTTTCTGCAAGAGAAGGGAAACGTATCAGAGGGCCCAGGGGATCTCCCTGGGGGAAAACCCTCCGATGGCTAAGTCAGTAGAGCGATGGTGGAAGCGATAACGGGAGGAGGAGAGAGCTGATGCGCGAGAATCCTCTCCACCAAGGGTGAAGCGAATCGTGCTCAGGAGCTTAGGGTATGTGAATGGCTAGTTCATCTTACCAATCTTCCGGAGGGTATCCCTGGCTTAAATAGTGCGTCGCCTTTTAAGAGTCCGGTGAGCTAAGGGCTTCCCGGCGGGAGTTACGTCTTCAGCGGGGGCTTTCATGGCCGGATCGTGGGGGCGTTATCCCCTTGGAGTTCGGCAGCTCCCATGACTCTCCCGCTGGCGGAGGACTCTGAACGGCCGCACCTGCAGATAATCAAGCGGTCTCACCGAGCTACGGGGATGCTGGCTCGTGTCCGAGCGATAGGCATGGCCCGGCGAAGGTGGGGTCGGATAGGTCGGCTGGAGCCTCTTTCTCTCGGTCGGAGAGTGGGCTTTAGACCGGACCTTCCATGCGACCTGACCGTTGTCTCGGGCCCTCCGAGCCTAGAAGGCCGCCGGGGAGAGTTGGTTCCTCGAGTCTTTATTTATTGGGCTTTTCTCCCGAAGTGGGCCCTGTGGGCTATCACTTGGGTGGGCTCGCCCGGTTGGACCTTGTAGGTCTTGTTGGGCTGCCTTTGTGGTGGGCTGCGGAAATCCCCCTCTCCACTTGTCCCCCTCCTACTCCCGAGCCAAGGAGGCTCGGATGAGTAGTTTTTCGAGGCTTTGGACCGGCGTGGCTCAGGTGGGTGGAATTCCGTTGGCGTTATGTAGCCGCTTATAGCGGTCGCCGAGGCCCGTAATGATGATCCTGACGGATTTGAAACGAAGGGGCCCCCCTTTTTCTCGGAGCACGGAACGGCGCGCCGCCACCCTCAGGGGTTTATAGGGGGCGCTGTTCATCGTTCTAGGCTTCCAGGGTTTTAGGCTTTCCTTGCTTCTTGATGCGCCGTGAGAGCACAGCGGAGACGCGGAGCCTTGCGGCGGCGTTTGAAGAGTTGGCGAGGATAACAGCGGAGGCGGTCCGACAGCTTCCTTCTCCCCCGGAGTCTTCAAGCTCGTACGAGGGATCTTCTCCCGATCCGATGGCGGATCAGAGTCCGGAGCTTGTGCCCGTGAGGCGCGATCCCGTCCCCAACTGTAGCGAGTTGGGAGAAGCGGAGGTGCGGAGGCTGGAGCACCGTTTCCGTCTGCCTTTCCGCTATAGCTTTGCTGCCGCCACTCCATATGAGACGAGTTTGGACGACCGTGATGGGCACATTTGCACCTTCCTTTTGGCCTGGAAGAGTGGATTCCGGCTTCCTTTCGATCCTTACGTACTGCAGCTTCTCACTTTTTTCCGGTTGGCGCCTATCCAGTTGGTGGCCAACTCCTATCTTCTTCTTTCTACCTTTGGGATCTTGTGCCATCAACGCGGCATCTTCCCATCTCTGGACCTTTTCCTCTTCTTCTTCGAGCTGAAGGCACATCCATCGGCTGGGAAAGGTTTTTACTTCATCCAGGCGCGAAGGAACAGGAGCTGCATCTCGCTCGCGGTGAAGGATTCTTCGCACAAGGGGTGGAAGACTCAATTCTTCTGGGTGAAGGCGGGGGCGACGGACGAGATCTGAAGATGCCGGACCTCGCCCAATTTTCACCCGAATCTGCCCCCTCGCCAGGAGGAGTTCCCTCCCCACGTGGAGCAGCAGGCTGCCCGTCTGCTGGAGAATCGCCAATCGACCGAGGAGCTGGTGACGCCGGAGAACATCGAACGGTGTCTTCTCTCGCGGTTGACGTCGTCAGGTACGACTCTTGAGGCTCTTCTTCTGGGGTGGTAACTCTTTTTCCTCCTCCTGACCGGGGCTTCTTCTTGTTGCAGATGCGAGGCGGGAGCCTCTGGAGGAGGCGGCCGAGGTTATCGATCTGGGAGAAGACTCGGCAGCCGACGAACCTGATGTCTCGACGGGTCGCGCTCATGCCCGAGATAAGGGCAAGGGGGCGGCCCCCGAGGGGACTTCTCGATCGACCGGCCTGAAGCGCAAGGATCCCCTGGTGGGGAAATTGCGGGAGGCCGCGAAGGCCAGGAAGAGGGCCAGGAAAGCCGGTCTTCCTACCGCCGTCGGGGGCGACTCTGGCTCGGCGGCGCTCCCCTCTCGGGGGCAGGATGGGGCCGACCCTCCTGGGCTGGCTCTCCCATCTGCCGAGCGAGAGGGGGCCGAGGAGACCAGGGGCCCCGCAGAGGGAGGTGATGGGTCGGCTCTCCCCTCTGTAGGGACAGAAGGGGCCGATGCCGGCGTGGCCGGCGCTGGGACCGAGAGTTCGGTCGGAGCAGATGGGGGTGTGCCCGCGGGGGCGTCGCAACCCCAAGTGCCGGCAGTTTCTGGTGCCGTTAATCCCGCGGCGCCGGTCGAGGGTGGGGGTTCGCCCGGGGAGGCGTTGCAACCCCAACCGACCGTGGTGCGTGGGGCGGTTAGTTTCGCCGCTACAACAGGGCCTTCTGGCGGGGTGCCCGGGGTGGAGCGGTCCCTTTTGTCGGAAGCTCTGGTCAGGCTTGGTGTCTCGGGTGATCTGTACCGGATCTACCGGTCGATCGCCGATAGGACGAGGGGAGGAGAAAAGCACAGCACTCCTGCCGGGGTCCTTGACATCCTGATGGAGGGCGGCCTGATTATAGCTCGGACAGCGGCCGTGATGGCAGAGGCGCACGCCCGGACGGAGGGGGAGCGGTCGAAGCTCGCCTGGAGCCTTGGTGGATGCGAGGGGAAACTGGCCCGGCTCGAGGGGGAGCACGAGGGGCTCCGGCGGGAGTTCCTTGCATTCAGGGGGTTGGCGCGGTCGAGCCGACGGGAAGCCGAGGTACTGGCCGAGCAGCTGACAAGGGCCCAAGAATCGCTCGAGAGGAAGAGAAAACGTCTAGAAGACGAGCGTCAACGTCACATCGAGCTGGATGGCCTCTGGGAGCTTGAGCGCGACGAGCTGCAGGGTCGGGCGGAGGATGCGGAGCGCCTTCGCGCCGAGGCCGAGGCGGACCGAGCCCGGGCGGAGGGTCGGATGACCGAGGCCGAGCGGAGGATGACCGAGCTGGAGGAGCGTCTGGCGAGGGCGGAAGAGCGTGCGGCCGAGGCGGAGCGGGCTCGGGACGGGCAGGTCGAGGCGGAGGCGATCGAGCGCTATAAAGGCTCGAAAGCTTACTCGGCCGACCTAATCGTAGCCGCCCTACCCTACTACGAGGTAGCGCTCCGCCGGGGTGCTCGAAAGGGGTTCAGGCAGGGCTATCACCGGGCGATGAACTATGCTAATGAGCACCTGGCCGGAGGTGATTTTCCTTATGGCCAACGTTATGACTCGGACGAGTCAGATTCCAACTCCTCATCTTTGGCCGGGGAAGCACCGGAGGAGTCGCCCCCTGCGGGGTCACCAGCTCCGGAGGCCTCGGGAGGGCTCGCGACCGGGACAGTTCTCACACAGGCGAGGTCAGTGTCCGGGCCGGCCGTCGCCGAGGGTACCGGGGGTGACGCGTCCCCTACTGCGGTTCCCGAGCTTGAAAGTGGGCCCGAGGCCTGATGTATTTTATTTTATTTTGCCCCTTCCTCTTTTTGTTCGTCTTCCTTATTGTAAGAGGCTTTTATGGGAGGCAATAAATAACTTACTTTATTTGATCGCTATCTTTGCTGTGATTTGGTTGGTGTATCGGGGCAGTTGGAAAGTACCGATATTTTTTGCGCCATTTTCGCATGTCGATTCGGGAGACTTCTGGCGGGCGTCCTTCCGTATTACCATGCTTTGAAAGTCGAGGTGCTTCGCGAATCCCGCTAGGGCGGGGGGCAAGGATTTTGAGGTGACCTTCCCAGGGAGGTCCTGTAGCGTGTTTTCGAGGGGGGAGTCATTTAAGGCGCGTGGCCTCCCTTGGCCTATAAAAAGGACCGAAGGGTGCTCCTTCTCTCTTAACACTTAGGACTCTCGCCGGCGGTCTGCTCTTATTCCCTCGTCTTCGCTTTGCGTTGCACCGCCGCGATCGGAGCATGGAGGACCCTTCAGAAGGTGATGTTGCAGACGACGGGGAGCGGCCGGTTCCAGCTGTCCTGGAATATCAGTCGGGTCCCACGGTCGCCGCGCGTGCATGAGACGGGTCCGATGGTCGCTGCGCGGATTGGGAGAGGGCTTCGACGTGCGGGGGCACGCCGTTTGCCTCCTCTTGGCTCCGGTGAGGCTTCCGGGCGGACGCCGAGATGGAGGGTGGACGGGGGAGTTAGGGATGCCGGCCGCCATTCCCCTCCGTGGGAGGGGAGGAGGCGGGTCCAGTCCCTTCCTTATCCCTGTCCGCAGCCTCTTTCTCTCTCTTTTGTTCTTCATTTCTTTCACTCTTCGGGGGCTGCTTGCTTTCTGTTCTCCTCCAAAGAGTTGGCAGTTTGGAAGAAAGGGGACCGTCACGGCGTGCCCTTTTTCCAAGTTGTTGCCAACTTGGAAGGTAGCCTTCCTTGCGTGAAAGGTGGCTTTCTCCTTACCGTCCCTCTGTCACCTTTGTCACGGACCACCCGAGCCAACTGGGTCGACCATCTCTTGTCCGAGCCAGTTTCTACGCGAGGCAGAGTCAGTGGCCGGATGCGAGAAGGTCAAGACCGGGTCGACCGGGCGATGGCCGTTTGCTGCGGTGCCAGATGGATTTTCGCTTTTTGTTATGTAATGTATTGGCAGTTGCCTTTCTGATGTACCAACAGTTATCTTGAATGAATGCGAAAGATAAGGGGGTTTATTTTACCCAATTTGTTGATACAGTATTCAGAAATAAAATCTGCGTAGTGTGGTTGCGTTCCATGTCCGGGGAATGGGTTCCCCTTCCATTGTGGCTAACCTGTACGCACCTTTCCTGAGCGTCTCGATCACTCGGTAGGGGCCTTCCCAATTGGGGGATAGCTTGCCCGCCGCCTCTAGTGGTCGAGAGGCTTCCGCCTTCCTGAGGACGAAGTCCCCTGGTCGGAATTGTCTGCCTCGGACCCTGGCGTTGTAGTACCGAGTGAGGCGGCGCTGGTACTCCGTAGCTCGGACGTTCGCGATCTCTCGGAGTTCGTCTGCCAGGTCGAGGTTCTCGAGCAGCTTCTGCTCGTTTGCCTCGGGCAAAAAGCTGATCCCTCGGAGAGACGGATTGGCGATTTCCAATGGAACGACGGCTTCGGTGCCATATACCAGTTGAAAAGGGGTCTCACCGGTTGCCGTTCTGGGGGTCGTTCGGTGCGACCATAGTACGCTAGGCAGTTCCTCGAGCCAGCTACCCTTAGCCTTGCCGAGTCTGGTTTTTATGCCCTTCAAGATGGTCTTGTTGGCATTTTCAACCAGCCCGTTGGACTGAGGGTGGGCGACCGAAGTGAAGTGGTTGCGGATATTTAGGTCGGCACATCTATCTCGGAAGTATCGAGAGTCGAATTGCCGCCCGTTATCGCTCACTATCACTCGGGGGATGCCGAAGCGACAAATGATCGATTTCCATACGAAACCCCAGACGATTGTCTCGGTGATCCTCGCTGTTGCTTCAGCCTCGATCCATTTGGTGAAGTAGTCGATGGCGACGATGATGAACTTCTTCTAGGATTGAGCCGTTGGGAATGGCCCAAGGATGTCGATCCCCCACCGAGCGAAAGGGTAGGGCTCGGTAAGGGTGACAAGTTCCGTGGCCGGCTGGTGGACCAAATGGTCGAACCGCTGGCAACGGTCGCAATGTTGTACGTAAGCCGTTCAGTCACGCTGGAGGGTCGGCCACCAGTATCCTTGCCTTAGTAGGATTCTGGCCAGCGACCGACCTCCTGAATGTGCTCCGCACAGGCCTCGATGAATCTCCTCAATAGCTTGGGTCGCTTCGTCGGGGCCGAGGCACTTCAGAAGGGGCCCGGAGAACGATCTTCGGTAGAGGGCGTTGTCGAGGATGACGAAGCGCTGAGCTTGGTACTTCATCCGGCGGGCTTCTCGAGAGTCGGAGGGTTCCTGGGAGTCTCGTAGCCAGGATAGGTAGGGGGAGTGCCAGTCGTCGGGAGTGGCCGAGTCAATGGCGAGGAGCTCCGAGTCTATGCTCGGGCGCTCTAGCTCTTCTAGGAGGACCGATCGTGTACCTTCCGGGTCTAGGGAGGAGGCCAGTCGGGAGAGGGCGTCCGCCCGAGAGTTTTGCTCCCGAGCTATTCGGACTACCTCGAACTCCTCAAACTGCTGGGCCAGGCTCCGGACCAACTGGAGGTATTTGATCATAGGTGCCTCCCGAGCTTCGTACTCGCCACTGACCTGGCTTGCGACCAGCTAGGAGTCGGTGTGGATCCTGACTCGCTCAGCCCCCAACCGTCGGGCCATGCGGGCCCCCGAGATAAGGGCCTCGTACTCGGAAGCATTGTTGGACACCAGAAAGTTGAACTTTAGGGCGTACTGCAACTCTATTCCTTCGGGGGACCTTAGGAGGATCCCTGCGCCGCTGCCAACCGAGTTGGACGATCCATCGACGAACAGCTCCCAGGTTGGCCCGGTTGCTGTCGGAGGCCTGTCCTCGACCGGAACGGTGCTCTCGGCGATGAAGTCGGCGAGCGCTTGCCCCTTGATAGCTGATCGTGGCCGATACGAGATGTCGTATGCCCTGAGCATGATGTCCCATTTGACAAGTCGCCCCGAGGCCTCGGGGTGGGCCAGAATCTTCTTCAGTGGCTCGCCGGTTAGCACGGTGATGGGATGCCCCTGGAAGTAGGGTCGGAGGCGCTTTGTGGAGGTAACCAACGCTAGCACGAGTTTCTCGGTTGCGGGGTACCTCCGCTCGGCCTCGCCGAGCACCTTGCTGGTGTAGTAGACCGGCCTCTCGACTCCCGAGTCATTTCTGACTAGGACCGAGCTGACCGTTGATGGCGTCGCCGAGAGATAGAGCAGCAAAACCTCGCCCGCAACGGGCTTGGAAAGCACCGGGGGTGAAGCTAGGAGCTCTTTGAGCTCGGCGAACGCTTTCTGGCATTCCCCGTCCCATGCGAACGTAGCAGACGCTATTTTAGGCCCCCTCATTAGCTTGAAGAAGGGCAAGCATCGTTCGGCCGCACGGGACAGGAAACGACTGAGAGCGGCGACACGCCCCGTCAGACGCTGGACGTCTTTAATGCACGTGGGCGGGCGCATGTCCAGGATGGCCTGGACCTTGTCAGGGTTTGCTTCGATCCCCCGCTGAGTGACCAGGAAACCCAGGAACTTCCCGGATCTTACTCCAAAGGCACACTTGGCGGGGTTGAGCTTCATGCTGTACTTCATGAGGGTGCCGAAAGTCTCGGTCAGGTCGGTGAGGTGATCGTGAGCCCTCGGGGTGTTGACGAGCATGTCGTCGATGTAGGCCTTGACGTTCCGACCTAACTGTCCCTCGAACATATGGTTGACCAGTCGCTGGTATGTGGCTCCAGCATTCTTCAATCCGAAGGGCATCCGGGTGTAGCAGTACACGCCGTAGTCGGTGATGAAGGCGGTCTTCTTGACATCTTCAGGGTTCATTCGGATCTGATGATAACCCGAATAGGCATCCAGGAAACTAAGTATCTCGTTGCCCGAGGTTGAGTCAACCAGTTGGTCGATGCTCGGTAGCGGATAGCAGTCCTTGGGGGTGGCCTTGTTCAGATCGGTGAAGTCTACGCACATTCGCCACTTGCCGGTGGTTTTCGGCACCAGGACGACGTTGGCTAGCCACGTTGGGTACAGGACCGGTCTGAAAAGACTAGTCTCTTGTCCCTTGGTGACCTGCGCCTTGATGATCGCCTGTTTCTCGGGCGCATGCTTCCTCCTCCGCTGCTGTACGGGTCTCACGATGGCATCGAGGTTAAGCTTGTGCATCACAGTTTCCTCTGGTATACCAGGGAGTTGATCGTCGGACCAAGCGAAGACCCGAACGTACCCAGAAAGAAACTCCTTGTATTGCTGCTGTTCCTTCGGTGGTAGGTCGGAACCGATCCTCACTCCAAGGGCCGGGTCGTCGTTCAGGAATACCGTTAATAATTCGCCACCGGGCTCGGTGGTCACGGTTTTTCCTTCGACTCCCCTGGGGCCCTTATCCTTCCCGTCCGGCCTTGAGGCTTCCACCGAGATATTGTAGCACCTTCTAGCCGTGGCCTGGTTACCTCGGACTTCCCCCAACCCGTTTTTGGTGGGAAACTTCATTTTTTGGTGATAGGTAGATGGTACGGCCTTTATTCGGCCGAGAATTTTTTGGCCGAAAATGGCATTGTACGCTATCATACCTTTAATCACTATGAAGTCCACTATGACCGTAACGGTTTTGGGTGGGGTGCCGATAGTGACCGGCAGGCTTAGGGCTCCCTCGGGGTAGGTGGCCAGGCCATTAAACCCGCACAGGGGTGTTCGGATCGGGCGGAGCTTGGATGGGTCTTCCCCCATCTTGAGAAAACAGTCATAAGATAATACATCGGGGGTGCTCCCATTATCAACCAAAATCCTGTCTACATTGCAGTGATTTATCATGGCCGAGATAACGAGGGCATCGTCATGCGGGGTGCTCAGCCCTTCCAGGTCTTGGTCGGAGAAGACTATGACCTGGGGCTCCATTGGCGGGCCTTTGGGGGGCTCTAAGGCTCGGCTGGCCCGCTCGGCATGACGTTTCCTTTCTCGGCTGGTGTCGCCTCCCGATGCCGCTCCTCCGGAGATGACGTTGATGTGGACCCCTCGGGGGGCGTTGTCGATCTCCTCTGCGGCGTCTCGGTCTTCTTTGTGCCCGGTTGTGAACCGGGCTAGATGCCCCAGACGGATGAGGCGCTCGATCTCATCTTGGAGCTGATGGCAATCTCCGGTGTGGTGCCCGTGGTCGCCGTGGAACAGGCAATGCCTATCCCGCTTGCGGTTCTTCGACCTCATCGGCTCGGGCTGGCGGAGAAGTCCCGAGTCTTTGATGTCTTCATAGATCTCGTAGACTGGTGCGGTCAAGGGGGTATACCGCTCGTACTTTCTCTTGCGCTCTCCTTCTCGATCGCGCTTCTTACTCGAGCCAGGATTTGACTCGGAGGTCCGCTTTTTGTCCCCCTCCCGACCCGAGCCGGTTGTGTCTCGGCAGGCGCTGAGTACTTCTTCGCACTCGGCGTGGCGCAGTGCCAGAGTCACTAGCTCGGCAAGGGTCGAGGGAGGGTGGAGGACAAGCTCACGGCGGAAATTCTCGTCCCGGGTGCCCCCGGTCAGTGCGGTTGTGGCTGAGGCCACATCCAGGCGGGGGATCCTAAGGGCTTCCGATTTAAATCGGTGGACGTAAGTCCGGAGCCTCTCCCCTTGCGCCTGTTTGAGAGCCAGGAGCCCCGCTACTGACCTTGGGGGGGCGCTACCGGCGAAGCTCTCCTTGAAAATTCGCCCGAATTGCCTGAAGTCTCGGATGGACCCCGGGGCGAGGGCCCGGAACCATGCCTGAGCGCCCTGGACCAGGGTGGCCGCGAAGGCTCGGCATTTGATGGGATCCGGCATTCCATGCAGGGTCACCAGGGCGTCGAAACTGTCGTAGTGGTCGACTGGGTCGCCCTGGCCGTCGTAGAGCTTGAAGGTTGGGATGGAGGCTCTAGGAGAGACCTCTGCCTTCAAGATGTACTCGGAGAAAGGGGATTTCTCCTCGTCCTCCGGGAAAGCGGTCTTCTGCAGGGCGCGGAGAGCGCGCTCTTGCTCTGCGAACCGTCTTTCAAAATCTCGTAGCCGGAGGGACAGTTCCGGCTGTGGCCGCGCCGTGGGGCTGGGGGGGGGCGTCGTGGCGATCTCCCGGAGCACTGGTGCCCGGGCGCGGCGGCCTCGCCCCCTGCTTCCCTCTCCTCGGCGTGGAGGAAGCCTCTTGCTCCGCAGGCGGAGCTTGCGAGGGTCCTCCGACGTTGTTGCGGAGGAGCTGTCGGCCGCGGAGGGTGAAGCGGCCTCCGGCGGTGTGCTGCGTTGCACTCCTTCGAGGGGGACTTCCTGACGGGGCGCGGGACCTCGCGTCCCGGGCCGCCTGGGCCCTCATGAGCTCCACGAGGACGTCCATCTTCTCGTTGAGGGCTTGGAAGGCGTTGGCGCCACCGTCGAGGGGTGCCCCTGTCTCCGCCGGGGGGGGTGGTGGTCCGTTAGTGGGGACGCTGGCGTTGGAGGGGGGGCTCTGCGAGACCCTAGGGGGGACGCCTCCCGCCGCTGCCGCAGCCTTACCTGCCCCGCCGGCGGATCTCCTCCCTGAGCTTTTTCTCACCATCTTGACTTTTCATGCGTTTCCCACAGACGGCGCCAGATGAAGAGGCGGAATCTCACGCTGTGTCCTGAGCGGGCTGTAGATCACCAGAAGATGTTTCTGCAAGAGAAGGGAAACGTATCAGAGGGCCCAGGGGATCTCCCTGGGGGAAAACCCTCCGATGGCTAAGTCAGTAGAGCGATGGTGGAAGCGATAACGGGAGGAAGAGAGAGCTGATGCGCGAGAATCCTCTCCACCAAGGGTGAAGCGAATTGTGCTCAGGAGCTTAGGGTATGTGAATAGCTAGTTCATCTTACCATCTTCCGGAGGGTATCCTTGGCTTAAATAGTGCGTCGCCTTTTAAGAGTCCGGTGAGCTGAGGGCTTCCCGGCGGGAGTTACGTCTTCAGCGGAGGCTTTCATGGCCGGATCGTGGGGGCGTTATCCCCTTGGAGTTCGGCAGCTCCCATGACTCTCCCGCTGGCGGAGGACTCTGAACGGCCGCACCTGCAGATAATCAAGCGGTCTCACCGAGCTACGGGGATGCTGGCTCGTGTCCGAGCGATAGGCATGGCCCGACGAAGGTGGGGTCGGATAGGTCGGCTGGAGCCTCTTTCTCTCGGTCGGAGAATGGGCTTTAGACCGGACCTTCCATGCGACCTGACCGTTGTCTCGGGCCCTCCGAGCCTAGAAGGCCGCCGGGGAGAGTTGGTTCCTCGAGTCTTTATTTATTGGGCTTTTCTCCCGAAGTGGGCCCTGTGGGCTATCACTTGGGTGGGCTCGCCCGGTTGGACCTTGTAGGTCTTGTTGGGCTGCCTTTGTGGTGGGCTGCGGAAATCCCCCTCTCCAATTTTCATGTTGATACTTGTATCTCTCTATCAATAGAGTCATTTCTATAAGTACATGGCACATACTCCGATATGTTGACCATTAGTTCACATTTTTCACTATAGGAACATATTCTTGGACATGAGGACCTCTCTATTGGATATTCCTTCCAATGGAGTAGGAAATCTTGTTTCAAGGCCTCCGTAATTCTCCGCGAGCCTGGGATTCCCACTAGGACGCCGAGTTAGTTGTGCCATTAAAACCCATCAACTAGAATGCACTATCGTTGTTTTCTGATTCTAGTAATGTAATGGCCTTACATTGGACCGTCAGGCTCACATAACGGCCCATTGCATGAACGTCACATTTCTCTGGGTCTATTTTGTCTTTCTGGACTCTGACCACTGTAACGGCCCACTACTGGAGCGTCACAGGATGTAACGGCCCAGTAGATGACCGTCACACAGCTTATATATATTAACCCAAGGTTTGACCAAAGGGTTGATTTTCTAAGGTTCTAGATGGACTAATGATAATCTAGAACTTATCATATTGATCAAGGAACTTAATATGATGAATGAAAAAAATAAAGAATGTACTGTTATGCTGCCGATTTATTTCCATAAGCATAGCATAGTCTAAGTCATTCTTGATCTCATATATTCAAGTTGAAGCGTTCATTCATTGATTTTCATTATTTGGAATTGATATATTCTTGGCCATACTTTACTGTTACATGCGTGGAAGTAGCTTAATTTATACCTGAAGATGCGATCGAGCACTGATTGTGTTCAAGGGCTCTATGCTAGTCTCCTCCGCTGATTGCCAGAAACATATATTTTATAAACCATGGGGTATGATGCTACTGGCGTCGCATTGCACTGGGAGTACTATTTCTATAAATAGGTGAACATCCACGACATGACATGACATTCTTGTACATGACTTTCTTGCTTGATATTCCACAGAAATTCACGAAGCACTTGCTTATAAGCATAAGATGCTAAAGTGTTGATTATGTGGCTTGCTAGTACATTCTCGATATATTCTTGTTAATGAAAGGCCAATATCATGTTCTTGTTCTATTCTTGCTAGTTCATTCTTGTTCTCATTCCATCTTATATGATTGTCCTGTTACTTTGGTTTAATCGCGTGATCATCGCATTGCATGATTTTGCCTTATTTCTCTAGAGCTAAAATGTTGATTACTTTAATAGTGCCTTCATGTTGATGCGAAGATACCTACTGGGCAAGTGTGCTCATTACCTATTTCCGATCTTTTTCAGGAGATGGAAGTGGTTCGGATTCGGATTCGGATTATTCAAGTAGCGGATCCGAGAGTGATTAAAGATGAGCAAAGACTTAGGAAGTCTATAATGTCTAGATTGAGTCAATGTAATTTTCCTATTTCTTGAGTCTAGTAGAATGAAAGATGATGGAAATTGAATTAGTGGTTGTACTTGAGTTAGTAATGAAATAAAGTTGAAGTTTTGAATATATATTGTGCAATTGCATTTGTGTGTGTGATTGTATTGCGCTCTGATCGTTCTTGCTTGCAAGAGGCTTACCATGCCGGCTGTTCGCGCTCCCTGAGCGAGTCTTCCGCTGTAATAAAGGCTCGGGGCATGACACCCTTGACGGATCCCTCTAGAGGATTTGAAGAATCCAACAGTATCTCCATTGAGCAGGACAGAGAACCAGCAATTCTTAATCATGATTTCAATAAGAGAGATAAAATCCAAGCTGAAGCCAAATCTTTTCAAAACTGCAAGTAGAAAATCCCACTCTAGTCTATCATAGGCCTTAGCCATATCCAATTTGAAAATAACATTATTCCCTCTAGTTTTCCTTCCAAGTTCCTGCACAAGTTCTTGAGCCAGAAAAATATTCTCTACAATGTTCCTCCCCTTCACAAAGGCATACTATTGGTTAGAAATTATTCTAGGAAGGAAGCAAGCTAACCTGTTGTTGAGAATAGTGGAAATAATTTTGAAGAAGAAGTTGCACAAACTTATAGGTCTGAAATTAGATATGTCAGTAGCATTATTCTTCTTTGGAATGAGGGCAATAAATGCTGAAGTGACACTTCTAGGAAGAGTGCATTTATTGTTAAATATATACTAAATTGCAATCACAACTTCTCTGGCAATAATAGATCAAGCATCTTGATAAAAAGCTCCAGAAAACCCATCAGGGCCAAGAGCACTATCCGAAGACATGCTGAAAATGGCATCATGACTTTCTTTCTTAGATGGAGTTATACATAAAGACACAATATCCGACACTGTAATCAATTGAGGGATGCAGTTGAGAATATTAGAATCAATATAATGCTCTTTGTGAAGTAAAAGCCTGCTTGAAGTGATCAGCAACAATCTTCTTCATTTGCTCATGATCAGAAGTGAGGAACCCATCAGATTTTTTAAGCTGTGAAATAAAATGCTTCCTTCTGTTAGCCATTGTGGTCATATGGAAAAACTTAGTGTTTTTATCCCCCCCGCGAAGCCATTTAACTCTAGATTTTTGTCTCCAAAAAACTTCTTGTTGCAGCAGACTATTTGAAAGAATGGTTTTAGCTCTATTTAGAACTGCTAGATTGGAGGGTGAAGGATCAAGATCACAAGAATATTCAGCCTTCAGGACTTGATCTTCAGCTGCAACAAGATTCAGATGGACATTGCCGAATACACTTTTATTCCAACCCACAAGCATGTTCTTGAGATATTTGAGTTTAAGATATGAAGTTGTAATCGGGATGTGGCTAGAGGGCTAGTATTCCAACACAACTCCACATCTTTGAGAAAGTGCTCGTGCATTGTCCACATTTTCTGAAATATGAATCTACTCTTGAATTTACTGATAGAGGGCATCTTGATAAGTAGAGGGGCATGATCTGAAGCTTCTCTTGATAGGAGCTCCATAGAAATGGGTAAAATATTGAGCCATTTAGCATTAATTAGAACTCTATCAAGTCTTGCCCAAATACCTCTGCTGCCTGACTGATTGTTACGCCATGTGTATTTAGACCCCATGTAGCCAGCATCAAGAAGTTTGCAATCCTGAATGCATTCCTTAAAATCAGCCATCGAAACTAGATTAGGGGGGTTACCACCTAATTTTTCCTCAGTGTCCAACACACAATTGAAGTCACCAACTACAAGGCACGGACCCTTCATCTGAACATGTAGATTTACTAATGAAGACCAAAGGAAATGCCTTTCACTAATAGAACATTTAGCATAAACAAAAGTGAGGTGAAGCTCTGGCAGAACAGAGGAGGTTTGAAGAATAGAAAGTTGATGATCATCCCTACTAATAATAGTGAAATCCAAAGGCTCTTTCCATAAAAACCAAATATGAGATGCATCATCATGATTGGCTAATGCCTTATCCATACCCAGTTTTTTGCGAATTCTGTCCAAGTTGCTTGTATTTATTTTTGGTTCCAAAATCACAAGACAACGAACATTATGGATTTTCAATAACAATTTAATCCGACCCTGAGATATGTCATTCCCAATGCCTCGAATATTCGAACTCAGAAAAGACATTATTGGTTAGAGAGATTGGGAAGATTACCCGTGGAGCCAGCCCTTGACATAGATCTGGTGATAACACCAGACTGCTCCTTGTGCAAGCTTCGAGCATTATTAATAGTTGCAGAGATAGCAATGTCCTGTCTGGTAGCCAGAATAGCATCTTGGGATAGTGGCAATTCAACTGCATCCTCTTTTCTTGGGCACTAGAGAATAGCTGAATCATCAGGATCCCTGACTGTTTGGGATGAAGGGAGCTCCTCAGATAACCTGGTAAACTGAGGTAAGTGACTATGGTTCGCAAAGGAGAGATGGGAACTAATGCCATATTCTGAAATGATCCAGAAACATTGAAAGGCTGCTATTGTCATTTGGAAGGGCCACTCTTACAAAGAGTAAGAAGAGATTCAGAATTTTGAGCAATACTATCCTAAACAGAAGGATTGACAACTGAAGTCAGATTGCTTCCATCTGACGGGGAAGGCTTCAGAAAATTCAGCTTATTAGGAAGAGGCTTAAAGTTATTGGTATCAGACGCTCCATCAGGATTTGAATATTGTTCCTTAGCAGACTCAGCTAATTCATTGTTTATACCAATGGTCACGTCTGTTGAGAAAGACTTCATCAAATTAAGAACAGAAGAATTTTCAGGTTTCTGCTGAGTGTTACTTGGTGCTACATCTGCAAGTGAGATAAGACCATGGTCACTGGGAGATGCTACTTCATCATTGCTCTTTCCAATGGTCTTAGCTCTTCTAGAAGCAACTGGCTGCCATTGATTCCTGACTATGTTGGGATAAGCTTGCAGCCTTGGAACTACGGAGTTGTCATTTGAAGATGTCCTTTGGACTCCTTTCAAAACTTTGCAATTATCCACATTATGTCCAATGCGGTCACAAGCTGAACAGAATTAGGGGAGCTCAGGGTAACAAACATTTTGCCAAGCACCACCACCGGGAAAACCAATCCAGACCCGAGCATGGTTGGGTTTTGAAATGTCCAGTTCAACACAAACTCTTGCAGCCATAGTAGCTGACATATTAAGGGTAGAAGGATCAATCTTCAAAACATTGCCAATATTCCCAACAATAGATCTGATCATAGGTTCCAAGTAAAAATTAACAAGGAGGCCTGGGAACGAAATCCAAACAGGGAGGACCGGTGAATCAGCATGAGGGGAGAAATCCATGGTCCATTTAAAAAATTTGAAAAGATGACCGTGAACAAAAACAGATTCCCTTAGCAGCAAATGCAGATAATCTTCTTGATTCCTGAATCGCAGGAGAAGGTGCCTGGAGTCAAGAGAGCTAATGATAAAGTCTTCCTTGAAACCACATCGAGCTGAAAGATGAGTTCTGATTTCTAGAAACGGAGGCCTGCCACGAGGTGATAAAGTCTTCCTTGAAACCACATCGAGCTGAAAGATGAGTTCTGATATCTGGAAACGGAGGCCTGCCACGAGGTGTTCTCACAACCAACTATATTCAAATGGCTTCAGAGATTGCTCAATCTCAATCTTACTGAAAAAAATCGCAGGCTCTCCATTGTCCGTAGCCGCTGGTTCATGAATAGAGCCATTGAACGTCGGCGGTGGCATGGATGAGGAGAGGACCTCCGCGAACGAACGAGGGAGAGGAGAAGACGTAGAAGATGAAGGGGGTGGGGGGGCAATCTTGCCCCCCCGGAGACGTCCATTGAAAGAGCCTACCGGAGGGACGAGCTTAAACCCTAGATCCGGTCGCCCATGGGAACTCCCTCATTCTGTTCTCTCTTGAAGATCGGTCATATGGCCGCCTTCATTCTGCAAATGGCCAATGGTTTGGCTGCCCTCCTACAACTGCTGGTCAACCTAACGTGCCACGTTCTTTTGACACACCTCGCACGAGCCCCGACCTCATCGCCTATGTCCGACCGCACGAAGCTGGTGGCTTCTAGAGGGAGGTCCCCATGACAAAACCTCCGAAAGTGGGAGTTTAGAGGGGGGTCTTTTGGGGGGTCATTTCGGAGAGGTCTCTTTGGAGTCTAGAGTTGGAAGAGAGAGTTTGATGGGGAGAGATCCAGGAGAACGGAAGAGACGAGAAGAGAGTTCAAGCTCGAACAAACCCCTGGAGTTCTGAGAGTTCGTGAGATAGGAGGTCATCCTCGGCTTCTGGCTTCGTCCACCTTCAGTTTTCGGGCGGCCAAAGGCTTGGACGCCCCCCTGGTTTGCTCCCGTGTTTTTGCTTTTCCTTTCTCTGTTACATGTTACATACCCCCTACATTTACATCCATAGCATCTTAGCCAACCTTTAGCTACCGCTTATAGAGGTTTATCTTTAAACAAGCGGGAAGGCGGGTGGTTGAAAGTCTCGACCATCCGTCGTTCCCAAACACCCCCCAGGTAATCTCGCCACCATCATTTTCATTTTTATTTATTTATTATTTTTAGAGGAGGGGAAAGTGGGGGCCACGCCTCTTGGTGGGAGGCGCGACGCGAACCCACGCCCTCCTGCCACCTGCGCAGGAGGGGGGAGGCAGGTGTCCACCCCGCCACTGGTGGGTGGCACCATCATTTTCATTCCTTTGCATTATTCAGAACATCTACCGCACTTCCTAGATCTAAGTGGTATTTGTTTTCTTTGTGTTTCGTGGGATTTTTTCATCGTTTGGAGGACTTTTAGCATCCTCAGATTGTGCAGGGCTCTCCGTTCTTGGCCGGACGAGCATGGAGAAGTTGGTTTCCCGCAAGCTCCCTGTTTGAGGCACTTCAACATGATCACCCATTCCTGTGAGGCTCGGGTATAAGCCTCTGGCGATCACCTTCTTTCTTTCAGTATAATACGTGCATTGTAGGCCCAGCAACATCAAGCATAGGAGAGGAGCAGAGAGGGAAAGGGGAGTCTGTTCCTCCCAGCGATGACCCCGCCCCCTTCCTGTGAATCGTACGGGCGCCTACAATTGGGTCGCCACATTGAAGACTATTACGTCTTCAAAACCCAGGTCGAGACGTTGATTCAGGATGGTCTCATTGTGATAAAGAGTGGTCGTGTTGGCCCACCCCAACCTCATGCTTGGACTAGGCTAAACAGAATGGCCAAAATTGTCCATTTCTTAGCCCATGTCATACAGGAAGCAACTACATCCTCCCCCGGTATCATCAAAAAAGGGAGAGCTATTCCCCAAAAGTTGAGGACAAGCAATGACGCTCTAGACTCGTTGTTGGAACAGGTGGTAAACGGAAATAGATCCAGAGGGGGGGTGAATGGATCTTTTGGAAATATCGTTCAATTTAAAAACCAAGCTTTACTCAAATGAACGAATAAAAGGAATAGCTCCACAAAAGATACTTTGAAATGAAGACTTATACTTAGACTGGTGGACAAATACTTGTCATGCCATCAAAGTATCAGCGTGAGACTAGATGATCTCCAACATTCAGCTCAAGCAAAACAAATATCAAACTCCTAGCCCTCAAAAGAACAATCAACAGAAGGGGGCAGGAGACAAGGACAAAAACACCAAGACAAACCACTGCACATGAGGTTTTTTAGGTGGTTCGATCTCAGACCTGAGATCTACGTCCACCCCCCACTCCAACCGAGTGAGGCTTCCACTAGCAGAAGCTAGAAACCAAAGCAGACTCGGTTTGCAACAAAGCGTTGCCTAACAGCTTGCTTTGAGTTAGACAAATCCCTCACACCGATCCTGCAACCCATAGGATCTGAACCCTGACCTTGCAACCCATAAGATCTGAACCGGAGGACCAATCCTCCCTTCCTCCAAACCGGAGGGGAACCACTAGTGACACCCCGTCACTAGCAACCGGAGACCACAATCTCCCTTCTTCTACAAACGTAGAAGGGACGTGAACATCAACCCACTACTCACCAAAGCCCGGAGGATTAAATCCTCTCTTTTTCTGAGTCCACAAAGGTAAACCATGAGTGATACCCAGTCACTAACAACCGAAGAGTCCAACTCTCCCTTCTCCTGAACGCACAGGAGGAAACTTGATCCCAAACCAGAGAATCAGAAAACTCTAGGAAATGGAAAGTGACAAACGAAAAACAAAAGAGGGAACAAAAAAAATTGTAGCTTCAACTGGAGCAGGACTGTTCAGGATTTGATCCTTGAACAGATCTACAGATCTTCAATATTGTGACAGGTTACTCTGACTTGAGCTCGCTCTTCTTCTCTCTATTCTCTTCGCAGCTCTTCACTCTTTCTTTCTCTTTCTTTTCTGATGCTTGCGCTCTAACGGCTTCTTCTTTCTGCTCTCTGGTTCTTCTCTCAGACGGCCACTCTCTTTTCTTTCTACTGGCTTATAGCTACTTTCTTTTGGCCGCACTCTTTTCTTCTCAGCTTTCTGTAGCCTCCCACTTTTCTCCTTCCTTGGTCTGTATATCTATATGTCTCTGTATGTTGAATTTCAGGCGAAAACCCTTTATTTATAGACGGGAGATAGAGGGCGCGTGGATGGCACTTTCCCGCTCTTTTTCCAAGCAACTTATCCTTGTTGGCAGTCAACGAGGCATCTTGGGATCACGCGCTACTTATTGGGTCACGTGCAAACTTAAGATCCTGTGTATCCAATAAAGACCTTTCGTCAAACACCTTGCATTGACCTTTGTTCATGAGCTATTCAACATAGCATAGACTTATTATATGAATGAGGCAAAAACGTGCACCGACTAGGGACATGCATAGACTCGAATATGCAATAAAGATACCCTGCACTGACCTTATTACGCAGTATAAGAAACATGCACCGACCTCTATATGCATAGGTGAAAATGTGCACAGACCCTTACATACGTGTAGCAAAACATGCACTGACCTGTATGTGTTCTATGTAAAACATGCACTGACCTAAGTGTGCTAAATGAGAAGCATGCACGGACCAATGTGTGTTATATGTGAAACATGCACGGACCTCATCTTGCACAAGACAAAAGATGCACCGACTTGGGTTGTGCAAGCTGCATGTGTGCACCGACTTGTTATGTGCACAAAGCAGACGTGCACGGGCTAGCCACAAAGTATGCACCGACCTTGTTCTGCCTAATGAAAGATATGCACCGACCTTGTTTAGCACAAGGCACATGTGTACTTACTTGAATATGCTCAAGACAGAAAAAGGTGCACCGACCTTGGTCCAGTCCAGAGGGATGTGCGTCGACCTTTATGTACTTGAGTCTGAAACATGCTACTATGCAGAATGTCTAAATGTGCACCGACCTATATACCGGTTGAACAGTGATGTGCATAGACTTTGTTTGTGAATTTACACAGCTCTTCAGGCATTGAAACCAAAACATGCACATACTTCTAGTGTTCAAGCCAAAACATGTACCGAGCTTATATGACATAAGACTACGCATGCACTGACCTTTATGTATGCATGTGAATAATGATGTGCACCGACCTAGTTTCTGCCAAGAAGATGTGCATCGACCTATATGCTTGCTTAGACCTGGAATGCATATAAACTAAAACATGCACATACTTCATATGCTGTAAACCAATATGTGCCTTGACCTATACATGCAGCCTACAAAAACACACGTCGACCTTAGTGTCTTGAGAACACTACTAGCATCGACCTAAGTATGCACAAGGGAAACATGCATCGACCTTAGTGTGTGCATATGACTTATCAACCTGAGAGAAATTTGTGCACACAACCTGTTCGATGAAATGTATATGCATGCGACCTAATATGCAGTGGTCTGAAATGTGCATGGGCTTCATATGTAATAGATAGAGATATGCATGGACCTCACATTGACCTCAATGTGATGAGCACAGAATTAATGCTTCATACACAGTTATGACATCATAAAAACATTGAATGCAGAATTAACACTAAATGCAACATCAACACGTATGTATGCAGTATGCAAAGACATGATGACTTATAGTGTTTGCTATCATCAAAATCACACAGGGACACAACAATCTTTCCCTTTTTGATGATGGCAACACTCTGAGTCTATGGCAACACAGTGAGATACACACCATCATGCATCACAGCAACACAGCCGATTATCTCTCCCCCTTTGACGTCATCAAAAAGAAGGAATATGGTTCTCCCCCTTTGACTTCACCAAAAAGGAACTAAGGTTTGATAAAATCAGTATAGTGAGATGCAAGGCATGCGTAATATGGTGGAATGATGAATTATTCTCCCCCTAACCAAATGATCCTAAATTGCCAGATAATGCAAACCAGTATGAATAATGCAGGAGCATGCATCAATTGACAAAGAGATAATTGATTCTCTTCCTAAAATGCAGACTATTTTCCCCCTAAAAAATGAGGTCAAAGTTATGATAAAGGACAGTCAAGACAATGATCAGCAAAAACACAGGGACAGCCGATTTTCCCATTTGTCAAAAACATAGGAAGAATTGGAATGGAAAGGTATCATCGGAAATACAGGGATTAGACTGAAACCAATTGATGAGATCACAAAGCATAGAGAGCAGGATTTGAACACAGTGATTTTGGCTGAATTTCCAAAGAATAGATAAGACATGAAGATTTTCAATAGGATACAAATTTCATAAATCTTAATAAAAGAATTTCAGACTCTTCTATTATAAGAACTTATGAATAAGTCTTAATTGACTAGCATGGTTTAAGCATGATGTATACAGAGTTTGTTAATGAAATTCAATACTCTTATCTGAAATAAGTTTTAATAAAGATGAACAAATCAGTCATATGATATTCTTGTTTAACCTCCCTCTATCTTACTCATGTAATTTTTCAATGACTCCTCTAGGAATTACAAGAGGTAGTGTTGAAGTTAAACAACTATGAAATCATTTGACTGTCTAGGGTTATAGCAATTTATCCTTTGCAACAATTTTCAGATATTCATTTGATCAACCAGGAAATTTTATGCAGTCAAACTTTAAGAGCAATCTAGTTCAGTACACACCTTGTCACTAGAGGATATACGTTGATCAGATGCCAATATCCCTAAGCACTTAGTGTGACTAACAGTCATGCTTTATAATGTACAGAGTTAACTTGACACCTCATGACATACCTCAACCCATTTCCTTGATGAGTGAGATGTATTTCTCAGTATGCAAGCCATTGCTCTGCCTAATTTTTAATCATTGTTTCAGCAGAGTTAACTATGGCATTTCATGACTCAATCCTTTGGACATGGTTTCTCAGTGACCAAGGTCATTGCTCTGACAGCTTTTAACCCCTTAGACATTTCAGAAAATTCAGATGTTTATAAACAACACTTACTTCATGTATCTCAACAAAAGATAGCCATGAATTTAAAATTTTCATATTTTAGAAGATTTTGTGAGAAATAATATGAGATAGTCGGTTAAGATTTATTAAAAAGTGATTTAGATATTTTCAAGTTTTCCACACCCAAACTTAATGAACACATTAATTTTAAACAACCTGGAACTTTCAGACATTCATAAAACCATATAATAGAAGATTCCCTTAAAATGTTTTCAGACTTATGATCAAAGTACACAAATTGAAATCTTCTCAAGTTTTAGAGTTTTTCAACAAGATTCAATAGCAGTCAAATTGTGAATTGAAAACACAAGCATCAAGGAGCATGCATGTATGTGAAGGCACATGAATTTCAAGCATGTAGCAAACATGACCAGGATTATGCAATACAGTTGCAGATTTTAATGAAATGACCATGAGATTTCAACAGGATTTGTTTGGAGAGCAGCAAGATTAATGTCAGGTTTGACAGAGACTTTCCAAGTTATGTGAAGCACAGAATGTGCAGTGAGTATGAGAGTCACTTGAAATCAGTTGGCTGAAGTTATGACATGTATGTTCAAGGTTCAAAAACTAAGAGGTTTCAGATAGACCAGCTCCCCTCAGATAATGCAGAAACACTACACATAATATACCAAGAACATGAGAATAGCTGATGCCAATAGATACAAGTGGAAATCAGATCAGTAGTTGACAGTTGGAGACAGAATGACAAAAATTAAAGACCACTGAGTTCAAGGAGTTGAGAAGAAATTCACTACCGGCATCAGTCAAACAGATCATTTTCAAGGGTGCAGTTCAATCTTTTTGGATTTTCAAAATGAATGACAATCAATTTGAAATCAGTGGTTGCATGAGAGCAAACAAATGCACATCATTGAATGATGAAATGCATGAACATCCCATTTCAGGATGCATTCCAACATGGCATGAAGACTATGAAGGATGACAACTTTAAACAAATATGCATGAGCCCCTATCTGTATGCATATATTAACTGGATTCTGAAAGCAGTATATGCAGAACATTAGAAACACGAGGGAATATGCTCATGAACAACTAGACTGCTCTAATATGCAATTTGACCCATGGTACTAGGAAGAGGACTTGGTCTAAAGACCACCTCACACATAGTAAGAACCTCCAGACAAATTACATTTGCCCTTTAGTAACTTACCATTTGATATACCATAATGATCATGCATGACTATGAAGTGCAAATGCAGTCCTATATGCAATAGAATTTTAGTCACCTATGCAACAGTTGAGCAGTACCATTCAGGTAGTCTTCAGGCGTCATTCATGTGCAGTTCATCTTTTCAGACAACTTCAATTAAATGATGCACAGATGCGATAATGAATTCAGTTATGACACTGCAGAATGTCACATAAGAATGAAAACATGTATTCTGACAAATCAAAAACATGCAAGTATAAGGACAGAATTAAAATAAATTCAAATAACCAACCTAAAAAGATGCAGAAATGGGGTTTATCAAATTCTGGTGCCTTGGCTTAATTACCCCTTTTATTCCTTCATAGGCACTCCTGCAAAATAGATTCTTATTTTGCAGATTTATGTGCCCAAGAGTTCTTGGGCCCTGAAATCTCAGTGGCACCTTTGAAGGGTGCTGACCACACTTTCTGGCAGACATACCTGACTAGCTTCAACACCAATAGATTTCCACCCCGACAGAGGCTGCTTCATCATATCCTTATAACAATCATAACCCCACAAGGTGGTGGGAGGGGTAGACTGACAGAAACTCAGATATTTCTATTCTACTGTATGTTCAAGAACATCAAGGTCTACTTGCCCGACTTGATGATTCAAGTTATTTGGTTTTTTCAAAAATACTGGCAGACACTTACCTTATGTAGCTCAGCTGACTATAGTATTTAAAAGGATGAAGATTCCGTTGGAGAATGAAAAGTTCAAGGAGATTCCTATGTCAAATGTCTACACAATGAATTTCGTTGAAAAGTTTATGAAATTCAAAAAGATAGGAGGGAGAATTCAGAGGCTAATACCTAAAAGCCATGCACCTTAATTTATTGAACAACGATAGCAGCAACCAAAACAGCAGCAGAAGCCAGAACAACAGCAGCAGCAGCAGCCAGAACAGCAGCAGCAGCAGCAGCTAGAGCCGCAGCAACCACAACAGCAGGATCTAAATTTTGATCAGTAAAATGAAGAACCTGAGATTCAGCAGGTAGCTTTTGAGGGTGCACTATAGATTGAGGCACGTCACCCCTCTCCAGCACACCAACAGTAGCTAGGTGCCCGATCACCAAGTGTTTCACCTCAAGCATCTCTTGATCATCAGAAACATCATATTCATCCTAAAGTTCAAATGGAAACACCTGACCCTCAACCTTCTAGAGCATCCACCTCGTCTGCTCAAGAGACTTGCATGATTTATTGATTCATGACAGCACAATTTGGACTATTACATTCTACTGTACAAGAATAATCAAATTATTCTGAGCATCAGATGTTTCAGCTGAAAATGGAAGTCAACTCTAGCATGAAGGATATGTCGAACTAATTTAAGCAGTAAGTAACTCATCTAAGGATGGAAATGAATAGTAGAATTGCTGGAATCTAGAGATGAAACAAGCAGACAGATAGGAACTTCAATAGATTGGTTCAAGATATACAAGGAGTTTTGTCACTTGCTGGAAATCAAATTGGTAGAATGAGTAATATATTTAATGAACACAATGACAAATTGACCATGGCTGCATAGTATTTCCGTGAAACCAAGGTACATCATAATCATCTAGTTAGAAACTATGCTCATATGACAGACAAACTCTAGATGATTACAGATGACATAACATATATGGTCAATGTGTTCAAGGATCACTACCCTCAGCCGATTCCTGATGACCAAGAAGACATGTGGTATCCTGATGTAGATCCAGCATCAACTTCTCAAGTCCCTATTCTGGCAACTCAGCATGATGCTCAGCTAACCCATATAGCTGATATGATCCGTACTCAAATAGTTGTGCTCAGTGCCAAGATGGACCTGTTTCATGAAGCACTACTTGAGCGTCATTTATCCATAGACAGAAATCTTAGATCAGTTGCTCAGCGGATCAATCAAAATGCTGAAGAATTAAGGGCTTCTATTCGGAATGTTGCACTTATCAACATGCTCCTACGACTCAAGATGCGTCTACTCAGACTGATGACAATATAGGGAGTGATAAGTAGGGATGCTTCCTCAGAACCCCTCAATTTTTTGGTGATGGCAGAGGGGGAGAGATGATGAGAGTCAAGGGTGTTACAGAAAGCCAAGATTTTTGCCAGAAAGAAAACTGAAAATCAATAGAGTCTAGGTTACTGCATTGTCATGCATAGACATGCATAGCATTTTGTATAAAATTTTTACTTTGTTTTGTCGTTGTGCTGATTGAACAAACTATTTTTGTTGATTCATCAAATGAATGAAAATGTGTTTTCATCTTATGAGTGTTCACTTTATGGTTGATGGTTGGAAGTGTCAAAATTAGAACGGCTGTTCCAATGACTCATAGTTGCCATCATCAAAAAGGGGGAGATTGTTGGATCTCTGGTTTTGATGATGACAACTATGAATCATAATGCAATGATATGAACTCTAAATCATAAACATATTGAACATGTGTCACAGTCATGGTACATATGTAGACAGATCGATGCATCAAGTGGTGCATCGATGCAGCACAGTATGACAAAGCATTAGCAAAAGACATCAGGTCAGAGTAGGACCTCCACTGCCTCGAGGCAGTGATGCCAATCAAGCTACTTCCAGACTTCTGCATCGACGCAACAAAGCCCTGCCTCGACGTAGTGAAGCTCAAAGAAACCAACTCCAAAGCCCTGCCTCGATGTAGTAGAATACTGCCTCGATGTATCTAGTTCAAATCTGGTGTGCAAAAGAACATCACCTCGATGCATCAAGAAGATGCCTCGATGCACCAAGTCAAATCCAACAGTCGAAGCTCTTCTGTCCAGAAGGCTCTACCTTCACACTGCACCGACGTATCTGAGTTATGCCTCGATGCACTCAGCTCAGAACTAGCATTCAGAAGCCTGCAACGTCAAAGCATCAATAAGCTGCCTCGACCTGTCTTCATAGTGTTGGGAATGGATGGACTCTAAGATCTAAACGGGGGGGTGAATAGATCTGCCCTCTAAAGCCTTCTATCCTCTAAAATTTAACTACAGTAAGTAAACAGATGTGGAATTGACAGAATTACTACTGCTGAATTAAGTTCAACTTAAGACAGAATATGTATAAGAAGGAAAATGATCAGGTTCTGTATAATCAACTACACGCTGTTGGAACCAAAGCACAAGCACAACGCATGCAAGCTACTGAGCAGAAATCACACAACAATCACATAGAACTCAGGAGATTTTAGGTGGTTCTGCACAAGCCTACATCCACCCTACACTCAAACCGAGTGTGGCTTACTACTGATTCACAGCTTCTCACGGCTGATCCACAGCTTTGGGGATTATATCCCTACACCCGTTGAGCTTCATAGCTTACTACTAGAGGAATCCTCCTCTGTCGCTGAGGTTTACAGCTTAACCTTTCCGCTGACACACAGCTTGAAGAACAGTGTTTCAAATCAAAATGAAAGAAAAATAGAAAACCAAAAAACACAACGAGAATGTAGCTCTAGATAATGAGCAAATCGGCTCTAGTTCTGAACGAAGAGACCGATGACGGCGACTCTCAATTGCTTCTTCTCTCCAATCTCTCTCTCAACTCTCTCTCGGAACTTGCAGGCACTAGCTCTCCTGGATCGTGTTAGCTCTTCTTCTCTCTGCTTCTTTTGCTTCAATCTCTCGATCACAGATTTCGTCACATCACTGTCTTCTGTGTGAACAATTTCTTATTTATATGTGCAGAAGAAAGAGGGCGTGTGGAAACCACATTTCCCGCCCAAGCTTTTCGTCTAGATCTGAGATCCAAGGCCACGTGATAGCATCTGAGTTTAACGGCTTTCCACGTGTCACGAGCATAGCTCAGCCTTTAGTCTTGGATCACGTGCCTTCCTTAAATTTTATGAACAAGTGTCCTGTCAAAATGTTAGACACTCAGTCAGTAGAAGATAGTTAGACAATCATAGGAATTGCACAGACTTAATAGAGCATGAGAGTAAAAGTGCACGGACTCAAATATGCATGAATTATAATGTGCACCGACCTTATTAGGTTGTAAGAGAACCATGCACAGACATTATGTGTACAAGAATCAACAATTGTATCGAGCCAACAAGCTATAAACCTATCGTGCACAGACCTTGCACTTGCAAGGGAAAAGGATTGCACATACCTTCTGTGCACATACAGGAAATGTGCACTGACTTAGAAATGCATTCAGTAAGTTATGCACAGACTTCACTCGAGCAATATGAAGGTATGCATCGATGTGATTATGCTTGAAACAGTATTGTACATACTTTATATGCAACACACAATGAATTGCACCGACTTATTATGCAACCTACGCATATGTATGAAAGCCATGCACGGACTCATTTGCGTGCAACCGCAATAGTTGCACCGACCTTGTATCCCTTAGACACCAACATGCACAGACTCTACGGAATAAGCTAGGAATTGCACCGACTCAATTCATACCAGTATTTGACATGCACCGAGTATGAGTGCAGTTCGTTAGGAACTTGCACCGACTCATAATAAGAATACAATATGAAAGTGCAGAGGAGTTTTAATGCAAGAGACTGATAATTATCTGACATTTATGAAAGACTCATAAAAAATACACAACATCCTCATGGTCAAGGAACAGTAATCAAAGTCAACTCTCTAGCAAACCAAGTCAACTCTACTATTGACAATTAATCAAAACACATTCAACACATGCAGCAGCACACACACTGCTGATCAAACCCAGAGGAGGCCCAACATTCTCCCCCTTTTTGATGATGGCAACACTTAAAAAGTTGCTGGCAACTCCCCAAAAGAAATGTAGGAGAAATGATATATTTTTATGAGACATTAAGCACAGTTAGATATTATTGACAGAAGCCAAACTCCCCCTGAATGAAAGACTCCTCCTCCTTAAGCAAAAATATCATGAAATCTTTCTCTTTCCTTCTCTCTCCCTTTAGCCATCAGAATCTCTCCCCCTATAAGCATAGTCTTTCCTATGATCTCAATCTCTCCCCCTTCGTGCCAGAATAGAGAAGGATAGAGATAGAGAAGGAGACGCTTGAATAATCTCTCCCCCTTTGCCATCAGTAAATAAGGAGTGAGAGAGACAGAGGAAGATAAGAAGAAAACAAGAGGATGTAGGAGATAGAATAACACTCTTATGTAATAGTTCAGAAAGAAAGCAGATTATTGGGTAGTTCTTCAGATGTAAGAATCAACACTGTGCATTCCTGACAAACATCTGGTTTAACAGTTATAGAAGGTAGAGTGAATTCACTGACTTTCTGAAATAGGGTTATAGTACTCGTTTATAGCAGTAAACCTAAGACACAACCATTATAGACTAGGTCCAGACATTATCTTACTAATTTCAGAATCAATGAACATCAAGGAGTGTACCAAGAGTATGTATTGAGGTTAAACAATTGACACTTAGTGAAATTTAGAACTTAAAGGGTTACAGCAAATCTTTTCACTTTTGATTTCGAGACTAAATTTTGTGTCATTTATGCCTTTGACATTAAGGATACACGTGGGTTAGACGCCAGTACCCCCAGTTACTAAGCATAAACTTCCATATCTATCTCTTATCAAAGACTATACATATGATTTACACCTTTGACATTAAGAATACACGTTTATCAGACGCCAGTATCCCCAGTTACTAAGTGAAATCAGCCCTATAGATTTGACCATATGAACAGAGATAACAAGAAGCACTTCATGGCATGAATTCTTCTCCATTTCTTTGATGGAGTATTCAGTTTCTCAGTGCAGTTCAGTTATTGCTCTGTCACTTTATTCATTTGCTTTTGCTAATGATTTTGTTGCTGCTGCTCTTTTAATATTCAAAGTGACTTGTTTAAAGACAATACACTTTCTCAGTTTCTCAGCCTAGACCTCACTAATTCTATCATTTTCATATACTATAAGGAAATTGTCCGTCATAATCATGAGAGGAAGGTTGAGAGCTATAAAAGGTGTTCTACCAACTTATTTTCTGAAGACAGTCTTTAGACTCTACAAATTATTAAGATTAAACCGTCAGTTCATTCAAGGAGCACATATGATTCTTATAGTGAAAGACTTGTGATAATTACTGCTCAAAGTAATGAACCAATTGCAAGATTGTCATCCATTCAGAATGAGTGAATAGACATTGAAGCACGGAAGTAGCTCATAAGGAATATCAAGAAGAGTGACAATGACGCAATATGATAGAAGTAGTTCCAAACATGGTCAATTGATGCAGTTGATACCATGTGATGAGAACTTCTGAGAATGAAGAGAGAGTTTGAAATGGTTACACCCAAACCAGAATGAATAAACTCCCCCTGACATCATAATGCACCGACCTTAACATGCATAAAGCATACAATGCACCGACTATTGCATGTGAGCGGTACACAGATGCACCGACCTATTATGTGAAGGACACAAGATGCACGGACCTACATGCTATAAGGCAGGGATGTGCACTGACCTTGCATGTAGAATGCTCACACTGTGCATCGACTATGTGCAAGACATGCATAGACTCATACTCGGTGCAAAAACACGCATCGAACACAAATGCTCATAGCAAAGACCTGCATCGACCTTAGTAGTGCATGAAATGCAGCAGGTTCAGACCTTAGTAAGCATATGGCAAAATCAACTGATGTGTGATCTAGAGGAAAAATTCCCCTATCTATATGCAATCTTATTTAACAATGCATCTATGCACAACAATTATTCAAAAAAATCAGAAATTGTTTATTCAGAGATAAGCTGACACATATTTATTTTCAGACCACTACAAACAACAATTCAAGAAAGAATTCTGAGTCAATCATCAAGGAGAAATTTACACAAGCCTAATTCTCTTCTTAAGAATTTAAATCTTTCATTACCCAAAGGCTTTGTAAAAATGTCAGTAATTTATTTTTCAGACTCAATGAATTTAAGTTCAATTTCCTTTTTACTGACTTCATCTCTAAGAAAATGATGTTTGATTTCAATATGTTTTGTCCTGGAATGATGAACTGAATTTTTAGTTAAGGAAATAGCACTAGTGTTATCACACATAATTGTGATGCAACCAAGATTTATATGATAGTCAAATAACTGGTGTTTGATCTAGAGGACTTGGGCAGCACAGTTCCTTGCAGCCACATACTCTACCTCAGTAGTGGACAAGGCTATAATGTGCTATTTTTTAGATGCCCAAGAGACTAGACACCCACCAAGGAATTGACAATATCCACTGGTCCTTTTCCTATCAATTCTACACCCAGCATAATCTGCATCAGTGTAAGCTAGAAGCTCTAGTTCGCACTTAGCAGGATACCATAATCGTAGGTCAAGGGTGCCAGACAGATATCTAAAGATCCGTTTTATAGCAATTAAGTGTGAATCCTTAGGACATGCTTGAAATCTAGCACACAAACATACTAAAAATTGAATGTCCGGACGAGATGCAGTAAGATATAGTAAGGATCCGATCATACCTCTGTAGTGTTTGGGATCTACCATTTTACCTGGCGGATCAGAATCAAGACAGGTAGATGTCCCCATTGGTGCTGTGATTACTTTGAGGCTTTCCATCTTGAATTTCTTTAACAGATCCTTCAAGTACTTTTCTTCAGTTATGAAAGTTCCCTACTTGGTTTGATTAACCTGTAATCCAAGAAAGAATTTCAGCTCTCCCATCGAGCTCATTTCAAATTCACTAGTCATTAGAGCTGAGAATTCCTCACACATTAATGGATCAGTTGATCCAAACACTATATCATCTACATAGATTTGAATAATCAGAATTTTATCTTCACATACCTTTGTGAATAGTGTCTGGTCAAACTTACCTCTTGTGAATCCTTTTTCTGAGAGGAAATTGCTCAGTCTTTCATACTATGCTCGGGGAGTTTATTTCAACCCATATAATGCCTTATCAAGTTTATAGACATGATCAGAAAATTAAGGCATTCAAAACCAGGGAGTTGTTTAACATAAACATCTTCTTTTATTTATCCATTTAAAAAGGCAGATTTGACATCCATCTGCTTCAAAGTTATTCCTAGACTACATGCAGTAGCTAAAAGAATTCTAATGGCTTCTAGCCGAGCTACAGGGGCAAAGGATTCTTCAAAATCAATACCAAATTCTTGGTTGTACCCCTGAGCTACTAGTCTAGCCTTATTTCTAATGATGTTACCCTGCTCATCAGTTTTATTTTTAAAAACCCATTTTGTTCCAATTATGTTGCCATGTGAGGGTTTAGGAACTAAATGCGAGACTTTATTCCTATCAAATTGTCTAAGTTCATCATGCATGGCATTAATCTAGTGTTCATCCTTAAGGGCACTATCAATATTTTTTGGTTCAGTCTGAGATACTAGGGCAACTGAATTTAATTCATTTTCAATTCTTGAATGTGCTCTAGTTCTCATTGGTTCATTTACATCACCAATAATGTTCTCAAGGGGATGATCTCTAAGAAATTTAAGATTAATGGCTTGATTACCTGATTTCTCATTTACCTCCCCCTGAGTAATTGGAGCCTCTGCTTCACCTTCCTCAACAGACTCTTCATTTTATTTTTCATCATTTTTTAAAATTTCTCCATCACTTTTGTTCCTGCACAAATCAATATCAGACTTAGTTGCAGACTCATCAAAGACAACGTGATGAGATTCTTCAACCGTGTTTGATGTGAGATTAAAAATTCTATAGGCTCTGGACTGGTCTGAGTAACCTAGAAAAATTCCAGGTTCACTTTTTGGTTCAAATTTATCAAGGTCTCTTTTTGAATTAATATGAACAAAACATTTACTATCAAAGACCTTGAAGTGGGCTAGAGAAAGCTTCTTACCTTTTTGATGTGGCACAGCCCAAAGACCACTAAATATGATAAGGTGACCCTAGGACTTAGACCCGCAAGCATACAAGCGCTCAATGATTCTCACAACGATGATTTCTGCTCACTCGGTTCACACGTTCACCCGGTGGGTCCGGGAGATGATGGTGAGAGTCCGAGGCGGGACCCAATTGTCCTAATGGACTTACAATGCTAAGGCTGACCTCCAATGGGCCTGGGAGTCCCAACTTTGTGGGTGGCTGACCCGCAAGGCGGGGTGTGGGGTGGCACTCACTCACGGGCCGCGGTGGGCACGATATTGCTTAAAATGAATTCCGAGCACTCTCTTACCGTCCGACGGGCATTCAAGGCAATACTACATTTGCAGAAATGAAGCTACAAGGGTGTGATCAGAAGCTCACCTGATCGGTGTGAAGACACCGATCCCGTTCGGAGACGAGGGCGCGCCGGGAGGCGAGGGTATACACCCGATCGCCGCGGCGATGGAGCTTGACCTGAAAATGTGAAGAGGTACAGCACTACGCCCCTTGCAAGGGGGGGATCTTGGGGTGGGGGTTAATGTATTACAACCAAAAATTACCTCCATGCAGGGAGGGGCCTTCAGCCGGCCAAGCGGGGAGGGGAACGAGCGAGATAGAGTCGACTTTCTGAGCTTTGCCGATTCTGCCTAGCTTCTGTAATTCTGGACAGAGGGCCGATGTCGATACTACCAATAATTCCACTGAGCTTAGAATCTGATGAAACTTGCGCCAAAAGCTTTCTAACCGGAGAGGGGTGCGGCTTGAATTTTTGGACGACGTTCTGATCTGGGGGCTGACTGCTCCAGCAACTGGAAGATGGATGCAGCTCTGGTCTCTGGCTGAGCTCAGTCTGAAACAGCAGGTTGCAGAAGCTGCCACGATCGCTCCTGAGCTCCAAATTTGGCACCGCTAGACTCGTTAAAATCGTGGACGAGTCTACTTTGCAGCAAAACAAACGGGGAAGTCGTCTGATGTTGGAGATGAGCTGGGTGTCTAGAGAAGTGGACGGTGGTCGGTGCAGACTGTGAGGAGGCAGACCGGCGTGGGTGTGGTAGAAAATTGGTATCTCTGGTTGTCGGATGCCGAACGGGGTTCCGCCTTCTGTTCCTGGACGCTGACAGGGGGAGGAAGAACTTTTTAGAAGACCTCGAAGACTGGTTCCTTCAAGGTTCGTCGTGGGAGAGTCTTCTCTGCCGCTCTGGCTCCTGGTCTGAGAGGTTCTGCGCAGTCGGGGAAGAACAGCCTTCACGGACGGCCACGAACTCGGAATGGAGTGATTCCACCTCGCCTGCGAAGAGCACAGGGAGGCCTTTCCAGAAAGTTAGGCCACGCCACCAGCAGAACCAGGATGCAGTCGTGGACGTCGCTGCAACAGAGTGCTAATCTGTAGGTCGGCCTGCACACAAAGCTGGAGTGGAGAAGAGAGGAGGGGGCGAACTTGGCTTGAGGGGAGAGGAGGGGTGCGACCTAGGGAGCAAGGAGGGAAGGGGAGATTCGAATTTGGGCTTTGGAATGAGTTAATTCAGCCTTGGGAAGGTGGAGATATGCTTAGGGAAGTGAAAGGGGTAGGTGGTGGTTGGAGGGTGGGGTTTTGAGTGGTGGAACTTCCTTGGGACTAGGTGAGGATTAAAGAGGGGTTGTGGGAAGTTGTGGGGAGTTAATGGAGGTAGGTGGGGGTTGGAAGTGGTTGAGAGGGGGAGGAGAGAGAGTGAATTTCAAAATTTAGAGAGAGGAGGAGAGAGAATGGAGAGATAATGAGAGAGAGAGAGATATTGAGAGAGTTTGAAAGGGTTTTCTTCAATATTCATCAAAAGTTGAATACAAGAGGAGAGATGGGGCCTATATATAGGCAACCATTCTTTACATGACCAAAATACCCTTGACAATAAGATAAAAGACCGAGCATATCCTAGACTCAATCCTATGGGCCCATAACTAAAGTAATAAGGCCCAATTAAACATAACAAGGGAAATGGACTAAAACCATATGACTCAATAAAGGAAAATACATAAGATAGGACTCAATAAAAAGAAAATACATAAAATGAAACTTTGGAAATGAAGATAACAAGTGTAGACCATGATCAATCCATATCAAGAGTGTGCAGGTGATCAAAGCTAGAGGGGTGTCGGGAGATGCCCTCATCAAATCCCCCGGGGTGGGGAGAGCTCGACCCTGTCGAGTATGGGTCTGCCTGGCTATCGTACTGCTCCATCATGTCGGGATCCAAGCATATCAAATCCTCCCGACTCACCCATGTATCCTCGATCGGGGGACGACTCTTCCACCTAACCAGATAGCGCTGATACACCCTGTGCCTCGTAATGATACTCTGCTCATCCAGTATTGCCTCTACCTGCTCTCGTCGGTCTCTCAAGCTAGAAAGTGGAGTCCCTCCGGGAGTGTCTCTCATAAGGGGGGGGTAAAGGCTCAAGCTCCTCACTGGGTTCCACCGCGGGGCCTTTGTGGGGTACCAGGTCCGCCACACTGAAGGTAGGGTGCACCCCATAGCTTTCTGGTAGGTAAAGCTCATAAGCATTGCTGCCAAGTCGTCGTAGAACTCGAAAGGGTCCCGAACCCCGTGCCCTCAACTTGGAGGCAGGTCCCGGAAGGAGCTGCTCCGTCCTCACCATCACCGAGTCTCCCACTTGGAACTCGTAGTGGCGCCGATGAGCATCTGCCCGCCTTTTGTAAGTCTCATTGATCCTTCCTATATGCTTGCGAGAATGCGTATGCCATGCATGGTGATGCGATGTTAGTGCGAAACGAATGGCATGCCAAGGTGGACCTGGGCAGCCAAATGTAGACCGATCACACTTTGATGCTATGAAGACTGTGGTAGTCTTAGGAGGGCCGGGACATCCATAGATGAACCTTTTATGCATGGGTGTGATAAATGTCGGGGGACCCGGACATCCATGTATGCTCCTATCATGCTTAAGACTCATGATGAATGAAGGTGGGCCAATACATCCGAATATGGTCCACTTATGATGCCTACTTGACATGTGGGTGATGTGGATGAATGTACCCGACTTATGAATCATGTCAAATGGTGTGGTAGGCCTGGACACATGCATGTTTATCCCAAAGGTGACTTCCATGTGCATAGATGTGGGATGACTTTTGAACGTCCACGTGAATGGGTCGAAGGGATCTACGAACGTGGTTATGGGGTGGGGCACTTCATCAATCCCAAGGTGTTTGTTGCCTAAGGTCAAGGCTCTCATGTTGTAACCCGATTCTAGGAAGGGAGGAGTTTGGGTCGACATGGGCGATGTGGGTAAGGTGAGGTGGGTGGTGAATAGGGAAAGTGGGTCACATGGAGATTTAGGCTCCCACAGAAAAGGGTCAAAGGGATTATGGTAAGGGTCACCTAGGTAGGCGTACTCCATGTTCTCAAGGTCCTCAAATGCGAATCATCTCTCTCTAAGATAATTGGGCCAAGGTTGCTAATGGGTTGGCCAATCAAAGTACTTGGGATCTCAATGGTTGGGGAGTAGACTAGGATGGGTTCCTCCTCCATGGGAAGAAGGAGTATGATCTCACTTGTAAATTGGCCATTGGTGTAGATGGAAGTGATGGAGCCAATGGTGGGGTAAGCTAGGCTAATGGTGCTAGACTCTGATGGCCTCATGGCTAGCATATCGGTCAAGTGGACTTGCCAATGTAGGTAGGCCACTAAGTCTCCCAAATCTTCTACACAATAGGAGGTTTGATAAGTGACATGAGGCTGAGTGGGAATGAGTTGGGATTGATGTCCCATGAGTAGGTGGCTTGGTTGTAAACTAGGAATGGTGAGGCCTCGCTTGAGCCATAGGAATATGGACTTATCTATGGTGATGGTGTCATGGGGAAGGGTGTATAGCTCTTGAGGAACTAGGTTAGGAGGGGTGGGTGAGTTGTATGGCCCTTGGATTTCCTTAATTTTGGGAGGTGGATCCGAATTGGTATCCCTCTCCACTTGGGTAGGTGTGTGGGTTGCAACTCCTAAGGACAATGGGGTAGGAAGGTCTATGGTGGGTGGGTTGGTGTTAGTCGAGGCATGGCGCACTCGAGGAGGTGAGCAAGGTCGGACATGGGTTGGACTTGGGAGTGGAAGTAGTGGAGGCCTAATTTGGGGTAAGATTGGTGTAGGAAGCGGGAGGTGGGTTGGGTGAGGGGTTTTGGGTTTTGGGGTGGTGGCCATTATGGGCCTTGGTGGAGGGGTGGACATGGTGTCCACATGGTTTTTAATGGTGAGGGTTGGATGAGTGGTGGTCACCATGGAGGGAATTGGGTTGGTTAGGGGTCTCTTGCCCTTGGGATCACTTGGGGTGGAAGTGGGGGCTAAAGGGGCTTGACTAGTGTAGGTTAGGGAAGGGGGTTTTGGTTGGGATGTGGGGGACCTCATGGGGTTAGGTGGGGAGGTGGAGGTCTTAGGTACTTGGGTTTTAGTGATAAGGGTTTGGACGGGTGGGGTGGGAGGAGTGGGAGTGCTCCTTGGGTTTTGGTGATCCGAGTGGGAAGGGGACACATACCTAGCCCTTAGTTGATCCTTCATGTCCTCCCATGTGGTGAGGGGAGCTTCCCGTCTAATTATCCTTAAGCCCTCAATTTTACACCAATGAGTTTGAGCCCTTTTGGTTAGTTGTATTTTGGCAACCCATGCCTTTTCATCCTCGGAAATATGATACCAATTGAAGTATTGGTCCATTGTAGCTTCCCAATCTAAATATTTGCTAGGAGAGGTCCCATCAAAGGTGGGAAGTGGGAAAGGGGCCATCCTATCGTCCGTCCTTAGGGCGGGCCTATTTTTTCCAAGTTGGTTGAGTCGGCCCGATATGTTATCAAGCCGCTCATTGGCATAGGTCAAAGCTTTCATGAAGTAGTTGAAGTCATGAGTGTTAGTGGTAGGCATCCCTTGGGGTTTTGGATTCATTGTGGGATTGGAAGAGGTAGTATTGGGTTGAAAGCGAGTACCACTACGAGTGGTCATGCAAGGTTGGGTGGGCTATGCAAGGGTGTGCGGATGCACCTATGAAAGACTTAGTGTGACCCAGGACTAGACTTGTAAGGACAAGCCTATGACCGCTCTGATACCACTTGATGTGGCACAGCCCAAAGACCACTAAATATGATAAGGTGACCCTAGGACTTAGACCCGCAAGCATACAAGCGCTCAATGATTCTCACAACGACGATTTCTGCTCACTCGGTTCACACGTTCACCCGGTGGGTCCGGGAGATGATGGTGAGGGTCCGAGGCGGGACCCAATTGTCCTAATGGACTTACAATGCTAAGGCTGACCTCCAATGGGCCTGGGAGTCCCAACTTTGTGGGTGGCTGACCCGCAAGGCGGGGTGTGGGGTGGCACTCACTCACGGGCCGCGGTGGGCACGATATTGCTTAAAATGAATTCCGAGCACTCTCTTACCGTCCGACGGGCATTCAAGGCAATACTACATTTGCAGAAATGAAGCTACAAGGGTGTGATCAGAAGCTCACCTGATCGGTGTGAAGACACCGATCCCGTTCGGAGACGAGGGCGCGCCGGGAGGCGAGGGTATACACCCGATCGCCGCGGCGATGGAGCTTGACCTGAAAATGTGAAGAGGTACAGCACTACGCCCCTTGCAAGGGGGGGGATCTTGGGGTGGGGGTTAATGTATTACAACCAAAAATTATCTCCATGCAGGGAGGGGCCTTCAGCCGGCCAAGCGGGGAGGGGAACGAGCGAGATAGAGTCGACTTTCCGAGCTTTGCCGATTCTGCCTAGCTTCTGTAATTCTGGACAGAGGGCCGATGTCGATGCTACCAATAATTCCACTGAGCTTAGAATCTGATGAAACTTGCGCCAAAAGCTTTCTAACCGGAGAGGGGTGCGGCTTGAATTTTTGGACGACGTTCTGATCTGGGGGCTGACTGCTCCAGCAACTGGAAGATGGATGCAGCTCTGGTCTCTGGCTGAGCTCAGTCTGAAACAGCAGGTTGCAGAAGCTGCCACGATCGCTCCTGAGCTCCAAATTTGGCACCGCTAGACTCGTTAAAATCGTGGACGAGTCTACTTTGCAGAAAAACAAACGGGGAAGTCGTCTGATGTTGGAGATGATCTGGGTGTCTAGAGAAGTGGACGGTGGTCGGTGCAGACTGTGAGGAGGCAGACCGGCATGGGTGTGGTAGAAAATTGGTATCTCTGGTTGTCGGATGCCGAACGGGGTTCCGCCTTCTGTTCCTGGACGCTGACAGGGGGAGGAAGAACTTTTTAGAATACCTCGAAGACTGGTTCCTTCAAGGTTCGTCGTGGGAGAGTCTTCTCTGCCGCTCTGGCTCCTGGTCTGAGAGGTTCTGCGCAGTCGGGGAAGAACAGCCTTCACGGACGGCCACGAACTCGGAATGGAGTGATTCCACCTCGCCTGCGAAGAGCACAGGGAGGCCTTTCCAGAAAGTTAGGCCACGCCACCAGCAGAACCAGGATGCAGTCGTGGACGTCGCTGCAACAGAGTGCTAATCTGCAGGTCGGCCTGCACACAAAGCTGGAGTGGAGAAGAGTGGAGGGGGCGAACTTGGCTTGAGGGGAGAGGAGGGGTGCGACCTAGGGAGCAAGGAGGGAAGGGGAGATTCGAATTTGGGCTTTGGAATGAGTTAATTCAGCCTTGGGAAGGTGGAGATATGCTTAGGGAAGTGAAAGGGGTAGGTGGTGGTTGGAGGGTGGGGTTTTGAGTGGTGGAACTTCCTTGGGACTAGGTGAGGATTAAAGAGGGGTTGTGGGAAGTTGTGGGGAGTTAATGGAGGTAGGTGGGGGTTGGAAGTGGTTGAGAGGGGGAGGAGAGAGAGTGAATTTCAAATTTAGAGAGAGGAGGAGAGAGAATGGAGAGATAATGAGAGAGAGAGAGATATTGAGAGAGTTTGAAAGGGTTTTCTTCAATATTCATCAAAAGTTGAATACAAGAGGAGAGATGGGGCCTATATATAGGCAACCATTCTTTACATGACCAAAATACCCTTGACAATAAGATAAAAGACCGAGCATATCCTAGACTCAATCCTATGGGCCCATAACTAAAGTAATAAGGCCCAATTAAACATAACAAGGGAAATGGACTAAAACCATATGACTCAATAAAGGAAAATACATAAGATAGGACTCAATAAAAAGAAAATACATAAAATGAAACTTTGGAAATGAAGATAACAAGTGTAGACCATGATCAATCCATATCAAGAGTGTGCAGGTGATCAAAGCTAGAGGGGTGTCGGGAGATGCCCTCATCACTTTTAGAATCTCATAAGAAGTTAATTGAGTTTTGGGTCTTACCAGGGCTCTATTAATTATGTAACATGCTGTGTTGATAGCCTCTGCCCAAAACTTCCTTGGTATGTTACCTCCACTAGCATGGTCCGAGTCATCTCAACCAGAGTTCGTTTTCTCCTTTCCACCACTTCATTCTGCTCTAGAGTCCTTGGTGAGGAGAATCTGTGAGTGATACCATTCACTCTGCAAAAGTCATCAAATTGTGAGTTAATAAACTCACCACCATGATCATACAGGATATTCAAGATGCCATGATCATTAGACTATTTTATTTTACAAAAGAACTCCTGAAATTCTTCAAAAGCTTCATTTTTGTGAGATAGGTAGAAAACCAATGTAACTCTAGAAAAATCATCAACAAGCACAAAACCATATCTTTTACTAGATAAGCTAAGAGATCTTCTAGGTCCAAATAGATCCATGTGAATTAGCTCATACGGTTTAGAAGACAGGTTTTTTGTTCTAGATTTGAAGGAATTTCTAGTCTGTTTACATTGAGTGCATGCCTCGCAAATTTCATTGTCGTTTTTGAATGATATTTCAGGAAGCCCTTTTACTAACTTATGCTTATTCAGTTTGTGAAGCACACTGTAGCTGGCATGACCTAATCTACGATGCCACAGGAAGGCTAGGTCATCCTTATTTACACTAAGACAAAGATTAGTGTGTGCTACATCATCCATGTAACACCCAGTAATTTTAGGAAGAAAATATTCATGAGAAAAAGATAACCTACACATGATGATATTTACATATTCCTATAAAATGTTAATAATATTGAATAAATAAGAATTTGGGGTATAATGTTCCTAGAATAAATAAAAAGCTAATTAAAATTACCTTTTTGGGAATGGAAGTAAATATTTTCTTAGGATCGAACCTGTCTCCGATACCTAAGACAAAGATTAAGAAGGTAAATAAAGTGAAGAAAATTATAAGAAATAAAATCCCTTTATGAAGTACTACATTAATCAAACTATCAATCGATTAAGACCCGAGTATATATCATGACCCACCTACAATATAAGTTTAACACAACCCCATAGGAAATGGGCTTAGCATTCAAGGCCAACTTATGGACACTAGCATACCTTTAAAACCCCACGCAAGGGTTAGTATTAGTACATAATGGGCTTCTAGAAGTATATAAACATATATATATAATGGGCCATATGGAATGGCAAAGATATGTAATTATAGAATACATGAGCCTTGACCCTAAGTTATTAAGCCTTGGATATACGAGTATTATTATAGCCACACCAAATTAATAAAATATAAAAAAAATTAATAGTAACCCGATAGCCGTATGGGCCTTGCATATAAAAATAGCTTAAGGCTAGTGGACCTTATATATATATATATATACACATGTAAACTATTAATAGATATAAGTCACGTATATGAGGTTTAGTAAATAACAAATGGCTTTAGTTATAAATATATATATATTTATATATCAAGATATAAGAATGATAAATAAAACCCCACACATACATATGGGGGCTCATGATGGGTCAAGATAGCCCAGTCACAATTAGCTTAAAAACTTCAAAACCCATATACGTGAAGCTTAAAACCCACAAGTAAACCCAAGTATATGCATGGGCTAATACCACATATATGGGCTTTAACCCATACACGTACACATAACCCAAACCCACGTATGTGGACTCTCACCTTCACAAAAGCCCAAATGAGCTTGTAACATATACCTAAACGTAACTATACATGCACATCAAGCCACGATAGCCAACCTATCAGCTCAAAGCCCCCCCCCCCCCCCCCCCACACACATATATATATACCTATATAACACAATATGCCTTAACAACCATCGTATAACCCAACCCAAGCCCTTGTGCATGTTCGATCGAGCATGGGTGAGATATTAGGGTTTTTGCATGAGGTTTTAGTAGGCGGCTGTATAAACGGTAAGGGAATTATCAACGCACGGAAAGGTTTTAAAAACCTTGCTTTCATTAGTTTATCACCCCCGTTTAGGATCTCCTCTCTATAAAACTCAACCCCATCAAACGAATAAACCCCATTTGCTATTGTGCTGCCGTCGTCGCCACCGAAGAAGAAGGCAACTGAAGGGCTTCTTCACCTTCCTTCTTCCTCCTGCGGTTCCCCTGCACAAGAAGAAACGTTTCTTCTTCTTCCTCCTACACATACCCTGCATCATCAACTCTTCTCCCTCTCCTTCCTGTTGGCTGCTACGTGAAGGGCGGCATCTTCTTCTTCCCCTTCTTCCTATTGCTGTGGATAAGAAGAAGTGGCAGAAGACTTCTTTCTCCTTCCTCCTATTGCAGTTGAAGCCATCCTCTGTACCACAGTTGCAGGAAACAGAGTACCGTCCCTTCACTGTTCCTCACCGTAAGCAACTAAAAAGGTAGGTTTTCTCAAAGAATTGAAGCCCAAGACAGTAGTAGTTAGGTTGCATGTTTAAAATTCATGTTTCGTTTTCCCTGATCATCATTTTGTCTAAATTTTTACTTTATTGTTTGCATGATTATTTTAATTGATTAAATAATCACATCATGTTAAAAAAAACTATATCTATATAATCTCTTGTCTAAAAATTGCAAAGTGCATGTAAATTGAATCCCCATGATTTATCCTAAATTTCTATATGATTACATGAGTATTTACTACTAACATCAACTAGTTAGTAATTTTAATAGGTTTTGTATAGTTATACGGCAAATCGAAAATCTTACTGTAGCACATTAGTTGCAGTGTTTTATGTTAATGGCCCGTTCTAGGTCGCCGGAGCATCCTTTGACCATGAAATTTTACAGAGGTATTATTGGGGTGGAGACCGAGGTAGTAAGGGTGATACCACCATTTTTCGAGCCCCCTATCTCAAGATCTCCCATCTCTCAACGAAAATTTTTTGTGAACACTCGATTATGTAGAGTTTTTCGAGTCCGTCATTTCGGTATATAGAACGCGCGATTCTGACGTTATTACGTCGAGAAACGGGTGATTTTAAAAAGTTGACAATTTCACTCATCCGCGTCCGCCGGCTCTTTTCTTATATATATATATATATATATATATATATATATATATATATATATATATATATATATATATATATATATATATATATCTCTCTCTCTCTCTCTCTCTCTCTCTCTCTCTCTCTCTCTCGATTATATCTTTAAAAATCTATATCTCCTAAACTATGTAACATAAAATTATAAAAATTATATATTTGGAATCCTTATATTTTTCTCCTAATTATCATATAATCTATTTCTCTATTTTTTTATATAAATAAATATGTCTTTGAATGTATATTTTGAAATTATGCAATTAAATAGATATTGACGTGAAATCTTGTTAAATATTTTTTTTTCTTAAAAGCCCTACCTAGGGATAGGGGATGGAGTGTTGCAAACCACCTACCTATCACTAGGGGGTGTATTTTATTGCTAAAGGAGGATAATTACAATTACATCAATCGGATACTAGGCATACCTAACTTATCTAAGGGAGCAGCTCCCTTTATATGAGAGGGAAGCTCATGATAAGAATAGAAAGAATTACATTGCAAGGAGCATGCTAAAGTAGCCAAAGAATCCGCCACTGTGTTGGCTTCTCTGTATCTGTGAGTAATGGTATCCAATGGAGAAATAAGGCTCCAAATATCTCTGACATATTTGAGAATGGACCACAGATAGAGTGCTTGTCTTTTGATGATCTGTGCAAGTGTTTTCGAATCATATTCAATGATGACAGGCATAGAAACAACAATGGTGTGTAAATACTTAACACCATCAAGGAAAGCTTGGGCCTCAGCTATAATGTTGTTAGACTTTCCATAGTAGTGTGAGAAGGCAAGGAGAGTACTTCCACTGTGATCATGAATTACACCACCACCCCCAGAATCTCCATTTTACTTTGATGCACCATCGGTATTAAGCTTAATGAAAGGCCAAGGAGGATAGATCCATTTAATGGCCAAGCAATGTAGCTGTGTAGATTTGATGTTCTGCAGCCCAAATGTTCCCAAGATTCTCCTTTTGCTGTTATTTGCTTCTTTAAGGTCAGCAGCTATGCAGATTTGTTTAACTTTGAAGTTTATGTTGTGAACAAGGCTCTCCTTTGATGTTTGTATACCACCATACCTAATTTGGTTTCTTGCACACCATAATTCCCACAACCCATAACCAACAATTGCTAGAGTGAAAAGTCTGAATAAATACTTATGCTGTGAGTTACTGATAGTATTCAGAATAATAGTTCTGACAGAGTTGCCTTCAATGTGCAGCCTAAAAGAACTAAAAGAAGACCAAACATAAGTAGCCAATTCACTTCGAACAAATAGGTGATTTGAATCTTCAGCCTGGGACACCTTACAACAATGGCATTTGGAACAAAGTGAGACTGATGTGAAACGACCACGGGGTATGCAGCAAGCAAACAGAAACTTAGGACCTATTCCGCAATCACAACCACATAGCAATTCAGTTGGCAGATCGGGCCAATTCGCCGTCGCACACACACGAGCCCGGGGTGACTAAATGATGCTAAGGGGAGGTGATGGATCAAGACCCTTGCTGGTAGAGTGCCAGCAAGGCTAGGGTTGCCCTCCCGAAGGTACGAAGCCCACAATTAAGGGGCTGGCCGGGTGCCACTTGGAGCACTAGGTCCCTCTCTCACACACTCCACGGTGACCGCTCGTAAGTGGAGCACGTGGGGTCGGACACTCTCTCGCTTGCTCAACGGAGCGGATTCTACGGATATTAAATGAACAAGCACCAGAAGGAAATGGAGCAAAGGTTAGAGCTCACCTTGTTGGTTTGAAGAAACCAACCCCGTTCGGAGAAGAGGGTGAGCGGGGAAGTGTGGGTTCCCCGCACACTGCGCCGGTGTAGCTTGATCCCTGTTTAATAATAACATTCACTACGCCTCATGCAGGAGGGTGGACTTGGGGTGGGGATGATTTGTATTACATGGAAACACTACCTCCACGCAGGGAGGCGCGGTGAGGCGGCCAGGCGGGGAGGGGAGATTCGCCGAAAACTCGAGCGGAGACGCCGATGTCGAATCTGCCTGCACTCTACGATGAATGACTGACAGTCACTGTTGAGGTCGTGACTTCTAGTCCGGAATTCTGCTGATGATGAGACCAGAGGGGAAATCTTCGTATCTGGGACTAGGATGCCTCTGAATTTTGCGGAATTCTTCTGTTGCAGTGGCGGGCCCGGGATGAGGTTCGATTAGGGAGATAGAATCTGGACGCAGTAGCTTCCTGTTTCTGACAGGAACTTGCAGAGGTTTCCCCGACCGCTCCCGGACTCCAAATCACTAACCGCCAGAGTTTCTGGAACCATAGACAAGCCCTCTTCGTAGAAAAACTGACGGGGAATCCGAATGAGGTCGGAGTCGACTGGGGGACTCTGAATAATGAGGGTAGGTTGAGGCAGACTGTGAGACGTAGATTAGAGTAGCCGAGGGAGAAAAATGGTAACTCTGTCCCACGGATGCCGAACGCATTCCGCTTTTTGATTCTGAACGAGGACTGGGTGAGGAAGAACTTTGTTGAAGAGCTCTTGGCCTGATTCTTCTGCGATTCTTCGGGGTATAGCTTCTCTTCCGGTTCAGGAGCTCGGTATGAGGAACTCTGCGCAGTTGGGGGAGATTGGACCTCCCGGGCAGCACGGACCTCGGATGAGGATGAGACCAATGCGGTGGTGAAGCAGACTGGCAGAGCTTTCCGTTGATGTAGGCCACGCCCTCAGAAGATCCGAGATGAGGTCGTGGGTGATGCTGCAACAGGGGGGGCGGTTCTGTAGAACTGCAGCTGCTCACTAGTATATAGAAAATGGGGTAGATGGGGTGGGAGATGGGGTGGATGTGTGTGGGGGGCGACCCCGGGCTGTGTGGGGGTCTGGTATAGGGTGATCTAAGGTGTGGGAGGGGCAGAATGGGGGCTGGAAGATGGTCTAGCAGGTGGAGGAAGGGGGAGCTGCGAATTTGGGTTGGGATAGAGAGAGAGAGGGAGATCTCTCTCCTTTGGTTTGAATGAGAGGTTAATGGGGTTTAATGTTGCTTTGGGAATGGGAAGGGTTATGTTGGGGAGAGGAAGGGGTGCTTGGGAGAAGGGATTCTCCCTTGGGAAAATGAAAGGTTGTATGGGGAAGGGGAAAGGTTGCTTGGGAGGAGGGAGAGGTGCCTAGGAGAAAGGGATTCCACCTAGGGGTTGGAGGGGACTTAAATGGGAGGTATGGGGAAGGGGGAGGGGTCTTAATTAGAGGTGAATAGGGAGGAGAGAGAGTGAATTTTGAATTTGGGGTGGGGAGGAGAGAGAATGGGGTTCGCCCCCTTTAGAGAGAGAGAGAGAGAGAAGTAGAGAGAGAGAGAGCTAGAGATAGAGAGAGAGAGGTGCACTAATGCTCAAAATTCATTCAAACCTTCATTACTGAACTCAAGTGGAGTTGGGGTCCTATTTATAGGAATCCCAACATTTACAAAAAGTCCCTGGAGAAAGTGCTAAAAGCAAATAAGCAAGGGGGTGGGGAAGGAAGAGGGCGCCCATGGGCCAGGCCCATTTAATTGGGCCCATATGACCCCCTAGCCTAAGAAACATAGGTAAATAGCATGATGACCTAGGGACATGACTCAAAACAAAGGGGAAATTACATCAAAATGACTCAAGAAAGATATAAAAATACATAGATGAACTTAGGAAATCAAGCTGAACATAATGGCAATCATCCGGACCTGTGGAGAAGTGGGAAGTGGTAAGCGATGTCCCCATCATACTCCCGGGGTGCAGAGAACTCGACTCTGTCGAGTAAAGATCCATCGTATGTGAAGGAAGCCACGGCGAGGTTGCTCTCAAGTCCACCAAAGGTAGCCGGTCCTTTCCACCAAGCGAGGTAGTGCCCATCCCTCTACTCCAGATGGCCGTAACCTGTTCATTCAATATCCGCTCCAATTGCTCACGTTGGCCCCTCTGGGTTGGTGGAACTCTCTTATGGGTGGTGACTCTCTCAAGAAGTGGAACAGGCTCAATATTCTCACTAGGTGTCACCGTGGGACCCCTGTATGGTACCAAGTCAGCCACATTGAATGTGGGACTTACTCCGTACTCCTCGGGAGGTCCAACACGTAGGCATTTGTGCCGATCCTCCTCAGAACCTGGAAGGGGCCTGATCCACGCGACCTCAGTTTTGAGACATTCTCAGGGAAAGGTCTCTCAGTTCTCACCATCACAAAGTCACCCACGCGAAACTCTTGGTGGCGTCGGTGGGAATCGGCCGATTTCTTATACACCTTATTGCTTTTGTTGGTGTGTTTGCGGATGTTACCATGCAGAGTTGTGAATGATCCTTTAGCGATGAAGGGAGGGCCCGGACAACCAAATGTGGACCTAACATGCAATGGTGTCACGTGGACTTTGATGAACCTAGGAGGACCGGGACATCCACTAGTGGCCCTATCATACCTAGTCTTCATAACAATGGTGGGAGGGCCCTGGTATCTATAGGAGAACCTATTACATAAGGTGGTGATGAATGCCGGGGGACCTGGACACCCGTAGATGCTCCTAACATGCATATGATCAATGATGAATGAGGGAGGACCAGCACATCCAAATGTGAGCCAGTCATGCATTGGGCTAAAAGTGTGCGTGACATGTATGACATGACTAGGCTTAGTAGCCCTACCAAATGATGCACAATGTAGTGGCACATGTATTTTCATCCAAATGGTTCCTCCTATGCATATGGCTTGGTGTGGGAGTTTCCACTCATAGGGGTCAAAGGGGTCAAGAAAAATGGAGTGGGTTTGGTCTAATAAGGTCGGTTGGGGTGGGAAAAGGTTGGCGGAGAGTAAGGTGGGGGGGCATAGGAAGGGGTCGAAGGGGTCATGGTAAGGGTCACCTAAGGAGAGGAACTCTAGGTCCTTATGGTCCTCATAACCATTGGATGGCGGACTCTCCTCCCCAGGTAATATGATCGGGCCAAAGTTTTTGGTGGGATGGTCGGCCATGAATGGAGGACTAGATGTTCTACCCGAGACAAGCAACTCTAGTTTGTGAATAGCATCGGGCCCGTCGGGTGTAGGGAGGAGTAAAAGAAGGTCACTAGTGTAGCAACCCACAGTGTAAATGGAGGAGATTGATCCGACACATAGGTGTAGGAGGTCAAGGCTCCTAGGTCGGTCGGTTATTGTAGACATCATGCCAGTTAGCTCCATTTGCCAAACTATACCCTTAAGAAGATCCCCTAATATTTCCACTTGATAGGATGATTGGATTGTGGTGTGATAGGTGGATAAGGGTACAATGGGAAGGTTTTGCTCCATGGGTGGGTAAACATAGGACACGATGGGGTGAAGTGGTCTCTCCTTTAGCCATCTAGCTAGGGGCCCCTCTATGATTACGGTGCTACTTGTGAAGGCTTGTGGCTCTTGAGGGTCCAAGCTATGTGAAGGGGACATTTGTGATTCTTCCTCACCATAGATATGAACTTGGGTTTCCTCAAGGATGGGGATGGGTTCCGGACTAGCATCTACTCCCATGTGGATGGTTGTGGTCTCCTCTCTCAAGGGAATGGGAAGGTCTATTGGGGGTGGGGTGATGATGGTTGGTGCATGGTGTACCCGGGGTGGTGAGTGAGGCCGGACTTGGGTTGGGGTTGGGAGTGGAAGTAGCGAGGGACTAGGTTTGGGTAGGATAGGAGTTGGAAGTGGAAGGTGGGTTGGGTGAGTAACTTTGGATTGGGGAATCGTGGCTGTCACGGGCCTAGGTGGAGGGGTGGACATGGGGTCCACGTGGGTTTGAGTGGTGAGGGTGGAGTGAGCCATGATGCTTCTTCCACCTGGGAGGGGAACTTCTCGGCCTAACCCATGACACTGTGATTCATATTCCTCTTCCCAATCTAGTGGAGCCTCATAGTCTTCGGTTACCTCTTTAAGTTCCTTTCGGAAAGGGGTGGAAGAAGGATTTTTGGAAGTTTGTGGGGTGTGGGTTTGATGGAGAATTTTGGGTTGGGTGGTGGGGAAAGGAGGAGTGGGAGTGCTCCTCGGGTTATGGTTCTCAGGGTAGGAGTGGGAAGGTTGGGTAGTGAAGATCTTCCTGATCTCAATCCTTATCTCTTCCAATAAATCTAGGGGTCCTTTGGGTGGTGGGGTTTGGGTCCTAATAGAGGTTTTGGGTTGACGGGGAGGGAAAGGGGGAGTGGGAGTGCACCTCGGGTTATGGGTGCTTGAGTTGGAAGAGTGGGAAGGTTTTGGAATGAGGATCTTCCTAAGTTCTACCTTCATTTCTTCCCATGAGTGAATGGGCTCTTGTCTCTCAATCCCCCTTCGAATCTCAAGCTTTCTCCATTCTGTCTCGCCGAAGGGACCAAGGGTCGTCTTGGCGATGCGCACTTTTCTTTCCTCGGTCATGTAGTAGTGGTGGAAGTATCTATCCATGGAGGTCTCCCATTTCCTATATGTGTGAGGGTTTCGGGACCCATCGAAGCGGGGCAACTCCGGCCCGATAATGAAGTAGTCATCGGGGTGCCTAGTGAGATACATGGTTTGGATACTCGGATGACCTCAATGCAATGTGGCCTAGGACAAGACTTAGTAGAGACAAGTCTAGAACTTGCTCTGATACCAATTTGATGTGAAACGACCATGGGGTATGCAGCAAGCAAACAGAAACTTAGGACCTATTCCGCAATCACAACCACATAGCAATTCAGTTGGCAGATCGGGCCAATTCGCCGTCGCACACACACGAGCCCGGGGTGACTAAATGATGCTAAGGGGAGGTGATGGATCAAGATCCTTGCTGGTAGAGTGCCAGCAAGGCTAGGGTTGCCCTCCCGAAGGTACGAAGCCCACAATTAAGGGGCTGGCCGGGTGCCACTTGGAGCACTAGGTCCCTCTCTCACACACTCCACGGTGACCGCTCGTAAGTGGAGCACGTGGGGTCGGACACTCTCTCGATTGCTCAACGGAGCGGATTCTACGGATATTAAATGAACAAGCACCAGAAGGAAATGGAGCAAAGGTTAGAGCTCACCTGGTTGGTTTGAAGAAACCAACCCCGTTCGGAGACGAGGGCGAGCGGGGAAGTGTGGGTTCCCCGCACACTGCGCCGGTGTAGCTTGATCCCTGTTTAATAATAACATTCACTACGCCTCACGCAGGAGGGTGGACTTGGGGTGGGGATGATTTGTATTACATGCAAACACTACCTCCACGCAGGGAGGGGCGGTGAGCCGGCCAGGCGGGGAGGGGAGATTCGCCGAAAACTCGAGCGGAGACGCCGATGTCGAATCTGCCTGCACTCTACGATGAATGACTGACAGTCACTGTTGAGGTCGTAACTTCTAGTCCGGAATTCTGCTGATGATGAGACCAGAGGGGAAATCTTTGTATCTAGGACTAGGATGCCTCTGAATTTTTCAGAATTCTTCTGTTGCAGTTACTGGCCCGGGATGAGGTTCGATCAGGGAGACAGAATCTGGACGCAGTAGCTTCCTGTTTCTGACAGCAACTTGCAGAGGTTGCCCCGACTGCTCCCGAACTCCAAATCACGAAGAGCCAAAGTTTCTGGAACCGTGGACAAGCCCTATTCATAGAAAAACTGACGGGGAAGCCGAATGAGGTCGGAGTCGACTGGGGGACTCTGAATAGTGAGGGCAGGTTGAGGCAAACTGTGAGACGCAGATTAGAGTAGCCGAGGGAGAAAAATGGTAACTCTGTCCCACGGATTCCGAACGCAGTTCTGCTTTTTGATTCTGAACGAGGACTGGGCAAGGAAGAACTTTGTTGAAGAGCTCTTGGCCTGATTCTTCTGTGATTCTTCGGGGTACAGCTCCGCTTCCGGTTCAAGAGCTCGGTATGAGGAACTCTGCGCAGTTGGGGGAGATTGGACCTCCCGGGCAGCACGGACCTCGGATGAGGACGAGACCAATGCGGTGGCGAAGCAGACTGGCAGAGCTTTCCGTTGATGTAGAACACGCCCTCAGAAGATCCGGGATGAGGTCGTGGGCGACGCTGCAACAGGGGGGGGCGATTCTGCAGAACTGCAGCTGCTCACTAGTATATAGAAAATGGGGTAGATGGGGTGGGATATGGGGTGGATGTGTGTGGGGGGCGACCCCGGGCTGTGTGGGGGTCTGGTATAGGGTGATCTAAGGTGTGGGAGGGGCAGAATGGGGGCTGGAAGATGGTCTAGCAGGTGGAGGAAGGGGGAGCTGCGAATTTGGGTTGGGATAGAGAGAGAGAGGGAGATCTCTCTCCTTTGGTTTGAATGAGAGGTTAATGGGGTTCAATGTTGCTTTGGGAAGGGGAAGGGTTGTGTTGGGGAGAGGAAGGGGTGCTTGGGAGAAGGGATTCTCCCTTGGGAAAATGAAAGGTTGTATGGGGAAGGGGAAAGATTGCTTGGGAGGAGGGAGAGATGCCTAGGAGAAAGGGATTCCACCTAGGGGTTGGAGGGGACTTAAATGAGAGGTATGGGGAAGGGGGAGGGGTCTTAATTAGAGGTGAATAGGGAGGAGAGAGAGTGAATTTCGAATTTGGGGTGGGGAGGAGAGAGAATGGGGTTCGCCCCCTTTAGAGAGAGAGAGAGAAGTAGAGAGAGAGAGAGAGCTAGAGATAGAGAGAGAGAGGTGCACTAATGCTCAAAATTCATTCAAACTTTCATTACTGAACTCAAGTGGAGTTGGGGTCCTATTTATAGGAATCCCAACATTTACAAAAAGTCCTTGGAGAAAGTGCTAAAAGCAAATAAGCAAGGGGGTGGGGAAGGAAGAGGGCGCCCATGGGCCAGGCCCATTTAATTGGGCCCATATGACCCCCTAGCCTAAGAAACATAGGTAAATAGCATGATGACCTAGGGACATGACTCAAAACAAAGGGGAAATTACATCAAAATGACTCAAGAAAGATATAAAAATACATAGCTGAACTTAGGAAATCAAGCTGAACATAATGGCAATCATCCGGACCTGTGGAGAAGTGGGAAGTGGTAAGCGATGTCCCCATCAGAGACTCCCACCCGTTGGACATTTGAATCAAGGGGAAGAGAGTTATTTAAAACTTTCCACAGGTGAACAGAGATTTGAGAAGGTAGCCACCTTGACTATAACCGAGCCCATGGGATGTAGCTTTGAGAGCTGTTACTGCTATTGATGAATTTAATAGTTGATGAGACACTGCATTTTTCGGATGTGGAGAAACTCCAGGCCTCCAGGTCTTGCTCCTGATTCAAAGTAACATTCCTTAAAGCAGTTTTGATATCAGTGGGAAAGTAAGTGTCTTGCAATGCAAGATCAGTAGTGGTAGGGTGTAATAAGCATTCTCGGATAGAAACAGTTTAATTGGGAATTTGATTAGCAGGGACCAAATCAGCCAAGCTGAGATTGCCAACCCATTTATCAAACCAGTAATTTGTGTGATTACCATCACCCACAATCACCCGTTTATGCTGAATAATGAGATTTTTGGCCATATTCCAGCCCCTTCTTGCTAGAGCTTTCATATTTTTGACCTGAACATATTCTAGAGGACTGTTTCGGATATACTTAGCTCTGAAATAATCCGCCCATAAAGAGTTTGAGTGCAAAGCTTGCCACATCATCTTGACCCTCAATGCTAATTCCATATGTCTGAGGGACATAATTCCAAGTCCCCCCTAGGTAACCGGATTGCAAATGGCCTGCCAAGCCCTCCAATGTTTTTTTCTTCAATGGAAGGATGAACCCCAAAAGAAGTTGGCAAAAGCCTGCCCTAGCTCTTTATGTGTGCCAGTGTAAAGAGGAGAGGAAGTCAAAAAATAAATTGGCATTGAGGTCAAAACGTGTTTAATTAAAACCAACTTGGCACTCGGAGAAAGCAAATTTGATCTCCAACCAGTGATGCATTTCTGAATAGAATTAAGTTAAAAATTATAGAATTAACATCCTTCCAAGTGGACGCTAATTAATGAACGACGCCACACATGCGCGTCAATTAAAATAAGTTTAATTAATTATGGATAATTTTAGAATTAGCTTCCCTATTAATAGGCGCAAATTCTTTCATTAACGCTTTCTTGTTCTCATAGTTTTCTTCCGGTTTTGACCCATACCGCAGGTCTTTTGGCACTCTCATCTCATGTCCGTAGATGGAGTCCCTGTTTCATGATTGATTCACGTTATACACCTCAACTCTCGGTGACCTATGAGCCCTCTGTTGGACATTCCGTTCCTTCGGACTGGCAAGTTAGTCATTGGGACCTCCGTAAGTCTCCCGTAGCCTTGGATTCCCTCAAGGCCGACTGAGTTGGTTGTACCTTAAACACCTTGTACCATTTTTAATGCCACGTCACTCTGGAGGAATGTGATAACATGGCCCTTTCATGGTGCTATTCTTGGCCCATGAGAGAATTCTCTTATCCGGTCAAATGAGTGATCATTCCACTAGGTGATATATTGAATTGGGTATCCTATTACTAGGAACCAATTCTTCAGCTTGCTTCATGTCCATTGAATTGGTGACTATCTTGATAGTCATCTCTTCAAGTATTCATGGCTACCTATTTAGGTGTCAATTCCACCCAGTTTATCATCTTGGTTTTCTTTATTTTACGTGGATTTTCATGGCAAGTTTATCTTTAATCAAGGGCCTTGCCCTTGAATCCCATGAAATCTTACCTTATCATTCTATTAAAGCTTTTTCTTGAAACTCCTTATTGGCTATGAACTATCGTGGATGTCTAGATCTTTCTTTAATGCTGTGCATATAGGGCCCGATCTGGTCCTGGGAGGATCACCGAAAAATACTTGTACCCATGGGAGTTATATTGATCACGGTGTCTGACATTGCACCGAAGTACTTGTCTCTCTTGATCTTTGGCATTCCACACTCTCTCTTTCTCTTGCGACTTGTGTACATGACTTGACTTGCGTGACTCGACTAGCGTGGCCCAGAATGGGCAAGTACTTGCGTGAAATAGCCAATAATCTATAAATTCACTCATGAATATCTCCGGTTTAAGACTCGCTTGGAAGTTTTGCATACCATTGTTAATCTCCTGCTAGTTTTGTTTCACTTACTTGGTTAGCTCTACATGCATAGTCTTACCTGCATTTACATGTGAAAATGTAATTACTTAAACCAATTGCTTGTTCTTGAGATATAAATCCTACTGAGCTTTCGCTCACCCAGTTTATTCCAACATTTTTCAGGTAATCAGGTGGCTAGCGAGACCGAGACTCACACGGGAGGGGCAAGTGTACAAGCGAGCTCTAGAAATTAGTGAACCCGAGTCTTTTATCTTTCTTGAGTCTAGCATGGTGTCTCTTATTTAGTTATCTCGTCTAAGTTCGTTAGTGCGTCGTCTCCTTTCTTTCATTGTGATGTAGTTGAGTCTTCCAGTTTTTTTTATTTTGAAATTGTAAGAGACTTATATTTGAAATAAAATTTTATTAATGCTCCAAATTATTTGGTCTTATGCGACTGCTCTTGATTATTCACGACTGTTTAACTGTCCTGTTCCGGGCAAACGAATATGTTCCGCTGCTATCGGTTCGGGGCGTGATAGAGATGATATCAGAGCTTCGGCTTTCATATCCTCCAGTTATTAGGTTCCAATGATAGGTCAAGTATCCTTGTCAGTCATATCAGAGCTTTGACTTTCACATCCTCAAGTTATTAGGTTCCAATGATAGGTCAAGTATCCTTGTCAGTCATATCAGAGCTTCGACTTTCAAATTCCTAGATCATTGAGTGCGGGAGATAGGTTGAGTCATCTTTGTTGGTCATCCTATAGGAATTCCGTGAGAGTGGGTAAAGCCTGGGGATATATTATAAAGAAAGGATAAAATATTCAAGTCCCATTCCTATTAATTATCAAAAATTTTATGTCAATAATTAATCTCCCCAATTAATCTTGCAGGAACATAATTAGAATGAGGCATCGAAACCAAACTTTGTCCCTGAAATGGTCTTGGTGAATGTCCATGCTTATGCGGACCTTGTCTGAAGAGTCCAAGAGTTAGAGAAGACGGTAGAAGAAAAAGAAAGAATAGAAGGAAAGGACCAAGTCAAAAATTCTGAGAAGTTCGTCGCAACCAACAAGAGGCCAAACATGAGCGGTAGTTCCCGAGGGTGTAAGAAGTGTAAGAAATGTAAGAAGTGTAAGAAAGAGGAAGATTCCTCTCAAGGTAAGTGCGAGTTTTACGGTCGATATAGTTACAAATCGGAGAAGTGTTGGCGGAAGTCGGGAGCATGCCTTCATTGCGGGAGATAAAATCATAAAATCGTAATATGCCCTGTTCCGATCAAGAAGCTTCCAGGAGAAACTCAAGTTTTAATAGGAGCCAAGCCAGCCAAAGGAAAAGCCATGGAAGGTAACCACATCCTCGAACCTAAATTAAATTCTTTTCCAATTGATATGTTCTAGATTTTTCTTTATTATGATGGGTTATAGCTAGTTTCCCCATCTTGAGTAAAAGATGATGTAAATTTGGAGACCAAATTCTTTTACGTGGGGGAGGGTGTAACACCCGGTAATTTTAGGAAGAAAATATTCATGAGAAAAAGATAACCTACACATGATGATATTTATATATTCCTATAAATTGTTAATAATATTGAATAAATAAGAATTTAGGGTATAATGTTCCTAGAATAGATAACAAGCTAGTTAATATTACCTTTTTGGGAATGGAAGTAAATATTTTCTTAGGATCGAACCTGCCTCTGATACCTAAGACAATAATTAAGAAGGTAAATAAAGTGAAGAAAATTATAGAAATATAATCCCTTTATGAAGTACTACATTTATCAAACTCTCAATCGATTAAGACCCTAGTATATATCATGACCCACCTACAATATAAGCTTAATATAACCCCATAGGAAATGGGCTTAGCATTCAAGGCCAACTTATGTACACAAGTAGACCTTTAAAACCCCATGCAAGGGTTAGTATTAGTACATAATGGGCTTCTAGAAGTATATAAACATATATATAATGGGCCGTATGGAATGGCAAAGATATGTAATTATAGAATACATGAGCCTTGGCCCTAAGTTATTAAGCCTTGGATATACGAGTATTATTATAGCCACACCAAATTAATAAAATATAAAAAAAACTAATGGTAACCCGATAGCCGTATGGGCCTTGCATACAAAAATAACTTCAGGCTAGTGGACCTTATATATATATATATATATACATGTAAACTATTAATAGATATAAGTCGCGTATATGAGGTTTAGTAAATAACAAATGGCTTTAGTTATAAATATATATATATATATATATATATCAAAATATATGAATGATAAATAAAACCCCACACATACATATGGGGGCTCACGATGGGTCAAGATAGCCCAGTCACAGTTAGCTTAAAAACTTCAAAACCCATATACGTGAAGCTTAAAACCTACAAGTAAACCCAAGTATATGCATGGGCTAATACCACACATATGGGCTTTAACCTATACACGTACACATAACCCAAACCCACGTATGTGGACTCTCACCTTCACAAAAGCCCAAATGAGCCTGTAGCATATACCTAAACGTAACTATACATGCACAACAAGCCACGATAGCCAACCTATCAGCCCAAAGCCTCCCCCCCCCCCCCCCACACACACACATATATATATATATATATATATATATATATATATATAACACAATATGCCTTAACAACCATCGTATAACCCAACCCAAGCCCTTGTGCATGTTCGATCAAGCATGGGTGAGATATTAGGGTTTTTGCATGAGGTTTTAGCAGGGGGTTGTATAAACGGTAAGGGAATTATCAATGCACGGAAAGGTTTTAAAAACCTTGCTTTCATTAGTTTATCACTCCCGTTTAAGATCTCCTCTCTATAAAACTCAACCCCATCAAACGAATAAACCCCATTTGCTACTGTGCTGCCGTCGTCGCCACCGAAGGAGAAGGCTGCTGAAGGGCTTATTCCTCTCCCTTTTTCCTCCTGCGGTTCGCCTGCAGAAGAAGAAAAGTTTCTTCTTCTTCCTCCTGCACGTACCCTGCAGCATCAACTCGTCTTCCTCTCCTTCCTGCTGGCTGCTACGTGAAGGGCGGCATCTACTTCTTCCCTTTCTTCCTATTGCTGTGGATAAGAAGAAGCAGTAGAAGACTTCTTTCTCCTTCCTCTTGTTGCAGTTGAAGCCATCCTCTGTACCATAGTTGCAGGAAATAGGGTACCGTCCCTTCACTGTTCCTCACCGTAATCAACCAAAAAGATAGGTTTTCTCAACGAATTGAAGCCCAAGACAGTAGTAATTAGGTTGCATGTTTAAAATTAATGTTTCATTTTAGCTGATCATCGTTTTGCCTAAGTTTTTAGTTTACTGTTTGCATGATTATCTTAAATGATTAAATAATTACATCACGTTAAAAAAATTTATATCTATATAATCTCTTGTCTAAAAATCGCAAAGTGCATGTAAATTGAATCCCCATGATTTATCCTAAATTTCTATATGATTACATGAGTATTTACTACTAACATCAACTAGTTAGTAATTTTAATAGGTTTTGTATAGTTATACGGCGAATCGGAAATCTTATTGTAGCATGTTAGTTGCAGTGTTTTATGTTGATGGCCAGTTCTAGGTCGCCGGAGAATCCTTTGACCATGAAATTTTACAGAGGTATTATTGGGGTGGAGACCGAGATAGTGAGGGTGGTACCATCATTTTTCGAGCCCCCTATCTAAAGATCTCCCATCTCTCAACGAAAATTTTTTGTGAACACCCGGTTAGATAGAGTTTTTCGAGCCCGTCATTTCGATATATAGAACACGCGATTCCGACGTGATTACGTCGAGAAACGGGTGATTTTAAGAAGTTGACAATTTCACTATTTAAACTACGTCATCCGCGACCGCCGCTCTTTCTTTTAATTTATATATATAACTTTTGATTATATCTTTAAAAATCTATATCTACTAAACTATGTAGCATAAAATTATAAAAATTATATATTTGGAATCCTTATATTTTTCTCCTAATTATCATATATTCTATTTCTCTAAATTTTTTATATAAATAAATGTGCCTTTTAATGTATATTTTGAAATTATTCAATTAAATAGATATTGACGTAAAATCTTGTTAAATAAATTAAGTTAAAAATTATAGAATTAATGCCCTTCCAAGTGGATGCTAATTAATGAACGACGCCACACATGGGCATCAATTAAAATAAGTTTAATTAATTATGGTTAATTTTAGAATTAGCGTCCCTCTTAATAGACGCAAATTCTTTAATTAGCGCCTTCTTGTTCTCATAGTTTTCTTCCGGTTTTGACCCATACCGTGGGTCTTTTGGCACTCTCAACTCATGTCCGTAGATGGAGTCCTTGTTTCATGATTGGTTCACGTTATACACCTCAACTCTCGGTGACATACGAGCCCTCCGTTGGATATTTCGTTCTTCGGACTGGCAAGTTAGTCATTGGGACCTCCGTAAGTCTCCTCGTAGCCTTGGATTCTCTCAAGGCCGACTGAGCTGGTTGTACCTTAAACACCTTGTACCCTTTTTAATGCCACGTCACTCTGGAGGAACGTGGTAACCTGGCCCTTTCGTGGTGCTATTCTTGGCCCATGAGAGAATTCTCTTATCTAGTGAAATGAGTGATCATTCCATTAGGTGATATATTAAATTGGGTATCCTATTACTAGGAACCAATTCTTCAGCTTGCTTCATGTCTATTGAATTGGTGACTATCTTGATAGTCATCTCTTCAAGTATTCATGGCTATCTATTTAGGTGCCAATTCCACCCAGTTTATCGTCTTGGTTTTCTTTGTTTTGCGTGGATTTTCATGGCAAGTTTATCCTTAATCAAGGGCCTTGCCCTTGAATCCCATGAAATCTTACCTTATCATTCTATTAAAGCTTGTTCTTGAAACTCCTTATTGGCTATGAACTATCGTGGATGTCTAGATCTTTCTTTAATGCTGTGCATATAGGGCCCGATCTAGTCCTGGCAGGAGCACCCAAAAGTACTTGTGCCCATGGGAGTTATATTGATCACGGTGTCTGGCATTGCACCGAAGTACTTGTCTCTCTTGATCTTTGGCATTCCACACTCTCTCTTTCTCTCGTGACTTACGTACATGACTTGACTTGCGTGACTCGACTAGCGTGGCCTGGAATGGGCAAGTAATTGTGTGAAATAGCCAATAATCTATAAATTCTCTCATGAATATCTCTTGTTTAAGAGTCGCTTGGATGTTTTGCATACAGTTGTTAATCTCCTGCTAGTTTTGTTTCACTTACTTGGTTAGCTCTACAAGCGTAGTCTTACCTGCATTTACATGTGAAAATGTAATTACTTCAACCACTTGCTTGTTCTTGAGATATAATTCCTACTGAGCTTTCGCTCACCCAGTTTATTAGAACATTTTTCAGGTAATCAGGTGGCTAGCGAGATCGAGACTCACATGGGAGGGGCAAGTGTGCAAGCGAGCTCTAGAAATTAGTGAACCCAAGTCTTTTATCTTTCTTGAGTCTAGTATGGTGTCTCTTATTTAGTTATCTCATCTAAGTCCGTTAGTGCGTCGTCTCCTTTCTTTCATTGTGATGTAGTTGAGTCTTCCAGTTTTTTTTATTTTGAAATTATAAGAGACTTATATTTGAAATAAAATTTTATTAATGCTCCAAATTATTTGGTCTTATGCGACTACTCTTGATTATTCACGACTGTTTAACTGCCACGTTCCGAGCAAACGAACACGTTCCGTTGCTATCGGTTTGGGAAGTGACAATCCAAATCTACCATATAGATGTTATTAATTCTCTTGCCAATGAATTTCATAGATTCTGAATTTGGTTCAAATATGGTGCATGCAAGAGAATCAAAAATAACTTTATGACCTTTATCACATAATTGACTAATGCTCAAAAGATTGTAAGCTAACCCATCAACTATTAAAACTTCCTCAATGTAGGATAAGGAGCACTTACCAATCATTCTTGAGCCAATTATTTTGCCCTTGGTATTACCTCCGAATGTAACTTGACCAGCATCTTTCTTTACCAAAGTGCAGAATTTAGTTTTGACTCCGATCATGTGCCTGGAACAGCCACTGTCCATATATCATTTGTTGTGATTGGCTGCCAGGCATACCTGCAAGGGAATTAAGTAGAATGGTTTGGAACCTAGAGTTTCTTGGGTCCCAACAAAGAATTCATCTCATGCAGACAACAAACAAGATGTTTAGGTATCTACATTTGTTTTGGTGTCTTTCTGGGCATTGTGGATTTCTTGCTTTTAAGATTAGTCTGCCTTTTCTTGCCACTTTCATTCCTTTGACCTTTTTTTTGAGGTGCGGCATTTTATTTCTTTTGAAATCATTTTTAGAATTTCTTTGCAAGCGTCTGGCCCAATAGATATTGGGAGTAGTAGGTGACCTGTAGACCTTGGACTGACCAGTCATGAAATCAGCATAGCCATAGGAATTTTGACTTCTGAAGTTATTGTTCGTAGTCTGCTTATAGGAGTTCCTAGGGTGAGACTGCGGCCATTGATCATGATGCATTGGGAAGTACTACAAGGGTCTCATGTAATTCTGACTTTTCCAAATCATTTGATGATTTGTATTATGGAATGCAGAGTAAGTGGGTCCAGTCTTGTAGTGCATTAGACCAGTGGTGGTTCTACCCAGGCCCATCTGTGGAAGTTTGGTAGATTTGGTCTTGGGTTTCGGTTGAATCTTAGCTTTGGTGGTCTGACCACTACCCTGGCTTTTGATCTTAAATGTAGAAACATATGAACATGACTCACTAGCCACCCCTATCTTCCCTTTGCCTTTTTCCTTGGCGCTGGGCTTGATTGTCTTAATATTTTTATTCTTATTCTCATCATGACTTCCACCTGAAGTCGTTTTTATCAGGGGCTGAAATGTCCCCTTTTCAATCACAAAAGAGGTAGTTCTCACATCAAACCTTTTTTTATTTGTTGGGTTAAAACCCAATTCTTCCTTTCTGAACTTACCTTTTGTCCCTAGGATGGCATTCAGATTTTCAGTGCCTTGTGCCATGCCTTCAAGGGTATTTTGTTTATCTTTGTTTTCTTTTTCAAGATTTTCTATTATTTTCTTCAGCTCACTGTTTACACTACTAACATCATTGTATTTCTCAGTAGCTATGTTTGTTTCATTCTGAAATTCATGAATCTTCATCTTGAGATCAGCAATGATCTTTTCTAGATTCTAATTTTCAGCTTTCAAATCAATCAAAATAGTTTTATCATTCTCAATTTCACAAATAGAGTTTTTCAAATTTAAATTCTCAGCTTCTAGACATGCAAGTTTATCAGACAGGGTAGAATCATTGTCTAAAGAATTTACTTTCTTTTTCAGGTGTATGTTCTCCCTACGCATGCCTTCATACTTTTCAAGCAGTTCAGCATAAACATTTTCCCATTCAATTTGAGTAAAATTATCAAACGGGGAGGTTACCTCATCGTCGCTTTTTGCCATCAGGCAAATCTTCTTATCTTTATCATTGTCAGAGGAGCTGCTCTGACTTTCCTCTTCCTCATCTCTCCAGGTGCTCACCATTGCTCTTCCCTTTTTATTTTTCCACCTAGTCAGCTTTTTCTTGAGTTCAGGACAGTCCGCCTTGAGGTCTCCTGCTTTCCTGCAGTTATAATAAACGATAGAGTCAAATTTCTTTACAGGTTCTGATTTATGTTTGGGCTCTCTCGTTCCTGAGAGATACTTTCTTCTCAGCCCTTTCCCTTCTTTCCTCAAGAATTTCTTAAACTTCCTGGTGAGCATAGCAAACTCATCAGCATCCTCCTCAGAACTCGTGCTGCTATACTCACTGGATGACCCTTTGCTAGAATTAGCTTTAAGGGCAAGGGGTTTTCTTTTCTTCTCACTTTCATCAGTTTTCTTGAGGTTCAGCTCATACGTCATGCGAAAACCTATAAGTTCATCTACAGTTGTTTTGGTCAGGTCCCAAGACTCTTCAACTATGGTGGCCTTGGTGTGCCAAATGGGCATCAGGGACCTTAGAATCTTTCTAACCAATTCATAATCACTGTAGACATTTCCCAGACTTCTCAAACTATTGGTGATAACATTCAGACGAGCATACATATCTGAGATAGTCTCATCAGGCTTCATCTTGAAAGCCTCATATTCAGAGATAAGCATATTCACTTTTGTCTCTCTGACCTGGGAAGTCCCCTCGTAAATTACTTCTAGCTTATCCCACATCTCCTTAGCAGTCTTGCAGGATGAGACTCTGGAGAACTCAGTGGGTGGAGTTCACATTGTATCATGTTAATTGCACCCCAATTCAACGTGGACTTACATATATGCTCCTTAGTCCAAAACTTCTCATCTGGAGGTAAATCAAAAGGTCCTTTACTCGCTACCTTCCAGATCTTGTAGTCCTTAGCACGAAGAAATACTTGCATCCAGTTCTTCCAATATGCATAATCGCTACCATTGAAGAATGGTGGCTTACTCGTCGAATGCCCCTCAACAACCATTCCTTTAGAATCCATCTCTTCTCTTCGGGATGTGAAGCCCTACGGGAGAGTCTAGCTCTGATACCACGTGTTGGGAATGGATGGACTCTAAGATCTAAAGGGGGGGTGAATAGCTCTACCCTCTAAAACCTTCTATCCTCTAAAATTTAACTGCAGTAAGTAAACAGATGCAGAATTGATAGAATTACTACTGCTGAATTAAGTTCAACTTAAGGCAGAATATGTATATAAAGGAAAATGATTAGGTTCTGTATAATCAACTACACGTTGTTGGAACCAAAGCACAAGCACAACGCATGCAAGCTACTGAGCAGAGATCACACAACAATCACACAGAACTCAGGAGATTTTAGGTGGTTCGGCACAAGCCTACATCCACCCCACCCTCAAACCGAGTGTGGCTTATTGCTGATTCACAGCTTCTAATGACTGATCCACAGCTTTAGGGATTATATCCCTACACCCGCTGAGCTTCACAGCTTGCTACTAGAGGAATCCTCCTCTGCCACTGAGGTTTACAGCTTAACCTTTCTGCTGATACACAGCTTGAAGAACAGTGTTTCAAATCAAAACGAAAGAAAAATAGAAAACCAAAAAACACAACGAGAATGTATCTCTAGACAATGAGCAAATCGGCTCTAGTTCTAAACCAAGAGACCGATGACGGTGACTCTCAATTGCTTCTTCTCTCCAATCTCTCTCTCAGCTCTCTCTCGGAACTTGTAGACACTAGCTCTCCTAGATCGTGTTAGCTCTTCTTCTGTCACGCCCCGACGCGGAATATCGGAACGTGGCAGTAGAAAAAAAGTTAAAATATGTTGATTTCCAGACATGATATGTCTTGCGCTAGTGATTAGATACTTCCAACATACGCCATACTAGAGAAGAAATACATTCCACAATAATTGTGCAATTCCAAGAATATAGCATATCTAGAGACTGGCCGATTAAGCATGTAACAAGCAAGTCATGTAGATATTTCCATGGAGGAAATTAATAACTTGAATTCAAGAAAAGGAATCAAGTAAATGAATTGTCATAGACATCACGCTAGTCATGCACTCAGGGCAATGCCTCACCATGTCATTACAACTCCCCGGGACACTAGTACTTTTCGGGCGCTCATTCCAAGACCAGACCGGGCCCTTATGATGCGTTGACATTGATTTAGGTGGATCCAAGATCCCAAGTTATGTCTAGACGTTCACAGGATTCAGCTAGAAAGACATGAAAGTTTCAAGATATAACGAGAATAATGAAGGGTTATAAATAGTACAAGCCATTCTTGGCCCGACTACCGAGGCACATAAGAAACCACGAGACATCAAAAGTTGGAGGATACGCAGTCACATTTGGGCTGCTTATAACAAAACGGTCTTATACTGGACCGTGGAAGGTGAACGGGGCAAAAGGAAACCCAGTTCGGTGCCAAAGGATAAACGGTCCTATTATGTGCTGTGCAACCATTGAACTGTCTAACATGGACCGCTGATAACAACACTGGGCTTGAAGAACAAGGCCCAGAGTTAGGAGTGTAAACGGTCCTAAAATGGGCCGCTCCACACAGAATGGTCCAATAGAGTCCGTTTACTAACTGAGGTCGACGCACCCCACAGGTCGGTGCACCTGGCAAATGTACACGGTCTCAACAGGGCCGTTCAACGATTCAAACGGTCTGAGTCTGACCGCGTATGGGTCAGACAGTCCAAGGTGGGCCGTGACAAGGACAGAGCCAAACGAGCGATCCGATCGAGATAATCAGGTGCAAGATTGGTGGTATAACCTGCCCGACGTCCTAGTGGGAATCCTAGGCTCGCAGGGGCTTACAGAGGTCTCATAATGGAGGTCCTAGTCCGACGGAAGGAGTATCCGGCGGAGAGTCCCAACCATTACAAGAATTGAGGTTTATGAAACATTGAAAAATGAATGAATAGCGATCAGTCAATTCCACCGGAGTAGAGTCACTGTCAGAACACGCCTAGTATCATTATTCCACTTTCCAACATAGCTATTATTATGATTCATGTTCCAATAAATTGATACGAGCAAGGGAATATGAAAGGTACAAGGTAATCAAGCAAGATTTTGCTATTAATTTAACTTATATATAATCCAGTTTAAATTGTGGGTTGCTATCCTATCATTAGCATCATTTAACCAGAACTAATCATGCTTAAAAACAATGTTTAAAATAATTCTGAAGAGATAGATCGTGAAGTAAACGGTCTGTCCAGAACCGCCTAACTAGCCACAGTGGTCTGTCGATGGGCCCCTTAGGTAAAAGGGCTCGAAAACCTTACAAGCCCTAAGCGGTCTATCGGGCAGCCGCTGGAGTCTTCGAGCGGTCCGTCCATGGCTGCCACTGGTCGTGGGGGGTCCCAAACACAAAGCCATAGAACGGTCAAGCATACGACCGCGGCTCTACACCTCGCGGTCTATCGAGGGCCCGTTCAAAGTAAATCGGTTCCGTTTGCACCGCGCTAAAGACGCCTTCCCCGAACTCCGGTAAGCATTGATAGACTCCAGTTAAACGTTGAAATTCGATGGATAGAGTGCATAATAATTGTGCGAAAAGCTACATTTTGAATGAAAATAGGAAAACACAGCTGTTGGCGTGATTTAATTACGTTTCAAAGCCTGCTAACCCAACACTAATCGAGGACAACAAGAAAAACCCTAGTATTGACATGCTCCGACTAAAACACAAAATACTCTCATGATACTAAACCAAATTTAGGGCTTTTGGTATCAAAAGAAAGAGGGATCGGAGATGAATCTAGTAGTATAGGGGTTTGGTCTACTAGATCCTACCTTAAACAAATGGAGAAGAGGGACGATGGTAGGCCAACCGCGAAAGGAAAAACCTCCAAGAGATCGCGGGAATTCTCCCTCGTCCACGATCATCACCGGCCGCTGTAGCATCCAAGAGTTTCTAGGTCAGCCTAGGGTTTGTTTTTATAGAGGTAATTGATCTCTAGGGCGTCGATTGTGGAGGATAGAGTCCATGAACTCTGGTCACGCGCGATTCGCGCTTGACCCGGTCACGCCTCCGCTCCGCCTTCAAATTCCAAAACTAGGGTTTTGGGTTTCGGCTGGGAACAGAGGGGAAATGATCTAATCATTTAGGCCATTCGCTTGGGTCCGATCTGAGCTCAAATGGTCGGGTATTGGGTTCGAATCGATGATCCCAGGTCTGGTCCACTGAACCTTGACCATAGGTATGGAATGATTCCTGAGTTGATGCTGCTTGCGGTCCAAAATCTTGATGGGTCTTTCTTCATAAGTCAGATCTTCCTTTAACTCCAGATCCACATGCTGAATATTGTGAGTGGGATCATAAACATATTTTCGTAACATAGATACGTGGACAACATTGTGTACTCCAGATAACTGAGGTGGTAAAGCTAATCTGTAAGCAACTTCTCCCACTCTTTCCAGAATCTCGAAAGACCAACCTATCTCGGACTTAGCTTACCACGAATGCCAAACCTTCGAATTCCTCTCATGGGTGAAACCCTTAGGAACACATGCTTGCCAACTTGAAATTCCAAAGCTCTCTTTCTACAATCCGCATAACTTTTTTGCCTTGATTGTGCCACTTGCAGACGATCTCGGATAATACGAATACTCTTGGTTGATTCTGAAATGAGATCTGGTCCTAACCATTGCTTCTCGCCTACCTCATCCCAACATAGAGGTGATCGATAACTTCTTCCATAAAGAGCTTCAAACGGAGCCATCTGGATACTGGACTGGTAACTGTTATTGTAGGCGAACTCAATTAAAGCTAAGTGCTCATGCCAGCTGCGTCCAAAATCAATCATGCAAGCTCTTAACATATCTTCCACAATCTGATTTGTTCTTTCTGTCTGCCCGTCTGTCTGAGGATGAAAGGCAGTGCTAAAATTCAGACGGGTTCCCAAGGATTCTTGTAATCCTCTCCAAAAGTGCGAAGTGAACCTTGGGTCTCTATCTGACACAATACTTACTGGTATTCTATGAAGTCTTACAATTTCCTTCATATACAAAGCAGCCAAAACGTCAACGGTCCATTTGGACTTAATGGCCAAGAAATGAGTAGACTTAGTTAGTCTATCCACAATGACCCATATCGCATCAAATTTACTGCGAGTCATAGGTAGACCCATGATGAAATCCATGCCAATACTTTCCCATTTCCATTGTGGTATATCAAGTGGCTTCAACTTCCCAGCAAGTCTGAAGTGTTCAGCCTTTACTTGCTGACACACTAAGCATCTACTTACAAATTCCTCGACTTCCCTTTTCATGTTAGGCCACCAAAAAGATCTCTTTAAATCTCGGTACATCTTAGTACCTCCAAGATGAATAGAATACCTGGACCTATGGGCTTCCTCAAGGATCTTTCTTTTGACTTCAGTTACATCAGGCACACTAGTCCTTCCTCGAAATAACAATCTGTCGTCATCGGCTAAAATAAAATCTGGTCTATTGCTCAGACTTTCCTTTATCTCCACTAACATCAGATCATTTCCTTGCAAGGTTTTGATTTCCATCCATAGTTCTGGACGAATCTGAATCTGTGCGATCATGACCCGATTCTCACTAATATTGAGATCCAAACTAGTCAACTGTTCCAACAATCGCCATTCTTGCAACATGAGATTTGATAATTTAGGTATCCGCCTACAGCTTAAAGCATCTGCCACCACATTACCCTTTCCTGGATGGTACTCTATAGTAAAATCAAAGTCCTTCAAGTACTCAAGCCATCTCCTCTGCCTCATATTAAGCTCCTTTTGAGAAAATAGATACTTCAAACTCTTGTGATCCGAAAACACCGTGAATGTTTCTCCATACAAGTAGTGCCTCCAAATCTTCAAGGTAAAAACTACAACTGCTAGCTCCAAATCACGGACAGGATAATTCTCTTCGTGCTTCCTTAACTTCCTAGAATAGTAAGCTATCACCTTCCCATGCTGTATAAGCACACAGCCTAAACCAATATCGGAAGCGTCGGTGTAAACTGTAAAACCTCCTTCTCCAGAAGCCAAAGCTAACACATGGGCAGAGGTCAAACATTCCATAGAGTCTGAAAACTCCGTTCACAATCTTCCGACCACACAAATCGGTTCTCCTTGCGGGTCAATCTTGTCAGAGGTACCGCAACTTCGGAGAAATCCTTGATAAACCTTTGATAGTAACCTACCAAGCCTAGAAAACTTCTTACTTCAGTTACATTTGTAGGTCTATCCCAGTTCTTTACTGCCTCCACTTTTGAAGGATCAACAGAAATACCTTCTTTAGTGATAATGTGTCCTAGAAAAGACACTTCCTGTAACCAGAAATCACATTTGCTAAACTTGGCGTACAACTGATGATCTCTTAATAATTGCAATGCCATCCTTAAATGTTCAGCATGCTCCTCCTCACTTTTAGAGTATATCAAAATGTCATCAATAAACACTATGACCCATTGATCAAGGTAGGGCTGGAACACGCTATTCATCAATTGCAGGGGCATTCGTTAGTCCAAAAGGTATTACTACAAATTCAAAATGCCCATACCTGCTACGGAAGGTTTTTTTAAAGATATCCTCATCCTTGATCGGTAACTGATGGTATCCTGATCGAAGATCAATCTTAAAAAATGTTGTACTCCTACTATCTGGTCAAACAGTTCATCAATCCTCGGCAATGGGTACTTGTTCTTGATAGTAAGCTGGTTCAATTACCGGTAGTCAATGCACAGTCTCATCGAACCATCCTTCTTCCAAACGAACAACACTGGGGCTCCCTACGGGGAGGTACTTGGACAAATAAACCCCTTCTCGAGCAACTCCATTAATTGTCGCTTTAATTCTTCCAACTCCGCAGGAGACATACGATACGGAGCCTTAGAAACAGGAGATGCGCTAGGAATTCAATCAATAGAAAAGACTACCTCTCTCTCAGGCGGAAGTCCTAGCAAATCCTCAGGAAGACATCTGGGAAATCTTGGACAATAGGAATGTCCTTAACCTCAAACTCCTTCTCAGGGGTTAAAGAAACCAAGGCTAGAAAAGCCTGACATCCTTTCTTTAATAACTTCTCAGCTCGAAGAGTTGAAATAAGCGGCACGGATTTAGAGTGCCTAACTCCAATAAAAGAAAGCTCGAGGTGTCCTGAAAAAGACACAGAGCTAGTGCTGTAATGGACATTGGCCTAATATTTAGCCAACTAATCTACTCCTAGGATTAAATCATAATCCCTTATTTTCATATAAACCAATTCAACCGGCATATTTTGCCCATTAAGCATAACCTTACTAGAAGGGTAGTAATATTCAATCGCTGAACTTGACCCAATAGGGGTCAAAATTTCCAGTGGGAATTCATTAACACAGGTTTCACAGTTGAAGACTTAGCAAAATTCTGAGAAATAAAAGAGTTCGTTGCTCCAGTGTCAAATAGAACAAAAGCTGGCTTATCACAAACAATAAGTGTACCTTCCACAAGTCCACCCTCCTCGGTGGTTCCCGCCTCATCTTCCTGTAGGGCTTGAAGCTTGCCCTGGCGTTTCTGACCTCCTTGTGTTTTGGTCGGTGTAGCTTGGTCCGACAGGAGGGGACACTCTAGAATACGATGGTCCCGACTTCCGCAACATAAACAAGCGCCTAACTTGTCCCAACATTCCTCCATCTTGTGACCTGGGCGGTCACAATACTTGCAAAGGGCCTTGGATGGTACAATCGGACCATGCTTCTTCTCATAAATTTTCGGCATCTTACCTTTCCACGAACTAGACCTGCCGTTGGGTCTCTTCTTGCCATTGCCGGATTTAAACTTCTCGGAACTAGTAGTCGGTTCTTTCTTGGGGTTTTTCCCTCGGATCCTCGCCGTCTCGGCATAAGTCTGAATCTCCATAGGTGCCAATTGGTTGATGTAATGTAGCTTCAACCCATTAAGAAATTGTTTGGCCTTCATCTTCTCAATAGACACTAGATGAGTCGCATAACGAGACAACCTGGAAAACTGGGCTTCATATTCGGCAACAGATAGATTCCTTTGCTTCAAAGCAATGAATTCCGCTGCCTTCTTCTCTTGCACCCTATCAGAAAAGTACTTGTTGTTGAAGAGTTCCTCGAACTCCGTCTACGTCACTTGATTGTCTCCCAAGGTGGCTTTCACGGCATCCCACCATGTTCTAGCATCACGCTCTAGTTGGAAAGTAGTTAGAAGGAGGCGCTCATGGTCGCTACACTGCATCACTTCGAAGATTCGCTCCATTTCCTTCAGCCAGTGCTCGGCTTCATCTGGATCCATTGAACCACTGAATCGTGGGAGATTCATTCCTTGAAAGTTTCGATGAAGATCACCAGCTCCCTGGTGAGCCGCTCCTCCCTGGGCCACTTGCTGCAGGGCCCGAGTTAATCCTTGCACCGTACGCTGCATGTCTCTCCATTGTGCACGTTCAGCCGCCATTGCACGAACCCTACACGTGGAATAATTAATGTAGAACCACGTAGTAGGAATCTTCTAGAGTAAATTTATTAACTTAACCCGAGTCTCTACCTAATCTCACTGGGTGGAAATCTTAAACTTTTAACTAGTCATGGTTCTAAGACACCTCTAGGGAACCTAGGAACCTTAGAAAACCTAGGCTCTGATGCCACCAAACTGTCATGCCCCGACACAGAATATCAGAACGTGGCAGTAGAAAAAAAGTTAAAATATGGTGATTTCCAGACATGCTGTGTCTTGCTCTAGCGATTAGATACTTCCAACATACGCCATACTAGAGAAGAAATACATTCCACAATAATTATGCAATTCCAACTAGTTAAACATAACAAGAGTCAATATCCATCAAGTCCAACATACCAACAATTTCTCAAGTTCATCAACTTAACATGATTACATAACAACCGTCTTAAACAAAATTACAACTCTTGAACTTAAACTATCTAATGACATCTCTAAATGGGTATCTAGCTGGCTGGCTCCAGGATCTTCACTCCTGCCCATCCCCGTCAGTTTAAGAGTCCACACCTGAGCTACCTGAAAAGGGGGGAAACAACTGGGCGACCAAACACTCAGTAGGTAATAGCAGGCAAGGTTTAAGTAATTAACCAATTATTTAATATCATGCGATGGAATAAAAAGAAATAATGATAATGAATTACTTAGGATAAAAGAATAATAATGTAGCATATCTAGAGACTGGCCGATTAAGCATGTAACAAGCAAGTCATGTAGATATTTCCATGGAGGAAATTAATAACCTGAATTCAAGAAAAGGAATCAAGTAAATGAATTGTCGTAGACATCACGCTAGTCATGCACTCGGTGCAATGCCTTACCATGTCATTACAACTCCCCGGGGCACTACTACTTTTCAGGCACTCTTCCCAGGACCAGACCGGGCCCTTATGATGCGTTGGCATTGATTTAGGTGGATCTAAGATCCCAAGTTATGTCTAGATGTTCACAGGATTCAGCCAGAAAGAAATGAAAGTTTCAAGATATAACGAGAATAATCAAGGGTTATAAATAGTACAAGCCATTCCTGGCCGGACTACCGAGGCACATAAGAAACCACGAGACATCAAAAGATGGAGGATACGCGGTCACATTTGGGCCGCTTATAACAAAACGGTCTTATACTAGACCGTGGAAGGTGAACGGGGCCAAAGGAAACCCAGTTCGGTGCCAAAGGATAAACGGTCCTATAATGGGCCGTGCAACCATTGAACGGTCTAACATGGACCGCTGAAGGCAACACTGGGCTTGAAGAACAAGGCCTAGAGTTAGGAGTGTAAACGATCCTAAAATGGGCCGCTCCACACAGAACGGTCCAGTAGAGTCCGTTTACTAACTAAGGTCGACGCACCCCACAGGTCGGTGCACCTGGCAAATGTACACGACTCAACAGGGCCGTTCAACGATTCAAACGGTCCGAGTCTGACCGCGTATGGCTCAGACGGTCCAAGGTGGGCCGTGACAAGGACAGAGTGAAACGAGCGATCCGATCGAGATAATCAGGTGTAGGATTGGTGGTACAACCTGTCCGGCATCCTAGTGGGAATCCCAGGCTCGCGGGGGATTACGGAGGTCTCATAATGGAGGTCCTAGTCCGATGGAAGGAGTATCTGACAGAGAGTCCCAACCATTACAAGAATTGAGGCTTATGAAACATCAAAAAATGAATGAATAGCGGTCAGTCAATTCCACCGGAGTGGAGTAACTGTCAGAACACGCCTAGTATCATTATTCCACTTTCCAACATAGCTATTATTAAGATTCATGTTCCAATAAATTGATACGAACAAGGGAATATGAAAGGTACAAGGTAATCAAGCAAGATTTTGCTATTAATTTAACTTCCATATAATCCAGTTTAAATTATGGGTTGCTATCCTATCATTAGCATCATTTAACCAGAACTAATCATGCTTGAAAATAATGTTTAAAACAATTCTGAAGAGATATATCAGGAAGTAAACGGTCTGTCCAGAACCGCCTAACTGGCCACAACGGTCTGTCGATGGGCCACTTAGGTCAAAGGGCGCGAAAACCATACAAGCCCTCAGCGGTCTATCGGGCAGCCGCTGGAGTCTTCGAGCGGTCCGTCCATGGCCGCCACTGGTCGTGGGGTCCCAGACACAAAACCATAGAACGGTCAATCATACGACCGCCGCTCTAGACCTCACGGTCTATCGAGGGGCCGTTCAAAGTAAACCGATTCCTGTTAGGACCACGCTAAAGACGCCTTGCCCAAACTCCGGTAAGCATTGATAGACTCCAGTTAAACGACGAAAGTCGATGGATAGAGTGCATAATAATTGTGTGAAAAGCTACCTTTTGAAAGAGAATAGGAAAACACAGCTGTTGGCATGATTTAATTACGTTTCAAAGCCTGCTAACCCAACACTAATCGAGGACAACAAGAAAAACCCTAGTATTGACATGCTCTGACTAAAACACAAAATACTCTCATGATACTAAACCAAATTAAGGGCTTTTGGTTCTATGGTCAGTTATTCGGAAAATATGAAGCTACTTGGGAATCTGAAGATGCTATTCAGAAGTGATACCCCGATATGTTCTAACGTCAATTATGTCACTCCCCATTTTCGACAAGAGCAATGAATTTGGAGGACCAAATTCCTTAAAGTGGGGGAGGATGTAGCACCCCGGTGTATTATTAATAAATAAAGTTAATTTGTAATGAAATTTATGGAAAATATGATAGGTAAAAGTTGCAACCAATTTATAAAAATCTAGAAAAATCTATATTCGCGTAGAGGGCGGAAAGTTTAGAGTTTTGTTCTTCTGGGTCTGACCCTAATTAAAATCTTAAGTCAGCCGAATCAATAGAATCAGGGCGAAATCCACGTTTTAGCCTACCGGACCTGGGATCGTCGATTCAAACCCAATACCTGACCATTTGAGCTTAGATCAGACCCAAACGAATGGCCTAGATGATTAGATCATTACCCCTCTGTTCCCGGCCGAAACCCAAAACCCTAGTTTTTGAATTTGAAGCCGGAACGGCGGCGTGACCGGGTCAAGCGCGAATCACGCGCGACCAAAGTTCGTGGACTCTATCCTCCTCAATCGACGCCCTAGAGATCAATTACCTCTATAAAAATAAACCCTAGGCCGACCTAGAAACTCTTGGATGCTGCGGCGGCCGTCGAGGATCGTGGACGAGGGAGAATTCCCGCGATCTCTTGATGGTTTTTCCTTTCGCGGCCGGCGACCATCGTCCCTCTTCTTCCATTTTTTTAGGTAGGTTCTAGTAGACCAAACCCCTATACTGCTAGATTCGTCTCCGATCCCTCTTTCTTTTGATACCAAAAGCCCTAAATTTGGTTTAGTATCATGAGAGTATTTTGTGTTTTAGTTGGAGCATGTCAATACTAGGGTTTTTCTTGTTGTCCTCGATTAGTGTTGGGTTAGCAGGGTTTGAAACGTAAATAAATCATGCCAACAGCTGTGTTTTCCTATTCTCTTTGAAAAGGTAGCTTTTTGCACATTTATTATGCACTCTATCAATCGAATTTCATCATTTAACTGGAGTCTATCAAGGCTTACCGGTGTTCGGGCAAGGCGTCTTTAGCGCGGTCCTAATAGGAATCGCTTTACTTTGAACGGCCCCTCGATAGACCGTGAGGTCTAGAGCGGCGGTCGTATGATTGACCGTTCTATGGTTTTGTGTCTGGGACCCCACGACCAGTGGCGGCCATGGACGGACCGCTCGAAGACTCCAGCAGCTGCCCGATAGACCGCTTAGGGCTTGTATGGTTTTCGCGCCCTTTGACCTAAGTGGCCCATCGACAGACCGTTGTGGCTAGTTAGATGGTTCTGGACAGACCGTTTACTTCCTGATATATCTCTTTAGAATTGTTTTAAACTTTGTTTTTAAGCATGATTAGTTCTGGTTAAATGATGCTAATGATAGGATAGCAACCCACAAATTAAACTGGATTATATGGAAGTTAAATTAATAGCAAAATCTTGCTTGATTACCTTGTACCTTTCATATTCCCTTGTTCTTATCAATTTATTGGAACATGAATCTTAATAATAGCTATGTTGGAAAGTGGAAAAATGATACTAGGTGTGTTCTGACAGTCACTCCACTCCGGTGGAATTGATTGACCGCTATTCATTCATTTTCTGATGTTTCATAAACCTCAATTCTTGTAATGGTTGGGACTCTCCACTAGATACTCCTTTCGTCAGACTAGGACCTCCATTATGGAACCTCCGTAAGCCCTCGCGAGCCTGGGATTCCCACTAGGACGTCGGGCAGGTTGTATCACCAATCTTGCACCTGATTATCTCGATCGGATCGCTTGTTTGGCTCTGTCCTTGTCATGGCCCACCTTGGACCGTTTGAGCCTTACGCGGTCAGACTCGGACCGTTTGAATCGTTGAATGGCCCTGTTGAGGTCGTGTACATTTGCCTGGTGCACCGACCTATGGGGTGCGTCGACCTCAGTTAGTAAACAGACCCTACTGGACCATTCTTTGTGGAGCGGCCTATTTTTGGACCGTTTACACTCCTAACTCTGGGCCTTGTTCTTCAAGCCCAGTGTTGCCTTCAACGGTCCATGTTAGACCGTTCAATGGTTGCACGGCCCATTATAGGACCGTTTATCCTTTGGCACCGAACAGGGTTTCCTTTGGCCCCGTTCACCTTCCATGGTCTAGTATAATACCATTTTGTTATAAGCGGCCCAAATGTGACCGCATATCCTCCAGCTTTTGATGTCTCGTGGTTTCTTGTGTGCCTCGATAGTCGGGCCAAGAATGGCTTGTACTATTTATAACCCTTGATTATTCTCTTTATATCTTGAAACTTTCATTTCTTTCTGGCCGAATCCTGTGAATGTCTAGACATAACTTGGGATCTTGGATCCACCTAAATCAATGCCAACGCATCATAAGGGCCTGGTCTGGTCTTGGGAAGAGCGCCCGAAAAGTACTAGTGCCCTGGGGAGTTGTAATGACATGGTGAGGCATTGCACTGAGTTCATGACTAGCTTGATCTCTACGACAATTCATTTACTTGATTCCTTTTCTTGAATTCAAGTTGTTAATTTCCTCCATCGAAATATCTACATGACTTGCTTGTTGCATGCTTAATCGGCTAGTCTCTGGATATGCTTTATTCTTGTTCTTTTATCCTAAGTAATTCATTGTCATTTTTTTCTTTTTATTCCATCGCATGATATTAAATAATTGGTTAATTACTTAAACATTGCCTGCTATTACCTACAGAGCGTTCGCTTACCCAGTTGTTTTTCCCCCTTTTCAGGTAGCTCAGGTGAGGACTCTCAAACTGATGGGGATGGGCAGGAGTGAAGATCCTAGAGCAAGCCACCTAGATAGCCTTTTAGAGATGTCATTAGATAGTTTAAGTTCAAGAGTTGTAATTTTGTTTAAGATGGTTGTTATGTAATTATGTTAAGTTGATGAACATGAGAAATTGTTGGTATGTTGGAGTTGATGGATATTGATACTTGTAATGTTTAACTAGTTGGAATTGCACAATTATTGTGGAATGTATTTCTTCTCTAGTATGGCGTATGTTGGAAGTATCTAATCGCTAGCGCAAGACACAGCATGTCTGGAAATCAACATATTTTAACTTTTCTTCTACTATCACGTTCCGATATTCCACGTCGGGGCGTGACAGTTTAGTGGTATCAGAGAACAGGGGGGAAATGATCTAATCATCTAGGCCATTCGTTTGGGTCCGATCTGAGCTCAAAAGGTAGGGTATTGGGTTCGAATCGATGATCGTAGGTCCGGTAGGCTAAAATGTGGATTTCGCCCTAATTCCATTGATTCGGCTGACTTAATATTTTAATTAGGGTCAGACCCAGAAGAACAAAAGTCTAAACTTTCCGCCCTCTACGCGAATATAATTTTTTCTACATTTTTATAAATTGGTTGCAACTTTTACCTATCATATTTTCCATAAATTTCTTTATAAATTCCCTTTATTTATTAATAATACACCGGGGTGCTACATCTTCTCTCTGCTTCTTTTGCTTCAATCTATGGATCACAGATTTCATCGCATCACTGTCTTCTACGCGAACAGTTTCTTATTTATATGTGCAGCAGAAAGAGGGGCGTGTGGAAACCACATTTCCCACCCAAGCTTTTCATCCAGATCTGAGATCCAAGGCCAGGTGGCAGCATCTGAGCTTAACGGCTTTCCACGTGTCACGAGCATAGCTCAGCCTTCAGTCTTGGATCACGTGCCTTCCTTAAATTTTACGAACAAGTGTCCTGTCAAAATGTTAGACACTCAGTCAACATAAGATAGTTACACAATCATAGGAATTGCACAGACTTAATAGAGCATGAGAGTAAAAGTGCACGGACTCAAATATGCATGAATTATAACGTGCACCGACCTTATTAGGCTGTAAGAGAACCATGCACAAACATTATGTGTGCAAGAATCAACAATTGCACCGAGCCAACAAGCTATAAACCTATCGTGCACATACCTTGCGCTTGCAAGGGAAAAGGATTGCACAGACCTCCTGTGCACAAACAAGAAATGTGCACCGACTCAGAAATGCATTCAGTAAGTTATGAACAGACTTCACTCGAGCAATATGAAGGTATGCACCGATGTGATTATGCACGAAACGGTATTGTACATACTTTATGTGCAACACACAGTGAATTGCACCAACCTATTATGCAACCTACGCATATGTATGAAAGCCATGCACGGACTCATTTGCGTGCAACAGCAACAGTTGCACCGACCTTGTATCCCCTAGACACCAACATGCACAGACTAGCTACGGAATAAGCTAGGAATTGCACCGACTCAATTCATACCAGTATTTGACATGCACCGAGTATGAGTGCAGTTCGTCAGGAACTTGCACCGAGTCATAGTAAGAATATAACATGAAAGTGTAGAGGAGTTTTAATGCAAGTGACTGATAATTATCTGACATTTATGAAAGACTCATAAAAAATACACAACATCCTCATGGTCAAGGAATAGTAATCAAAGTCAACTCTGTAGTCAACCAAGTCAACTCTACTGTTGCCAATTAATGAAAACACATTCAGCACATGCAGCAGCACACACACTGCTGATCAAACCCAGATGAGGCCCAACACCCAGCACGTCGAAGCATCAAGCATTCTATCAAGGCACGTGACCAACTTAAAGGAATCAACAGTTTTTGAACTCAAGTGAATCACTTATATTCCCAGGCCACGTGGCAATCTCTGGAGAGGATTCTGAAGAAGAATATTCAAAAATGACACATGGACCAATGAGCTCCAGATCTGAAGATCATCCATTTTCAGAACATACCAAACTTTGTCGCATATATATGAACATCACTTCCATCTTCATAAAAGAGTAGCAGAGAGATAGAAAAGAAGAAGGGCAAGAAAGAGGAGAATCAATATTGCTGCGAAGAGAGCCAGCCTGTGAGAAGAATCGGAGAGAATATCTGTGAGAGAAAAAGTGAAAGAGGAAGAGGAAGAGGAAGAGAAAGATCGTGAGAATCTAGATCTGAAGTCTATTAAGTGAGATTGAGTGCTGCCAAAGCTAAGGAGTTTGAGGATCAGTTCGTTCATTGGCTTCTGAATCAAATCCAAGCCAATTTGCTCATTCAAAGCTACATTGTATCTAGTTGTTTCCTTGTCTTTTCTTTTTGCTTCCCGTTTGATTGTTTCCCATTTTTCTTTGTGTCCTTCCAATACCCTGTTTGGGGATCGTTTCCATTTTGAGCAATCAGAAGAAGGGAGAGTGTATCTCCGGGCTCCCTCTATGTAGTCAGAGGAAGGGAGATTTGTCTCCGAGTTCCCTCTGTGGTTTGGAGGAAGAGAGGATTGGTCCTCTGGTTGTGGGCAACTGGGTGTTGCTCACATTTCCTTTTGAGATCTCAGAAGAAGGGAGCAGTGTGTTCCTCCGGGTCAAGCTGTTTGTCAGCTCGTGTTTGCAGACTGAGTCTGCGTTCTTGCCATATGCAAGGGAATCCTCACTCGATTTGAGTGACGGGTGGACGTAGGCAGACTGGGTGTCTGGCCAAACCACCTAATAAATCTCCTGTGCATTGTGCGTTTGCTTGTGTGATTGATTCCTTTTCATCTACCACTTTCACAGGTTTAGCATATAAGTTATTTCATCACGCATTTTAATATAGTGTCAGGCATTCGATAGTTTATATGTGTGAACCAGTCTCTGCTGCGTTTTAATTGGGCTTTTGCATGCTGTGTGGTTCGCTAAGCTTGAAGTCATCTAGCTATTTGCATTAATGCCTAAAGTGTAGTTGAGATCGCTGAGTGTTAAGCGTTTAGGCCCTATCTTGTGCGAATTGATTTAACCAGTGTGCTATCTGCTAGGTGCCATTGTGCTTTGTTTTGATCATCACTAGTCCGCTCTGTTCACTGCGTTAAGCTTCCATTGCACTTCACCTCAGTGTGATTTTTTATTTGGGAAAAGGTTTTTAAAGGATCTATTCATCCCCCCTTCTACATCATGTCTTGCCCTCTAACACTCTTGGCTTCAAACTTATCTTGGTCCTTTTTATCATTGTTATGAATAAAGCACTTGGAACCAAAGATTTTGAAATAAGCCAGGTTCAATCTCTTACCCTTCAATAATTCATATGGAGTTTTGTTGTGGACAGGTCTTACCATGGCCCTGTTAAGTATATAAGAGGCTGGGTTTGCAGCTTCTGCCCAAAATTCCGTGGGAGTTGGTTCTCAGTCAACATGGTTCTTACCATCTCCACGATTGTTCTATTCTTCTCTCTACAACACCATTCTGTTCTGGGGTCCTAGGAGATGAAAATTTATGAGTCAGTCCTTCTTTATTATAGAAATATGAAAACAATGTATTTTTAAATTCCCCCCAAGGTCAGATTGGATGATGCAGATTTTATGCATGCCTTCCTATTATATTTTGTTGAAGAAAACCTGAAATTCATGAAAGGCATCACTCTTGTGAGCTAAAAAGAATACCCATGCAAACCTAGTGTAATCATCTACAATGACATATCAAAATCTTTTGCCCTTTAGACTTTGAGTCCTAGTAGGACCAAACAAGTCCATATGCAGAAGTTCTAATGCTCTAGAAGATAAGGGTTCATGCCTTATTTTGAAGGATTTACTAGTTTGCTTCCCTAAGGCACATGCATCACAGATTTTTGAGTTTGTGCAGAAATTGATTTTAGGCAAATCTCTCACTAATTCATGCTTGACTAACTTCAAGATATTATAGCTAGCATGGCCTAATTTCCTATGCCAATGAAAAGCATTATTGACAGAGTTGGCAGTGAAACAAAGATTGGATTTAGAATTTTCATCTAAGTCCACTATATAAACATTGTTGACTCTATGGCCTACAAATTTTATTCAATCAGAATTGACTTCAAAAATCTTACATACATGATCATCAAATGTGACCCTGTGACCCTTGTCACAGAGCTGACTAATGCTCAATAGGTTATGTTCAAGACCATATACAAGTAATACCTTCTCAATTGTGTTGGAGGGACACTTATCAACAGTGCCGGAGCCAATGATCTTACCTTTGTTCTTCCCTTCAAACTTAACTGCTCCACCAACCTTCATTTTCAGCTTGCTAAATTTGGTCTTGTCTCCAGTTATGTGCCTCAAGCAGCCACTATCAAGATACCACCGGTTGTGTATGGCTGCTTGGCTCTCCTGCAAAACACATTATGTAAAAACTTTTGGAACCCAAGACAAGTTGGGTCCACATACATCATTAAGACTCTTCAACAAACATTTCAGAATCCAAATCTGCCTGACAGTTTTCTTTTGATTGACATGATCATTCAATTTTTTATCACTGTCGTTCCTTCTGGCAGCAACCCTTGGATTTGATTTGGCTTGGTTATTTTTGATGTGTTTGTTATTCCACTACCTAAAATTCTTTCTGTGCTGGTTAACAAATTTTCTTGCCTTGTAAGAAGTATGTGTATTAAAACCATTTTGGTGGTGAAAGGAATAAGTCCACATTTGTTTAGGCACATTGAGATTTCTATTTTTTGCATGGTGAAGTGTTGGGCTATTTTTCTTTTGTGGAATTTGAACTTTGGTGTTTTGGTTGTTCCCGTTGACAACCCTCATTGGGTTAGCAGAATTTTTAACTTCTGAACTGTGAGTGTTACTGGTTTAGCTGGATGGAGTGTCCAACTTCTCTTTACCTTTTCTAGAACAAAACGTGATTGTCTTGAATTCAAAAGGTTTTATATTTGATGGATCAAAACCTGGACCTTCTTTATTGAAGTTAACCTTTACTCCTAGCATGGTGTCTAGATTTGACTTCCCTTGGACAAACTTTTCCAGTGTGATCTGTTTATCTTCTAAGTCTTTTTGGAGTTTTTCACAGGTTTTCTGAAGTTCAGAGTTAACACCATTTATTGCTTCATTTTTCTCAGAAATCAATCTGTTCTCATTTTTTGTTTCCTGAAACTTCAACCTAAACTCATAAAATTCTGTCTGAATTCTTTTATTTTCTTCTTTCAAATTTTCATTTTCTTTTCTAAGTGAGCTTAGTTCTTCCAATTCTGTTTTGAGTTTTTCTTTCTCTTTTTGAAGGTTACCTTTATTCTTAACAGCAGTATTTAATTTCCTTTTTAGAACTCTATGTTCATTCCTCAAAGAATTAAACTTATCAAGGAGTTCACCATAAGCATCTTTCCAATCATTAATAGTGTTGAGTCCCGAATGGTGGCAACCAAGAGGGGAGGGGTGAATTGATTGGCCAAATAAAATTTCTTTTCGAATGAACAGCTTGATTAATAAGCACACAAGCACTCAGCCTCACTCAGACAGGAACACACTCGTGAATGTGCATGGATGAAGGTAGGTGATTGAAGACAGAAGTGATAGACACTCAGCTCAATGTGAAGCCCACTCGTAGAAATATACGAAGAAACAAACCACAAATGAAGCACGGAGTTTTTAGGTGGTTCGGGTACACAACCGTGTCCCCTACGTCCACCCCTCACATGTGAGGATTAATGCTTCACTATGAAGTGAGCTACACACATGCTGTGTAGAAGAACAACCACACACACAGCACTCGATCTGGGTTGCCACACACACACACACACACACACACACACACTCGTGTCTCCGAACACAAGCAACCACACAAAAATCCGGTTAAAGAATTACAACAGATATTCAAGCTCAAACAAAAGAACTCTAAGAGTGAAGAATGAAGAACGATTTTGTATTGTTTAGAGCTCCCCCTTTCTCTCCTTTGATGGTAGTTGAATGCTTTTGCAGCTTGAGGACGGTTCTTGATTGATGAAGAATGATTCTTGCACGATCAATGCTTGTAGCTTGATTTCCCACGCAGCTTCCAGTAGAGGATTGATTGGAGACTTGTATCTAGCTTCTTCCCTTCACATCCACGCTCAGATCAAGGTGGAAGAAGAGCTGGAGCTGCTGCTATGTCCCTGCACACACAAATGTTAGAACAAAATTGCACTTCAGATCTCTCTCGAAAATCCCTTACGGTTTACAACCTACTAAGATGTTATATATGATTAGGATGGTCAAGAGACCGCCTAGGGACTAGATCCACATTTTCTGGAGTGATTTAGGGCAGTTGGACTGGAGTTAGAAGACTTTTGGCGTGCCTACACGAAGGTCGTATTTGACTGTGCCGCCTCGAACTGGAAAGGGTCGACCCTTGGGGTTGACCCTCGTGAGAGGTATAATGGGTACCGGAGCAATGGGTCGACCCTTGGGGTCGACCCTCGTGACCCCCCGTGCGGGTTTAAAAAACTGACCCACAGGGGTCGACCCCAAGGGTCGACCCTTGCGGCTGGAAATGAAGACCCGTGCAGTTTTGAGAAAAAGACCCACAGGGGTCGACCCTCGCGGCTGGGGTTGTAGAACCCCATGCGGGTTGAGGAATTAACTATCAGGGGTCGACCCAAGGGTCGACCCTTGTCCCTGAACTTCCAAGATATGAATAAAAACCACACTAAGTCCAACGATCAAGCTAGGGGGATTCAAGTTGGGTTTACGCCAATAAAATACTTGATGAATGACAACTTGAAATCAAAAGATCAAGAATTATAATATAGGATTGATCTCACCAAACGTTCTCGAAATTCTCAAACTCTGAGCCACATTTCTTGTCCTGTAAAAACACATAAGCTGAGTTAGATATAGTCTTTCAACTTGAATCCAAAACTCTTACCTGGTGAAGTTGTTCTTTGAATCATCAAGGCTCCATGACTTCTTGATAGATGTTGAGCATTTGCCAAGACTTTTTATGCTAGAACAGTTCAAATACAATTTATGCACATATAGTGTTTGGTCATCATAAAAAATTATCACATTTAAATCTTCGCACATGGAGGGGGTTCAACAATATCCCCCTTTTTGATGATGACAAAATGCTATATGCCTAGCATGAATATAAGACTTCAAAATGATTTAACATGCTCATTGAGTTCAAGCTCCATATCAAGAATAAAACTTTCATACACCATCATGAACCATTCAAGAAGCATCATAACATGAAACATACCATTCCAAACTTATAAGATTGACCAACTAAAGGCATATTCCAAAGTTCTTGCCGACAACATAGTTAAAGGAGGGACAACAAAGTCTGAATGCATAAGAAAGACTACAATACTTATGCAATGCCATGATATGCAGATTTGCTAACTAAGATGATGAATGAAAAACATACATGCATGCAAGCACACACCACACATAAAGTATAAGTAGCTGATTGCCTTGCCGGGCACACACATAGTACACAATTTCTCCCCCTTTGGCATCATCAAAAAGGAGGGGGTGAATATGGGAGAATAAGTGTGCCATTCTGCGGGAGTGCAACCACCTAGTCATCATCCGGAGTGGGTGGATTCCTTTGTCCTTTGGAACTGGTGTAGTTCTTCTTGCATAGCCATGATCCATGACTCATCTTTCAAGGCCTCTTCTATGGAGTGAGGTTCAAACTGGGAAAGTAAGGCTATGTAATCCGTATTTTCAACTTCCCTGAAAGAGGCTCGTGTTCTTATTACTTCATCTATATTGCCCATCACATTCTCTGGTGGATGCTCCTTTGCAAATGTCCATTACCCTGGTAACTACTGTTCAACTTGATCTTCCTGATTTGCATCATCCTCTTGGGGTTCTTCTACATCTTGTTTCTCAGTTGTTCCTCCCATCTTCCCGGTATCACCATCATCCAACTCTTCATCCTACCAAATAGATTTTTCATTAGTTCTTTGGGAAGATGATTCATCAATAATGACATGGGGGCTTTTCTCAACTACAAGAGTTCTCAAGTTATAAACTTGATAGGCTCTTGAGCTAAGAGAGTACCCAAGAAGTATTCCTTTGTCACTTTTGGGATCAAATTTTGCCTAGTCCACCTTACCATTGTTAATTTGGGATTGTGGTTTCCGCGTAATTCGAGCTTTGATCTAGTTGCTTATTCTGACGCTGATTATGCGGGATGTAAAGTGGCTCGAAAAAGCACCAGCGGGTATTGCCAGTTTCTTGGGGGATGCGTGGTCTCATGGGCCTCCAAGAAACAAAACTCAATGGCCTTATCAACAGTCGAAGCCGAATATGTGGCTGTAAGTAGTTGTGTTGCCCAGGTGTTATGGATCCAACAACAAATGATTGACTATGGCATTTATTTCAAAAACACCTCAATCCTTTGTGATAACACATCAGCCATAAATCTGTCTAAGAACCTTGTTCATCACTCTCGCACGAAGCATATTGAAATTAGACATCATTTTCTTAGGGATCATGTGAGCAAGGGTGATGTAGAAATCAGTTTCATTGAAACAGACCAACAAATTGCCGACATCTTCACCAAACCTCTAAATGAAGAGAAACTCACCACCTTCAGAAGAGAACTAGGGGTTTGTAGGGTAGACGAGTCTGGATCATGATCATTTGCATCGTGTAGCTGCATTGTGTGTATAAGTTACTGCATTACATGCATTTGCATTAGTGAGATGCATTATTGAGTTTTCTTCATCATGCATACGCATAAACAAAAAAAAGGGAAAATTACTTGTGTGAACAATCATTCAGGTGTGTATTGCATTACTTCTATTTATACTATATACACACTTTTATTGTTATTTCTATGGCCGATATCACCTTGAAAACATTCAAATGCCGACAAAGGAGCAAAAATCGTTCAAAATCTGAAATCCGGAGCATTGGATAAGAAACATCAAGTATGATCTTCAATTTCCATAAACTTCTCCCCAATTGATTTCAACCCTTAAAAACATTCAATTACCTTTGATTCCAACATGATTTTATCATTGGGGACTCGAGCCGTACCCTTTTTGGCCTTCCCTATGCATTTTAATCACTTTTTGTTGAAAACCAGGGGAAGGGTCGACCCCTGGGGTCGACCCTCAGGTCACCCAGTTCTGTCTGGGGCTGAGAGGAATAGGGGTTGACCCAGCGGGTCGACCCATTCTGGTCGGGCAGCTTAGCCACGTCCGAACCATCCAAGAACGGGGCTAAAACCCTAGGTTCGCCCCTCCCATCCTTATAAAACCTCTCAAGCCCTCTTCTAAGCCTATTCCATCCAAATCATATATTGTTGTTCCTAGTTTTACAGTAATTTGTCCATGTCGGGTGACACACCGATTACTGTGGTAAATGGATTACAGATTATCCTCTCGCCGCAACTTTTAGGCGCATCTCTTAATTTATCACATGAAGGTTATGCATTTGGCGATATTGTGGTATCTCCTCAAACATGTGGGCTTGATGGGCCAAGGCGTCAGTGAAGGACTGAGTGGACTCTTGGTGAGATAGCTTCAGATCAGACAATTCTTTTTCAATAGCTTCCATTGTCTCCCCATACCTGTCTAAACGATCATCAATGGTATCCAAACGATCTATGAGCAGTTGAACCTCTTCGGAAGGCATCCCTTCAGCAGGAACATGTGAATGTTGCTCTCCTGCCGGCTCTCCATCATCATCATCGTCATCCTCTTCATAACTGACCACTTGGGCAGGACGTTTCAATTGGCGAACCAATTCCCCATCTCTCATGTCATAACCCATGTTGTGACATATGGTGTGAATTGAGTAAATGTCAACAGCTCGTATTGTTTGGGAGGGCTCTTTGGAAAGATCAATCTCCATGTACTCAAAAATAGCAGATAAGGCTGCGGCATATGGTAAAGTCATGTTTTTGTGCTTTATGCTTGAACAAATGTGATCCAAAATAAGTGTGGGAAAACTGATAGGATGCCACCCAAGATGTAATAGAATAAAAACATGTGAATTTCAGTGACCTTATCATGGCCTCCCCCTCTCGGTAGCAAAATAGTAGTGATCATACTATGCAATATATGATCCATGACTCATCTTTCAAGGCCTTCTCCCCAATTGATTTCAACCCTTAAAAACATTCAATTACCTTTGATTCCAACATGATTTTATCATTGGGGACTCGAGTCATACCCTTTTTGGCCTTCCCTATGCATTTTAATCACTTTTTGTTGAAAACCAGGGGAAGGGTCGACCCCTGGGGTCGACCCTCGGGTCACCCGGTTCTGTCCGGGGCTGAGAGGAACAGGGGTCGACCCAGCGGGTTGACCAATTCCGGTCGGGCAGCTTAGCCGCGTCCGAACCGTCCAAGAACGGGGACATGGGAGTATGCTAACACTAGTATCATGCTTCTTTTGGCTCCATCTTTAGTGGAGCCAAAAATGATATCATCTACATACACTTGAACAATTAGGATTTCTTTACCATTCTATTTTGTAAAAAGAGTTTGATCAACATTACCTCGTTTGAATCCATTTTGAATAAGAAAATCACTGAACCGTTCATACCATGCTCGGGGTGCTTGTTTCAGACCGTAGAGTGCTTTGTCTAGCTTGTACACGTGGTCTGGATGCTCAGTGTCTTCAAATCTCGGTGGTTGCTCAACATACACATCCTCCAGGATATAGCCATTCAAACTCTTAACATCCATTTGAAACAATTTAATATTGTTGCAACATGCAAATGCTAATAAAACTCTCACTGCCTCGAGTCTTGCTATAGGAGCAAAAGACTCATCAAAATCAATCCCAAGCTCTTGGCTATAGCCTTTAGCTACTAGCCTGGCCTTGTTCCTAGTTACCACTCCTTCATGTGTGGATATAGCCATTCAAATTCACTTTATCAAAATCAATCCCACAAGACTTGGGATATGGCGGTTAAGGTTACCGAAATCGACCGCCCACGGACGGAGCAAACTGGGAGGGTTCTCGGGCCGAACTCGGCATGTTGGTCCGACTCGGTGCTACGCCGACTCGGTTCTGACTCGCTAGGCAGCAAGCCGTTGCCTCCAAAGGAACGTCGCCTTCCTGAGATCTTCTAAAGGCGCTGCTTGGCTGGGACGATGGCTGGACATCCCTGAATGACTCCCTGAAGTGGAGGTCGCTGAAGTTGACTTTTGGTATTTATTTGTGAATTTCTCCCAGACTGCTGTTTCGAACCTGCACAGGGAATAGATTTGCACGCCTCAGCTGCAAGAATTAATTCTCTCAGATCCGGAATCAGATCGAGGTGAGACCAGCGGCGTTGGAAAGAGGACTCCCAGATCTACAACATATAATTTTTGTAGGTCGATCCAATGAAGGGATGAGAAATGGGAGGCTCTGCAACACTGTGCTTTTTTCTATAGATCTGATTACTGACACTCAAGATAGAAATGGATCTACCTGAAACAGACCTTTGATCGGTGGGTAGGAGAATTTAATGGGTGCTGCGAAACTTACTGGTAGAAGGGGTGGATATTAGGAACACCTGAGAATTTTTATGGATTTTATGAAAATTGATAAGGGGGTGGGAAAAATACGAAAATGGAACACTGTCCCGTGGATGTGCAGAATGGCAGATTACAAGGGGGAATAAGAAATATAGGAAAAATACAAAACGATGTCCAAATGGCACGAAATTTGAACTGGAGACTAGGGGAGACAGGTAGAACAAGCCCTCAAAGATTGGGCTCGATCAGACAACAAGAATAAAAGATACAATTCTGGAGTTGAAGTTGTGTCCTGATTTTGATAGAACTCCGGCGAGTGGCGGTGGCGGCGCGATGGCGGATCGATGGTAGCGGCGGCGAGCTTCACACTCAGGAAGGGGGAGGGGAGGAGGCTTCACACCTCAGAAATTTGCAGCTTTCATAGCAGCTAAGGGTTGGGAGAGAGAGAGGGGTGCCCTTGGGCTCTTGGAGGTAAATTCTGATTTTCTTCTCATTAATTCTAGTAAAATGGGAATTACATGGTATTTGTATGAAATACAAAATGACCTAAACTAACCTCAGATCTAGGTTAGGGGAGGGGCACTTAGGGGATAGAACATATTTAATTCCCCATGTGATTTGGAACAAAATAAAAAAATATTAAGAGGGGGGGCCCCTTTGAAAAATGGGGATGGCATCTTGGACATTTTAAGCCCATTGTCCCCTTTGAATGGTCAAGCTTCTAGAAGCCCACCATGGGTCCTAAGGCTTAGGTGGACCAATAGGGAAGGAGATGGGGGCCCCTTGCTGGTCCTACTGGACTTTTACATAAAAACCCAAAGATCCTTAAGGAATGACAATTTGGCTTATAAAGCCTTACAATTGCATACATGTTTTCCCAAGGATATAAATGTAAATAAAAGGACTCAAATGCAAAATAAAAAGTTAGTGGTCTTGCTGTGATGTCCACATCAATTCTCCCCAGGTGGGAAGAAGAGTAAGGGGTGTGGCTACTCGAGTAGTTATGGCGGATCCGTCACCGAACCTGGAAGCGCGGAGTACGCTCCACTCCAAGTAATTTGACACCTGCTCATCCCGTATAGATTCGATATGCACACGCTGCTGGAGAATGAGACTAGAGGTGGACACTCCGGGGTGGGGTCACTCTGAAATGAAGGAAGCGGCTCAAGGACTCACTAGGAATGACCGCTGGGTCCCTTATGTGACTAGATCCGATATGTAGAGGTAGAGCCGATCCCAAAGTCCGACAAGTATCACACTCGAAAGAGACTGACAACGTGAGCATACAAAAGACCGACTCGACTCGACACATGCATGTACAGACATACGAGACCCTAGACAAACCTATTGTTAGTCCGACCCATACACATGCAAGGGTGGACCAGGACACCCGAATGTGTGCCATGCATGCATTGTATGTAACCGGAGGTTGGTGGCATGGGAAACATTTAGACGTCCAAGTATGACTCAATCATGCATTGTCCTCCTATGGGATTTGGGTTGGCCAGGCGAGCCAAAGTTGTCTTTACCCCCATATGATGGTTCAGACCTATTTCCATGTGAAGGTTGCCAGGCCCGAGTGGGAGGGGTGTGGTAGAGGACTCCCTCTGCAAGGTAGAAGTGGAGTGGATATGGTAGCTCGGGAGGTTCACTAGTAAAGGGGCCAAAGGGTCAAATAAGGTATGACCCCATGAGATGGGCTCCCATGTGATACGGTCCCAATTGTGAAATTCTTGATGGTGTGGTTGGTCACCTTCATCCATCATGGTGGACAGGACCGCATATAGAAGATATGGTTCCTCCCTTGGGATAAAAGGAATGTAGGTAGGCTCGGCCGGCAAAGGGAGGAATAAGAGAATCTCCGTGGTGACACAACCCACGGTGCACACGGAGGTAATGGACCCGAAGGCCGGATGTGTGAAGCTACGACTAGTGGGTTGGTCGAAGCCTCGAGCCAATAAGTGCGTCAACGTCCATTGCCGGTGTAGGTCCATAATAAGGTCACCCAAGGTATCAACGTGGTGACTAGACCGGAATGTCATGTGGTAGGAGTTGACGGGCACTATAGATAAGGTGGGGTCCATGGGTGGATAGCAAGGTGGGGTAGGGACCAAGCTATCCTTGAGCCAGCTAAGAAGCGGCTCGGCTATGAAAAGCGTTCCTGTTAGAAACACGGGTGGCTCGGGCTGAGGTGGCGCCGAATAAAGATGTGAGGGTGGTGGCAGAGGAGCTCTCATGGGTGAGGAAGGCATGTCGTCTCAGAGGGGAAGTGGTCCTTGGGACCCCGTAGGTGGGGCTGGGTTGGGGCTACGGGCTATGGCCTCCCTAGGCTCGAGTATGCCTACCTCCTGCCTCGGAGGTGGGCAAGGAGAGACCAGCGACTCAAAATAAGCGCACCACCTATCCACCCATTCCGAAATCATTTGCACAATTTCGGCAATGGTATGGGTTGGAGTATGGGTATCGCAGTGGACTCGCCCGTAATCAACCGACCTAGGCTTGGGTCGGGGCTCACCTAAGATCGGGGCTCCTTGCCTCCGATTATGACCCACTTGGTTGGAAGTGAGTTGGTGGGGTCGGCTGGAGGTGTGACCCACGGGGTTGGAAGTAAATGGGTGGGATGGGTTGGAAGGGACCGGATGGGGAAGGTAGACCATCCTAAGCTCTCTCTTCATGTCCCACCATGATTCGATGGGCCATTGCCTCCTATCCTCTCTCAAGCCTTCGATGTCTCTCCACTTTTCGGCCGCCTCGTGGAGGAGCCTCTCCCTGGCAAAATAGAATTGCCCGACTTCAGACATGGTATAACAATCAAAGTATCTATCCATGGCGGCCTCCCACTTGAGGTAGTCGCCCGGGTCATTGGAGCCATAAAAATCCGAGGCTTCGGGCCTGCGGAAGTGGAGAGGATGGTTGCCAAGCCCATGGGTGGGCCAACGGTCATATTGCCTGGGCGACCGGGAGTCCATTAGAAATGGGGAGCTATAAGACAGACATGAAGACACTTGGACAAGACACTAGACACGACTATGCAAGACTGGAATGCACTAACTAATGCACACTAAGGACCCTAGACTTAAACCAAGATCCGGTACCTGGCGGAGTCCGGGGATCCGAAGATCCTCTCACGCGAGTGAATCACCTCCCCGATAGGCATAATCTAACGGTCGGGTGACACCTTTTCATATACCGAATAATGGTATGCAAAAGTGACACCTAGACTTAGACACATTTTTTTGTGTTTTTGTTAAGCAAAGACTAATGACTACCCTAGATTAGAACCTGGCTCTGATACCAAATTGATGCGGGATGGACACGTGACCTGGGACTCTAGCTCGCGATCGTCCCTATGCGAGGGAAGACGTGTGACCGTGTGTGGTTGAGAAACTGGCAGTGAGTCTCGGGTATCGACTTTTCGCGTGTACTCGGATCGAGTCACGGGACGGGTCACACTCACTCTCTCGCAGCGGTGATAAAAATGATATCGAGCTAGTTACCTATCACATGCAGCGGCATATACGTATAAATACGAGTAAAGCAAACACCGAGTAAGAGAGCGAACACGATACCTCCACGCTCCGGGCGTGGGGAAGATGACCCCTGCCAGTTACGGTAACTCCCGGTACAATGGTAAAAACTTAATTACAACAGTGAATTTTTTTTACCCACTCCACGCAGGGAGGTAAAGGGGTACAAGTGGGGCCCGGGAGGACCGACCCTGGGTTGACAGGCAGCAAACTGGGAGGGTTCTCGGGCCGAACTCGGCCTGTTGGTCCGACTCGGTGCTGCGCCGACTCGGTTCTGACTCGCTAGGCAGCAAGCCGTTGCCTCCAAAGGAACATCGCCTTCCTGAGATCTTCTAAAGGCGCTGCTTGGCTGGGACGATGGCTGGACATCCCTGAACGACTCCCTGAAGTGGAGGTCGCTGAAGTTGACTTTTGGTATTTATTTGTGAATTTCTCCCAGACTGCTATTTCGGACCTACACATGGAATAGATTTGCACGACTCGGCGGCAAGAATTAATTCTCTCAGATCCGGAATCAGATCGAGGTGAGATTAGTGGCGTTGGAAAGAGGACTCCCAGATCTACAACATATAATTTTTGTAGGTCGATCCAATGAAGGGGTAATAAATGGGAGGCTCTGCAACACTGTGTTTATTTCAATGAATCTGATTACTGACACTCAGGACAGAAAGAGATCTGCTTGAAACTGACCTTTGACCGGTGGGTAGGAGAATTTTATGGGTGCTGCGAAACTTACTGGTGGAAGGGGTGGATATTAGGAACACCTGAGAATTTTTATTGATTTTCTGAAAATTGATAAGTGGGTGGGAAAAATACGAAAAGGGAACACTGTCCCGTGGATCTGCAGAATGGCAGATTACAGGGGGGAACAAGAAATATGGGGAAAATACTAAACGATGTCCAAATGGCACGAAATTTAAACTGAAGACTAGGGGAGACAGGTAGAACAAGCCCTCAATGTTTGGACTTGATCAGACTACAAGAAGAAAAGATACAATTCCGGAGTTGAAGTTGTGTCCTGATTTGGATAGAACTCCGGCGAGTGGCGGTGGCGACGCGATGGCGGCTCGATGGTGGCGGCGGCGGCGGCGGTGCTGAGCTTCACACTCAGGAAGGGGGAGGGGAGGAGGCTTCACACCTCAGAAATTCGTTGCTTTCATAGCAGTTAGGGGTTGGGAGAGAGAGAGGGGTGCCCTTGGGCTCTTGGAGGCAAATTCTGATTTTCTTCTCATTAATTCTAGTAAAATGGGAATTACATGGTATTTGTATGAAATACAAAATGACCTAAACTAACCTCAGATCTAGGTTAGGGGAGGGGCACTTAGGGGATAGAACATATTTAATTCCCCATGTGGTTTGTAACAAAATAAAAAAAATTAAGAGGGGGGGCCCTTTGAAAAATGGGGATGGCATCTTGGACATTTTAAGCCCATTGTCCCCTTTGATTGGTCAAGCTTCTAGAAGCCCACCTTGGACCTTTGACTAGCCCCACATGGGCCTTAAGGCTTAGGTGGACCAATAGGGAAGGAGATGGGGGCCCCTTACTGGTCCTACTGGACTTTTACACAAAAACCCAAAGATCCTTAAGGAATGACAAATTGGCTTATAAAGCCTTATAATTGCATACATGTTTTCCCAAGGATATAAATATAAATAAAAGGACTCAAATGCAAAATAAAAAGTTTGTGGTCTTGCTGTGATGTCCCCATCACTCTTATTCAACTTGATCTTCCTGATTTGCATCATCTTCTTGGGGTTCTTCTACTTCTTGTTTCTCAGTTGTTCCTCCCATCTTCCCGGTATCACCATCATCCAACTCTTCATCTTGCAAAATAGATTTTTCATTAGTTCTTTGGGAGGATGATTCATCAATAATGACATGGGGGCTTTCCTCAACTACAAGAGTTCTCATGTTATAAACTCGATAGGCTCTTGAGCTAAGAGAGTACCCAAGAAGTATTCCTTTGTCACTTTTGGGATCAAATTTTTCCAAGTCCACCTTACCATTGTTATGAATGTAGCAAATGGAGCCAAATAGTCTGAAATATGAAATATTTGGCTTCTTACCTCGATACAACTCATAGGGTGTTTTCTTCAACAATGGTCTTGCCATGGCATGGTTGATAATATAGCAAGCAGTGTTCACTGCTTCAGCCCAGAAGTACCTCGGTAAGTTGTTCTCATTCAGCATGGTTCTGGCCATTTCAATCAATGTCCTATTCTTCCTTTCAACAACTCCGTTCTGTTCAGGGGTTCTTGGTGCGGAGAAGTCATGCATATAACCTTGAGCCTGCAAAAATTGCTGAATTCATGATTATCAAATTCCCTACCATGATCGCTCCGAACGGTCTTGGTGCAGCACCCCTTTTCATTCTGAACTTGCTTACAAAATCCTTCAAATTCCATTAGGGCATCACTTTTATGAGAAAGGAAATATACCCAACAGAATCTTGAGAAATCATCGACAATTATAAAACCATAGAGTTTACCACCCAAGCTATGTGTTCTACTTGGTCCAAAAAGATCAATGTGGATTAATTCAAGGGGCCTCGATGTGGTTACATCATTCTTACACTTGAATGATGTTCTTGTTTGCTTACCCCTACCGCACGCTCCACAAACTCCTTCATCAACGGCCTTCAACTTAGGCAAACCAACCACTAAATCACTTTCTAGACAATTTTAGCAAAACATTAAAATTGGCATGCCCAAGACGGTGATGCCAAAGCCAAGCATCATCATTATTCCTTGCAACCAAACACAAATTAGCATGAGAAGTATCATCCAAATCTATCATGTATACATTGTTATGCTTGAAACCTATGAACTTTATTTCATGAGTGTTTCTATTTACAACGGTGCAGTAGGTAGAATCAAAAATCACGTTGCATCCCTTATCACACAATTGACTTATGCTTAAGAGATTGTGATGCAACCCTTTCACAAGTAAAACATTTTCAATAGTTTGAGTTTGATTCTTACATATCTTACCTTCTCCGATAATTTTTCCTTTGTCTTTTCCACCGAATGCTACTGTCCCAACATCCTTTTCATGCAGGTCTATGAACATCTCCTTGTTTCCCGTCATGTGCCGAGAGCATCCGCTGTCCAAGTACTATTTATTCCTTTGAGCTCTCAAGTAGACCTGCAAACACAACAAGAGTACTTATGCAGATTTTGGTACCCAAGCAAGCTTGGGTCCACGATGGTTAGAGACATGAGATATGTATGATTTATTTCTCATTCTAGTAAAACTTTCATCATCAAATTTTAGAATTCTGCAATCATACATGTCATGGCCCAACCTTCCACAATAAAAACATGTAATGGCTCTATCTCTGTTTCTCCTCCTACCTACATTCAAGAATGAATTATGCACATGTGTTTTTGACGAGGATGGAGATGAGCTTCTGGGAGCCCAATGAGTTGAATGTGTTCCTGATTGTGATGTTTTTCCTTTTTCAAGGATAGCAATAGCATCCTTCAACTCATTGATTTTCATGCTTTAATGAATGAATCCTGTTTTCAGCCATTTCTTTGGCTTGAATGCATGCACTTCTTTCCAACTTTTATTGTTCTAAATCTCTTTTTAAGTCTTCATGCATTTTGGTAAAAGTAGCTTGGTCCTCACTCATGCATGAACTCTCATCTTCAAACAACTCAATCTTAGACACAAGAATTTCATTTTCATGTTTCAACTTTTCAGTTTCAGAATTTACAGCATGGCAATTTTCACAAGGCTTTGCAGCATGCACAAAATGATCAATTTTATTTTTCAGATTTTTATTTTCAGATTTGAATTTTTTGCATTTTTCATACAAAGATTCATAAGTATTCTGCCATTGTTCACATGTAAGAGATTCAGTTTTAGAATTTACCTCATTGGTGTCGTCTTCATTTGCCATGAAGCACAAATTCTGAATCATCCCATCCAGTTCATCTTCATTCCTGGACTCTTCCTCATCTTCATCACTCCATGTGGCCACCATGGCCTTTGACTTCTTGAACTTTCCTTTCTTGAACTTCTTCATCAGATCGGGGCACTCACCCCACATATGACCGAGTTTCTTGCACTCGTAGCAAATGACTTCTTCTTTCTTGCTACTCTCACCTCTGTTAGGACCTTGCTTTCTTGGTCCTTTTCTGAATTGACGACCGAAGTTCCTTGTTCTTTTGACAAATCTTCTTGCTCTTCTGGTGATCATGGCAACCAGCTCCTCATCCTCAGTGTTGCCCGTGGAATCACCGTCACTACCCTCTGAATCTTGTGGATTCACCTTCAGGGCTGAAGAGGGGCGATCTCGCGCTGGTCCTGAGCTGAAGGAGATGATCACTGAATAGTGAACTGCAAGGAAGGGAAACAGATTAGGGGGCCCAGGGATGGTTCCCTGGGGAAAACCCTCTGATGCCTAAGTCAGTAGAGCAGTGGTGGAAGCTATGAAGGGAGGAAGAAGGAGATGCACGAGATCCCTCTCCACCAAGGTGGTGAAGTGGTTCATGCTCAGGGAGCTTTAGACGTGTGTTAGTCTTACCTTTCGTTGGCGGGGGTCCCAGGTTTAAATAGTGCGCCAGCCTTATGAGTCCCCTAAGTTGAGGAGTTTCATGCCGGGGTTACATCCTCGACGTGGGCTCTTTACGTCCTCGTCGTGGGTTCTTTATAGCCTTGAGGATTCATGGGCCCCCTTATCCTTGTAAACTCCCGCTCAGAAAGGGCTCTCAATGGCGGCGTGGATAAGCATCCATCAGTTAACCCAAGTGTGTAGAGCGTCAGCCCTGTCCCGGGCGATCGGCATAGCTCGGGTGTGGTTCGGTTGGAGTGGGTGCTGGGCGCTAGCCCTTATCCCAGCGAGGGGGATAGGTCGGGCGTGGGTCTTCCTCCGACTGGACTGACGCTCGGCCTTCCTAGCCTAATGGTCGCCTAGGAAGTGCTTGATCCCGAGTGAGCTTATTAGTCTTTTATGCAAAGTGGGCCCTGCGGGGCGGTCACTTAGATGAGCTGGGCCTCGTTTGGTCTCGCGCGACCTAGTTTAGCCGCTCTTAGATGGGCTACAGAAATCCCCCTCTCCACTTGTCCCCATCCTACTCCCGAGCCTTGGCAGGCTCAGAAGAGTAGCTGCTGGCGTTTTGGACCAGCGTGGCTCGGGTGGGTGGAGATCTGGCGGTGTTAAGAAGCCACGTGTCGTGGTCACCTAGACCCGAAATAATGATAATCCTGACAGATTTGAAACAGAGGACCCCCCCTTTCTCGAAGGTCGGAACGACGCGTCGCCTTCCGCGAGGGGATATAAGCGTTGTGCGTTTGCTGTCATTCCACACTCCCTTCGTTTTAGGGTTTTGCTCTCCTTCGTACTTGCTTTCGGGGCTCTCTGATGCGCCGTGGGGATACGGTGGAAGAGTAAAGTTTTGCAGCGGCGTTCGCAGAGTTGGTGGAGATAACCGCGGAGGCGGTCGGATAGCTTCCCCTTCCTCCAGAGTCTTCGGAGTCTTGGGAGCCTTCTTCTTCAAGTTCCTCTTCGGATTTCATGGCGGACCAACGTCCGGAGGTCGAGGGGTTAGAGGGGGAGCCTGAGGCGAGGGTGGTGGTGATACCGCCGGCTCCGAACTGCAGCGAGCTGGGGGAGGTAGAGGTGAAGCGGCTGGAGCACCAGTTTCGCGTGCCCTGGCAGTACTTCTTCGCAGTGGCTACCCCAAACGAGACGAGCTTGGATTCTCGTAGGGGCCATTTCTGCTCCTTCCTTCTGTCGTGGAAGGGTGGGTTCCGTCTTCCTTTCGACCCTTTTGTTCTTAACCTTCTTAATTTCTTCCTGCTGGCTCCCATACAGTTGGTAGCCAACTCTTATCTTCTTCTCTCCGCCTTCCGCATCATTTGCCTCTAGTGCGGGGTTCCACTTTCCTTGGACCTCTTCCATTACTTTTTTGAGTTGAAGGAGCATTCCTCGGCCGGGAAGGGCTTCTATTTTTTCCAGGCAAGGTGAAACAAGAGCTGTGTCTCCTTAGCCGTGAAGGACTATTCCCACAAGGGGTGGAAGACTCAGTTTTTCTGGGTGGGGATTTGTTCGGTGGAGGATTCTTGGAGGTGTCCCGTGATCCCCAACTCTCACCCGAACATTCCTGCGAGGCAACATGAGTTCTCTCTGGATGTGGAGAAGTATGCGGCCATTTTGATGAAGTCTCGCCAGTCTACGGAGGAGCTGGTGACCCCGGAGAACATCGAGCGATGCCTTCTCTAGCGGCTACGGCCGGCAGGTACGGGCACCATGAATCAGCGTTCTCTTCGGATGATGAAGCCATTTTTCTTTTCCTGACCATGTCTTCTTTTCCGCAGACACCAGGTGGCTGGCTGCGGAGGAGGAGCACGCGACCGAGCGGGAAGTGATCGATCTGGGCAACGACTCGACTGCTGTTGTGTCGCGAGCTCCCGAGGGTCACTCCCGAGTCCGAGATGAGGGCAAGGGGGTGGCCGGGGTGGGGTCTTCTAGGCCGTGGGGGTCCAAGCGCAATGATCCTGTGGAGAGGATGCTGTAGGATGCCACGAAGGCTAATAAGCTGGCCAAGAAGGCCGGGACGTCCCTGGAGTCGAAGGTGGCTCTGGCTTGGCTCTCCCCTCTGCCGAGCGTGATAGGGCCGACCCTATTAGGCCGGCTCTCCCATCCACTGAGCAAGAGAGGGTCGAGGAGGCTAGGGCCATTTCTACGGTTGGCGGCGGCGCTGGCCCGACTCTCCCCTCTATAGGAGCCGAGGGGGCCGGGGCTGAAGTGGGCGACTCTAGGACCGCAGCCGAGGCAGGAGCGTCGAGCGAGGCAGGCGGCGCTCTGGGTGGCGACGCCGGGGCCGAGCCGGTTGAGGCTGGGGGGTTGCGAGGAGAGGCGACGCAGCCCCAACCGACTGAGGCAAGAGGGGCGGATGAAGCATGGGCTTAATCCGAGCCGGCTGGCGGGGCTCCCGAGGGGATGCCGCTCGGAGGGGGGGCCCCTATTCCGGCTGCTCTGGAGAGGCTGGGCATCTGGGGCCCTCTGTACCATAAATGTCACAGCATAGCTACGAAGGTGGTAAGGGGAGGAGACAAGCAACGCTCCCCACCCGTGGCCCTTGAGATGGTTATGGAGGGTGGCCTAGTCCTGGCCCAGTTGGGGGCCTCTCTGGCTGAAGCTTACGCTCGGTTGGAGTCAGAGTGGGCGAACCTTGCCTGGACCCTTGGCATGTCCGATAGGAAGGTAGCTCGGCTCTCCGAGGTGTTGTGTTAGATGGAAACACTCTGTCACCATGAAGTGTGGATCTAGAGGAGGGTGAATAGATCGATGGCCTAATTTAAAACCAAAATAAGGCTCTAATGCGGAATTTCAACAGATCTACAAGATTACTAACTAGAGTGTTGGATCTGATCAGAAACGAAGCGATCTGAGAAGAGAATCAAGAGAAGTAACCACACACACCAGTTCAAGAGCAATCTCACAAACACATGACACAGCAGATTTTAGGTGGTTCGGTCAACAGACCTACGTCCACCCCACACTCAACCCAAGTGTGGCTTACTACTGTGCAACACAGCTTACGTCCGCTGGGCAATACAGCTTAGCCTACAACCGCTGAGCTTCATAGCTTACTGTCCGAGACCAAGTCTCACCTGCTGAGGAATTATAGCTTGACCTGTCCAGTGGAATCCTCCACTACAACCACTGGGACTACAACTTAACCCATCCAGAGGCTACACCTCTGCAAACCGTTGGGGACTACAGCTTACCCGTCCAGTGGAATCCTCCACTGCAAACCGCTAACACACAGCTTGAAGACAAAGTTTCGGAAAGCAAAATAGAATCAAACGAAAACAAGAAATCTCAAAAGAGAATATAGCTCATAATGAGCAAACTCAGCTCTGGTATATGAACCAAGAGACTGAGGAACATTCAGACAAGCTCTCTCAACTCCTCTCTCTCAATCTTCTCTTCTCTTCTCTTCTCTGCTCTTCTCTTCTCTCTCTTTTTCTTCTTTACTCTCGGTGGCTCTCTACTTTTCTTCTCTCTGGATCGTGCAGGCTGAAGTTCACTCTCTGCTCTTCTGCTTCGATCAGACTTCTTCTGAGGAAGAGGCTTCATATATATGTTGGGGGCAGATAAGACGACAACGGAGATCCAGAGGGGGGTGAATGGATCTTCTAAAGATTTTTTGCCAAATTAAAACCGTATGAAGAGATACTCACAAGGTCGATGGACAAATGCTCAAACAACAAGGATGCAAACCCGATTGGTCACTAGGACAGCCAAGGGAATCACGGTTCTAGCCACCATCTAGCGATAACAATCACACAGTCAGTGCAATCAAACCATATCGACCCAATGCAATCATCTAGCGGAAGAAGAAACAGAAATCACAGATCAAACCACTGCACAAGGGATTTTTAGGTGGTTCGGTCACCAAGACCTACATCCACCCCTCACTCCAAATCGGAGTGAGGCTTCCACTAGCAATGCTAGAAACAGCAGACTCAGTCTGCAAACAAGTGCTGCCAAACAACTTGACCAGGGGAACAACCTCCCCTCTTCCTCCCAACCGGAGGGACACCCCAAGTGACTCCCAGCCACTTGGAAACCAGAGACACACAGTCTCTCTTCCTCCAGACCAGGAGGGAACACCTGGACTTGCAACCCACAAGACAAGAACCGGAGGACCAATCCTCCCTTCCTCCAAACCGGAGGGGAACCTAGAGACCCAAGTCTCTCTTCCTTTGAAACCCAGAGGGAAGCACAGGTGAGACCAAGTCACCTGCAAACTAGAGGTCTCGGACCTCTCTTCCTCCACAAGGGAGGGAACCACTGATGACACTAAGTCACCAGCAACTTGGAGAAACAAATCTCCCTTCTCCTAAAACCACAGGAGGAACCCGATCCCCAATAGGGCAATCGGGTGAAACACAAAGAAATGTAAACGAAACCAAGAAAGTGAAAATACAGTAATCAGAAAAATGTAAAGATGGTAGCACAACTGTGGCTCTCAAATAGAGCTGACTGGCCTGGATATGATCCACGGTCTAGCAGGAACAAATCTTCAAGTAGCTTTGCTTCTTCTCCTCTAACTCTCTATCTCTTTCTCTTCTTCAATCACTCTCTGCTTTCACGGCTTCTCTTTTCACGATCTCTCCTTCTTTCTATTACTGTCTCTCTTCTGCTCTGTCTATTCTTCTGCTCAGGCTCACTCCTCTTCGTTCTTCCTTCTGGGGGCTTTTCTTCTCTTTTTCCAGCACTTTTCTTCGAAGGGGCAAAGAGACCATTTATAGGGACAGAGCCTTCGTGTGGATCAAGCAGCAGCTAGGGCATGTGTGCTTCAGTCCACATGGCGGCTTCTCAGCATCTTGGATCACGTGCCAGGCGCCAGCCTCGGATCACATGCCCAGTCACCTGCAAGATTAATGAAGATTTCAGTCGATGAATAATATCAGCTGAAGACAGTGTATAGACTTTATTCAGCAGGCAAGACAATGGATGTATAGAGTTAGTCGTGTGAAGGAGGACGAGTGTATAAACTTTACGTTTAATATGCAACAGAAGACTCTGTATGGACTTTGCATAGATGATTCATGAGATGAAAGTTCTGTGCAGACTTGGTGTGCCGTGCATGAACAGTGCCGTGTATAGACTTATTGAAGTGCGAGCATTGCTGCTGCCAGTGTACAGACTTGATGATGTGCAATGCATGAGCAACTGATGCAGTGTACAGACTTGGTGTTAACATGCATGAGAGTAACGAGTGTATAGACTTGATGTTAACATGCATGAGAACCCAATGTACAGACTTGCTGTCCCTACAGCAGATGACTCCAGTGTATAGACTTTGTAACAGCATATAGGCAAGTATATACAACGTCAGAATGTATAGACATGATGTGGCTGTATAGACTAGCAAACGCATGAAGTAGCAAGCCAATGTATAGACACTGCTGTATGGACTTTAAGCGAAACGTTGTACAGACTTGACAATTGATGTATGAACATTACAGAAGGGAATGTACAGACTTTTGAAAGCTTGAACACTGCTATGTATAGACTTTGTACTTTGAACGATAAAGCATGCTGTACAGACTTTGAGCGTTGTATAGACTTTATGAAGCACATGCCAAGGCTGTACAGACTTCAGACTTTGAACGTGTGTGCTGTGAACGATGTATACACTTGGCCCTTGAAGGATGTACAGACTTGAAGAACCGAAGCCCACGATGTATAGACTTGGCGTTATGAGGCATGCAGACTGTATAGACTTGCGATGCCATGAAGACAATGTGTAGACTTGTGAAGCTTGAGGCCAATGTACAGACTTAGAAGTGAAAACCAATGTATAGACTTGAACATCTTCAAGGCACAATGTGCAGACTTTACCAATGTATAGACTTGGAGTTCTGAACGTAGGTAATGACTTGGAATGTATAGACTTGACGAACGGCTTGAAACACAGACACGCTGCCAATGTATAGACTTGCACAGTGCTGCCAATGTATAGACTTGGATGCCCAAAGGCAATGTATAGACTTGCAAGTGTGAGACGCTGAAAGAGACGGTGGATGTTCAGACTTTGGAAGTGTGCAGACTTTGCCTACATGTGAATGTATAGACTTGAATGAGACACTGAGTGAGACGATGGATGTACAGACTTCTAGACACTGTAGACTTGAACAGCGTGAGACGTTAACTAAGACGGATGAGAATGTATAGACTTTAATGAAGAATGCACACGATGCAAAGGACTCTGTACACACTTGGCCAATGTACAGACTTAGCAGTAGCATGATGGCGAGTGCTGTACAGACTACGTGTGCAATGGCCAACAATGTGCAGACTTAATGATCATGCAAGTGAACGATGTATAGACTTGTGTTGCACATCGTAGGTAAAGATGAGGAGTGTATAGACTTTACCTTAAGACGCTGGATGCACAACCCAACTGATGTACAGGCTTGATCCAGCAATGTACTGACTTAGAGTGAAGCACATATAGAAAGCAGTTGAGCAATGCACTAATGCAGGATAACACATCCATATGCCCAAGGCAGAACAATCATTCAGACCAATCATTCAGACACATATTCATGATATGCTATCATCAAAATCATTGAGTTCAGACTGCATGTCACAGTTAATGCATGAAACAAATACTGTATGAAGTAAACACATATGACATCAAACATATGAGACTCATAGTGTTTGTCATCATCAATAATGCATGAAACAAATACTGTATGAAGTGAACACATATGACATCAAACATATGAGACTCATAGTGTTTGTCATCATCAAAACACAATATCCAACAATCTCCCCCTTTTTGATGATGGCAACACTATGAGTCTCATGAATGACTATGAGTCTCATGAATGAAAGAAATGGAATATTATTCAGACTAGACTCATCAAAGTGTTCTCCCCCTTTGACTTCATCAAAAAGTAGAACAATACTTTGATAATCTAGTGATGTCATATGAGACACTCAAAATAGATCATCAGATGAGGGCAACACAATATCAGAAGCAGTTAAAGTAAATCTCCTCCTTAGTCAAACAACTTATGCAGACATGCATATGCAACTAATACTGAGAGAATGTAGACAAGCATCATAATCAGACACACTAGCAGATTGTCCCCCTTGCAGATCGTCTCTCAAATAGACCAGAAAAAAATTCTTCCCTTATGATCCATGAGATAAGAGAAGACTACAAGGATGAACTCTGGTTATCCAAAGACTGCAAGTACACAGGTTAAACTAAGAGATGTGCCTCTCATATATGAGAACCAATGTGAATCAAAACACAGTGATAGAGAGCAATAGGATGAGCAGATTCAACAATTAGTGAAAATTGAGATATAGAACTTTTTAGCAAGATACCAACTTCATAGAACAGAATTTTAAGTTCTAGATTCCTCCATTATAAAAGCTTATGAAACCTTGATTGTCAGATATGGTTTAAGAATGATGTAAACCAAAATTTTTCCAAAAGACATTGTACTCATATCTGAATCAACTCTTAATAAAAGGAACTACAAGCTCATATAAGATTCTAGTTCAACCAACTTCCATCTTCCTTAGTTTACTTTCCATGACTGCTTTAAGAGAAACATAAGTGAATGCACCTGAATTTTAATTATTCTTTCAGAAATTGATTTACACTTGTTCAAAATTTTTTTTTAATGAACAATTTTGGTTTATCATCACCTTTTGACATGGGGAGACACCTTGATCAGAGGCCAGAATCCCCAGTTACTCAGTGTGACAACCGTATTGCTTCTCCCATTTTAGAGAACAGAGGTAGCATTAAAAGTATCTTTGGCATGAGAATGCACCTTGATCAGAGGCCAGAATCCCCAGTTACTCAATACAACTATGCCATTGCTCTGCCATATTTTCATAATAATTTCTAATCATCTCTTTAAACAGAGTTAACCATGGTACTTCATGACACAATCATTTGGACAGGTTTCTCAGTAACCACAGTCATTGCTTTGTCCATACTTTTACCCAGAATGGATTCAGAACAAGTTAGATGTTTAGGAACAACCACATACACTATATATCTCAGTCAACGTAGACATGGATATCAACTTTTCAGATTTCAGACAGTCTTACATGAATTTACATGAAGCAGACAGTTAAAGTTTATTAAGAGGTTCAAACATATATTTTCAAGTTCCTTGTGTCCAAACAAGAGTACATAAGACTTAAACCAATTCCAGTTAACAAATATTCTTAAGCATGTATAATGGAAGGTTCCTCATTAAAGATGTTTTAACATTTATGAAGTAGTATTCAGGCTGAAGGTTTACTTCATATCTCGGCTCAGTAATTCAAGTGAGAATATTCAACAGACAGCATGGATTCTGAAAAATTGTAGCAAAGGAGCTGTTCTTGAGCAAAGAAGTTCAAAGTTGACTGAATAGAGGTGAAGCTCTCCTTCAGCAGATTTAGGAGAGGCAGACAGATACCAATAAGGTATAAATTCAGATTATGAACAACTTCATAAGCAGTCAAGAAAGATCATTTCATACCACTTTGATGATGGAATCACTGACACTACAGATATGACAAGATGAATCAAATAGATGGACAGGAAGAGTTCAGACAAAGACACAACTGAACGGATTAAGCATGCTCCCCCTATCTATATGCAGTGAGACACTTCCTTTCCCCCTTTTTTTTGATATTTCAAAAATAAGTGATATGCTATGCTATGACTCCCTCTAACTAAAAAACACTGAATCATCTTATATGTCATGAAGACAATGCAGATGATGAATGACTATGCAACAACAAATTTAACATGCTATGTAGTAAATCTAAAAACAGTTGCGTGATTTCAAGAGTATGAATAATGCTCCCCCTAAATGTATGCATTCAATCTATCCTTTTGCCATTTTCAATATAATGAAATGCATTGCAATTTACTACATGTATGCAAGGGCATGAAGCAAAATATTCACATGAAGATGCAGACATTCTCTGATATGCAAATTTGACCCTTGGTACTTGGCGAAGGCAAGCTTCTACGCATAGTAAGAACCTTCAGACAGATTTCCTCTGCCCTTTAGTAGCTTACCATTTGATATACCAAAGTGGTCATGCATGACAATGCAATACCAACAGTCCTATATGCATCATATTTTCAATGATTGTATGTCAAGTGCATGTATATGCAATTCACATATATGCACACATCTCAAAGTACAAACAAGAAAGCCCACAAAGATCAATGCAAGAGTCAAACCACATAAAAAGCATGTATGCATGAAACTATGACTTATCAGATCAACCATAAATTTCATTTTAATAGATGTGAAGAATTTACCTGAATGGGGTTTTATCAACTTCGGTGCCTTGGTTTATTGTCCCTTTTTTATTCTTCAGCTTCCAAGGCACACCTGCAAGTTAGCACACTATTTTGCATGGGCAGATACCCAAACAGTCTTGGGTCCTGCATGGTTAATAGTGACACCTTTGGCAGGTGTTCTAAAAAACTTTTTAACATGTAGGTCATCAGATCTCATCAAATAGCAATTATTCATTGAATGACCTAATGTACCACAATAATAGCAAGATGGAGCAGATTTCAGATTTGATTTATGCACATTCTTATTAGCATGAATTCTATGTGCATATGCATGAAAATTTATGTTAACAGAATTAAGATTCTGTTTACCAAAATAATCCAGCCAACAGTCAGCAGCTCTATGGCCTAGCTTTCCACATTCAAAACATGCAAGTGTTTTCCTTTCAAACACAAATCCATTTCTACCAGAAATGTTTCTATTGACAAAGAATTTACCAGATTTATAGTTAGGCTTCCTTCCCTGAGTATGCCAACATTGGGCAGCAATGTGGCCCATCTTGCCACAGTGAAAGCATGAATTAGAATTTCTTCCACCAGCCCTCAGCCAGCATTCAATGGCCCTGTGGCCTGTCTTTCCACACTTAAAGCATGTAATGAGCTTATCTTTAAAAGCACATTTGTTCTTATTAAAACCATGTTGGCTTGCAGGAAATTTACCATGATATGAATGAGATATTTTCTTACCATTTGCAAACCAGCATTGTGCAATTGTGTGTCCTAATTTACCACAGTGAAAGCATTCAATTTTCTTTTTCTGAAATGAAGGATTTCTATCATGAAGTTTCCTAGTAGTCATATCATCATTCTCCATCAATTTACATTCATGCATCAGATGACCAAATTTATGACAATAATGGCATGACATTTTCTTTTTAGATGCATGTGAGTGTGTGTGAGAACTGTGATTAACATGCCCTAATGAACCCTTTTTATTTATTTTCTATTTTCCAATCTTTTTCTAATTTTTGTTCTATTTTTCAGGTTTCTGAATGGTAGACTGAGAAGCAGGTGGGTTCTGAGAAATGTGAGAAGTAGAACTAGAAACAAAGGATGTCTGAATTTTATTTTCAAAATTCTTTTTATTTACAGGGTTATAACCTAACCCCTCCTTCTGAAAGTTGACCTTTGTTCCCAACAATTTGTTCAGATTATCTTGCCCACTCACAAATTTAGACAAAGACTTTTTCAAATCCTGACTTTCACTTTCCAGAGTAATGATGAGCAATTCAGAATTAGCATTTTCTTCCTCACTCCTGTTGAGTGTTTCACTTAAGGTGGCATTGCCATTTTTAAGATTTTCAATTTCAGCTTTAAGCTTTTCAACTTCTTCTGAATTATCGGACACCACACATTTACCTTTTTCAAATGTCAGTAATCTCTCTGACATGGTGGTGTTCAACTGTTTTAGTTTCTCAATTTCTTCCTTTAGACTAGTGTTCTCCTGCTCAAGTTTATCATCATCAAACAAAACATTAGTTAGGAAACTTGGATATTCTGATTTATAGTTTTCAAAGTATTCCTGAAACTTTAAGTTCGCAACATTAACAGCCTCAAACTTTTCATTTATCAATCTGTTTTCACTTTCAAGATTGATTAATCTTTGTTCAGATTCCTGACATTATTTTCTAAGTTTTCCGTTTTTAGATTTGACATGATCAAGTTCAGATTGGATTCCATCTAGTTTCGACACTTGTCTTCTGAATATTTCATTTTCAGTTTTCAGAATTTCAGGATTTTCAAGATTTTCAGCTCCAGAAATAGGATCTCCTAGATTTGTTATCTTCTTTATCAGACTTTTATTCTTCTTCCTCAGTTTTTCATGGGAGTGTAACAGATTGGCATAAGCATCGTCCCAGTCATCTAAGGTGTAACTAGAAAAAGGATTAATTACCTCTTCAGCATCTTTGAATTGATCTTGATCACTGCTATGGTCGCTCTTGTCAGCCATCAGGCATGTGGTGTGATCCTTGGTGAGCTTTAGCTTCTCCAAAATCTCCTTGGCAGACCTGCAATCATAAAAACAAGAATGTAGAGCCTTGTAAGTAGCTTCTTTCATTTGATTCAAAACTCTCTAATTCTCTCCATGTTTTGATCTGTGACTGTCAGTCCATTTGGACTCTTTCTTTGGTAGTCTGTGAGGACCGTGTGAGATTAACTTCCACAGATCCGGATCCAATGTCCTCACATACCGATGCAGCTTTTCAAGCCATTGATCAAAATCATTACCTCTGAAGATTGGTGGATAAGTCATCGAGATATGATAAATACACCAAAACCAGATGAGCAATGCAAGACACAAGATAGGGAGGTAAAACAACGAGCACAAGTAAGCCACTCTGAAATGCACCACAAAAGATGCAGGAACTGCTGCGGATCGTTGGATCCAATGCACAACAACCCGCTCTGATACCACTTGTTGGGTGCGGATAAGACGACAACGGAGATCCAGAGGGGGGTGAATGGATCTTCTAAAGATTTTTGGCCAAATTAAAACCGCATGAAGAGATACTCACAAGGTCGATGGACAAATGCTCAAACAGCAAGGATGCAAACCCGATTGGTAACTAGGACAGCCAAGGGAATCATGGTCCTAGCAACCATCTAGCGATAACAATCACACAGTCAGTGCAATCAAACCATATCGACTCAATGCAATCATCTAGCGGAAGCAGAAACAGAAATCACAGATCAAACCACTGCACAAGGGATTTTTAATGGTTCGGTCACCATGACCTACGTCCACCCCTCACTCCAAACCGGAGTGAGGCTTCCACTAGCAATGCTAGAAACAGCAGACTCAGTCTGTAAACAAGTGCTGCCAAACAGCTTGACCAGGGGAACAACCTCCCCTCTTCCTCCCAACCGGAGGGACACCCCAAGTGACTCCCAGCCACTTGGAAACCAGAGACACACAGTCTCTCTTCCTCCAGACCAGGAGGGAACACCTGGACTTGCAACCCACAAGACAAGAACCGGAGGACCAATCCTCCCTTCCTCCAAATCGGAGGGGAACCTAGAGACCCAAGTCTCTCTACCTCTGAAACCCAGAGGGAAGCACAGGTGACACCAAGTCACCTGCAAACTAGAGGTCTCGGACCTCTCTTCCTCCACAATGGAGGGAACCACTGATGACACTAAGTCACCAGCAACCTGGAGAAACAAATCTCCCTTCTCCTGAAACCACAGGAGGAACCCGATCCCCAACAGGGCAATCGGGAGAAACACAAAGAAATGTAAACAAAACCAAGAAAGGGAAAATACAGTAATCAGAAAACTGTAAAGATGGTAGCACAACTGTGGCTCTCAAATAGAGCTGACTGGCCTGGATATGATCCACGGTCCAGCAAGAACAAATCTTCAAGTAGCTTTGCTTCTTCTCCTCTAACTCTCTATCTCTTTCTCTTCTTCAATCACTCTCTACTTTCACGGCTTCTCTTTTCACGATCTCTCCTTCTTTCTATTACTGTCTCTCTTCTGCTCTGTCTATTCTTCTGCTTAGGCTCACTCCTCTTCGTTCTTCCTTCTGGGGGCTTTTCTTCTCTTTTTCCAGCACTTTTCTTCGAAGGGGCAAAGAGACCCTTTATAGGGACAGAGCCTTCGTGTGGATCAAGCAGCAGCTAGGGCGTGTGTGCTTCAGTCCACGTGGCGGCTTCTCAGCATCTTGGATCACGTGCCAAGCGCCAGCCTCGGATTACATGCCCAGTCACCTGCAAGATTAATGAAGATTTCAGTCGATGAACAATATCAGCTGAAGACAGTGTACATACTTTATTCAGCAGGCAAGACAATGGATGTATAGAGTTAGTCGTGTGAAGGAGGACGAGTGTATAGACTTTACGTTTAATATGCAACAGAAGACTCTTTATGGACTTTGCATAGACGATGCATGAGACGAAAGCTCTGTACAGACTTGGTGTGCCGTGCATGAACAGTGCAGTGTATAGACTTATTGAAGTGCGAGCATTACTGCTGCCAGTGTACAGACTTGATGATGTGCAATGCATGAGCAACTGATGCAGTGTACAGACTTGGTGTTAACATGCATGAGAGTAACGAGTGTATAGACTTGATGTTAACATGCATGAGAACCCAATGTACAGACTTGCTGTCCCTGCAGCAGACGACTCCAATGTATAGACTTTGTAACAGCATATAGGCAAGTATATACAACGTCAGAATGTATAGACATGATGTGGCTGTATAGACTAGCAAACGCATGAAGTAGCAAGCCAATGTATAGACACTGATGTATGGACTTTAAGCGAAACGCTGTACAGACTTGACAATTGATGTATGAACATTACATAAGGGAATGTACAGATTTTTGAAAGCTTGAACACTGCTATGTATAGACTTTGTACTTTGAACGACAAAGCATGCTGTACAGACTTTGAGCGTTGTATAGACTTTACGAAGCACATGCCAAGGCTGTACAGACTTCAGACTTTGAACGTGTGTGCTATGAATGATGTATACACTTGGCCCTTGAAGGATGTACAGACTTGAAGAACCGAAGCCCATGATGTATAGACTTGGCGTTATGAGGCATGCAGACTGTATAGACTTGCGATGCCATGAAGACAATGTGTAGACTTGTGAAGCTTGAGGCCAATGTACAGACTTAGAAGTGAAACCCAATGTATAGACTTGAACATCTTCAAGGCACAATGTGCATACTTTACCAATGTATAGACTTGGAGTTCTGAACGTAGGTAAAGACTGGGAATGTAAAGACTTGACGAATGGCTTGAAACACAGACACGCTGCCAATGTATAGACTTGCACAGTGCTGCCAATGTATAGACTTGGATGCCCAAAGGCAATGTATAGACTTGCAAGTGTGAGACGCTGAAAGAGACGGTGGATGTTCAGACTTTGGCAGTGTGCAGACTTTGCCTACATGTGAATGTATAGACTTGAATGAGACGCTGAGTGAGACGATGGATGTATAGACTTCTAAACACTGTAGACTTGAACAACGTGAGACGTTAACTAAGACGGATGAGAATGTATAGACTTTAATGAAGAATGCACACGATGCAAAGGACACTGTACACACTTGGCCAATGTACAGACTTAGCAGTAGCATGATGGCGAGTGCTTTACAGACTTCGTGTGCAATGGCCAACAATGTGCAGACTTAATGATCATGCAAGTGAGCGATGTATAGACTTGTGTTGCACATCGTAGGTAAAGATGAGGAGTGTATAGACTTTACCTTAAGACGCTGGATGCACATCCCAACCGATGTACAGGCTTGATCTAGCAATGTACTGACTTAGAGTGAAGCACATATAGAAAGCAGTTGAGCAATGCACTAATGCAGGATAACACATCCATATGCCCAAGGCAGAACAATCATTCAGACCAACCATTCAGACACATATTCATGATATGCTATCATCAAAATCATTGAGTTCAGACTGCATGTCACAGTTAATGCATGAAACAAATACTGTATGAAGTAAACACATATGACATCAAACATATGAGACTCATAGTGTTTGTCATCATCAATAATGCATGAAACAAATACTGTATGAAGTAAACACATATGACATCAAACATATGAGACACATAGTGTTTGTCATCAACAAAACACAATATCCAACAATATATAGAGCAGCAGATAGGGCGTGTGTCTTCCACATCTCCCGCCCAAAAGCTTGGACCACGTGGCAGCATCCAGGCTCATTATTGTACACGTGTCACGATCCTGGCACCTCCTCTTTCTTGGATCATGTGCCCTTCTTAATCTCCTCGAGCATAAGTAACTATCAGTCAGTCGAAGAGAATTATCAGTTTAAGACTATAGAATCTTGTACAGACTTTGTCGTGTGTAATGCAGTGTGTAGACTTTGCAATGTATAGACTTTGCAATGCGACAACAATGTATAGACTTTGCAATGCGACAGCAATGTATAGACTTTGCAATGCCTTGTGTTGAAACATGAGAGCACAATGCACAAACTGAGTGTGTAATGCAGAATGCATCAAGCAAAGTATGAACATTACAAATGGATGCACTGTCATGCCAAATGAATGTGCAGACTCAACGTGCAATAATGTGTAGACTTAGTGTTTGTGTAGCTAGCCAATGTATAGACTTGACATTTGTGCAGCTAGCCGTTGTATAGACTTTGCATTATGAAGCACATAGACTGTACAGACTTGTGCTAATGCTGCAAGTGAACAATGTACAGGCTTTGGACATGCGTGCATTCTAAGCGATGTACAGACTTGAACGCTTGCATGCTACACGATGTATAGACTTGCTGACAAAGAGTTGTGCAGATTCTGCGTGCAACAAAGATGATGAGTGAGACGCTAAGTGAGATGGTCCAATGTATAGACTTTATGTCCAAATGAGACGCTAAGCGAGACGGACCTCACAGGCTGTACAGACTTGAGAGTGCATGATGTATAGACTTAATGATTGTGTGAGCATGCAGCAGCCAATGTATAGACTTGCAGGTGCAACGTAGGTAAAGATACCAATGTATAGACTTGCGAGTGTAACGTCGGTAAAGATACCAATGTATAGAGTTCCTATGCCTGCGTCAAATGCAATGTACAGACTTGCTATATCTGCGACACATGCAATGTACAGACATGCTATGTTTGCGACACACACAATGTACAGACTTACTGTGCCTATGACAATTGCGATGTACAGACTTGCTATGTCTGTGACACATGCAATGTACAGACTTGCTATGTCTGCGACACATGCAATGTACAAACTTGCTGGCAATGAGTGTACAGACTATGCTGAGTGCGATGATGCATGGATGTATAGACTTGTGACTCATAATGTTTGCTATCATCAAAACTATAGATCATCAAAACTTCAGGGGCACAACAATCTCCCCCTTTTTGATGATGGCAACACTATGGGTTACACTAACTCCGAATGCATGCTATGAGATGAAATAACCAATGCAAGTTCTAGCAAGATCTCCCCCTTTGCCTTTACAATGTATACAGTCCCCCTAGAATTCAACAAACAGATAATATATTCTCCCCCTTTGCCATCAACAAAGAGGAGGGAAAGAAATTACAAGGGAAGGAACAAGGGAAATCATCTGACTGGCATTCTGAACAAGTAGTTCAGGAATAAGCATTCTAAAGCACAGAGTCTTCAGTCATATGAATTTAGAAACTGCTTTCAGATAGAGTTCTGGTTTAAAGATTATAAAATTTAGAGTTCATGCACTACATTCATTGGATAAGTTTGATGTGCATGATAAAAGTAATAAACCGGAATCACATTTGAGCATGCGAGATTCAGTTTCAAAGTATCTTACTTTCTTAGACTCAGTAAAAAAATGTTAAGAGATACCAGGTCATGTATTGAAAGTAAACAATTTGGCATACCTGAATTTTCTTTTGAAGGAACAGCATTTTCAATTTTATTTTATTAAGGGCATTCAAGTATCATTTATCTTTTTACGTAAGGGTACACGTTTATCAGACGCCAGTACCCCTAGATACTCAACATAATGAACCATTCTGCCTATGATCAAATTTAATAGAACTAATTTACACCTTTTTGTGTGAGGGTACACGTTTATCAGACGCTAGTTACCCCCAGGTACTCAGTGAAACCACCCTACTGTTTTGATCATTTATACAGAGATAACTGATACACCTCATAACATAAGTATTATCCATTTCTTTGATGGATCACTCCGTTTCTCAATGCTTTACCAGTCATTGCTCTGCCAACATTATTTTTCAAATATTTTTCAAGATTTTCAACATTTTCTTAGCTGTCCTTTATTTGTTTCAGATTGACTTGTTTAAGGACAATACACATACTTAGTCTTCTCTAACAGGATTTCAGGTGAGTTTTCAGATTTCAGATACAGTTAACTTTGTCTGACATGTAATGAAATAAGGGTTTAAATTTATCAATGTCTCTTTTATCATTTATATGAATAAAGCATTGGCAGCCAAAAACCTTGAAATGAGCAATTGAAGGTTTCTTACCATTTATGATCTCATAAGGTGTTTTCTGGGTAGAAGGTCTTACCATAGCTCTGTTAATTACATAACAGGCAGTATTTACAGTTTCAGCCTAGAACTTCCTTGGCAGACCACCTTCAACCAAGAGTGTGCGACCCATCTCCACCAGGGTTCTGTTTCTCCTCTCCACAACTCCATTCTGCTCGGGTGTCCTTGGTGAGGAGAACTTGTGATGAATATCATTTGTCCTACAGAAATCCTCAAACTGTGAGTTTTCAAACTCACCTCCATGATCAGTTAAAATGTTTTCAATTTTCTGGTTTATCTTAAGACTGAACTCCTGAAATTCTGTGAATGCATCACTTTTCTGTGACAAGAAAAATACCCAAGTGTACCTAGAGAAATCATCTACTAGGACAAACCCATACTTCCTCCCTGATAAGCTGACAGACCTGGTTGGCCCAAAAAGGTCCATGTGTATCAGCTCATAGGGTTTAGAAGACATATTTTCTGTTCTAGATTTGAATGACTTCCGAGTTAACTTGGACTGAGAACATGCATCACAGAGTTTATTTTCTTTCTTAAAAGAAACTTCAGGAAGTCCCCTAACCATGCTGTGCTTATTCAATTTATGCAATACTGTGTAACTAGCATGGCCTAACCTACGATGCCATAAGAAGGCTAAATCTTCTTTGCTAGCAGTGAGGCATAGGTTAGAATGTGATATGTCATCTAAATCTATCATGTATGTATTATTAATTCTTTTACCAGAAAACTTAACAAAGTCAGAATCAGGTTCAAACACTTTACAGCATTGAGAGTCAAACAGAACTTTATACCCTTTATCACATAACTGGCTGATACTAAGTAAATTATATGCTAAACCTTCAACCAGCATGACATCTTCAATACAATAGGTAGTACACTTACCTACCTTACCTGACCCGATAATTTTACCGTTTGTGTTGCTACCAAAGGTGACAAGGCCTCCATGTTTCTCTGTCAGCATGCAGAACTTGGCCTTATCTTCTGTCATATGCCTGGAGCAGCCACTATCCAAGTACCACAGATTGTTCTTGGCTGCCAGGCATACCTGCATACATAATCAGGTAGAGAATTTTGGAACCCAAGTCTGATTGGGCTCCGGAGCAGATGAAATGCAGTTAAAACATGAAAGCAAGCTTTTAGGAATCCACATTTGTTTAAAAGAATTCTGTTCAGTGGATTTTTCAGATTTCTTTCCATTATTATTCCTCTTCTTTTTGTTGTTTTTCTTCTTGTTGGCACCAGCATGATAATGACATATTTGTTGCTTCTGTGCCAGTGCCTTGGCCAGGGTGCATTCACGAAATTGTGGCCATAGTAGTTTTTGGGCTGGCTAAAGAAATGCATGTTCCTAGGTGTCCAATTGCCATACCCACCAACCCAATTTCTGGTGTAAGGTCTGTGAGACTGTGTAGCCTGATATGCATGACCTGTGTATCTCCCTGGAGTCCTAGTCCATCCTGACCTATTGGAATAGGTTGACTGTGCAGTGTAGTAGGACTGAACTCTGGGTTGGTAGAATTGTTTAGGTTGACTTCTAAATGCATTTTGTCTCCCTTGCACCTTTGACCCTGCTGACCTATTCATAGGTGTGTGTTGGGTCTTCTTCTGAGATGGTGATGGTGGTGGAAACTTGGTGACTTTAACATGGGGTTTATGTGCATGTGTAGGCTGACCCCTAACCTGAGACTGAGCTTTAGGATTTTGCTTGGATGTACCAGCTCTACTAGGCTCACTAATCTTTTGTTTGCCCTTCTCCTCAGCACTCGGCTTCTTCAGATTTACAGTTTTATTCACAGAAATTTTTGAATTCATGTTAATCAGAGGTCATTTCTTTTTTTGTGCGACAAATGAAATAGTCTTCATTCCAAAACTTTTTGTTGCACTAGAATTAAATCTAATGCCCTCTCTCCTGAAATTGACTTTTGACCCTAACAGAGCATTTAGGTTCTCTGAACCTTGGGTCATTTTCTCAATAGTTTTCAGATTGTCCTCATTATCTTTTTGAATATCTTCAATGGATTTCTTCAGTTCGGTGTTCACACTTAAGACAGCTTCATATTTTTCACTCACAATTTTCATCTCACTCTCATATTTCTGTATTTTCAATTTCCATTCATCATTTTCTTTTTCTAACCTCTCATTTTCTTCTTTAGAGGCTTTTAACTCATACTTGATTTCTTCTATTTCAGAGCATGTGAGTTTCAACTTATTATTCTCAGATTCAAGGCATGCAATTTTATCAGTTAGAGTTGTGTCATTTTGCATGGAATTTATTTTTCTTCTTAGATTCCTATTTTCCTTTCTGATATCATCTGCTTTATCAGCTATTTCATGATAGGCATCTACCCAATCAGCAATAGTGAAATTATCGAATCGAGAGGATACCTCATCTGAGTCTTCCTCTCTGTCTTCAGAGCTAGTTGCCATAAGGAAAATAGGCTTTTCAGCTTTGACTTCACTATCCGAGCTATTGCTCAAGGTACCTTCATCCTCATCACTCCAGGTACTTACCATGGCTTTCCCTTTAGTGTTCTTTCTCTTGGACTTGTCCTTGTGCTTCTGATTCTCTAGACAATCAGCTTTCATATGACCGGATTTCCTGCATTGGTAACACACATTAGTTTTAGTTTTCTTTGCAGGATTAGATTTATACCTTGTATCCCTTCGGCCACCACCAGGTTTCTTCGGATGAATCGCCTTCCTTCTCTCTTGAGGAACTGCCTGAATTCCCTGGTGATCATAGCTATCTCATCACCTTCTATTTCTTCTTCAGACAGGCTCTCCTCGGATGATGATCCATTATAGCTGGATCGGCTGGATTTGCTAGCACCAGCTTTCAGGGCGATCAGTTTTTTCTTCTTCTCAGCTTCATCTATCTTCGACAGATGTATTTCATAAGCCATTAGCGAACCAATCAACTCATCTGCCCTGGTTTTGTGCAAATCTCTTGACTCTTCCATTACAGTAGCTTTAGTGTGCCAAATAGGAGTCAGGGAGCGCAGGATTTTCCTTACAATCTCATATTCCGAATAAGTCTTCGCAAAACCTCTGAGACCATTTGTGATGATTGTCAGTCGAGCGTACATCTCCTTGATGGTCTCATTGTGCTTCATCCTGAATGCTTCAGACTCTGACACCAGGAGGTTCGCCTTCGTTTCTTTGACTTGAGAGTTCCCTTCGTAGATGACCTCCAGCGCATCCCACATCTCTTTAGCTGTAGTGCAAGATGATACACGAGAGAACTCTATGGGGTGCAGGGCGCACTGAATCGCATTGATGGCGCTCCAGTTCATAGTAGACCTTCGGATCTCTTCTTTGGTCCAGACATCCTCATTCAGGGACAGCTCAAAAGGTCCCTTACTCACCACCTTCCAAATCTCGTAGTCCTTCGCCCTCAAGAAGACTTGCATACGATTCTTCCAGTATGCATAATTTGATCCATCAAAGTAAGGGGGCTTGGTGGTAGAATGTCCCTCAGTGGTTATCCCTCTAGCATCCATCTGTACCTTCCTCTTCGGGATGTAAGTCCCTGTAGAGGAGTTAGGCTCTGATACCAACTATTGTGTTAGATGGAAACACTCTGTCACCACGAAGTGTGGATCTAGAGGGGGGTGAATAAATCGATGGCCTAATTTAAAACCAAAATACGGCTCTAATGCGGAATTTCAACAGATCTACAAGATTACTAACTAGAGCGTTGGATCTGATCAGAAACGAAGCGATCTGAGAAGAGAATCAAGAGAAGTAACCACACACACTAGTTCAAGAGCAATCTCACAAACACATGACACACCAGATTTTAGGTGGTTCGGTCAACAGACCTACGTTCACCCCACACTCAACCCCAGTGTGGCTTACTGCTGCGCAACACAGCTTGCGTCCGCTGGGCAATGCAGCTTAGCCTACAACCGCTGTGCTTCACAGCTTGCTGTCCGAGGCCAAGTCTCGCCCGCTGAGGAATTTCAGCTTGACCTGTCCAGTGGAATCCTCCACTGCAACCGCTGGGGACTACAGCTTAACTCGTCCAGAGGCTACACCTCTGTAAACCGCTAGGGACAACAGCTTACCCGTCCAATGGAATCCTCCACTGCAAACCGCTGACACAGAGCTTGAAGATAAAGTTTCGGAAAGCAAAATAGAATCAAACGAAAACAAGAAATCTCAAAAGAGAATATAGCTCCCAATGAGCAAACTCCGCTCTGGTATCTGAACCAAGAGACTGAGGAACATTCAGACAAGCTCTCTCAACTCCTCTCTCTCAATCTTCTCTTCTCTTCTCTTCTCTTCTCTGCTCTTCTCTTCTCTCTCTTTTTCTTCTCTGCTCTTGGTGGCTCTCTGCTTTTCTTCTCTATGGATCGTGTAGGCTGAAGTTCACTCTTTGCTCTTCTGCTTTGATCAGACTTCTTCTGAGGAAGAGGCTTCATATATATAGAGTAGCAGATAGGGTGTATGTCTTCCACATCTCCCGCCCAAAAGCTTAGACCACGTGGCAGCATCCAGGCTCGTTGCTGTACACGTGTCACGATCTGGCATCTCCTCTTTCTTGGATCATGTGCCCTTCTTAATCTCCTCGAGCATAAGTACCTGTCAGTCAGTTGAAGAGAATTATCAGTTTAAGACTATAGAATCTTGTACAGACTTTGTAGTGTGCAATGCAGTGTGTAGACTTGTAATGTATAGACTTTGTAATGTGACAGCAATGTATAGACTTTGCAATGCGACAGTAATGTATAGACTTTACAATGCCTAGTTTTAAACATGAGAGCACAATGCACAAACTGAGTGTGTAATGCAGAATGCATCAAGCAAAGTATGAACATTACAAATGGATGCACTGTCATGCCAAATGAATGTGCAAACTCAACGTGCAAGAATGTGTAGACTTAGTGTTTGTGCAGCTAGCCAATGTATAGACTTTGCGTTTGTGCAGCTAGCCGTTGTATAGACTTTGCATTATGAAGCACACAGACTGTACAGACTTGTGCTAATGCTGCAAGTGAACAATGTACAGGCTTTGGACATGCGTGCATGCTATGCGATGTACAGACTTGAACGCATGCATGCTACACGATGTACAGACTTGCTGACAAAGAGTTGTGCAGATTCTGCGTGCAACAAAGACGATGAGTGAGACGCTAAGTGAGACGGTCCAATGTATAGACTTTATGTCCAAATGAGACGCTAAGTGAGACGGACCTCACAGGCTATACAGACTTGAGAGTGCACGATGTCTAGACTTAATGATTGTGTGAGCATGCAGCAGCCAATGTATAGACTTGCAGGTGCAACGTAGGTAAAGATACCAATGTATAGACTTGCGAGTGCAACGTCGGTAAAGATACCAATGTATAGACTTCCTATGCCTGCGTCAAATGCGATGTACATACTTGCTATATCTGTGACACATGCAATGTACAGACTTGCTATGTCTGCGACACACGCAATGTACAGACTTGCTGTTCCTGCGACAATTGCGATGTACAGACTTGCTATGTCTGCGACACATGCAATGTACAGACTTGCTATGTCTGCGACACATGCAATGTACTGACTTGCTGGCAACGAGTGTACAGACTATGCTGAGTGTGATGATGCATGGATGTATAGACTTGTGACTCATAATGTTTGCTATCATCAAAACTACAGATCATCAAAACTTCAGGGGCACAACACGAAGAGCATGATGGGCTTCGGTTGGAGCTCTCCTCGATTAGAGAGATAGCAAGGGTGAGCCAGGAAGAGGCGCGAACACTGACCGGGCAACTGGCTTAGGCCCGCGGGTCGCTCGATTGGAAGAGCAAGCTTCTAGAGGAGGAGCACGTGGCCCGCGCCGAGCGAGATGGCCAGTGGGAGGTCGAGCGCGCCGAGCTATTAGATCGAGCGAAAGAAGCCACGCGTCTTCGGTTGGAGGCCGAGGCTGATCGAGCCGAGGCGGAGAAGCAGATGGCCGAGGCAGAGCGGAGGTTGGCCGAGGTGGAGCGGGAGAAGGCCGAGCTCGCTAGTAGGGTGGGATCGGTCGGGGTGGAGGCACTCGAGCAATACAAATGCTCGGAGACCTACCGGGTCGACCTTAAGGAGGCTGCCCTCCCCTACTATGAGTTAGCACATCACTGGGGCCTCCGCAAGTGGTTCAAGCACTGCTACGGCCGGGCCATCTTCTACGCGGAGGAGCAGGCGCACCGGATAATTATTTTCATGTCCGGGCAATGCTACGACTCAGATTTGGCGTCCTCTGATTCCTCTGGTTCGGCGTCGGCGGAAGGAGGAGACCAGGGGGACTCATCTTTGTCCGAGGGGTCGCCAACTCTGGATGCCTCAGGAAGGCGCGCAACCGAGGCAGTTCCTACGCAGGTGGGGTCAGTGCCAGGGTCGACCGTCACCGAGGGTGTCAGGGGTAGACCGTGCGAGCCTTCAACTTCTGAGCCTCAGGATGGGCCAGGGGCCTGATGTATCTATTTTTCTTTTTCTCCTTGTACATTTTTCCTTTTTTGAAGAAAAACTTCTCTTTTTGTGTAAAGGAAGGTCGAGAACGTAAGGCAGTGGCGTTATGATAAAGACTTGACTATTTTTTACCATCATTGCCGTGGTTTGACCAGTGTATCCGCAGTAGTTGGAAAGTGCTGATACTTTCTGCGTGGATCTCGCATGATGGTTGGGCGGGCGTCTGACCGGGTGTCTTTCCTTTTTCTCATGCTTTAAATGCCCGGCCGCTTCGTGTGTCCCGCTGGGATGGAACCGAGGAGCCTGAGGTGACCATTCGCAAGGAGAGGTCCCTTTAGCGTGTTTTCGAGGGGAGAATCATTTAAGGCAAGTAGCCTCCCTTCGCCTATCAAAGGGCTAAAGGGCGTCTCTTCCTCTCCATCGCTTAGGGTTTTCTCTGACAGTCTTTCCTTCCTCCTTCTTCACGAAGCGTTGTACTGTCAAATTTGAAGCATGGAAGATGCTCTGGAAGATGAAGCTGCGGACGACGGAGGGCAGAGAGTCTTTTCTGCTTCGGGTCTGAAGGGAGTTTGATGGCCGGCGGGCGAGTTAGAAGGGGGTTCGACGTGCGGAAGCACGTCACCTTCTTTTTATCAGTTCCGACGGTGCTTGCGAGGAGGGACGTAACAGCGGATGGATGGGGGGATCAGGCATCCCGTTCACTCATCCTTCCCGCTCACTCTCTGGAGGGGATCCCTCTGAAGATTCCTCTCCACTTCCTGCTTCTCCTCTCTTCTCCCCGCAGCCTCTTTCTCTCTCTTCTGCCCTTCTTATCATTTCTTTCACTCTTTGCAGGATGCCTCTCGTCATTCCCTGCGACGAGTTGGCTTCCTCTTCCTCTTCATCTACCCTGCACAACTTGGAAGGTAGCCTTCCTCTTCGCAATCCCTCTATCACCTTTGTTCCGAGTTACCTGGGGCAATGGGGTCGACTATCCTTTATCCGAGCCAATTTCCGCACGAGGCGGAGTCAGTGGCTGGACGCTGGAAGGTTAGCCGAGTCAGCCGAGCGATGGGCTCGTATGGCGGCTCCAGATGGATTTTTGCTTTTTTGACATGTATTGTATTGGCTACGGCCTTTCTGATGTACACACAGTTATTTGAATAAAAGAGGAAGGAAAATTTTGTTTTATCTCATATTACTTAGACGACTGTAGTGTTCAGAAGTAGAACTTGCGTAGTGTAGTCACGTTCCACGTCCGAGGGATGGGTTCCCCTTCCATAGTAGGTAGCCGGTACGCTCCTTTCCCTAGCGTCTCGACCACTCGGTAGGGGCCTTCCCAATTAGGGGATAGCTTGCCCGCCGCCTCAAGTGGTCGAGTGGCTTCGGCTTTTCTGAGAACAAAGTCTCCCGGCTGGAAGTGTCTATCTCGGACTTTGACGTTGTAGTATCGAGTGAGGTGGCGTTGATATTCCGTTGCTCGGATGCTGGCAATCTCTCAGACTTCATCTACTAGGTCGAGGTTTTCGAGCTGTTTCTGGTCGTTTGCCTCAGGCGAGAAGCAGATGACTCGGAGGGAGGGGTTGCCAATCTCCAACGGGATCACGGCCTCGGTGCCGTACACCAGCTGAATGGGACTCTCATCAGTTACCATTCTAGGAGTCATTTTGTGTGACCAAACTACGTTCGGCAATTCCTCGAGCCAGTTGCCCTTGGCTTTATCGAGCCTAGTCTTGATGCCTTTTAACATAGTCTTATTGGCATTTTCGACCAGCCCGTTAGCCTGAGGGTGGGCGACCGAAGTGAAGTGATTGCGAATGTTTAGGTCGGCACATCTATCTAGGAAATAACGAGAATCAAATTGCCGACCATTATCGCTCACTATCACCTGGGGGATGCCGTAGCGACAGATGATCGACTTCCAGACGAAACTCCACATGCTTGTCTCGGTGATCTAGCTGTAGCTTCAGCCTCGATCCACTTGGTGAAGTAGTCGATGGCGACGATGATGAACTTCTTCTGGGCTTGAGACGTAGGGAACGTCCCAAGGATGTCGATCCCCCACCGAGCAAAAGAATAAGGCTCGATTAGGGTGACGAGCTCCGCTGCCGGCTGATGGACCAAGTGGTCAAATCGCTGGCATCGGTCACACTATTGCATGTAGGTCGAGCAGTCGCACTACAGAGTGGGCCACCAGTAACCCTACCGAAGCAAGATCCTGGCAAGCGACCTTCCCCCTTGATGCGCCCCGCACAGGCCTTCATGAACCTCTTGAATCGCTCGGCCGGCTTCGTCAGTATTGATTCACTTCAGTAGGGGACCGGAGAAGGATCTGCGGTATAAAGTGCTGTCCAGAATGACGAATCACCGAGCTTGGTACTTTAATCTCCGGGCTTCCCGAGGGTCTGGAGGCTCCTGAGAGTCTTGGAGCCACAACAGATAGGGGGTACGCCAGTCGCTTGGGGAGGTCGAGTCAATAGCCATGAGCTCCGAATCAATGCTCGGTCGCTATAGCTCTTCGAGAAGGACCGATCGAGTACCCTCGGGGTCAAGAGAGGAGGCCAGCCGGGAGAGGGCGTCCGCTTGGGAGTTTTCCTCCCGATCTATTCAGACTACCTCGAAACTCTCAAACTATTATGCCACGGTTTTGACCAGCCGGAGGTATTTGACCATCGATTCTTCCCGAGCTTCGTAATCGCCGTTGACTTGGCTAGCGACCAGTTATGAGTCAGTGTGAATTTTGACTTGCTCAGCCCCCAACCGTCGGGCCATGCGGGCTCTCGAGATAAGGGCTTCGTACTCGGAGGCGTTGTTGGATACCTGGAAGTTGAACTTCAAGGCATATTGCAGCTCTGCTCCTTCGGGGGACTTCAGGAGGATACCGGCGCCGCTCCCGGGTGAGTTGGAGGATCTGTCGACGAACAATTCCCAGGTTGGCCCGGGCGCGGACGGAGATTTTTCTTAAATCGGGATCATGCTCTCGGCGAGGAAGTCAGCGAGCTCCTATCCTTTGATAGTCGAGCGAGGCCGGTACGATATATCATAGGCCCCGAGCATAATGGCCCACTTGACGAGGCGTCCCGAGGCTTCAAGGTGAGCGAGGATCCTCTTCAGTGGTTCGCCAGTCAACACGATGATGGAGTGCCCTTGGAAGTAGGGTCGAAGACGCTTCGCTGAGGTAACCAATGCTAGCACGAGTCTCTCGGTTGTGGGGTACCTTCTTTTAGCCTCGTTGAGTACCTTGCCGGTGTAGTAGACTGGTCTCTCAACTCCCGAGTCATTTCTGACCAGGATCGAGCTAACTGTGGATGGAGTTGCTGAGAGGTAGAGATGTAAGGCTTCACATGGAATAGGCTTGGATAGCACCGGAGGTGAGGCCAGGAACTACTTAAGCTCAGCGAACGCCTTTTGCCATTCCTCATCCCATGCTAACATAGCAGATACCATTTTGGGCCCCCTCAACAGTTTGAAGAAGGGTAGGCATCATTCGGCCGCACGGGACAGGAATCGGTTGAGCGCAGCAATGCACCCGGTAAGGCGTTGAACATCCTTGGTGCAGGCGGGCGGCCGCATGTCCAGGATGACCTGGACCTTGTGAGGGTTGGCCTCGATCCAACGTTGGGTCACCAAGAAACCCAAGAATTTTCCGGACCTTACTCCGAAGGCACACTTGGCGGGGTTGAGCTTCATATTATACCTTAGGAGAGTGTCGAAGGTCTCAGCGAGGTCGGCGAAGTGGTCCTCGGCCTTGGGGGTCTTGACGAGCATATCGTCAATATAGGCCTCGATGTTCCGACCGAGCTGTCCCTCGAACATATGGTTGACCAGCATCTGGTACGTGGCTCCAGCGTTCTTCAGCCCGAAGGGTATCTGGGTGTAGCAGTGTACGCTGAAGTCGGTGATGAAGGCGGTCTTCTTGATATCCTATGGATCTACTTTGATCTGGTGGTAACCTGAATAGCCATCCATGAAGCTGAGTATCTCGTTGCTCGAGGTTGAGTCAACCAGCTTGTCGATGCTCGGCAATGGATATCAGTCTTTTGGCGTGGCTTTGTTCAAGTCGGTGAAGTCTACGCACATTCGCCACTTTCCCGAAGCTTTTGGCACCAGGACGACGTTAGCCAGCCACGTCGGGTACAGGATCGATCTAAAAAGACCAGTCTTCTGCCCCTTGGTGACTTGCTCCTTGATGATTGTCTGCTTTTGTGGGGAGTGCTTCCTTCTACGTTGTTGTACGGGCTTCACGGTCAGGTCAAGGTTGAGTTTATGCACTACTGTCTCTCCCGATATCCCGAGGAGTTGATCATCAGACCATGCAAAGACTCGGATGTATCCGGAAAGAAATTCTTTGTATTGCTGTTGAACCTCAGATGGTAGGTCGGCTCCAATCTTTACTCCTAGGGTCGGGTCGTCGTTTAGGAAAACCGTTAACAACTCGCCTCCGGGCTCGGATGTTGCGGGTTTTTTCTCGACTTCCCGGGGGCCCTTGCTCTTCCCGTCCGGCCTTGTGGCTTTGACCAAGATAATATAGCACCTTCTGGCCATCACCTTGTTGCCCTAGACTTCCCCCACCCCATGTTTAGTGGGGAACTTCATCTTTTGGTGATAGGTAGAGGGCACCGCTTTCATTCGGCTAAGGATTCCCCGGCCGAAGATTACGTTGTATGCCATCATACCCTTGATCACTATGAAGTCCACCATAACCGTAACGGTTTTGGGTGGGGTGCCAAGAGTAACCGGCAGGCTCAGGGCTCCCTCGGGATAAGTGACCTGGCCATTGAACCCGCAAATGGGGGGTTCGGATCGGGCGGAGTTTAGATGGATTCTCCCCCATCTTAAGAAAATACTCATAAGACAATACATCAGGGGTGCTTCAATTGTCAACTAGAATCCTATCTACGTTACAATGGTTTATCGTAGCCGATACAACTAGGGCGTCGTCATGTGGGGTGGTCAGCACTTCCAGGTCTTGGTCGGAGAAGACTATGACCTATGGCTCACTTGGCGGGACCTTGGGAGGCTCGATGGCTCGGCTCGCCCGCTCAGCATGACGCTTCCTTCCTCGGCTACTATCTTCTCCTGATGCAGCTCCTCCAGCGATGACATTGATGTGGACCCCACGAGGGGCATTGTCGATCTTTCTGGGGCACCTCGGTCTTCCTTATGCCAGGCCACAAACCGGGATAGCTGTCCCTGGCGGATGAGGCACTCGATCTCATCCTCGAGCTGGCAGCAATCATCGGTATGATGCCCGTGGTCGCTGTGGAATAGGCAGTGCTTACTGCTATTGTGGTTCTTCGACCTCATTGGCTCGGGTTGGCGGAGGAGGCCCGAGCCTTTGATGTCTTCATAGATCTCGTACACCGGAGCGGTTAAGGGGGTGTACCGCTCGTACTTCTGGGACGGTTCTTTGTGCTCCCCGTCTCGGTTCCTCCTTTTTCCCTGGTCCGAGCTACGCACGGGTGTTCGCTTCTTGTCCCCCTCTCGACCCAAACTGGTTGCTCCTTGGCATGCGCTGAGAACTTCTTCACACTCAGCATGGTGTAAAGTCAGAGTCACTAGCTCGGCAAGGGTCGAGGGAGGGTGGTGGACAAGTTCGCGGCGGAGGTTCTCGTCACGGGTACCTCCGGTCAGCGCGGTTATGGTCGAGGCGACATCAAGGCGGGGGATTCTCAGGGCTTTCAATTTTAATTCGTTAATATAAGCCCGGAGTTTGTCCCCCTGCGCCTGTTTGAGAGCCAATAGCCCTGCTATCGACCTTGGGGGCCGTTGCCGGCAAAACTCTCCTTGAACACTCGCCCAAATTACTTGAAGTCTCGGATGGATCCGGGGGCGAGGGCCCGGAACCATGCTTGGGCACCTTGGACCAGGGTGGTCACGAAGGCTCGGCACTTGATGGTGTCGGACGCCCCGTGGAGGGTCATCAGGGCGTCGAAGCTGTCGAAGTGGTCGGCCGGGTCACCCTGGCCGTCGTAAGACTTGAAGGTCAGAATGGAGATTCTGAGAGATATCTCTGCCTTCAAGATGTAGTCGGAGAACGGGGATTTATCCTCATCCTCCACTGGGGAGGTCTTCTGCAACATGCGTAAGGCGCGCTCCTACTGTACGAAGCGCCTCTCGAACTCTCGCAGTTGGAGGGATAACTCCGACTGTTGTTGCACCGTGGGGCTAGGGGGGCATGCTGGCGGGCTGTCCCGGCGTTCCCCAAGAGCTTCGGTCTCTGGGTGCGGACGGCGTGCCCCAGGTTTTCCCCTTTTCGACGTGGAGGAGGCCTCTTGCTCCGGAGGAGGGGCTTGTGAAGGTCCTCCTGACCTGTTGCGAATAAGCCGCCGTCCTTGGAGGGTGAAGCGGCCTCCGATAGTGTGTTGGGACGCGTCTCCGCGGGGAGGGCTTTCCGAAGGGATACGTGACCTTCCATCCCTGGCCGCCTGGGTCGTCATGAGTTCCACGAGGACGTCCAGTTTCGCGTTGAGGGCTTGGAAAGCGTCAGTGCCCCTGTTGGGTGGTAGCTCCAACACCGCTGGCGGAGGCAGTTCACCGGCTGGGGTGCTGGCGTTGGAGGGGGGGTTCTGTGTGGCCTGAGAGGGGGCCTGTCCCCCCACTACCATGGCTTTTCCCCTATCACCGACGGATCTCCTCCCTGTACTCCTTCGCACCATACTGCCTCTTTGATCGTTTCCTACAGATGGCGCCAGATGAAGAGGGGCGATCTCGTGCTGGTCCTGAGCTGAAGGAGATGATCACCGAATAGTGAACTGCAAGGAAGGGAAATAGATCAAGGGGCCCAGGGATGTTTCCCTGGGGAAAACCCTCTGATGCCTAAGTCAGTAGAGTAGTGGTGGAAGCTATTATGGGAGGAAGAAGGAGATGCACGAGATCCCTCTCCACCAAGGTGGTGAAGTGGTTCCTGCTTAGGGAGCTTTAGACGTGTGTTGGTCTTACCTTTCGCTGGAGGGGGTCCCAGGTTTATATAGTGCGCCAACCTTATGAGTCTCGTAAGATGAGGAGTTTCAGGCGGGGGTTACGTCCTCGACGTGGGCTCTTTACGTCCTCGTCGTGGGTTCTTTATAGCCTTGAGGATTCATGGGCCCCCTTATCATTGTAAACTCCCGCTCAGAAAGGGCTGTCAATGGCGGCGTGGATAAGCATCCGTCGGTCGACCCAAGCGTGTAGAGTGCCAGCCCTGTCCCGGGCGATCGACATAGCTCGGGTGAGGTTCGGTCGGAGTGGGCGCTGGGCCCTGGGCGCTAGCCCTTATCGCAATGAGGGGGTTAGGTCGGGCGTGGGTCTTCCTCCGACCGGACCGATGCTCGGCCTTCTGAGCCTAATGGCCGCCTAGGAACTGCTTGATCCCGAGTGAGCTTATTGCGCTTTTATGCTAAGTGGGCCCTGCGGGGCAGTCACTTAGATGAGTTGGGCCTCGTTTGGTCTCGCGGGACCTAGTTCGGCCGCTCTTAGATGGGCTACTGAAATCCCCCTCTCCAAGGGCCAATGGTGTGACTACCTTCTTCTTCTTGTGATCGTCCTCGCTCCTTTTGATGTTTATTTCGTAAGTCATCAAGGAGCCTATCAACTTGTCCATAGTCAAAGTGCTAAGATCCTTTGAATCCTCGATTACAGTGGCCTTTGTATGCCACTGTGGTGACAGGGATCTTAGTACTTTTCTGACGAGTTCCTTGTTGGAATACTCTTTACCAAGACCCTTTAGTCCATTCGTGATTTCCGTCAATCTTGCAAACATATCAAAAATGGACTCCTCTGATTTCATCATGAACAATTCATAATCCTAGACTAACAAATTCGCCTTGGTTTCCTTTACTTCCGATGTTCCTTCATAGATCAACCGCAGCTTGTTCCACATCTCCTGTGCAGAGGAACACATAGAAATTCGTGAGTATTTGTTAGGATGAATGGCACACTGAATTATATTCATAGCTTTAAACTTTGCATAACAGTTCTTTATCTCTTATTCTTCCCACGCATCCTCATTATCAGGTAGAACATATGGACCCTTACTAATGACACGCCACACATCATAATCCTGGGCTCGCAGGAAAACACACATCCTATTTTTCCAATATGGGTAGTTAGATCCATCAAAGAATGGAGGCGTTTGAATCGAATGCCCTTCGAGCATCATCCCCTTGTTCGCCATCAAGTGAGATCTAGCTCTTCGACTGTGTGGTTGAGTTAAACAGAGACCAAAGCTCTGATACCAATTGTTGAGTCCCGAATGGTGGCAATAAAGAGAGGTGGGGTGAATTGATTGGCCAAATACAATTTCTTTTTGAATGAACAGCTTGATTAATAAGCACACAAGCACTCAGCCTCACTCGGACAGGAACACACTCGTGAATGTACGTCGATGAAGGTAGGTGATTGAAGACGGAAGTGATAGACACTCAGCTCAACGTGAAGCCCACTCGTAGAAATATACGAAGAAACAAACCACAAATGAAGCACGGAGTTTTTAGGTGGTTCGGGTACACAACCGTGTCCCTTACGTCCACCGCTCACACGTGAGGATTAACGCTTCACTATGAAGTGAGCTACACACACGCTGTGTAGAACAGCAACCACACACACGGCACCCGATCTGTGCTGCCCCACACACACACACACACACACACACACACGCTCGTGTCTCCGAACACAAGCAACCATACAGAAATCCAGTTAAAGAATTGCAACAGATATTCAAGCTCAAACAAAAGAACTCTAAGAGTGAAGAATGAAGAATGATTTTGTATTGTTTAGAGCTCCCCCTTTCTCTCCTTTGATGGTAGTTGAATGCTTTTGCAGATTGAGGACGGTTCTTGATTGATGAAGAATGATTCTTGCACGATAAATGCTTGTAGCTTGATTTCCCACGCAGCTTCCAGTAGAGGATCGATTGGAGACTTTTATCTAGCTTCTTCCCTTCACATCCACGCTCAGATCAAGGTGCAAGAAGAGCTGGAGCTGCTGCTATGTCCCTGCACACACAAATGTTAGAACAAAAATGCACTTCAGATCTCTCTCGAAAATCCCTTAGGGTTTACAACCCAATAAGATGTTATATATGATTAGGATGGTCAAGAGACAACCTAGGGACCAGATCCACATTTTCTGGAGTGATTTGGGGTAGTTGGACCGGAGTTAGAAGACTTTTGGCGCGCCTACACGAAGGTCGTATTTGACGGTGCCGCCCCGAACCGGAAAGGGTCGACCCTTGGGGTTGACCCTCGTGAGAGGTATAATGGGTACCGGAGCAATGGGTCAACCCTTGGGGTCGACCCTCGTGACCCCCCGTGATGGGTTTAAAAAATCGACCCACAGGGGTCGACCCCAAGGGTCGACCCTCGCGGCTGAAAATGAAGACCCATGTAGTTTTGAGAAAAAGACCCACAGGGGTCGACCCTTGGGGTCGACCCTCGCGGCTGGGGTTGTAGAACCCCGTGCGGGTTGAGGAATTAACTATCAGGGGTCGACCCTTGTCTCTGAACTTCCAAGATATGAATAAAAACCACACTAAGTCCAAGGATCAAGCTAGGGGGATTCAAGTTGGGTTTACGCCAATAAAATACTTGATGAATGACAACTTGAAATCAAAAGATCAAGAGCTTATAATATAGGATTGATCTCACCAAACATCCTCGAAATTCTCAAACTCTGAGCCACATTTCTTGTCCTGTAAAAACACATAAGCTGAGTTAGATATAGTCTTTCAACTTGAATCCAAAACTCTTACCTGGTGAAGTTGTTCTTTGAATCCTTAAGGCTCCTTGACTTCTTGATAGATGTTGAGCATTTGCCAAGACTTTTTATGCTAGAATAGTTCAAATACAATTTATGCACATATAGTGTTTGGTCATCATCAAAAGTTATCACATTTAAATCTTTGCACATGGAGGGGGTTCAACAAATAGAAAAGTTTTCGAATAAGTTGCTTGCCTCCTCATCACTTTGAGCCATAAGACACATTCCTTTTTCTTCTCCTTCAGAAGATTCCCCTGCAGTGATTTCCTCCTCATCGCTCTAGGTACACAGCATAGCTTGAGGCTTCTTCTTCTTGCCCTTGGGGTTCTTCCTCAGCAATTCAGGATAATCTCCTTTTATGTGACCTGCTTTCTTACAATGATAACAAGTGATCTTGTCGGAATTTTTATTCTTATCAGGCCTGAAGTTCGAAGCCTTACCTTTCTATTGTGGCCACTTTTTCCTAAAAGAATTACCTCTGGATTTCAGGAGCTCTTGAAACTGTCTGGTCAGAAGGGCTTGTTAGTAGTCATCTAAGTCTGAGAAGTTTTCAGAATACTCACTACCTTCTTCATTGCTCTCACATCCCTTGAGAGCTATTAGCTTTTCTTGTGCTCCTCTACATTTGGTTTGAAGTTGATCTGATATGTCATAAAGGAGCCAATCAAGTCATCTATTGACATGGTCGACAGATCCCTGGAATCTTCAATGACAGTGGCCTTAGTGTGCCACGTTGCGGGAAGGGACCTGAGTATTTTCCTAACAATTTCACTGTCAGTATGATCCTTGCCTAATACCCTAATATTGTTAGTAAGTTCTGAAAGTCTAGAAAATATTTCACTGATAGTGTCATCATGCTTCATCTTGAACATTTCGTATTCAGTGATCAGTATGTTTACCTTAGTGGCTCTTACCTGGGATGTTCTCTCGTATATCAATTCTAGCTTGTCCCACATTTGCTTAGATGATCCACATGCAAATACTCTGAATACAGGTTTGGATGAATAGCACACTGCATCACGTTCATAGCACTCCAATTGACAGTTTACAGTTGAATTTGTTCTCTGGTCCATACATTGTCATCTTCTGGAAGTTGGAATGGACCATGGCTGACTACCCTCCAGAGTTCATGACTATGTGCTCGCAGCAACACCTCCATCCTATTTTTCCAATAGAGATAGTTAGATCTGTTAGAAAATGGTGGTCTATTAATAGAGTGACCCTCAGCTATAAAACTACGACCATTGCCATTTTCTACTCTTCCCTGGTCGTTGGACCACATTGTGGGAAGCCTAGCACTGATACCAACTGATGAGAATGGCAATGCGGATCTAGAGTAGGGGGTGAATAGAACAGCCCCTTTAAAAATGACTAGCTTAATGAAACTCGCGTCAAGCTCAGTTTCGATAATGGCAAACTAGAAGAATGTATAACGAGCCTATTTCATATCAAACAAACACACTCACAAGCACTTTAGGTGCACCCACAGCAAAACAAAATGTTAGGACTGGTACGAGGCAGAGGACTAGCCCAAGGACTTTCTCACGCAAGGTGAAACACCTTTTGATATAGCTAGTCCAGATTGAGAGCGAGGAAAAAGATATGGAAATCATACACACTACATGGAGATTTTTTAGGTGGTTCGATTGCTTCCAGCAATCTACGTCCATCCCTCACCAGATCAGGATGAGGCTTCCTTGCACAAGCAAGCACAGAACAAGTCCGTTACACCAGCTGATCACACAGCTTGACTCAAGAGGAACAACCTCCTCCCTTCCTCTGACAACCCAGAGGGAAAACCGTGTTCAACACCCTGTTGAACACACCCCTAACACTATCCAGTAGAGTTAGAACCACTGCACTACGGCAGCACACGAGGAACTCCCTCGCACCCTAGTCTACAAACCAGAACGTGACCAGCTAAACTCTAATCACACCTCCGAACAGTACTGCAATGTACCACCAGAGAAATACAACGTGAACTAAATTAGAAATTCAAAGGAAAGAAACAAATGACAAAAATCCAGAATACAATTTAGAATCGGGGGAAAAACAATTGTAGCTCTGAATGTTATTCACGAGCTTTCTCTGAATACTTCTTCTCTCAAGCTGGACCTCGAACCACCTTCCTCTTCTTTCTCTCTCTATTTTTCTCTTTCTCTATAAATTGCTCTTCAAAGGGGTAGCTTCTCTCTCAAATCTCACGGGTGCTCTCGCTTCAGGCTCTCCTTCTTCTACATTCTCTCGTTGCAGCTTTTTTGCTCCCTTTTATCTTTCTTTTTCAAAAAGGAACGTAAATACTTATAGAACTGGCGAATTTGAAATTTCAGAGCTGAGATTATCTTCCCAGCAAATTTCATTTGTCCAGGTGTAATGGATAATGTTCTGATTGTCCAACTTTGATCAGAGTACTGCCAGGTGTCTTGGATCACGTGCAAATGATTAGGGATCGATTCCACATGAATCACTTAAGTTTTCCATGTGTAGAGCTATTTTTCATCCTTGGCAGTGTATTATACACCCTTAACAGCTATTTATCAGCTGTATCAAGTATTTGTCACCCTTACCGCTGAGAGCCGTCGCCTTAAATGCTATTGCGTTAGCCTTGAGCCGTCGCCTTAGCTATTTGTCACCACTAGCAGCTCTTTTTCAGCCTTGTGACCTATTTGTCACCCGTATGAGGTATTTTTCACCCTTGAAGCCCATTTGTCACCCTTGTTCCCTTGTATGTCTTGAGCTTGCTTGGGGTTCAAGTTTGGCTTGAGTGGAGTCGACTCGACTTCGATTTTCTTCATGCTTTCAACTCTTCCATTCATTTTTCAACCTCATTAGCTATTTTTCACCCTTATGGGTCTATTTGTTACTCGTAAGGAGCTATTTGTCACCCTTAGTCTCTTCAGCTGGCGTGTGGCTTCTGGCTGGGCTCGAGTCGACTCTATTAGCTTCTGGAGTCGACTCCAACCAACATCTTTAGCTGAATCGATAGAAGACTTGTAAACTAGAGTCGACTCTAACCTCGACTCCTCTTCTTGAAGTCTTCTTCTTCTATCAAACCCGTCAAATGTGAAAAACCAAAAACTTAATCTGTTAAACAATTACAGTCTGAAAATCATTGCAAACTGTATGGAACTTGAAGAACGAAATATGCAAAGTTGCATTTATGTGATTTCAGACTTTGAACTAAATGACTCCATGCTTGTGTGACATCATCAAAATAAACTATACCGAACATATTTGACAGTGATCTTGTTTATGGCTTGGCTATCGACATATATACACCATGACCCATCCTTCTTGGGGGTCAAAAGAGCAGGAACAGTGCACATGCTCTTGCTTATCCTAAGAAATCATTTTCTGATGAGCTCTTCGATCTATCGCCTTTGCGTGACTTCTTCGATCTGATGGGGACATCAGAGCAATACCACTAACTTTTTTTGTTTGCATTTATATGCTTGAGTTAATTGAGTTTACAATTGTAAGGCATTATAAGCCATTGGGTTAGTCCTTAGGAATTAGTGGGTTTCTTTGCAAAAAGGGCATGTTGGCTTGACAGGACCCCCACCCTCTCTCCCATTGGGCCACCTAGACTCTCTAGGGCCCATAGGGATGGTCCAGGGTCCAAGGTGGACCAGCCACCCTTGTTGACTCCCAGAGGGGGGCGCCCCCTCTCTTGTCCCCATATGGGGGATTAAACAACTCCCCCCATTTATCCCATTGTTATGTTGTTTTGACCACATGGGAGAAGGTAGAAGGAATTAAAAATTCTCATCCCCTAATTGCCCCTCCCTATCCCTAGATCTGAGGGTAGTAATGGCCATTTAGTTAGGTCTATAAAACTCATGTATTTTCACATTTTGAAGAATTATTGAGAAGAAAATTTGAGAAATTGCTTGGAGCCTTGGGCGCCCCCTCTCTCTTCCTCTCCCCCTTACAGCTAGATTGCTGTGAATTCTATGGTGTGATGCCATAAACTTGGTGGATTCCAAGTTCTATCTCCTCCCCTGGGTGTGAAGCTCAGCCACCGCCGTCGCCGCCGCCATCGAGCCGCCACAACTCCACCTTCCTCCTATTGTCCAGATCTGTGACCTGTAGAACTGAAGCTCAAAGAAAAGGTTGTATCCTGGTCCAGATATCTGATCGGCCTCAAATTTTGAGGGTTTGTTCCCCCTGTCGTCCTCCATCTCCAGTTAAATTTTCATGTCAATCAGACGTCGTTTGCTATTTTTCCCAGTCTTTTAGTCCCACCCCTGACAGTCTTCCCATCAACAGATCTGCGCGATTGTTCCATGTTATTTTATTTTTACCAACCCCTTAAACCACTCCATAAAATTACCAAGATATTTGTGTGTCGTCCTCACATCCCCCCCTTCCACCCATAAAATTCCCAGAGTCGAGATCGACTGTTTTTCTTTTGGGTCAAAATTCTTTTTCAGATAGATCCCATTCTATCCTGTGTGATCTGGATTCCAAGCTAGAAGCAACAACAAAACACAAAGTTTTTTTATTTCCAATCCGTTTACTAGATGGTTGTGAAATTAATTTATGTTGGAGCCCTTTGAGTCCTCTATCCAACGGTGCCGATCTCGCCTCGATTTGCCTCCGGATCTGGGCGCAACAATTATTTTAGTGGAGACGCGCAGATCTCTTCTGAGTCAGGCCAGCAAGAGCAGCCCGCCGGATAATTCCTCGAAAAATACTCCTGCTCAAATTCGGCCACCGACATGTTCAGAGATCGAATAGAAGGATTCCACCGACGTCCCAGTCAACCACCTCGACCAAAAGTCGACCGGAAGCCGCCGTCCCAGCAGCCGAGTTCGCTTGCTGTCCAGTGAGTCCGAACAGTACCGAGTCAGACTAGTAGCCCGCCTCTGGCATGATAGCCCTTCCTGCTTGTTGCCCGTCAACCCGAGTTCGCTACTCCTGGGGCCCACGTGTAGTGCTTTACATCCCTGTGTAGAGTGGAGAATAAAATTATTTCTTTAATTATTGTTAATTATTTGTACCGGATGTACGAGTCTTGGCCGGGGTTGCCTTCCCCACGCTTGGAGCGTGGAGGTATCGTTTCCGCTCCCTCACTCGCCATTTTGCTTACTTTGTACATTTCTATATGCCACCGCTTGCATGTGATAGGTTAATCTGGCTCGTTAAGTAATTTCAATCACCGCTGCGAGAGTGAGTGTGACCCATCCCGTGACTCGACCCGAGCACGAGAGTGAGTTTGACCACCCTTGACTCACTGCCGATTTCTCAACGTCACACATCCGCATGCTTCCCTCGCTAGGGACGTCCGCGAGTTTGCACAGAGTCTCATGTTTGCATCAAATTGGCATCGAGTCATATTCTGTCTCGCATCAAATTGGTATCAGAGACAGGTTAGAGTCTAGTGTAGTCGATCCAAAGCTTACATTTGCATTCCCATACCCGGTATATTAAAAGGTGTCCCGGAACGATAGGCTATGTTTATTGGGAAGGTAACACACTTGCGTGAGTGCGATCTTCGGATAAAACCTCCGCCACGTACCGGATACTGGTTGAGTCTAGGTTGGTAGTCGAGTCTACATTCCAACTTTGCATTGTTGTTGTAGGGTCGTGTCTAGTCCATTAGGAAGTCAGTTTGTCTTGTCCCGAGTGTCTACATGCCCACTCATAGGGGAACCAATTTCCATCTTCTACATCTATGGCCAGCCCCTGCGCCCAAGTCCCAAGGCAACCCTCCTTGGTTAAAACTATGCACACCCTCATGGATAGGATAGACAGGTTTGACTGAGACACACAGGAATGTTTTTACCGTGCAGAGGGTAGGCTTAAAGCCTTGGAGGATAGGATGGACGCTTTCGACCAATATGTCCAAGGTCTGATCAGACGAGTCACCGCCCAAGAGAAAGTATCGATCAGTCCTGTCCAAGGTAAGAAGTTCGTGTCTGAGTATATTAGGGACTTTGATGAGTACATGTTGGGCTGTAGACTTGGAAAGGAGAGCACCACGACTGCATTGCACTTCCAAAAAGGTTTGCCGCCTCACTACTATTATGAATTGTTTCGCCGTAATGTGACCACTCGAGAGCATGCTTATCAGGTCGCTCTAGAGGTTGAGCCATTCGAGTCAAGGTTTGAGTCTGCCCTACGGCAAGCATCTACCTTTCAGCAGGGTGCCGACTCGATCGGATGGCCACATGAGTCCACGGGGCAGGACGCTCCTGCCCCAAGGCCTCACCCGCCCCTGCTGGAGAACCCTTTCCCTCGCTCACAGACTCCCACACTTGCGCCACCTCAGCCACCCACCCCTACAATCCACTCACCATCATCCTTAGATCCCCATTCTCAGTTGTTCCGACCACTTGAGTGGAGCCTTTAGCTAGCTGGTTAAGGAAGGGCCTAAGTCTGGATGCTCCAATCCCTTGCTACCCATCCATGGAACCAACACTCCAAGTAGTATCTATTAACTCCTTTCACACCACTTTCCAGTCCTTCTACTTTGTAGAGAATGTGAAGGATCTTCTTAGGAGTTTAGATTGTCAATGGGAGTTGACATGTATGTTGGCCTTAGGGTCTGACCAACCCTATAGTCTTAGTTTCATGCTCCCTGCTTTGGGGTCCATTACCTCGGTGTACACCATGGGTCATATCACCTCCGAGGTCCTGTTGTTATTTCCCATACCCGATGAGCTTGACTTTGTCCCCTCTTACGATGTTACCGTCCCGAGGGAGGACCCTTATTTTCTCCGTGAGCCCCTTGTCCCATCGACCATCATGAATGAAGGTGACCATCTACACCTTCACGAATTCCAAACATGGGACTGTGTAGTGAAGGAACCCATCTCGAGGGGTCACACGTTCTTTGATCCCTTCGTCCCCTTCCCTAGTGGGCCTCTTCACCCATCTTATCTACTCCACTTCTTCAAGGGAGTCCACAACCACACCCCTTCCCCACGGGCCGTTCAATCTACACTCATCGAGCCCATTCATTGGCAAGAGATACATACATATAGGGTGTAGACGCCTGATTTCGGACATCCCGCAGACCTTGTCTAGCCATCATTGAAGTGACACATTTTCCTTGGTTGATTGGTGGCGTGGAGTCTCATCCATGTTTAGGTAGGCTCCACCTTTTCCTAGCAAATTTTTTGAGGTGCTTTATATGATTCTCTCCATTTTCCATTTTTTTTTAATCAAGGCACTGGCCAATCTGGAGCTAGAAACTGGTCGAGTGCACCCTCCCTCAGAGAGGGAGAGTGTTCCCACTCCCCCAGGCTGCACCAGGGCCCTAAATTTTATTATATTTTCTGGGAAAATTACAGAGACATTGGGGCATACCCCTTAGAAACAACAGAGCAAAGCCCTTATGTACCCAATGACAAAAGAACTAAAGCTAACAGAATGTACTCTAAAGGAGCTAAGAACGGAAAGCTGGCAATCCTGCCCTATCTATCCTGAATGCACCCCTTGCCGGCCATGGAAGATCTCTAACTCGAATAAAAACTGAGTTAGTAGATACAGTACAAGCAAAAGATGCCAGGGAATCGGCCACTTGGTTCCCCTCCATTTTCCATTGATCCCCCCTGGAAGGCCAAAGTCTTGGCCGCCCATACCGACGGGCGGCAAGACGGCTGGCCACCCAGCCCATTCCGTGGAGGCCACACAGTTGGCTGCCCTCATCCCAAGGTGGCCAGACTCTTGGCCACCCAGTCTTCATGAAGGCCACATAGCTAGCCGCCCTCACCCTCAAGAAGGCCATCGAGTTGGCTACCCAGCTCCTTTAGAAGGCCAGAACCTTGGCTGCCTCCTGTCAACTGCCTGTCAACTCCACGATCTGCCCACTCCGGGCACGTCTTCCACAACCATCCCCACTCGGGGAGGTTCGAGACTCATGTAGCCTCACACGTACTCTATTTTCGAATATTTTTTGGAGGGAGAATCCCCCACATATAAAACCCCATTCCGATCCATTTGAGAGGGGTGGGGACATTTCTCACGGGGGGATGGACATTTGGTGAGGGAGAAGCTAGTAGTTCGAGGCCTAGAGAGAGCTGTGAGCATAAGACAGCCTTCCCCGACCTTCCCCCAGCAGCAGAAACTGCCGTTGAGGAGCTCCGCGATCGGAGAGTCCAGGTTTCAAGGGGTGGCCATCGACATGGCCGCCTACCCTCTTTGAAGGCCACATAGCTGGCCACCTCTTGTTGGTTGACGGGCAAACCCGTCCTTCTTTCCCTTGTACCCTATATTGCTACGTTCCTTCTTGTTTTACTGCATTACATTCATGATAGATCTTCCTAGATCCCTTTTTAAAGAGGTTTTTCAACCCAAAATATAGGGAAGGTGGATGGTCGAAAGTCTCGGCCATCCCCCTTCCCCCCCTTCCCGGTACGATAGACCCCATTTGCATGCTTTCTTTACTTCTCTGAGCATATTCTACACTTCCACAGTCTAATGGTTGTTAGAGCTGGTGCGATGGATTCAGAGGGGGGTGAATGAATCCCTCAGTGAAAATCTCAACCAATTTTACAACCTTAGACAAAAACACACCGGAACAGAACTCCCTGAAAAGATGCAAGACTTGACTAAACAACGAAATACTCTATTGATGCATACAGATGAACACTTGACCTGCACTTCCAGCGAAGGTAGAGCGTTTGTGCTCTCAAGATGAGTCAACAGATAAGAATTTGAATTGAAATCCTAAGCATGCATCTAGCGTTGAACACCAAACAAGGCAATTCACACAGGAGACAAGATTCTTTAAGGTGGTTCGATCTCAAACCCGAGATCTACATCCACCCCACACTCGAAATAGGAATGTGGCTTCCACTGCTGATCCACAGCTTTGGGGTCAAAACCCTACAGACAGTTGGGCATTACAGCTTATGCCGTCCAGAGGAGTCCTCCTCTGCAAGCCGCTGGGGACTTACAGCTTTACCCGACCAGAGGAATCCACCTCTACAAACAGCTGAGCTTCACAGCTTGCTCTGCTGACACACAGCTTGACATAATGATAAAAAGGAAAACAAGAAATGGGGAATAACAGCGACTGAAAGCTGTAACACTAAAGCGCAGATGTGGCTCTCAAGGAGCTGACTGGATAGGATTTGATCCTGATTCCAGTGGGGACTAATCTTCAGATGAAGCTTGTCTTCTTCTTCTCTTCTCAAGCTCTCATTTTCTCTCTCTTTTTCTCTCTTCTTTCTTTTCAGGTGCTCGATCCCCCTGCTTCAGATTCTTCAGCCAAATCTGTTCCTTCTTTCGAAGCATGCTCCCTATATATATATATATATATATATATATATAAGTCTAGCAGAAGAAAAGCGTATGGAGCAACCAACTTTCCCGCTCAGATTTCAGTATGGATCTGAGTCTTCAGAAGACACGTGCTAGCTTTACTATCGTCGAGCTAGCATCCTGACAACCATACTTAGCTCGAAGTCAGCCTTATGACAATTGAACACAGGTCAAGAAATAATGAGATTGCATGAAGTTGATAAAACAATAAATATAGTATGCACCGACTCACTCAGTATAAGATCCCGTATGCACGGAGTCAAGCTGTGCACACATGAAGTGTTGCGCGGACTGAGTATGTGCGAGATGCAACAACTATATCGACAACATGCGTGCAAGGCATAAGAAATGCACAGACTTCACTCTATGCACTAGACTTGCACAGACTACACAGACCTATATTGCACATACCTTGCAAATGTCTTAGGCATATACATACATGCACCGACCCTAAGTGTGTCTTAAACATATATGCACCGAACTAATATGATGGAAATGCACTGACCTTATACGCAGAAGTGGGATAACACCGACTCACCTGATGAACACGAGCGACTTGGTCGTGTGTGTGTGCAACAGCAAGAGTTGCACCGACTAGATGAATACATGCAAGGACTATGCTGAGGATCAAAAACAGAGTTGCACCGACGCAACTGTAATTTGAACATGTATTGCAATAGTCTAAGGCAGTACAATGTAAACTAGACAAACACAACAGTCTGAACATGATTCATAAGTTGTCATTATCAAAACCAGATTTCCAACAATCTCCCCCTTTTTGATGATGACAACCTAATGAGTCATGTATGAGAGTTCACACAAACGATCACGCAAAATCATTTGCAGTCATGCATATAACAAGCACATTTGCAGCACAAAATGCCATATAAATTCCTACAAGTGCACACTATCACATCTGTGTATAAAAGAGTCAAAGTGTATTATCAAAGTGTGTTATCAAAGTGTGTTAACATTCACAAGTATCCTCAGCTTTACAAGCATGTCCCTGAAAGTACCCACAACACTACAACTGATCACAGAATAGCCCTATCAGCAAACCTTAGCATCCAACCATCAAACAACAGCACCCATCAGCAGCCAGCAGCACCCATAACATTCTCTCCCCCTTTGTCATTATCAAAAATGGGGAAATGATAGCAACTAATGACCGCGGTAGCTCCCCCTGTCTCTAGGAGGATATGTTGAACTTGAACCAGAAATGGGAAATCTGTTCAGCAAAGAAGTTTGAAGATCCCTAACAGAGTCAGCCAGTCTATCAAGCTTTTGATGCACAGTGTTCCCCAGCCTTTCCACTAGAGAGGTGACTGATTCTCGTTTGTTTAAGGCTTGTTTAACTGTCTCTGACAATGTCTGTAGGTTAGACTAGATAACTTCAAACTTTGTGACGATTTCTGGCTGAGTGGTTGCTATATTGGTTAACGTCCCCTTTAGTAATGCAAACTCAATTTTCAAATCAAATGTATGGTCAACAATTTTACTCATATTGGGGACTATGGAGATTTGAGTATCTTGAATTTTAGTGACCATGTCACCTATTCGAGTACTGATACCCATAAGAGATTGTAAAATTTCTCTTACTGTTTCATCTGTCTTTCGCTTGGCGGTTAAAAATTCTATCCCTTGACGTTTCACAACTTTTTCCAAATGTTTCATTCGGCTCTCTATTCTGTCTATTTGAACAGTCTGGAACAGGAACCGTTTGTTCATCAAGTCATTCTGATCTAGAATAATCTCTGTCAGCTTAGATAACATCTGAGCAAGATTGGGTTCAATATTTGTTTCATGTGTACTAGAAGTAGAAGCAATGGAATCTGGCATCTCAGTGAAGTATTCATGATGTTGTTCAGGGAGTGGAGGAGGTGGTACTCCAAGACCAATAAGTTCTCCAAGGTGTGGACCATACTCAGGACTCGGAGAGAAGGACATTCTTGGATATAATCTGTGGTGAGGGGCAGGTCCTATGACATACTCACGTGTACTCTCTTCAGTGACCCCTGGAACTTCTTGTGGAACTTCTTCTTCTCTTGGTTGATTGTCCTCCTGTTCATGGATAAGAGACTCAATAGTCTCTTCCAAAATTTTCTCAGCTTCTTCTGTCAAAATCTGTGTAGCCACCCTAGACAACATTTCATCATCAATTTCAGTTGTTTCTTCTCTTTTGTCTTCTATGTCTTGTGGTTCATTTTCTTGAATTTCTGCTTCTTTTTGTTGATCTTCTTTCTCCTTGTTCTTGCTGAGCAACTTGCTGTTCCTGTCCAGATTGTATTCCGAATTTATCAAAAAGCTGACTGATATTCTGATCCAGCTGCTCCACAATTTGAGTATCAGTCAGGTTCAGTTCATGGACTTCTTACTCTAGTTGTAGATCAATGAGATTCTTTTTAATAGGTTCAACAGCAGAATGATGCTTTGTTCAGCTAATATAGAAGGAATTTCTTCTTGAGGAATCTGGGGAGGCTGGACACATTTTTTACTTGAACTTTCCTCTTTTTCTTCAATGGAGCATGCTTTACTGATTTCTCTTTTCTTTGAATTTCATCAGAAGGACTCTCTGAGTTAGTCTCATCCAATCTCATGTAAGTATCAATGAAATCCATGTTGTAAACATTGAACTTTGGAATATCTTTCGAAGGTTCATCTTCTAAAGCTATGTTAGCCTTCTTAAAGACAGCAGTTAGGTGAGCTGCGTAGGGCAAATGTCTCCTAGACTCTTTGCCGGATCTCATTATCTGAATAATTATTTCAGGCAAGCCCACTCTGATTTTCTTCAGCAGACAATATAAAACAAATCTTTGAGTATTGGTCAGTCTTCCTCTCCCTACAACTTGAGGAGTGATCATGGTAGTTAGAATATGATGTAGCAATCTCTTGAGAGGAGAGAAGTTGTTTGCATTAAACTGACCCAATTTTACCTGATTTTTGTCTAGGAGATTTTTAGGCTCATCTGTGATGACAGAGTATACCTCATGGAGATCACATGCAAACCCTTTTTCAGCTACTCCTTCTTCTGGTATTCTAAATATAGTATGTAGAAGGTGTTTATAGGCTTCAATCTTGTGCCCCTTGACTTTAGAAACCAGTATTTCTTGATCCAAATCATATTTCAGATTCTGGTACAACTCTGCTACAAGTCTAGGATAGTATATCCTATGCTTACCGAAAAATTTTAACCATTTCTGAGCCTTAAAATTTTCAATCATCTTAGGAAATTTCTCAAGCATTTTCTGGTCATGAAAGTCTACGTACCGTGGGAAGACTATCTTGCCGGCCTCCAATGTTATTTATGCATATCTTGAAGTTTCAACTGTGATATCTTCTTCCTCGTGTACCTTTCTCTTACTTCGACCTTGTGCTGTCTTCAGCTTCTTTTCTTTTGGTGGTAGCACCGCAGCTTTCACTGACTCTTGATCTTCTACTAATTGTACTTCTGTTTCCTTTCTTTTCCCTTTGCTCGACTTCTTATGAACCGATTCTGATGCCATCCCCGCTACATGTGTTTCCTTTGATCTTCGCTTATAGGCTTTGATCACACTGGTCTCTAAAACTTGAGGAGACGCGGGTTGCCACTCTTCCGTGATTTTCTTCATCCTCTCACTAGTGGCCGACGGAGAGGACATGGTGGAAGATTAACAGGTGGAAGATAAACAACTGGAAGATAAAAGATGGAGAGAAAGACAGCAAGGATGGTGAGAGAGGTGGCTTGAGAAACCACGGTCGTGTTCGGCACAAAGGTGAGGTACAGGAATCCCAAGAGTCGGAGAGAGTTTTGAGGGGGAAAGAGTGTGTTAGATAGAGGCGGTAAATAGGGTTTGAGAAGATTGTCTGATATACTATCTACTTTACCGATCTCAATATATAATACCCAAAACACCCTTTACTTTTCAGAAAAATGCCTTTCGTCTCTTTTCGTGATTTTCAACGTATGGGACTATATCGAATAATATGAAGTCTTCACAAAATATCTTTTGAAGAGAAATCAATGAGAATAAAACAATTTCATCCATGATTATCCTTAATAAGATATGCTTTTAATTCTTACTAAACATTTTCATTTGCCAGCCCTGAAGAGAAATCCATTTTTATATAGAGCTTAAATCAGTTTTATTTTTTCTTAAAGCCACACTAGAGTCAACCATATGAATATTAAACTTTTATTAAGGATTGAGCATTCTGGTAATACTACACCTTTTTACTCAAGGAAGCATGTTGATTAGACACCGGAATCCCTGGTTACTCAGCGTAGCTTTACCTTACTGCTTCAAAATTTTGAATAGAGATTTTGAACAGAGATAGCACTTATCATCATGACATAACCTCTGAATTTCTTTGAATCAGATGGTCAGTTTCTCAAATATTGTGCCATTGCTCTGCCTCCTTTTAACAAACAATTTTATTTGCTTATTTTCCTTTGATGGCGTATTCTCTGGTCTGTCAACAGAATTGTCTTAGAACAAGTTTAAGAACCATATAACCTTTGGATTCTTCGTCAGATTGACAAATTACTCATGATGTTCAAAATTTTAAGTAATCTTTTGAGATGTTTCACTTCAGACTGTTTTATGACCATTGAGTCTTCATTCAGAGACACTTGTGGAAACTTTAAGCTAGGATATAATATCCATAAGTAGAAATTCATGGCCAGTTAAGATCAGCAATTTCGTTCTCAGTTAGAGGTGTTTTTAGTAGTTAAGTATTGAGGATTAGAAAAGGTAATAGTATATCAGATTTTAACTCCCCCTGATTACCACATTCTATGAACTCTTGAAGATAGATGAGGAAAATGACATAGAACATAGAACAAAGTGATATAGGTGAAGACCACTCACTATCAGAATAGGGACTGAAGGCTAGTTCGTACAGATCCATAGGCATACCCAGAATGACCATCAACAAATAACCACTCATCTCCATTGGCCATCAGGTATTCAGCCTTCTGAGAAGTAAGTGAGTCCAAATGCTTAAAACTCAACCATTTGACTTCTCATATTAGACCAGATTCAAGCTGACTCCACGGTCGATATCACAAGAGCAGAACCTTGCAAATCATCAGACACATGAGGTCAACTGCCCCAACCAACAATGAATCACTGACCAAAGCAAGTATTCTATCTCAGAATGGCACAGCTCCCCCTCAACATGTGACGAGATGTCAGAGAAAGACACTATCTGATTCTCTTAATTCACACAGATGTGTATCAACTTTATATGCAATCTACAGAACCATGCACAGGCCTTTTTATGACATGACACACATAACTTGCACCGACCTCATCTTGCTCGAGGCAGAGGATGCACCGAGTTTATATGAATTCAACTGATAAGTGCACCGACTTGCATGCATGAACCAGCAAAACTTGCACAGACATTGTGACATTCTAGTAGAGCATGGATGATTCTAAATGCAATTTGACCTCTGGTACCTGGCGAAGGCAAGCCTCTACACATAGCATGGATTTTCAGATAGAAAATAGCTACCCTTCTTCCAACGTGCTATTTTATATACCATAGGGTCATGCATACCTACTTATCTAATTATGAACATGACATCATCCATCATTGATTTATTTCAATTATTCATGTAACATTTTATAAGAATCATTTGCTCATCAAATTTTAGTGAGGAGATGCACAAACAATATGATGATATCAACCATGACACTATGGAGTATCACATAGAATGCAAACATGTATCATGATAGCTAAGGAAGATACTAATATAAAACCAAAATTTAAGAAGTTTAGACAACTAACCTGAAAAATGCAGAAAATGGGGTTTTTCATGTTTTGGTGCCTCGGCTTAATTTCCCCTTATTTCCTCCTAGGCATACCTGCAAAATAAAGGATTGTTTTGATCCAGCAGGAATCCAAGAAACCTTGGGTCCTGTATTACCTTCAACAGGTGTTCTTGACCTTTTGCCAGCAACACTGTCAACATAGCCCATCAACTTGCAATTGGACATGGGATGTCCAGATTTACCATGGTAATGAAAAATAACAGAATTCAAGTTCCTTTTATGCATCTTATCGTGAGTATTAAATCTATGTGCATGTATATCAAAATTTCTGTTATGTACATGAGCATTCTGGTTTCTAAAACCTGCCACCCAACACTCAGAGGCTTTGTGGCCTTTCCACAATTGAAACAAGTAAACGTCTTTCTCATGAGATCAGTTTTATTCCTAAAATTATTCTGTTGGACAGGGAATTTAACAGATTTAGTAGTGTGTTTGCCTCCCTGTGCATGCCAGCACTGTGCATATATGTGTCCTAGCTTCCCACAGCAGAAATAATTCACATTTTTTCTTCTAAAAACATGATTTCTAGCATGATATTTCTGTGAATTAATAGCAACAAGGTCATCTAATTCCATTGATTCGCATTCATGCATGAGATGACCTGCATTATGACAGTAAGAACACTTTATTCTACTGTTTTGAACATAAGTAGGTTTCTTTTCATCCTTTCTCATGACAAAACAATCATGCATCTCATGGCCAAATTTACCACAGTAAAAACATTTCACATTCTTTCTTTTGACAAAAGGTGATGTGGGACGAGACACGGACACGACAAGCTCGCGATCGTCCCTTAACGAGGGAAGCGTCGGACGTGCGCGGTTGAGAAACCGGCAGTGAGCTAGGGTGATCGGCTCTCTCGTGTGCCCGGATCGGGTCACGGGACAGTCTCGCACTCTCTCGTAGCAGCGGTGAATGATAATGTAGCGAGCTAACGGACCTAAAGCATGCTCTCTAGCAGTGGCATAAACAAGTATATATGAAAATAAGCAAATGCCGAGTGTAGGGAGCGAGAACGATACCTCCACGCGCTCGGCGTGGGGAAGACGGACCCGGCCGAAGTCGTACTCCCGGAACAATTATACACGGATATTACAGAAATGCAACTCGCTGCCCACTCCACGCAGGGAGGTAAAGGGCTACACAATGGGGTCCGGGAGGACCGAATTCGGGTTGACGGGCGGCTTCTCGCGTTGATTCGGCAACACCCGAACACGTGACGGTGGGGCCCACGTGCTGTCCGGAGGGGCCGTGTGGGACCCGGTGGCACCGCTGCAGTGGTGGATGCCCGGAGGGTCGCTCTTTGGGATGGTGGCACGCTGGTTCGCCGGCCGGAGGCCCGGCGGCTCCGTTCGGCACCGGTCGAAAAACCGATCGAAAATCTGCCGGTTCTGTATTTCAGCGCGCGCTCCGGCGAGAATGGGCGCTGCGATCAGCCCCGATGTCGGATCGACACGAGACTGGCGCCGTTGGAAAGCTAGCTTGAAGTTCTTCAACCTAGGCCCAAAGATCTGGCCTGGATCTGCTCGGATCTTGACTTATGGAATTTTCAATCTCCTATTGTACAGTAACCGAAGACTCAGGCCTGCAGAGAACTTGACTGTGGATTGCCTTTGACCGTGAGGTAGACGTTCGAATCTGGGGTTGTGTTCTTCAGAAACGTTGTGGGAAATTGAGCTGGGAAGACGGAAAAAGTGGTTTGGATCCGTTTGGATGTGTCTATGATTTTATGTGATTTGTTTAGTGGACGAAGGTCGGATCTGGGATCAGGGGGACAGAACTGTAGCTGGGACTGAGAACGATTTTTAGAAAATATGAAATGGACGAACCAAAAATTGAGAAACATTGTGGATGAAGGGGTGGATTGGTGTAATCTCCAGTAAAATTGGGTGAACTAAAATAAATCAAAAAGTGGGCCTAAGACATGAAACTCCGGGCTACTGTCACTGTAGACAGTGACATAACAGATCTGAGATTGAGAGTTGAACGAAATGGTAAAGATATGAAATGGTGGATTTTGAACCTCAATTTTTTTTGGAGAAGGGGCTAGAAGATAGGAACCAACCCTCAAAATTTCAAATCGATCAGAACTTGTGGCTGGCTTTAGGAATTCTCGAACCACACCTCTGTCCAGTAGGACAGAAACTTGATGACGATTCCACGGCGGCTCGAAGGCAGCACGAACGGCGACGGCGGCGGCATAGACGATCACCGGAGGTTGAGAGGGGATGATAGAAGATAGATACACTCTAGATCTGGGGTTGGGGATGGAAGAACATCAAGGGAGGAGAGAGGGGCGCACCAAGCTTCAAATAACTCAACAATTTTCTGATTTTTTCCTTGAATTTCTCATGAAAATACAACATTATATAGTCTAGGTCTCTAACTAATTCTAGACCCTTGGATCAAGGGTTGATGAGTGAAGGGCTGGGATGTGGTTTGAACAACCACAATAAATCCCAATAAACTACAAGGTTCGCCCTCCCCTTTAAGAAGGCAAGTTGGAATTATCTTCTTTAATTAAATCTAGGTCCAAGTCCAAGGTTGGACCATGGACCAGCCACCTTGGGCCCGGGAGTCCAAGTGGACCAATAAGGAGGAGGGAGGGGGGCCCTGCAGGGCCTACATGGACTTTTGCAAAAATACCCCATGGCCTTTTGCAAATAAACCCACTAAGACCTACTATTGTGTACCCATATATCACAAGGGTATACATACACATATAAAAGGACGTAGTTGCAACACAATGTGAGCGGGCTGACGTTGATGTCCCCATCAATTCTCCCCGGGCGGGAGGAACTCGACCCCGTCGAGTAAGGGGTGCTGCTGCTCGAATAGCGCCGGCGAATCCGTCACCGAACCAAGTAGCGCAGATATGCTCCACTCCAAGTGATCGGCACCTGCTCATTCCATATATACTCGATATGCGAACTGCTATGGCTAAAGGTGGTCACTCCAAAGGGGCACTCTCAAAAGGAAGGAAACAGCTCGAAAACTCACTACGAATAACCGCTGAGTCCCTATAGGTGACTGATCCGGGTATAGAAGTAAAACCGATCCCATACTCATCAGTGAGTCGACTCGCTTCACACTCACAAGAGAACGACAATGAGCTTACACATGACACATGCAGACTCACCATGCACTAACACACGTATGCAAACCACATAAACAATCGACTCAAAACACACCACTCAAAACAAACCACACAAGGAAAACACACCGACTTATGCATGACTCTAGATGAAGGTGGTAGTATCAAGCCCACTAGATGGCTGTATCCTGGGTGGCAGGAGAGCCGTCCTACTTTTCCCCTCCCAAGGCATAGTACTCCTCGGCTAGTGCCTCATCGGCCTCGTAATCAACACACTCAGGCTCGGGAGGTACGGATCCTCCAACACCTAAGGCTAGGGTGGTGCGAGCGGGACACTCGCTGGCAATGTGGCCAAACCCATGACAGTGGAAACACTGCACTCTCGACCGACTACTCTCTCCTATAAAAGGGGCCTTACCCTTATCATCCCGTCGGGTAGGGGGTGTAGGCAGTAATGGGGGAGATGTAGGTGCTTTGGACAATAGTGGAGGGGGTGCCGGTGCCAGAGGACGGGCTATAGGAGCCGGGGAACGGGCAACGGGTGCCGGTGGTTGGGGTGGAAATAGATCCCGGGGTGGAGGAGGACGAGGCCGTGGAGCGAAGTGCTCCTGACGGGTGGACTCCTGAGGTCGAGCCATGGGAGGCCGCTGATGTGGGCCTATGGAGTGACGGGGCTCGGCACTACGGAGAGGGGTGGGGCCCAACCGATGGCTAGACTCGAACTCTCCCTCAAATTGCTCCATCTCGAGAGCAACCTGGTATGCCTCTTCCAACGTCTTGGCATTGTGGCGGAAAAGCTCATACTGGTAGTGTGGCCGCAAACCACGTCGAAAGCGGGACACGGGCATGGTACTCTCCTCCGTGACACCACATCGTAGAAAGTACTCATCAAACTCCGCGATGTATTCGGAGACGGACCGGTCTCCCTGGCTAAGACTTTGCCATCTATCGATGAGTCGCTGGCGGTATGTGGGAGGAAGGTACTTTTGCCGAAGTTTATTCTTCATCTCGGCCCATGTGTCGATCGGGGGTTCTAGCCGCTGAAGTAGCAGGCTCTCCACATTCTTCCAATAGGTTTGTGCCTGCCCCATGAGTTTCATGGTGGCAAATCGGACCCTTCGACGCTCCGACATATCATACCACTCAAAGTAACGGTCCATGCCGAACTCCCAATCTAGGTAGACTTTCGGATCCAAAGACCCGTAAAAAGCGGGAGGGTCCGCTCTCACGGTCTTAAGGACCCGGTCATCATCCTCATCTCGTTGTGGCTGAAAACCACGACGGCGTTGACCATATCCCTCATAGGCATTGTCGGAACCATAGTCCTTGAGACCAAGGTCACGGTGCGGTAGTTGGGGAACCCGAGGAAGGGCGGGTGGAGGAGCCTGTGGTGGCTGGTTTTGGGCCGCGAGAGCGGTCTGGACTTGGGCCATGGGAGCGGGTTGGACTTGGGCCACCGCAGGAGGAGGTGCGGGTGGGCCTTTGGCTGCCCCTGGAGGGTCCCCGTGTGACATCCTATCTAACCGCCCAACGAGGTCTTGGACCGACCTGTCGGAGGTCTCCAAGCGCCCTTCCATGGCTCTAAGGCGACCATCCATATTATCGGAGAAAGTCCGAAAGTTAGCATCGGATTGGTCCAACCTAGTCATAATGGCCATCATCGCCTCTTGTAGGGAGTGGAAGTCTCCCGAGGTATCCCGTGGGTTGGCCATAGGTGGTGGTGGGGGTGAGTACTGAGTACCCCGACGAGTGGGCATGCAAACAAACCGACTAGAAGACGCCGACTAAAGCAAAACACACTAATGCAAAATGATGCGCTTAGACTTAACCAAAACGCGGTACGCGGCGGAGATAATCGACCCGAAGGTCACTCGCACAAGTGTGCGGCCTTCCCGATAGGCGTAGCCTAACGTTCGGACAACACCTTTTGATATACCGGGTTATTGGGATGCGATGCAAAAGACACCTTTTTTTTGTTTTAAAACAATGATGATCCTAGACTCAACTTAAACCGACTAATGACTCGATGTAAATGACACTCTTTTTTTTTTGACACCCTAGACTCAAACTCGCTCTGATACCAAATTGATGCGGGACGAGACACGGACACGACAAGCTCGCGATCGTCCCTTAACGAGGGAAGCGTCGGACGTGCGCGGTTGAGAAACCGGCAGTGAGCTAGGGTGATCGGCTCTCTCGTGTGCCCGGATCGGGTCACGGGACGGTCTCGCACTCTCTCGCAGCAGCGGTGAATGATAATGTAGCGAGCTAACGGACCTAAAGCATGCTCTCTAGCAGCGGCATAAACAAGTATATATGAAAATAAGCAAATGCCGAGTGTAGGGAGCGAGAACGATACCTCCACGCGCTCGGCGTGGGGAAGACGGACCCGGCCGAAGTCGTACTCCCGGAACAATTATACACGGATATTACAGAAATGCAACTCGCTGCCCACTCCATGCAGGGAGGTAAAGGGCTACACAATGGGGTCCGGGAGGATCGAATTCGGGTTGACGGGCGGCTTCTCGCGTTGATTCGGCAACACCCGAACACGTGACGGTGGGGCCCACGTGCTGTCCGGAGGGGCCGTGTGGGACCCGGTGGCACCGCTGTAGTGGTGGATGCCCGGAGGGTCATCCCTTGGGATGGCGGCACGCTGGTTCGCCGGCCGGAGGCCCGGCGGCTCCGTTCGGCACCGGTCGAAAAACCCGATCGGAAATCTGCCGGTTCTGTATTTCGGCGCGCGCTCCGGCGAGAATGGGCGCTGCGATCAGCCCCGATGTCGGATCGACACGAGACCAGTGCCGTTGGAAAGCTAGCTTGAAGTTCTTCAACCTAGGCCCAAAGATCTGGCCTGGATCTGCTTGGATCTTGACTTATGGAATTTTCAATCTCCTGTTGTACAATAACCGAAGACTTAGGCCAGCAGAGAACTTGACTGTGGATTGCCTTTGACCGTGAGGTAGACGTTCGAATCTGGGGTTTTGTTCTTCAGAAAAGTTGTGGGAAATTGAGCTGGAAAGACGGAAAAAGTAGTTTGGATCCGTTTGGATGTGTCTATGATTTTATGTGATTTGTTTAGTGGATGAAGGTCGGATCTGGGATCAGGGGGACAGAACTGTAGCTCGGACTGAGAATGATTTTTAGAAAATATGAAATCGACGAACCCAAAATTGAGAAAAATTGTGGATGAATGGGTGGATGGGTGTAATCGCCAGTAAAATTGGGCGAACTAAAATAAATCAAAAAGTGGGCCTAAGACATGAACCTCCGGGCTGCTGTCACTATAGACAGTGACAGAACAGATCTGAGATTGAGAGTTGAATGAAATGGTAAAGATTTGAAATGGTGGATTTTGAACCTCAAATTTTTTTTGGAGAAGGGGCTAGAAGATATGAACCAACCCTAAAAATTTCAAAGCGATCAGAACTTGTGGCGGGCTTCAGGAATTCTCGAACCACACCTCTGTCTAGTAGGATAGAAACTTGATGACGATTCCACGGCGGCTCGAAGGCGGCACGAACGGCGGCGACGGCGGCACAGACGATCACCGGAGGTTGAGAGGGGATGATAGAAGATAGATACACTCTAGATCTGGGGTTGGGGATGTAAGAATAGCAAGGGAGGAGAGAGGGGCGCACCAAGCTTCAAACAACTCAACAATTTTTTGATTTTTTCCTTGAATTTCTCATGAAAATACAACATTATATAGTCTAGGTCTCTAACTAATTCTAGACCCTTGGATCAAGGGTTGATGAGTGAAGGGATGGGATGTGGTTTGAACAACCACAATAAATCCCAATAAACTACAAGGTTCGCCCTCCCCTTTAAGAAGGCAAGTTGGAATTGTCTTCTTTAATTAAATCTAGGTCCAAGTCCAAGGTTGGACCATGGACCAGCCACCTTGGGCCCGGGAGTCCAAGTGGACCAATAAGGAGGAGGGAGGGGGCCCCTTCAGGGCCTACATGGACTTTTGCAAAAATACCCCATGGCCTTTTGCAAATAAACCCACTAAGACCTACTATTGTGTACCCATATATCACAAGGGTATACATACACATATAAAAGGACGTAGATGCAACACAATGTGAGCGGGCTGACGTTGATGTCCCCATCAAAAGGTAGTTTGGCCTGAGAAGTTTCAGCATACAAATTCTTATTCTGTTTTGTTTTCTTTTTCTAAGTTTTCTTTTTTTTTTCTAAATTTTTACTCTGCTCTTCACTTCTCTTTGCCGTGAACTGAAATGGGGATGAGGTGGAAGGTTTTTCTTGTTCTAAACTTTTAACAAAAATAGTTTTCAATTTATTTCCATCAACCTTCTTCATTATTGGACTGTAACCTAGTCCCTCTTTCTGAACATTCACTTTAGCTCCAAGCAGCTTATTCAAATTATCTTTTCCCTTAACAAACTTTGACAGGGAATTCTTTAGATCTTCGATTTTAGTTTGCAGTACCACAATGTCCTCTTCACATGAAATAATTTGGTTATGCAAACCATCATTGGGTTTTTTCAAGTTTTCATTTTCTTCAAGCAGTTTTTCTTCACTTTCTTCAACCTCAATTTTCTTTTCCAATAATAATTTATTTTCTTCTTTCAGAGATTTGACTAGTTCTTTTTGCACATTGTCATCATAATCTATATCATTAATCAGATCTCTAAGAACAACACATTCATTGCAAGAATCATTTTCTTTGATGAGTCTATTTTTTAAACACTCATTTTCAGACTTTAGGTTTTCATTTTCCACCTTCATACTTCTAATTTCATACAACATTTCTTTTCTTAGTTTCTTTTTCTCAGATTTAATTTTATCGTACTTCTCAATTAGATGCTCATTCAACATAATCAAATTTTCGAGAGAGAAATTGCCAGTATCAGAACTTACTTGTGACGAAGTTTCCTCCATATAATCCTCGTCTTCGTCTACTGCCATGAGACACTTTACCGCATCTTGACATTTGATAGCTACAACCACATTAACAGCTTCTGATGCACTGCAACACTCAAGCACACATTGAAACTTGTCAGTGTTTATAGCCCTTAGAGTTAGGTCCAGGGCCTTCTGATTCCTTGCATATTTCAAGTGGTCAGAGATTTTCCATAAGGAATTGTCCTTTGGAACATCATAAGAGCTGTGTGCAATGATTATCCATAGATCTGGATTAACTTGCATCACATACTCTCTAAGTTGATTAAACCACTTGTAAAACTCTACACCTTCAAACCTTGGAAGATTGATTATGGATTTCATGCTTAGACAAGATCGGAAATCTAAATAAAGATTAGATCAATTAACGCAAGCAGACGGATCACTCAGATCGCACTAAATCTAATTACATATCGGATCTGCAGGTCGCTGGACCCTCTGTGCAGACACCCGCTCTGATACCAACTTTTAGAGCAGGTGCGACGGATTCAGAGGGGGGTGAATGAATCCCTCAGTGAAAATCTCAACCAATTTTACAACCTTAGACAAAAACACACCGGAACAGAACTCCCTGAAAAGATGCAAGACTTGACTAAACAACGAAATACTCTATTGATGCATACAGATGAACACTTGACCTGCACTTCCAGCGAAGGCAGAGCATTTGTGCTCTCAAGATGAGTCAACAGATAAGAATTTGAATTGAAATCCTAAGCATGCATCTAGCGTTGAAGACCTAACAGGGCAATTCACACAGGAGACAAGGATCTTTAAGGTGGTTCGATCTCAAACCCGAGATCTACGTCCACCCCACACTCCAAACAGGAATGTGGCTTCCACTACTAATACACAGCTTCCCTGATCCACAGCTTTGGGGTCAAAACCCTACAGACAGCTGGGCATTACAGCTTATGCCATCTAGAGGAGTCCTCCTCTGCAAGCCGCTGGGGACTTACAGCTTTACCCGACCAGAGGAATCCACCTCTGCAAACAGTTGAGCTTCACAGCTTGCTCTGTTGACACACAGCTTGACATAATGATAAAAAGGAAAATAAGAAATGGGGAATAACATCGACTGAAAGCTGTAACACTAAAGTGCAGATGTGGCTCTCAAGGAGCTGACTGGATAGGATTTGATCCTGATTCCAGTGGGGACTAATCTTTAGATGAAGCTTGTCTTCTTCTTCTCTTCTCAAGCTCTCATTTTCTCTCTCTGTTCCTCTCTTCTTTCTTTTCAGGTGCTCGATCCCCCTGCTTCAGATTCTTCAGCCAAATCCGGTCCTTCTTTCGAAGCCTGCTCCATATATATATATATATATATATATATATAAGTCTAGCAGAAGAAAAGCGTGTGGAGCAACCAACTTTCCCGCTCAGATTTCAGTCTGGATCTGAGTCTTCAGAAGACACGTGCCAGCTTTACTATCGTCGAGCTAGCATCCTGACAACCATACTTAGCTCGAAGTCAACCTTATGACAATTGAACACAGGTCAAGAAATAATGAGATTGCACGAAGTTGATAAAATAATAAACATAGTATGCACCGACTCACTCAGTATAAGATCCCGTATGCACGGAGTCAAGCTGTGCACACATGAAGTGTTGCGTGGACTGAGTATGTGCGAGATGCAACAACTATATCGACAGCATGCGTGCAAGGCATAAGAAATGCACAGACTTCACTCTATGCACTAGACTTGCACAGACTACACAGACCTATATTACACATACCTTGCAAATGTCTTAGGCATATACATACATGCACCGACCCTAAGTGTGTCTTAAACATATATGCATCGAACTAATATGATGGAAATGCACTGACCTTATACGGAGAAGTGGGATAGCACCGACTCACCTGATGAACACGAGTGACTTGGTCGTGTGTGTGTGCAACAGCAAGAGTTGGACCGACTAGATGAATACATGCAAGGACTATGCAGAGGATCAGAAACAGAGTTGCACCGACGCAACTATAAAATGAACATGTATTGCGACAGTCTAAGGCAGTACAAGGCAAACTAGACAAACACAGCAGTCTGAACATGATTCATAAGTTGTCATTATCAAAACCAGATTTCCAACAATGGTTTCTTTGTTTGCTAGTTATCTTGTAGGGACTTCGTCATCGACTCGCAGAGTTCCTTGCTCTTGGCCGGCCGAGAGCTAGGACAGGAAGAACCCATATTCTCCCGTTCCTAAGACGTTCACGATCATTCCACCGCTGTGAGGTTTAGGTAAACACCTCTGGCGGTCACACCTATTTCTATTTTCTTAACCTGTGCACTGTAGGTAGCAGCAGCACAAGTTCGGGAGGACACACGTGCGACTACCCCGTACGCGGCCCCACGCACCCTTCCGGCACCTAGATAGGGGTGATGAAGAAGGTGAATTCAACTCTCCCGGTCCACTCAAACCACCCCAACTCCTCAAATCCAAAAGGCAGCCACATGCTAGGGACATTTTAGAATGTCTAGGAGTCCCCCATTCTGCCAACCACCGGTTGCCTCGAGTGTATGCTTGTCACACATTCGGATGTCCCGGTCCACCATTGCATATGTATGGGTTGGTCTAATAGTAGGTTTGTCTAGGGTCATGTATGAGTCTATGTTTTTATTTCTTTATTTGTTCAGAGTCTATACATACATTCGTCGAGTGCATAGTGAGTCTGCATACGTCAAGTTGAGTCGGTCTCATGCAAGCTCGTAGGTGTCAGTCCCTTTCAAGTGTGAGGCAAGTCAAATCTAATGCGTACGTTGTGAACTTGCTTGAGGAATATGGGATAAGCTCCACAATTTAAAAGTCTCGGATCTTGTCACCTAAGTGACCCAACGGTGATTCCCAGTGAGTCTTCGAGCCGTCACCTCCCTTTGAGAGTGACCCCACCCCGGAGTGTCCACCACTAGCCTCATTCCCACAACAGCGTGAGCATATAGAACATAGATAGGATAAGCAGGTGACGATTACTAGGAGTGCAGCGTACCCGTACTACTTGGTACGGTGACGGATCTGCAGGAGCCACGTGAGTAGCTGCACCCCTTACTCGACTGGGTCGAGTTTCTCCCACCCGGGGAGAATTCATGGGGACATTAGAGCAAGACCACTAACTTTTTTGTTTACATATATATTCTTGAGTTAATTGGGTTTACAATTGTAAGGCATTATAAGCCATGGGGTTAGTACTTAGGAATTAGTGGGTTTATTTACAAAAAGGTCATGTTGGCCCGGCGAGACCCCCACCCTCTCTCCCATTGTGCCACCTAGACTCTCTAGGGCCCATAGGGATGGTCCATGGTCCAAGGTAGACCAGCCACCCTTATTGACTCTAAGAGGGGGGCGCCCCCTCTCTTGTCCCCATATGGGGGATTAAACAATCCCCCCCCCCTTTATCATTTTTTTATGTTGTTTTGACCATATGGTAGAAGGGAGAAGGAATTAAATATTCTCATCCCCTAATTGTCTCTCCCTAACCCTAGATCTGAGGGTAGTAATGGTCATTTAGTTAGGTCTATATAACTCATGTATTTTCAAAATTTGAAGAATTAATGAGAAGAAATTTTAAGAAATTGCTTGGAGCCTTGGGCGCCCCTCTCTCTTCCTCTCCCCCTTGCGGCTGGATTGCTGTGAATTCTATGGTGTGATGCCATAAACTTGGTGGATTCCAAGTTCTATATCCTCCCCTGGGTGTGAAGCTCAACCACCGCCGCCGCCGCCGCCGCCATCGGAGTTGCCATCGAGCCGCCACAACTCCACCTTCCTCCTACTGTCCAGATCTGCGACCTGCAGAACTGAAGCTCAAAGAAAAAGTTGTATGCAGATCCAGAAATCTGATCGGCTTCAAATTTTGAGGGTTTGTTCCCCCTGTCGTCCCCCATGTCCAGTTAAATTTTCATGTCAATCAGACGTCATTTACTATTTTTCCCAGTCTTTTAGTCCCACCACTGACAGTCTTCTCATCAACAGATCTGCGGGATTGTTCCATGTTATTTTTTTTTTACCACCCCCTAAACCACTCCATAAAATTACCAAGATATTTGTGTGTCGTCCTCACATCCCCCCCTTCCACCCATATAATTCCCAGAGTCCAGATCGACCATTTTTCTTTTGGGTCAAAATTCTTTTTCAGACAGATCCCATTCTGTCTTGTGTGATCTGGATTCCAAGCTAGAAGCAACAACAAAACATAGAGTTTTTTTATTTCCAATCCATTTACTGGATGGTTGTGAAATTAATTTTTGTTGGAGCCCTTTGAGTCCTCTATCCAACGGTGCCAATCTCGCCTCGATCCGCCTCCGGATCTGGGCGCAACAATTATTTTAGTGGAGACGCGCAGATCTGTTCTGAGTCAGGCCAGCAAAAGCAGTCCGCCGGATAATTCCTCGAAAAATACGCCTGCTCAAATTCGGCCGCCGCCGTGTTCAGAGATCGAATAGAAGGATTCCACCGACGTCCCAGCCAACCACCTCGACCAAAAGTCGACCGGAAGTCACCGTCCCAGCAGCCGAGTTCGCTTGCTGTCCAGCGAGTCGGAACAGTACCGAGTCGGACCAGTAGCCCGCCTCCGGCATGATAGCCCTTCCGGCTTGCTGCCCATGAACCTGAGTCCGCTACTCCCAGAGCCCACGTGTAGCCCTTTACCTCCCTGCGTGGAGTGGGCAATAAAATCTTTTCTACAAGTATTGTTAATAATTTGTATCGCGAGTACAAGTCATGGCCGGGGTCGCCATCCCCACGCCCAGAGCCTGGAGGTATCATTTTCGCTCCCTCACTTGGCATTTTGCTTACTTCGTATATTTCTAAATGCTGCTGGTTGCATGTGATAGGTTAATCTAGCTCGTTAAGTAATTTCAATCACCGCTGCGAGAGTGAGTATGACCCGTCCCGTGACTCGACCCGAGCACGAGAGTGAGTTTGACCACCCTTGACTCACTACCGGTTTCTCAACCGCACACATCCGCACGCTTCCCTCACTAGGGACGTCTGCGAGTTTGCATAGAGTCTCAGGTTTGCATCAAATTGGCATCGAGTCGCATCCTGTCCCGCATCAAATTGGTATCATAGACTGGTTAAAGTCTTGGGTAGTCGGTCCAAAGTTTGCATTTGCATTCCCATACCCGGTATATTAAAAGGTGTCCCAAGAAGAAAGGTTACGCCTATTGGGAAGGTAACACACTTGCGTGAGTGCGATCTTCGGATCAAACCTCCGCCGCGTACCAGATACTGGTTGAGTCTAGGTTTGTAGTCGAGTCTGCATTCCAACTTTACATTGTTGTTGTAGGGTCGTGTCTAGTCCATTAGGGAGTCAGTTTGTCTTGTCCCGAGTGTCTGCATGCCCACTCATAGGGGAACCAATTTCCATCTTCTGCATCTATGGCCAGCCCCTGCGCCCAAGTCCCAAGGCATCCGTCCTTGGTTAAAACTATGCACACCCTCATGGATAAGATAGACAAGTTTGACCGAGACACCCGGGAAAGTTTTTGCCGTGAAGAGGGTAGGCTTAAAGCCTTAGAGGATAGGATGGATGCTTCCGACCAATCTGTCCAAGGTCTGATCAGATGAGTCATCACCCTAGAAAAGTCCCGATTTGTCATGTCCAAGGCAGCAAGTTTATGTATGAGTATATTAGGGACTTTGATGAGTACGTGTTGGGATGTGGAGTTGGAAAGGAGAGCACCACTACTGCATTGCACTTCCATAAAGGTTTACGGCTTCACTACTATTATGAATTGTTTCGCCGCAATGTGACCACTCTAGAGCATACTTATCAGGTCACTCTAGAGGTTGAGCCATTCGAGTCAAGGTTTGAGTCTGCCCTACGGCAAGCATCTACCTTCCAGCAGGGTGCCGAGCTAATTGGACAGCCACATGAGTCCACGGGGTAGGACGCTCCTGCCCCAAGGCCTCACCCGCCCCCGCCAGAGAACCCTTTCCCTCACTCACAGACTCCCACACTTGCACCACCTCAGCCACCCACCCTTACAATCCACTCACCATCATCCTTAGATCCCCATTCTAAGGTATTCCGACCACTTGAGGGCCATTTGGTCATTGGAGAGTCTTTAGCTAGCTGGTTAAGGAAGGGCCTAAGTCTGGATGCTCCAATCCCTTGCTACCCATCCATGGAACCAACACTCCCAATAGTACCCATTAACTCCTTTCACACCTTCCAGTCCTTCTGCTTTGTAAAAAATGTGAAGGATCTTCTTAGGAGTTTAGATTATCAATGGGAGTTGACATGTATGTTGGCCTTAGCGTCTGACCAACCCTATAGTCATAGCTTCATGCTCTCTGATTTGGGGTCCATTACCTCGGTGTACACCATGGATCATATCACCTCCGAGGTCCTGTTGTTCTTTCTCATACCCGAGGAGCTTGACTTTGTCCCCTCTTACGGTGTTACCGTCCAGAGGGAGGACCTTTATTTTCCCCGTGAGCCCCATGTCCCATTGACCATCATGAATGAAGGTGACCATCTACACCTTCATGAATTCCAAACATGGGACTATGTAGTGAAGGAACCCATCTCGAGGGGTCACAGGTTCTTTGATCCCTTCGACCCCTTCCCTAGTGGGCCTCTTGACCTACCTTATCTACTCCACTTCTTCAAGGGAGTCCACAACCACACCCCTTCCCCACGGGCCATTCAATCTACACACATCGAGCCCGTTCATTGGCAAGAGATACATATATATAGGGGTGATGAAGAAGGTGAATTCAACTCTCCTAGTCCACTCAAACCACCCCAACTTCCCAAATCCAAAAGGCAGCCGCATGCTAGAGACATTTTATAATATCTAGGAGTCCCCCATTTTGCCAACCACCGGTTGCCTGGAGTGTATACTTGTCACATATTCGGATGTCCTGGTCCACAATTGTATATGTATGGGTCGGTCTAACAGCAGGTTTGTCTAGGGTCATGTATGAGTCTGTGTTTTTCTTTCTTTATTTGTTCAGAGTCTAAACTTACATTTGTCGAGTGCATAGTGAGTCTACATACGTCAAGTTGAGTCGGTCTCATGCAAGCTCGCAAGTGTCAGTCCCTTTCAAGTGTGAGACAAGTCAGATCTAATGCGTACGTTGTGGACTTGCCCGAGGAATATGGGATCAGCTCCACAATTCAAAAGTCTCGGATCTAGTCACCAAAGGGACCCAGTGGTGATTCCCAGTGAGTCTTCGAGCCGTCACCTCCCTTTGAGGGTGACCCCACCCCGGAGTGTTCACCACTAGCCCCATTCCCACAGCAACGTGAGCATATAGAACATAGACAGGATGAGTAGGTGACGATTACTAGGAGTGGAGCGTACCCGCACTACCTAGTACGGTGACAGATCTGCAGGAGCCACGTGAGCAGCCGCACGCCTTACTTGACAGGGTAGAGTTTCTCCCACCCTGGGAGAATTGATGGGGACATTAGAGCAAGACCACTAACTTTTTTTGTTTGCATTTATATCCTTGAGTTAATTGGGTTAACAATTGTAAGGCATTATAAGCCATTGGGTTATTCCTTAGGAATTAGTGGGTTTCTTTGCAAAAAGGTCATGTTGGCCCGGCGGGACCCCCACCCTCTCTCCCATTGTGCCACCTAGACTCTCTAGGGCCCATAGGGATGGTCCATGGTCCAAGGTAGACCAGCCACCCTTGTTGACTTTAAGAGGGGGGCGACCCCTCTCTTGTCCCCATATGGGGGATTAAACAATTCCCCCCCCCCCATTTATCCTTTTGTTGTGTTGTTTTGATCACATGGGAGAAGGTAGAAGGAATTAAAAATTCTCATCCCCTAATTGCCCCTCCCTATCCCTAGATCTGAGGGTAGTAATGGCCATTTAGTTAGGTCTATAAAACTCATGTATTTTCACATGTTGAATAATTAATGAGAAGAAAATTTGAGAAATTGCTTGGAGCCTTGGGCGCCCCCTCTCTCTTCCTCTCCCCCTTGCAACTGGATTGCTGTGAATTCTATGGTGTGATGCCATGAACTTGGTGGATTCCAAGTTCTATCTCCTCCCCTAGGTGTGAAGCTCAGCCACTGCCGCCGCTGCCGCCATCAGAGCCACCATCGAGCCGCCCCAACTCCACCTTCCTCCTGCTGTCCAGATCTGTGACTTGCAAAATTTAAGCTCAAAGAAAAGGTTTTATCTCCAGATCCTGATATCTGACCAGCCTCAAATTTTGAGAGTTTGTTCCCCCTGTCGTCCCCCATCTCCAGTTAAATTTTCATGTCAATCAGAGGTCGTTTGCTATTTTTCCCAGTCTTTTAGTTCCACCCCTGACTGTCTGCCCATCAACAGATCTGTAGGATAGTTCCCTGTTATTTTATTTTTCCCACCCCCTAAACCACTTCATAAAATTACCAAACTATTTATGTGTCATCCTCACATCACCCCCTTCCACCCCTAAAATTCCTGAAGTCCAGATCGACCGTTTTCCATTGGGTCAAAATTCATTTTCAGATAGATCCCATTCTGTCTTATGTGATTTGGATTCCGAGCCAGAAGCAAGAACAAACCACAGAGTTTTTTTATTTCCAATCCGTTTACTAGATGGTTGTGAAATTAATTTATGTTGTATCCCTCTGAGTCCTCTTTCCAACGGCATTGATCTTGTCTCCATCCACCTCTAGATCTGGGCGCAATAATTGTTTTCGTGGAGGCGCGTAGATCTGTTCCGAGTTAGGCCAGCAAGAGTAGTCCGCCGGATAATTCCTCAAAAAATATTCCGCTCAGATTCGGCCGCCATCGAGTTCAGAGATCGAAGAGAAGGATTCCACCGACATCCCAGCCAACCACCTCGACTAAAAGTCGACCGGAAGCCGCCTTCCTAGGAGCCGAGTTCGCTTGCTGTCCAGCGAGTCGGAATAGTACCGAGTCGGACCAGCAGCCCGCCTCCGACCCGATAGCCCTTCCGGCTTGCTACACGTCAACCCGAGTTCACTACTCTCGGGGCTCACGTGTAGCCCTTTACCTCCCTGTGTGGAGTGGGCAATAAAATTATTTCTATAATTATTGTTAATTATTTGTATCGGGTGTACGAGTCTTGGTCGGGGTCGCCTTCTCCATGTCCGGAGCATGGAGGTATCGTTTCTGTAGACACGCTAAAATCGACACTATGATGAGTAAATCTTATGTCAGCACATGATGCCCCAAAGTGAACTTCGATGCTGGCTTAATATGAAGTTTTTCTAATATATTTAGAATTTTTCTGGAATATTTGTAATTAGCGGCTGGAAGTAGGCGTCATTTAATTGACGACTCTATGGGTGTCGTTGTTTCAATAAATTAACGACCGTACACGCAGGCGTCATTTCTTGATTTTACAAATTCCATTTAACATAAAATTCAAGGAATTGACGTCTGGTTTGAAGGCGCTCATTAATTGACGCCATTACATGCATGCGTTGTTTCTTCTTTTTAAATATGGAAAGTTGTTTATTTCTATAAACTAATCCAGGAATTAGCGATTGCGTGCGCGGTCGTAATTTCAATTAGCGACCACCCTGATGTCGTCATTTAAGCTTCCGTGTCCGTTTCTGCTGCTGCTTCCTTGCAGGGGAAATCCTTCCATCTTTTGATCTCGATCCCTTCCTTGAAAGTCAATCCATATTCTAGAAGTGTATATCTAGTTTTAATCCCATTAGAACTAGATCTTAAGCTCTATAAATACCCTCCCTTGAAGGCCACCCGCGAGAGAGAGACTTCGGTAAGAAAAGAGAGGCTTTGTTAGAGGAGAGAGATCCCTACAGTATAGTCGTGTGTTTCATTAATAAGTCTCCTGCAGGTTCTTCCTCCGGCGGTCTTCTTCCTTCTACGGCGGCTGCTACTCCCTCTTTCCCTCTCTCTCTCTCGCTCTTGTTCTCTCCCTTTACTACTGCGACAACAGCAGAAGGGCACCCTCTTCCTCTTTAGTCTTTTATTATTCATCTCACACATTTCCTTCTAGCTATCTTTGCTTGAAGCCTTCAGTATATTTTTTGCATCATATATATACTTCACTGCATATCATACTACTTGCTTTGCACTCATAGAATATCTACCACCTTTTACTCCTCTTAGGGGTTTAAACAAAAACACACAAGTGTGAACGTGTCACATACACATTTTTAAAAGAGAGAGAATTGAATGATAAAAAATATGATTAATTATTATTAGGGATAAAAAGAAACTATGCTAAGACATGTGGATATGAAAAAAAAGGGGTTGAGCATGGGATGCTCTAAGGAGGGTGATCGCCAGAGGGGTTACCTCAAAATATCAAAGGAGTGATCGCATGTACCTTGTATTGAGCGGGTGAGATTGGGGGTTCTTCCTTCCTCTTTCTATCGGTCGGCCCGATGAAGGGGGTTTATAGTTTGATTACCCAAGCATAAACACACAAAATAAAGATATGGATTAGCCAAAGATGTGTAGTATCAATGCTCTAGAAGTATAGAAATCAATCAAATTAAGCATGGACACACACCTTGTGTGTTTTGGTTTTAAAACCCCTAAAAGGAGTAACAAGGTTGGGTATAATAAATGCAATGGTATGCAAAGCAAGATACTCGATGTACTGAGAACATTTATAGCAGAGAGCTAGAAAGAAAGAGTGCATGTGATGATGATATGATGACAACTAAAATAACAAAGAGAAGATGCCCCCTCTGCTATGTGTGCAACAGTAAATGGAGAGGAAGAGCTTCAGCGACTGTAGCAGGATGAAGAACTGCTACTGGTGGAGGGAGAACACTGCCTGGAGAAGAATCACCCGTGGAGGAATGCCCTTGGAAGGAGTTCCTGCAAACGAAAGGAAGAAACTCTCTCTTTCTGTAAAAAAAACTCTCAGTTGTTAGCTCTTGTTAACTTTTCTTTTTTGGTTCTTCTCCTCTTCTCTCTTCTCTTCTTCTGCGTTCTCTCTCGCGCGTGAGGGATTCAAGGGGGTATTTATAGGGCCAAAAATCCTTCGGATTAACGGGATTAAAACAAGGTAATGAATCCTCAATAAGGAACCCTCTTCCCAATCGAACACAAGGTGCAAAATGGGGAAAGGGTTACTATTGGAAAGAAGCAGGCGAAAGGAAAACAGAAGTGAAAATGACGACCTAGCTAGGGGCGTCAATTGAAATGACGACATTCACACAGTCGTCAATTCCTGAATTTAATTATAGAAATAAAGAACTTTCCTTATTTAAAATTGTCAAATGACGCCTGTTTGAACGGGCGTTAAATAATCAACGCCCTTCAATAGGACGTCAATTACCTTGAGTTTTATTTTCGTTAGAATTTGTAAAATCCAGGAACGACGACCGTTTGAACAGTCATCTATTTAAGAAAAACGCCCTTAATTAGGTCGTTAATTAAATGACGCCCTACATTCAGGCGTTAATTTCAATTATTAAAGCAAAAAGCCAAGAAATCACAATTAAATATGGAGAAATTAGAAAAACTTAATATTTAAGCCAATATTGAATTCCACTTTGGGGCGTCACATGGTGACATGAGATTTACTCAACGTAGCATCGATTTTGGTGTGTCTACAGTTACCCCTCATTAGCGTCTGCTTTGCAAGGGAATGAAACGAAATGAAGCGAAAGTGTAACGAGCGGAATGAAGTGAGAATGGACTGATAAGTAGATGCCAAGGTGTGATGTGACACGCCTCCGACACTAAGCGTTGGAAATCTTTCCAGAATTCTAAATGAAACAACTTTGGATGATTACAAAAAAGCAATGATTAGCTGGATGAAGGGACTAATCTTAAAGAACCAAATGTGCGCGAGGGCACGGAAGGAAAGACACCATTGGAGAGCGGTTACCAGCCAATGTGGACGTGCTACAACCAAGGTGTATTTGCAGAAAATAAAATGAATTGAGATAAAGACCCAGCAAATGAATGTTTTTCAAGGAACCAGCTTGAGCGACTTCAAGGAGAATAAAGTACTTAATTTTGAATGGAATATCTCATGTCAACTCCATTAAGAGCGGGTGGCCCTCATTATTGGCGTAATATGAGGATTTTCATCATTAGAGCTCAAAGTCTTACATGATGCATGCTGGGCTAAAAGAAAAATTAAAACAAACTAAAATAGAGGATAATCAAGGATAATATTGTTAAACCATCGAGATTTGATCAGGAATCCAGATCTCTAAGCTGGCACTAAGCCGAAGCCCGTTTATCCATGTATCAACTCAGAAAGTGGAACCGTTGTCACAAACCTTAGATGACTCAACGGCCTATCCGTGTAATCAAGACTCGCCTGAAATTATCACTATTTTTGATGGAGGGGAACTCAAATTCCAGGTTCATCAGAACCACAAGGTCCTTGATATGCTATAATAGCGTAGATATCATATAGTAACAGTGCATACAGGAGAGAATATAAAGATGGAATGATGTTACCAACGGGAGAAATCCAATCGTCTCAAGACCTGCATAACCAAGGCTGCACTAGCTGGGATGGAGCTGGCCATCCGTGAGCAGCGAGTCACGGAGCTTGAGAGGGCCTTGAGGCGGCGAGAGGAGCTACCTCAGGACGTGGCAGATCTGAGAGTCGCCCTCGAGATGGAGTGCAGGGAGCGTGCTCGAGAGCGAGAGGAGCGCCTGGCAGAGCGGACTCATGACCGTGAGCAGGAGGCAGCACGCGAGCGAAAGCTTGCAGACTTGAGGACCCAGCTAGCCGTCACTCAGGAGCTGCTACGGTCGACCGAGGAGCGGTTACAGCGAGGCCAGGATCGAGCGAGAGTTGCAGGGTACGCGTTCACCAGTTCTACCTTTGTAACGGGTTCCTTTCTTCAGCAGAGGAGCGAGGCAGAGGAGCAGGCTCGAGCTGCAGCTACTTCCTGGGGGTCCATGCCCCCTCCACGAGTGCCTCGTCAGGACGACGATAGTGAGGTAGAGAGTAGGAGAGAGGAGGGTGAAGGCGAGAGTTGAGAGAGACTTACTTGTACCCCTCCACCCTCACACCTATACTCAGATATACATTGATATTTATATGAAATTGAATTTTTTGTTACCTGAGTTACTTTGAGCACTTGTGGACTTGTGTACTTACCTTGTCTCTTCCTTTCTTTGTCTTCCTTCTTGCCCTGTGTCTGTAGTTCATACTTAAACAAACATATTAATCCATCTGTCCGGCTTGGCCCCTTGCTCAATAAGCAAGGGGTTGTCTCTTCTTTGACCTTGTTGACGGGTCAAGGGGCCAAGCCTCTAATTAATAAAGGCGGATAATAAAAATATATAAGGAAATGCAGCATGCAAGCAAGCAGATGTCAACTTAATAAAAAGATGTCCACACAAAGATGCAATCAAGCATATGAGATGAGCAGCAGCAGGCTTGATTTTCTGTTATTCTCTTTTTTTTATTTATAGTTTAAAAATGACGCCCCCGTAAACGGGCGCTGATTGTGGAATTGACGCCAAAGTGGGAGGCGTTTATTTAGAAAATCATTTTTTTGTTTTTATCATGAAAAATGACGACATAGACAAAGCCGTGAATTTATGAAATGACGCCCCTATAAAGGGCGTGAATTAAAAGATCAATTATATTTTTGTTTATTTTTTTTAAGTTTTTTGGAAATGACGACCCTAGAGGAGTCGCGGCTCATGAAAATGGCGCCTGCCCAAAGGGCGTGTTTTTTAAGGAAAATAATTTTTTTTGCTTCTTTTGATGGGACTGGGCACAGTATAAGGGCCTTAAACCTTACACAATCACCATCTTGAATTCATTAATATTTCTTAAAAGATTTAACAAAGGGTCAACGTGCTTAAATACTTGTGCTTTTACTCATGTTCTCTCGTGGCCCATCCTTCTTAGTCGGTCTTTGCCATGCCTTGAGCTTGTAACCTACCATGGAGGGGGAAGGGAAGAATAAGTTAAGGAAGCTCACGGGAGATTTCGGAGAACGGGGAAACTTTCCTCCCCTACCCTAATGCCCGTTGGGATTCGGTCTTTGGCATAGGGAAATTTTGTTGCTCTTTTTTCCCTTATTCATACATGCTTACGACCAGGGTTTTCCCTGCGGGGACTTCACCCTCTTGACATGCTTTTCCTTTGTTTCGACTTTCTTTTTTCTTTTCTTCAAACAAATAGAGACCTAATTATACTTGGGCTTTAAGCTTCTGTTCGCTTTTGGGCCCTGACTTCCACCTACTAGGGCGGCGGACAGGTTTGGTTAGTATTCCCTGGCTCGTACTTCCTCTCGTGAGCCGAAGAGGAGAGAATAGGTAAGGTTAGTATACTCTTAGTTTGGGTCTGACTTTCCTCGAATTCCAGGCCGTTCGAGTTTAAAAGTAAAGCGTGTAGTGTGTGCGGGAGTTGACCCCAAAGTTAAACCATCAAGACTGAAGAATGAATTAAGGATTTTGATTTTTCGGGCTCGCGGTCTATGTACCGTACTAGCCTGTAATTTTTTTGATTTTCATTTTTTGTTTTGATTTGATTTTTTTTTATTTCTTTTTCCTTCTTTTTCCTTCTTTTTTTGATTTTTCTTTTCTTTTTTTTCTTTTTTATTTTTTCTTTCTTTCTTTTTCTTAGGGGTAGTATTTTTTCAAGTAAAGACCATTCCAAGGGTGAGCTAGCTCTTCTCCTTCAGCATTAATTAATTTGTAAGTGTTGCCAGTATAAACCTATTTTATGACGAAGGGCCCTTCCCAGTTAGGTTGAAGTTTTGAACGAGGCCCTCCGGGTTTTACGAAGATTCTTTTAATTACCATTTCACCGATTTTGAATTTTCTCTCAATTACTTTCTTTTGGTAAAAACGTGAAAGCCTGTTTTGATAAATACGTGCATGCTCGGCGGCGGCCAAACACTTCTCATCCAGGAGTTCCAACTGAGCAAGGAGAGATTCGCGACGCTCATCAATGGGGAGCTCCTTGTCCAATTCTACTGTAAGGGAAGGGATAAGAATCTCGTAAGGGACTACCGCCTCCATTCCATAAGTAAGGGCAAAAGGGGTCTACCCAATAGGGGTACGAATAGAAGTGCGATAGGCCCAAAGAGCTTCAACCAATTTTTCTGGCCAATCCATAAATTTAGTAGTCTCACATGTTTTCTTAATAATCTTGATCAATATTTTGTTAGTTGCCTCTGCTTGACCATTGCCCTGTGGATAATAAGGAGATGAATGATGTAATGCAATGTTATACCTGTTGCAGAGGTCCTGAGGCTCCTGAGAGATGAATTGTGGCCCATTGTCGGTGATGATGGTACTCGGGATGCCGAACCTTGCGATGATGTTCTTCATTATAAATTTGCAGACGGTTGACGCTTTTATCTCCACGTAAGCTTCCGCTTTCGCCCACTTGGTGAAGTACTCCGTGGCCGTGAGTATAAATGATTTTGGTTTTGTGAGGAGGTTCGGATCACCAAGGGGTCCAATGATGTCGAAAGCCCACATGGAGAAAGGCCATGGGGAGGACATAGGATGGAGTGAAGAAGCAGGAGAGTGAATTTTGTCGGCGTGCAGTTGGCACTTAACACACCTTCAAACATAGATGGAACAATCCTCTTCTAGGGTGGGCCAATAGAAACCTAGCCTAAGGATTTTCTTAGCAAGCATCTGGCTATTGACATGACCACCACACACTCCTGAATGCGCCTCTTCCATGACTTTCCAAGATTCATCATCATCTAGGCACCTTAATAAAACTCCGGTGAGACCTCTTTTGTAGAGCACACCTCCAACTAGGGTGTATCGCTAAGCAACTCTTCGAATGACTTTCTTTTCTTCAGTCGTGGCCTCCTCGGGATAGGATTGATTCTAGCAATACATAGCAATCTCGTAATACCACGGCTTTTCTTCATCATCCAATTCTTCTTCTAAATCCAATAGCATGACCTCCTTATTCTCAATGATTCCACCTTGCTTAACCTTCCTAAGCACCTCCTCCTTAACACTAAGGAAAGCTGGATCCTTAATAGCTGGAGTGAGCCGCTTGTGAACGAAGATAGAATGGGAATCCTTTTCGGGAAGGAAAACCAAAGAAGATGCAAGACAAGCGAGAGCATCAGCTAAAATGTTCTGATCACGAGGAACGTGAACGAAGATTAATTTGGTGAAAAGCTTGGTATAAGCAGAAGTCAATTCCTGATAGGGTTTGAGTTTAGGATTGAGCGTACAACACTTGGTGAGCACTTGGCGAAGAATAAGCTGACTATCACCTACAATCCGCAATTGGGTAACACCAAATTGATGAGCGGCCTCCAGTCCGGCCAGAAGAGCCTCATACTTAGCTATATTATTTGTAACTGGAAATGCAAGCTGAGAGGCGAGCGGAATAGTGATACCCTCCGGTGATAGAAGAACAATGCCAATCCCTTTTCCTTTTGAATTCAAAGCTCCATCAAAATGTAACGTCCACATCGAATCGGATTGATTGACGGATATTAGCTCCTCATCTGGAAACTCTGAGCGAACAGGGTCAAATCTAGGGAGAGGGTGATGAGCAAGATGTTCTGCTATGGCATAGCCTTTAATTACTTTTTACTGAATGTAGATAATATCGAATTGAGAAAGGAAGCTTTGCCATCGTGCTAATCGGTCGGTGAGAACAGATTTTTCAAGAAGAAACTTGATTAGATTTATATGGGCAATGAGATGAATTTTGTGAGCTAAGAAATAATGATTGAGTTTCTGAACTACCCAGACTAAAGCGGCACAAGTCTTCTCTATGGCTGAGTACCTCTGCTCACAGGGGTTGAGAAGCTTTGACAAGTAGTAGGCTACCCTTTTTTTTCCTTCTTCGTCAACTTGTGCTAAGACAGCGCCTACAGAGTCATCCAGGACGAAAATGTAAAGAACAAGAGGTTTGCCTGGAACTGGCGGCCTCAGGATAGGAGGATTTGAGAGATAATCCTTCAATCCGTCAAAAGCTGCCTGACATTTGTCATCCCAAAGAAACTTGACTCCCGGCTTAGTAAGCTCGTACAACGGCCTACATCTTTGTGAATGCTGGGAAACAAATCGGCGAATAAATTGCAACCTCCCGATCAACCCTCGGACTTCTTTCAAATTCTTGGGAGGAGGCATTTCCTTATGGCCTTCGCCTTGTTGGGATCAATCTCGATACCCCTCTTACTTACGATGAACCCAAGCAACTTCCCTGACGAAACACCAAACACGCACTTCTTGGGATTCATCTTTAGCTGATACTCCCGCGCTCTTTGCAAGACTTTGGTTAGAACCCCCAGATGCTCAATCCTTGTTCTTGATTTCACTACCAGGTCGTCAACATACACCTCTATATAAATGTGGATCATATCATGAAAAATTATCATCATAGACCTTTGATAGGTGGCTCCAGCATTCTTAAGTCCAACGGGCATGACCACATAGCAATAAGTTCCCCATGGTGTAGTGAACGATGTTTTCTCTTGATCTTCCTCAGCCAGGCGAATCTGATTGTAACCTGAAAAGCCGTCCATAAAGGAGAGAGTCTCATATCTTGCCGTATTATCGATTAAAACATCAATATGAGGGAGGGGGAAGTCATCTTTAGGACACGCGTGGTTGAGGTCCCGAAAGTCTATGCAAATCCGCACCTTTCCATCTTTCTTCATGACTGGGATGATGTTAGCCACCCAATTGGGATAGAGGACAACTCTGACGAATCTAGCCTTATAAAGCTTATCAACCTCTTCTTTCATTTTTAATGCCATATTAGGGTGGAAACGTCTCAACCACTGTTTAATCGGAATGGACCCTGGCTTAAGCGTAAGTCGATGTTCAACGAGTGCAGGGTCTAGTCCCGGCATATCTTCATAACTCCATGTGAACGTGTCCTTGTATTCTTGAAGAACCAAAATGAGCGCCTCCTCTTCGGAGGGCGGCAAGTTCTTACTTATGAGGACAATCCTAGGGTCTTTCTCAGTACCCAGATTTATTTTTTTGGTAGGTTCTTCTACTGAGGCTGATGGCTCATCGAATCTTCTCATGCCATTGGCAAAAGCATCGGCCTCGTCCTCATATTCTTCATAACCTTCATCCCCCTATTCAATAGGGTCTTCATTTAAAAACACAAGTATCTTCATTTTCAATTTCTAGTAGGATAATCGGATTCTTTACAAACTCGGGAATGGCTAGACATGTCTGGCATCTGATGGCTAACTCTAACAAGAATCTACGGGGAATCTGCTTACCCTTGGATCTCTTATGTGAAGCTACCCCATGAGTCTTAAAATTAGAAGAGTAAGAGCAACTAGCCTTATCACTAGAATTCGACAAAGATAAAGGAGGTGAGGAAAAGATGGGTACAGAAGGAGATACAGATGAAGACCCCTCACCGGAGGGGTAGGGAAGGTCCCCAAATGAATCCTGGAAGAGCGGCCCCTGGGTCGGGATACACTCATAAAGAAGATAGGAGGTCTCCTCAATGGAGATGAAAGATTGGAAAGTTTGAATTTTGGCATTTTTTTTCGTTTTCATTTTCAAGAAGAAGGCAATGAGAGGGAGGAATAGGGGGTGGTGTTAAGATTGACAGATTGACGAAAGATTGAGTAAACGATGACCCACGCGGGGGTGTGATGAAGAGTTTAGAGAATTGCTCGAGGAGCAAAGGAGGAATCGGAGGAGAAGCTTGAAATGAATCTGGAGAAAAGGTTATCAAGATCGCGGGTGGTCTAGGGACATCTGAGCAAAGCATTTGATTAAACAAATGGACAACAATCATTGGATGAATGGATTTAATAGAGAAGAGGCCGGCCCACAGCCTGTCTATGTTGTAGCCTTCCTCGAACGGCACATTAGGCTCCCCAATATCTGTGTAATTGCTTAGAAGCTGCCTCTTGTCCGTGATTGCCGCTGGCTTTTCAATTAATTCATGAATAAGTGGCGGCCATTCCGGATCAGTTGGCATAAATAGTCGGCTTAGAGCAATAGTGATATCGTTCATGTCGAACCATCTATACCAGTCATATTCGGGGTCATCCATCTTTCTTCTTTTATCTGGCCGTAAGGACTCCAGAGCTTTATATGTAACCAACGGGGCTATGTGGCGAGCAAACTGCCGTGCATGTACATCTTGACAATCCATCATGGAAGTGACTAGCATGGTTTGCTCATCATTATGAGTGCCTCCTTTCATAAAGTGTGTTTGTAGGGTCCATGTAAGTGGCTGCCGATCTATCTTGAGAGTGGAAGTCATAACGGCCCATGGCTCATCTTTGTCTTTGCTTGGCCCTTTATACCCTAGGCCACCCCGGGGAATCATCTTTTGATGCTTGACGGGCTTGACTCGCCCCTGAAGATTAACACCCATGCCTTTACCGGTTCTATACCCCATTTTCATCAGAATGTTCCATCCTCGTGTGTTCATCAAACCCTTTTTCTTCTTGCCTTTGGATGGTTGTGGTGACATTTGGGTTGTAGGAGGGGTCGAAGAAGACGGCCTTATCAAGTCTTGCCACAGATCGGCAACATCCAAAACTGAGAGCAAAGGCCTATTGGAAGGCCACATAGAAGGCACTGATGTTGCGGAATGTATATCTTCTGTCGGCAAAATGGGCATACTAGTGACTTTAATAATACACCCTTTGTGCAGAAATTTTATGCATTGGTGATTCGTGGAAGGCACAGCATCAAGCTCTTGAATGTAAGGGCGACCCAAAATGCCATTGAATGTCGGGTCCATGTATAGAATATAGAAATCCGATGTGACTGAGACTGGACCCAAACCAACTTTTAAAGTGATAATTTCTAAAGGCGGCTTCTTGGTGTTGTCATAGGCTATAACAGTGATTGTAGATGGCCGGATTTGGCTCTCCGGAATGCCACACATTTTCAGGGTACTTGGTGGCAAAACATTAATGGATGCCCCAGTATCTACCAAACATTATTTTACTGCCACCTTGTTAATGTCAATAGTAATGCACAGTGCATATTTTCTGGTCGGCTGCGGAGCCAATTCATGTTCATAAAAAGTGATGGCTGGTTGATTGCTGGCTGGACTTAAAACTGTAGTGACCTGTTCAACTGGGATATCTAGATATTGCCTCAAAGCCAGCTGATGTATAGTAGATCTTTTGATCAATTCCAGAATAGAAATTCAGGTCGGTGTTCTGTCCAAATGCTTTAGTAAGTCATACTCCGTGCCCGGTGCTGTTGACACCTTGAAAATGAACAAGGGTGGAAGCAGATCATACCCACAGTGAAAGACCAATGATGAGGCTCGTCAACCATTTACCCGGCTGAAGCCTTTGTCGGTCGAGCTGACGTCCTGTGCCGATGTCACTCAGATGGCAGCACTAACGAAGCAGTAGTCGTTTGACTAATGAGACCTCCCAGCACACTTTAATAAGAGCTGTGTTACTGCCTCATCCAAGAATCCACAGATGACATGTCAGCGTAAGTCAGATGTCGGCTTATTGACAGATGTGATGTAAGATAAAGATGAAGCCGGTACCGGCAGATGAAGATTGTAAGGGCTTTTACAAAGTCAGAACACAAGAAGAATCGTCTCCATAGATTATACACCCGGCTGAAGTCTTCCCAGACTAAAGCTGATGTCCGATCTCGTCACCATTCAGGTGACGATATCGATAAAATGATGCCCGATTTTGTCATCATTCAGATGGCAATACTGATGAAACCCCTGTCCGCGGACTGATGAAAACCCTGCTAATGATCTCAATACAAACTATATCACCAACGGAAGACCCTCTTGGGTACTGATGTACGTGAAGGGCCTATCAAAGGCCTGGTCAAAGAGACCTAAATGCGCCTTTAATGGTGGCACCGGGAGCCACTTTGTCAAAGCCCAAATGCTGCACAAGGTTGGAGTCTTGCGCGCCGGGAAGCCTTCAGCTGAGGCGCGCCGTGAGGTGTTTGCCGAGAAGGCAAGGAGGGACGGCTATAAAGCCCCTTCCCTTCGAAAGGCTGATGGTCGGTCGAAAGTCAGAGATAGGAAAAAAAAAGGAAGAGTAGAAGCGAAAACCAGATAAAAAAAGGGCCAGAAGAGAGATCGAGAGGGAAAAAGAAGAAGCAAGGAGAAGAAGAAGAGAGGAGACTCAGGTGGGCAGCCCGGGGAGGGAGAGGAGTCAATGCTCCGCCCTCCCCCATGCTTTCTCTTTTTTCTTTTTTTTGATGTAATCTGGTGAGGCTTTCTCGATGTATCAATGTAGCCGAGGATTTCGGTCTCGATTTCCATCTCCCTATCTTTCGTTTACCTTCTGCGATCTGTACAGGTTTGGGATGATGCAATAAAATGAAAGATGAACATGGCTCGTTTGGGCATTCGATCGATTGAAATATCTGCTGTATTTCTCCCCTTTTTGCATCGGCTGTTCTTCTGAATGTCGTTTTGCCTAGATGTTATAGCTTTCCGATCCATGTTTCGACCTCCCCTCCCTAGCCTGTCCTCTGGTGGAAGACGAAGACGGAGTCTCAACCCTCATCCGGTGGGTTATTAGGCTCAGTCCCTCCTCTTCCTCCCCCTCGAATCATGGTTTCCCCGGACATCACAGATGTCTGTCGAGCTCCCATCTCGTTCAGGGTCAGAGACATCAATCTCTTGACCGTCTGAGCAGCAGGTGAGTATAGAAAATGCCATACGTCCCATGAGGATTCGATAATGGATGATCTGCCCTTCGACTGATGCTAACCCCAGCGTAAACCCCTTCTGCAGTCCAGATCTTGACTCAATCCGAGCCAGAAATCCCAGAAATCTCCTGAGCAGAGTATCGCAGCCAAGCCAGAAACCCCTTTTAGCCCCTTCCCGGCGTGGTCATTTCCCCGCCGAGAACTACTCTGCCGAGAGATCCCCCTTGCTTTAGCCCCTTCGGCAAGGCAAATAAAGCCTATCCCAATACAGCCTTCCCGGCCCGGGGGCCTCCCGACGCCGGGTTCCCGGCGCGGTCATTACCGCGCCGAGAACCCTTGCGCCGAGAGCATTCCCCCTTGGCCAATAAAACCCACGCCGGGAACCATGCTTCCTGCCACCCCTGCTTTACGTTGTGAATCCTCCATTCCTTGAACCCCGGAGGAAAGCCTTCCTGCTACAGGCCAAGGAACCACACAGATGCCCTCTGAAGTCCGATCAACCAAGCCTTGCATCTTGTCGAAGGATACTCTAGATCATCATATGTGCCTAAGGTATAAACATCATTGGGGATAACTCCCCTACATAACCTTACGAGCCAGAGAAACTCTGCCACTGCATAAGTTTCAATGGCCTCAAAGGGATATTAAGTTGGTGCTGTGATCACATACACGGGCTAGGGGTCCCATACCCCCCTTATTCTGGCTTTCATCCCGGCACTCTGTGGGTGATCGTCTATTACTCCCTGGCATACGCTAGGTACGGGGGAGGTGCTGCTGAAATCCTCCCAGCCGATGAAAAATAATACTGAAGCTGTCCTCTGGGCTCCGTATGGTGATGGTGAAAAGGACCTCTGTGTGGGGCTGTTCCCCTCCAATCCCTCTCAGTTCTCGGCCTCCTTTGAAGCATATACAACTAAAACCAGTTGAACCCCATCTCTAGTCTCCAGAGCCAATCTACTCTGATATAATTCCCAGAAAACTCTCAAAATCCTAAAAACAGGGTACCGTAAAGTCCTAAACCCCTCACGGCGCCCAAACACCCCTTCTCGGCCAGCTACCTCTCGGCGCCACCAGCTCCCGACGCGGCCTTCAGCGCGTCGGGAACCCCCAGGCCGAGAGCTCCTCTTCCCCCTTTAGCCTACGCCGATAACCCCCTTGGAGAATCTTCAGCACGCCGGGAAGTCGGCGCCGGGAGCTTCCTGGATTCTTCCCTTTGGCTACGCCGAGAACCTCCATCTTCTTGCTACTCACGTCGGGAGCCTTAGCCTCCCATCTATGGTCATGCCGAGAGCCTAAGTTGCCACCCTGTGAGCCCAAATGCCCAGAGCTAACCTACACAGAGATATTCATGGATCACCAGATGTGTCCCGAGGATAAAGTTAAAGGGAGGTAGACTCCCTTTTGTTCCATCGATTCGTGTCGAAGTCACAACGACGCGCCTCCCTCTTAGCTCCGGTGAGCCATGCCAATGCATGAGTGCCACCAGCTCCTGTGAGGGAAGAATCAAATATTGCCTTAGGGCATACGTGTATAACATGGAGAGGCCCGACCTCTCTCTTTCTTTCGGCTTTCACCCTGGCACTCCGTGGGTGATAGCCTATTTCCCTCTGGGCATGATCCAGACCATGGGGAAGTGCCGCCGAAATGTTAACCGATGCTTTAAACCTCCGTCATGATCGCGGCTCATCCTATCCGCGATTGATATCCTCTGTTTTACCTTTCCCCTGAGTCTGATTGTTTTTCGAGCCGTCGATTCAGCGATATCGTCTGTTTCTACAATCGATGTTATTATCTTGCCCACCTTCCTGGCTCTGGTATGAAATTCAAACTGCGCACATAAAAAGAATATCCTTTTTATTATTGCCTCTCGAGGCCTCCTATTTTGGCGTTTAATCAAGGGTTATCCTTCCTTGGAAGGGCGTAATTAACGTCATAGCCTTTATGGTATGACGGACTTCTGGTCCCGACTCGGACTTCATAATCGACTGACCAAGTCAGATCGAGCGCACAATAAAATCGTCACACACGTGACTGGCACGCCTAATAAATCAATAAATCAAAAATCCAAATAAAAATAAAAAATAAATAAATAATACAATGAAATAAGATAAAATCCACGTTCCACAAGTCTGGCACGCCCGGTGGGACCTAGTCTCCCTTCATCTCTACGCCAAAATAGGAGGCCCAGCGGGCCCCCCTCAATTTTCTGATCCTGTGCGCTTTCCTTATTTTCAGGAAGATGACTACTGGACTTGTGTCTGTATGCTTCGGCCAATAACCGATCGATATGCATGTGCGAGAGGGTTACCTGGCGGTACCCCTGTCATTCGGAGCAATGCCCCCTGCTGTCGGGCTGCCCAACTGTCTGGGCCTCATCTTCACCGACCTTCTGCAGGTCAACAACGACGAGCAAGGCACCGCTGCATGTGCCCCTATGAAGACTACTGGTAAGAAGGCTGGCTTACCGGAGAAGACGACCTCGACGGCCGTCGCCTGCTATGTACACTAAGTTCAAAGGAGGGATACGGTTCCCGCTGCTGCCTAGAGGGGAAAGAGAAATAACCGGAGAAGCCGGTATGCTGCTGCTGAACGTCATCTTTCCAATTCTGGGAAGACAATGATGATGGGAGATGTTAGGGTGAAACTCAACGGTCGCCCCAGAGAAGTCCGGCCGGACAGGATTGTCCCGACTGTCCAGACCAACAACAGGTTCTGCGTTCTGGCCGCTAGGAGGGCCAACTGGGAAGCTGATGAAAGGAAGCCGATGGCGCCCAAGCCAGCAAAATATAAACAGGTCTGGCGACCAAAGAAGATTCAGAGCTGGGCCCCAGCTCGATATGAGAAGAAGGCTACTGAGGATGCTGTTGCCCGCTTCAGGGCAGGAAGCAGAAGAGAAGAAAGAAACTACATAAGAGATGATATTGCTGCTTACCCCAAGGCTCGGGGAAGGAGAGATGAAAAGAATGATGAAGGAAGGAGTCTGATTACTACTCGCCCCGTGATGAGGGGCAAAAGATATCAAATAAATGAAGACCTTACTATCACCCATCCCAGGGCCAAAGGCAAAAGATGGCAAAGGAAGAACTATGATGACACTGCCAACTGCTGCCAAGATGGCGATATGGGAATGATCGAACCAGTCACGGTTGCCATTCCAAGAAGACCAAGAGCCTGTGCCAGACAGGCTGACATATTCAAATATTCCAAAGCCGAGCATTTGAATGCTCAGATGACAAGACTGGCTCATCAGCAGAAAAGCCAGGAAAGATTGATACTCCGACCAGAGCCGCGAAGGCACGATCCAGAGGAGATGAAACAAGTGGTCCAAGACTACTTCCATTACCTGGGGAACTCTACCGTCGGTCAGCAAAGATTATCCCGTGCTCTGGGCACCGTGGATGAAGAAGAAGGAGAAGCCCTTCAAGAAGTGATGCTCGGAGTCTCCTCCTTCGATTCAAATGATTATGAAGAAGGCCGCAAGGCCGGATATGATAAAGAAGACCTGTATAGGGAAGAAGCTGAAGAAAGAGTATCGGTCTTCGACCGACTCAAATACCCTGACCAGGCAAAAAGAAAAGTTTGCAGGCAGAGGGGAAGAATGCAAATCTTTGCCTGTAACATGGCTGGAATCGCCAGGGGGAAGGATATGCTACCTACTCAGCCAGATGAACTGCTCAGGCTGGCTACCAGACCAGGCCCCGTCACAAGAAGAGGTCAGGCTGCAAAAGATAAGATGAAGAATGATGAGGAAACCCGCAAGATCACCACCATGACAGTCAATGTGGTGACAACAGAAGAAGAAGACAATCCCTTCGTTGATGATGCTGAAGGGACTTCAGAAGATATACAGATCCCATCGACTCTCGATCCCATGATCCAGATGATGTTTAGAAGATATCAACAGGAGATCAGTGCTCTCAGAAGACAGCTAAATGAGAGGCATGAAGCCACACCGATCTCCAAGCAAGCCGAACCTGTGGGGCAGACTTCCAGCTCAGCAGAAATGGCTGTCCCAACTAATCCCCTTCCAGCTGATAAGGGCAAAGCTCCGAGCCAGCCTGTTCTGCAGCAAGCAGCGGCTCAGCCCTCTACATCTCAGACGCAGCCCGCCGCGCCCACCTTGCGCGCAACTGTGATGACGACTCCTCACAGCCAACAACAAGCTCACTTCTTCCCAGAAGAGATAGATCCAGCCCTAGCCCACAAGCTGATGATTGAAAGAATTGTGGAGATGAAGCTGTCTGAGAAGACCGGTGATGGTGTAAGTACCTATGACGTGTACAAAGTACCGTATCCTCCCAAGTATGCTGCTAAAAGACTACCCCCAGGCGTTAGTAAGCCGCCGAAATTTGAGAAATTCAACGGCCAGGGCTCTCCCAGGGAGCACATTGCTTACTATACCACAATTATGGGCGACCTGGCAGCTGATGAAGCCTATCTGCTTAAGTTCTTTGGCTCGTCCCTCACTGGGATAGCCTTTGAATGGTATTCAAGCCTGCCCACTGGATCAGTGGTTGATTGGCCTGATATGCAAAGAAAATTTCGCGATAGATTGCATGTCACTGAAAGAGAAATTACAATAGCGGAGCTATATGCAACCAAGCAAAGGCAGGATGAAACAGCACTGGACTACATCAAAAGGTGGAGAAACTTAGCCATGAGATGCCGAAGACCTCCTCATCAGGAAGATGCAGTGCAGATATGTAAACAGAGCCTCAAGAGAGAGGTGCTAGAAAAGATGATCGGTGCATATGTCAGGACATTTGACCGGCTGAACAACATAGTGGCGGAAGTCGAGACGTTCTTGTCCAAGCGTCCGACCGCCAATGTTCCCACTATGTTGAAGGGTAAAACCAATGACCGACGGCCATCACATACTGAGGCTAACGCCGTCGATTTTAGAACCTTTGAGCAACAGAAAGGGAAAAAGGAGGCAGATGAAGCTCCCCCGCCTGAGGGTGCAACAGAAAGAAAAGATAAGGTCTCTCTGAGAGACAGAATGAGAAGGGCTTACTCTTTTCCCAAAGATAAGACATCATCACTATTTAACTGGGCATATAAGTTCAACAAGGTAACGTTGCCTGAACCGAAGAGACCTGCGGATGCAACAAAGAAAGATGATCCGTTGTTCTATCCATTTTACCGTGCGCTGGGGCACGCAATTGAAGATTGTTATGTCTTCAAGGATATTATGGAAGGAATGGTCAAAAAGGGTGAGCTACAGTTGGGTGATTACCAGGTGAAGCCACCTCATCCGCATGAGCCTCCGCCCTGGAGGATGGCTGCCAATGTGATTTCAGTCTATCAGCAGCTGCCTGAGGAAGCCGTTGAAGAATGTACCAGACATACTTATGAAGCTTGCCTCCTCACCCCACTGAAAGATCAGGGAGGATGGCAGACGAAGCCCATAAAGAACAGGAAAAAGACTCTTGCAGCCAGCACCAGTGGGGCAACTATCCGGGGTGTCACCCTAAGGCCTGAGCCGCCTCCAGTAAAGCCAGTATGGCGTACAGCTGAGACCAGGCCAGTCATCCGGATCCCTACTCACAACCGAAGGAGACAAACTCCCCTACCTCCCCATAAAGAAGTAAGTCCTGCAGCCAGGCGTCTACAGCAGTATATCAATGAGCTCGATGAATATGAGCAGAGAAAGCCCAAAAATCTGCTGGTAAAAGATTGTATACTCTGGGAGCAGCTCGAAGAATTGAAAATGAAAGAGCAACCAGAGGCAGAACAAGAAAAAGCTGAAAATGAGCCCTTCTGGGGGCAGGAGCCAGCAAAGCCAAATGTCCAGAAGAAGAAGAGACGGCCCAAGTCCAAAAGGGGAAAGAAAGTCACGACAGTACAATGCAACACCCTGTCGGTACTCTTTTCCTTGCCCGGGGAGAATGATGAAGATGAAGCATCAAATGCCCCGCTAGAAGCCAACCATGCTGAGGCCTCTACCTCAGCCCATGCAACACGTTCTGGGAAAAGATGGGGGCACCCGCCACCAGCCAATCATAATATTATATTCAGAGGGGAGCAACCCTATTAGATCCCCGAGCCAGAGGTACGAGGTGTCCAGGTTCCTCCCCCTGCCAGCTTGTACCAAGAAAAAAAAGAGGCTCCTTCATTCCTGGAATTCTTGTCCAGTTTGGAAAATGAGCAATTGGCTCACACTGCTTCAGCTGAAAACAATAAATGCCAGCAGACTGCAGTTAGGAAGCAGAAGCAGCATGAAGAAAATAAAGGAAGTAACCCTCTAGCAGAAACAGGGGTCGTTACTATAGAAGAAGCCTCCCGGGAAACCGATCAAGAGGGTAAAACCGGCACTGGGCAGCAAAGGCCACAGGCACCACATGAACCTCCAAGACCCCGTTGGGTGGAGGAGATGAGACTGTCTAACGTCTGGGTGGGCAGCCAGATCATGAAAATGCTGAAGAAGCTCCCTACCAGGTTCTCCATCTGGGAAATCCTCTCTCTGAGTGAAGAGGCTCGCCAAGCCATTATTGATGCCTTGCAGTCGCCGGCACAATATGAAGCACTCTTGACAGAAGTGAATTCTGGTCCATCAGTCACATTCACAGAGGATGATATGCTAATCCCAAATTCCGGCCATAACAGACCGCTGTATATGAGGGGTTCCCTGAACTGTCAGCCGATAAGCAGAATACTGATAGATCCCGGGGCTGCTGTGAACATTCTCCCATACCGCATCTATCAGAAATATTACTTTGATCTGTAGCTTACCAAGGTCAGAGACATGAAGATTGCAGGATTTAACCAAAAGTGTGAGACACCTCTTGGGGTAGCTGATTTCAACCTCACATTGGGAGACCTCACTACAGTGGTACGATTCTATGTGATCGACTCCAACACCACGTATAAAGCCCTGCTGGGGAGACCGTGGCTGCATGAATATCAAATAGTGCCATCCACGCTACATCAGTGCATTAAATACTGCCATGAAGGAAAAGAGGAAAGGGTGTTTGCGGATCTGCATCCCTTCGAAGTGTTCGAGTGCCATATGCTCGATGCATCCTACTACACCGAGGTGTCGCAAAATTGCGAAAGGAAAGAGGCTGTGGTCAGCCAGAAAAAGCCTGAGACAGAGATAAGGAACTGGTCGCCACCGCCACCAAAGGGCTATGTTAAGAAGCATAATGTATCTCACATCTCTTATGCCGGTGACTTTGCTCGGATTACCCCTCCTAGCGTCTACCCGGATAATACCGATGAAGAAATGAAGCAAAAGTACACTCAAGTGGAGGTGCCGCAGGGTTTATTTAAACCCATCGTCAGCCTTGAGTACCAAACGGTGCTACCACTAAAGACTATGGAAATCCCTCGCTTCTGCGAGCCTCCTATTATATTCTACACCGGGGAGCCAATCGAAGAAGATGATCAAGACTGTATGGCCCCTGAAGAAGCTGCAAACCGGATGGTACCGATTACAGGCTTGGATTATACTACCCAACGGGTTTCACAAATGTTCTCCAAGATGCAAATGCCATCAATGCGGCCTGCTGCTCAGAAGAAGGCATTCAAGGAACTGTGGGATCCGCCTTGAGATAGTAAAGAAATGAGGAAGATCACTCAACACCTAGGATTGGGTTATACCCTCCAAGAATACTATGAGGCTGAGGTAGACGTCATATCTGTCTCCTACCAGCATGACGATCCTCCCGAGGTAGGATATGACAAATACCCCTCGGAAGATGAAGAAATCATTTATCAATCCATAATAAGCAATGAAGCCTCAGACAACCTGCCAGAAACAGAGACATCTGATGAGACAAAGAAAGCTTGGTACTGAGAGGACCTATCTTCCAAAGTGGATCTGTTCCAAGCTGAAGCAAAATTTGATACGGGAACCCCGGATGAAGATCAAATAGCCAGAGAGCTGGAGGAGTGTCTGGAGTTCGGGCGCATCCGAGAAGAATTTCGGGCTCTACAGAATGATGACCTTTCAGGGGAGCCCACATTAGAAGAGCCTCTAAGGACGGAGGGGTCCACTTCTGAATTTCCTGCTGAACCAGTCTCGCCCTCGGAGCAGACTGAACAGGATCCGGTAGTATTGGCCCTATATGATGCGCCAGCATCCGCTGATGACCAGTATGATGAAGCAGAGGAGCATGAAACTGAAGAAGATTATATCCCGGGAGGCTTTATTGATTTGCAAGAAGCCCCGCCCGAAGTCGAAGACGGAGGCCAAGCCACCGTCGATGAGCTGATGGAAATAAATTTGGGGTCCGCAGATGAGCAAAGGCCGACATTCCTCAGCGCACTGCTGGAGCCAGATGTCTGGGAACAATATATACAGTTCTTGACAGAATTCCGAGATTGTTTTGCATGGACATATGATGAAATTCCAGGACTGAGCTCTGATGTGGCACAACACCGATTGGCAATAAACCCAGAGGCTAACCCTGTAAAGCAGCCTTCCAGGAGAATGCGTCCTGAACTGATAAATCAGATTAACAAAGAGGTTGACAAGCTGATTGACATAGGCTATGTCGAAGAAAACCAGTATACTACATGGCTGGCCAATATAGTGCCCGTAAAGAAGAAGAACGGGCAGATCAGAATATGTGTCGATTTCCGGGACCTTAATAAGGCCTGCCCGAAAGATGATTTCCCGGTGCCAATCACTGAGGTGATGATCGATGCAACTACTGGCCATGAGGCCCTATCATTTATGGATGGGTCATCCGGATACAATCAGATCTGGATTGCTGAAGAAGATAGAGTGCACACTGCATTCCGCACTCTGAAGGGGATATTTCACTACAAAAGAATGTCGTTTGGCCTTAAGAATGCCGGCGCTACCTACCAAAGAGCCATGACAAAGACCTTCGATGATTTGCTCTTCAAGAAAGTAGAATGCTACATCGATGATTTGGTAGTAAAAACTAAAAGAAGAGAAGACCATTTGCAAGACCTGAGGGTAGTATTCCAGAGGCTGCGCAAATATGAACTCAAGATGAATACTATGAAATGCGCCTTTGGCGTGTCCAGTGGAAAATTCCTCAGATTTATTGTCCGACAGAGGGGTATTGAAATTGATCCATCCAAGATTAAAGCTATCCAGGAGCTCCCTCCACCAAGGAATCTGCACGAGTTGAGATCCCTGCAAGGGCGTCTGGCCTACATCCGACGATTTATATCAAATCTATCGGGAAGATGCCACCCCTTTCACAAACTCATGATGAAAGATGTGCCGTTCCTCTGGGACGATGGCTGTCAGGAAGCCTTTGAGAAGCTGAAAGAATACCTCAAGACCCCTCCGGTGCTGGGGGCACCCATTAAGGGTAGGCCCTTGATACTGTATATCGCAGCCACATACTGTTCTCTGGGGGCAATGCTGGCACAGATAAATGAGGAAGGCAAAGAACAAGCCCTGTACTACCTAAGTAGGAGGCTGATGAGAACTGAAGAAAGCTACAGCTACATAGAGAAGACCTGCTTGGCACTAGTCTTTGCTGTCAAAAAACTCCGACACTACATGTTGTCACATGAAATCAGATTGATATCTGCAGCAGATCCACTCAGATACATATTGACTCAGCCAGTACTGAAAGGCCGGTTGGGCAAATGGGCAGTAATTCTGATGGAATTCGATATCACATATATACCCCAGAGGGAATAAAAGGACAGGCCGTGGCTGATTTCTTCGCGGAGCATCCTGTGCCGGAGAATGATATGTTGGGGACTGAATTACCTGATGATGAGACACTCGAGGCCTGTCAAGCTCAGCCAGTTATGTGGCAACTGTTCTTTGATGGAGCATCCAGAACGGAGACAGATTCCGATGGAAAGACCAGAATACAGGCTGGAGCCGGTATTGTGCTGAAATCACCAGAGGGGGAGGTTGTGCATCCTTCCTGTTCTATAAACAAGCCATGCACCAATAATGAAGCCGAATATGAAGCTCTGATAATCGGACTCAATATCAGCCTCAGCATGGGTATCCAAATGCTTCAGGTATTCGGGGATTCGATGTTGATAATAAAACAAGTCCAAGGGGAGTTCGAAGTGCGGAAGCCAGAACTAAATCCCTATCACCAGAAAGCTGTACGCCTCATGGCAAAGTTCTATCATATTGAACTCAAACATGTGGGCCGTGGACATAATGCCCAGGGTGATGCACTGGCAAAGCTGGCCAGCTCGCTAGCAGTCCCGCCAGATGAAACACTGAACATTATTATTATGAACCGGCGGCAAGTCCCCAGTATGCTAGAAGGGTGCCCCGAAGAGGAAGAAGTTGCCACTATCAGCGCAGTACAGGCATCTGATTGGAGACAGCATTTGCTACAGTGGTTTCTGCACCAACAACTGCCACAGAAAAGGGAGGAAAAGATGAAACTCCTGAGAATCAAAGATTCCTATGAATTCAGAAATAGAACTTTATTCCGAATAATGGCGGATGCACGCAAAAAGATTCTACTCCGCTGCCTGTCCACTGAGGAAGCTTGGCAAGCGATGAAAGAAATACACGCTGGGACAGCAGGCGCCCACCAGGCTGGCCCCAAAATGAAGATAGAAATCAAGAAGCTGGGCTACTATTGGCCTACCATGTTTGAAGACTGCTGTAAATTTGCAAAGTCATGCTAGAAGTGTCAGGAGCATGCTACCGTGCCTAGAAGGCCACCTACAACTCTGCACCCTACAGTTCCTAGCTGGCCATTTGCACAATGGGGAACTGATGTAGTCGGGCCACTGCCGACTTCCTCGGCCGGTCATAAGTACATATTGGCCATGACAGATTACTTCTCCCGATGGGCGAAAGCTGTAGCATTAAGAGAAGTGACTGGTGAACTGGTCGCCAGATTTATCAAGCAGAATATTATCTTCCGGTTCGGGATCCCCAACCGAATAATATCTGATAATGGAAGTCATTTCAGAAATCAAAAAATCTATCGGCTTGCCGAGAAGTATAAGATTGAATGGAGAACCTCCACTCCCTACAATCCCCAGGCAAACGGATTGGCAGAAGCTTTTAACAAGACTTTGTTCACCTTGCTAGCCAAGGTTGTCAGTTCTAATAAGAAGGACTGGGAAGAGAAGATGTATGAAGCTCTGTGGGCATACCGCACCGTCTTTAAGACACCCACAGGGTGCTCACCATACTCATTGGTATACGGCTCGGAGGCAGTGGTTCTACTAGAGCTGGAAGTCCCGTCACTCAGAGTGTCAATCCAATATGGCCTGGCTCATGGCGAACAAACAAATGCTGAAAGAAGGTTAGAAGAACTGACTGAATTGGAAGGGAAGCGCCTCCAAGCTTAGAAGAATATCCAAATGTATCAGGCCCGCATGGCCACTGCATTCAATAAACTCGTAAGAGGACGAGAATTCAAGAAAGGTGACCTCGTCATGGTCAAGAAAAAAGAAGTAATGGCGTCCAACCCAAAAGGAAAGCTGAATGCTAATTAGGAAGGTCCTTATGTGATACAAAGGGTCTACGAAGGAGGGGCCTACGTAGTTGTTAACCATCGAGGGGAAATTCAGTTCTCGCCACTCAACGGTAAACACCTCAAGTTGTATCATGCTGCACAACCAATATTCCCCGAGTAATCGGGCAAAGACTACCTTTCCTTGGCTTAGTGGCATCCAGCCCTAGCCGAGATACACCTTTTCCTTGGTCTAGCGGCATCCAGCCCTAGCCGAGATACACCCTTTCCTTGGTCTAGCAGCATCCCGCCCTAACCGAGCCACCTCTCCTTGGTCTAGTGGCACTCCGCCCTAACCAAGCTACCTTTCCTTGGTCTAGTGGCACTCTGCCCTGATCGAGCTACCCTTCCTTGGTCTAGTGGCACTCCGCCCTAGCCAAGCCACCTTTTCCTTGGTCTAGCGGCATCCAGCCCTAGCCGAGATACACCCTTTCCTTGGCTTAGCGGCATCCAGCCCTAGCCGAGATACACCCTTTCCTTGGCTTAGCGGCATCCCGCCCTAGCCGAGATACACCCTTTCCTTGGATTAGTGGCACTCCGCCCTAACCAAGCTACCTTTCTTCGGCTTAGTGGCATCCAGCCCTAGCCGAGATATACCCTTTCCTTGGTCTAGCAGCATCCCGCCCTAGCCGAGCTACACCCTTTCTTGGTATAGCGGCACTCCGCCCTAGCCAAGCCATCCCTCGTCATGATCTAATGGCATTCCGACTTGTCACCCTCCCAAAAAAGAGGGGAAGAGAGAATAAAAGAATGAAAATCAATAAATAAAAAAAAGATGGGGTTAAAAATAGAGATACCCCGCCGGTCTTGTTCAGGTTTTCTGAGCAAGGGCAAAAATGGCTAAAACCCAGCTGTGGTGAAAACCCGAAAGGGCACTTCAGGCAAAATCGGGTACCCCACCATGTGAAAACCCGAAAGGGCGCGTGGGCAAAAGTAAGAGGGGGCTGGCCCCGGCGAAAACCCGAAAGGGCGCTTGAGTCAGTAACGTGGTGATCCTAAAGAAGCCTCACCTCCCGCCATAAACCTCTCGTCGATCGACCGGCACCTTGCCCGATCAACGATCAAACCCACCCAGTATAGACCCTACGTCTGTCCTGATAAAACTCTCATACCTTGTCCAAAGTCCCACCATGGTGAAGTTCACCGTTGATCGATCAGCATCCTGCCCGATCAATGATGAAACCTGTCCAGTTTAGACCCTACGTCTATCCTGATGAAACATAAGAAATCTTTGCATTGATATAAACCCAATACCGATGATGAAACCTACCTTTGGTTGACGGGCTCGATGTCCGATCGGCAAAGAAACCGGTCCGGTTTAGACCTTACGTCTGTTCCGACTAGATCTGCATATCTCTTTACGTCCCGCCGTGATGAAACCTGCGGTTGATCGGTCGGCATCCTGCCCGATCAGCGATGAAACCTGTCCGGGCTAGACCCTATGTCTATCCTGATGAAACATATGAAATCTTTGCATTGGTATAAACCCAATACCGATGATGAAACCTGCTGTTGATCGATTGGCGCACTGCCCGATCAATGATAAAACCTGTCCGGGCTAGACCTTACGTCTATCCTGATGAAACATATGAAATCTTTGCATTGGTATAAACCCAATACCGATGATGAAACCTGCTGTTGATCGATTGGCGCACTGCCCGATCAATGATAAAACCTGTCCGGGCTAGACCCTACGTCTATCCTGATGAAACGTATGAAATCTTTGCATTGGTATAAACCCAATACCGATGATGAAACCTGCTGTTGATCGGTCGGCATCCTACCCGATCAACAATGAAACCTGTGCGGGCTAGACCCTACGTCTATCCTGATGAAACATATGAAATCTTTGCATTGGTATAAACCCAATACCGATGATGAAACCTGCTGTTGATCGATTGGCGCACTGCCCGATCAATGATAAAACCTGTCCGGGCTAGACCCTACGTCTATCCTGATGAAACATATGAAATCTTTGCATTGGTATAAACCTAATATCGATGCTGAAACCTGCTGTTGATCGATTGGCGCACTGCCCGATCAATGATAAAACCTGTCCGGGCTAGACCCTACGTCTATCCTGATGAAACATATGAAATCTTTGCATTGGTATAAACCCAATACCGATGATGAAACCTGCTGTTGATCGGTCGGCATCCTGCCCGATCAGCAATGAAACCTGTCCAGGCTAGACCCTACGTCTATCCTGATGAAACATATGAAATCTTTGCATTGGTATAAACCCAATACCGATGATGAAACCTGCTGTTGATCGATTGGCGCACTGCCCGATCAATGATAAAACCTGTCCGGGCTAGACCCTACGTCTATCCTGATGAAACATATGAAATCTTTGCATTGGTATAAACCCAATACCGATGATGAAACCTACTGTTGATAGGTCGGCATCCCGCCCGATCAGCGATGAAACCTGTCCGGGCTAGACCCTACGTCTATCCTGATGAAACATATGAAATCTTTGCATTGGTATAAACCCAATACCGATGATGAAACCTGCTGTTGATCGGTCGGCATCCTGCCTGATCAATGATGAAACCTATCCAGTTTAGACCTTACGTCTATCCTGATGAAGCCTATGAAATCCTTGCATCGGTATATACCCAATACCGATGATAAGAGCAGCCACTGATAAAGCAGCACATCGCCTGATCCGTGCTAAAATCCCAATTCAAATATATATATATATATATATATATATATATATATAAAAGGATGGGGTTAAAAATAGAGATACCCCGCCATACTTTTTCAGACATTCTGAACAAGGGCAAAATGGCTAAAACCCAACTGTGGTGAAAACCCGAAAGGGCACTACAGGCAAAATCGGGTACCCCGCCACGTGAAAACCCGAAAGGGCGCGTGGGCAAAAGCAAGAGGGGGCTGGCTCCGGTGAAAACCCGAAAGGGCGGTTGGGTTAGTAATGTGGTAATTCGAAGTTCCATGCCAACCGGCACGCTGTCTTTACCTCCCCTTCACTGATGAAACCTTCCGTCGGTCAGTTGGCTCCATTCCCCACCGATGATAAAACCCTTCCGGGGTAGACCTTACGTTTACCCTGATGAAATCTACATACCCTCTTTCAAACGTCCCACCGACAATGAAACCCATCACCATTCTGATGAAGCCTGTCCAGCTCAGACCTCACGTCTGTCCTGATGAAGCCTACGCATTTCTTGGCAAGCCCCACTTGCGATAAAACCTGTTGGAATAGACCTTACGTCTGTCCTGACGAGACCTACACCGTCACGTACGTCCCACCGTTGATCGATCGGCACCTCGCCCGATCAATGATGAAATCCTCTGTCCGGTTTAGACCTTACGTCTATTCTGATGAAACTCATGAAATCCCTTTGCATCGATATAAACCCAATATCGATGATGAAACCAACTGTTGATCGATTGGCACCTTGCCCGATCAATGATAATACCCTATCCAGTTTAGACCTTACGTCTATTCTGATGAAACTCATGAAATCCCTTTGCATCGATATAAACCCAATATCGATGATGAAACCAACTGTTGATCGATTGGCACCTTGCCCGATCAATGATAATACCCTATCCAGTTTAGACCTTACGTCTATTCTGATGAAACTCATGAAATCCCTTTGCGTCGATATAAACCCAATATCGATGATGAAACCTGCTATTGATCGACCGGCACCTTGCCCGATCAATGATGAAACCCTACCCAGTTTAGACCTTACGTCTATTCTAAAATCCCCCTTGCATCGATATAAGCTCAATATCGATGATGAAGTCAACCATTGGCTGATCGGTACATCGCCCGGCCAATGATACAATCTGGCCAGTTCGTACTTTATGTCCGTTCTGATGAGAACAACATATCCTTTTCAATGTCCCACCTACAATAGTCTCTACCCAGCCTAGACCATACGTCTACTCTGATGAGACCCCCTCATTTGCATTCCGGCAAATCGTCTCCTTTACGGCACACATGGCCAATAGGACGTTTGCTGCCACCAACAAAATTCGGTTCAAGCAGCTCCTCGGATGCCGTCACGCGGTGGAGCGAGTTCCCCATCCTTTCTCTGAAGGGGTGGACGCTCTCCTGCCAAGGTACGAGCCATTCGCATGAGGGATTGCTAAAACCACCACCCCACCTTCCAAAGTGATAAAACCACATGCAGAATAAGATGGAGACGCATGAAGCCAAGAGATTCCTTTCCATTAAAAAGGGAGTACATAAAGGGCCCCGAGGGGACACCATATCACAAAAGAGAACAAAAAGAAAAAGAAGGGATAGACAATTTATGGCCGCCGGAATATATCCTCGAAGGCCAGAAGACCCACATAAGGAGCGGCCCCCAGCTCATGAAGGTGCGCCTCCTCCTCCTGAAGTCCAATGGACATGTCCTGGAGAGACATCACTCGTCCCTCCAGCGAGGCTACCTCCTCTTCGGACCGCGGCCGGATAAAGGATAATTGCTGCAGTTCGGCTCGAAGTCCAGAGAGCTCCGTCTCCAAGATGGCCATCCTGTCCCGCACAGCTTCTTCCCACTGAATAGCACCTTGTAGCTCGGCTCGGCGTTCATCAAGCATAAGCATCCGCTTCCCCAGCTCAGATTTATATTCTGACCTCTACAGCTTCAACGCCGTTAGCTTATCAACCATGGTCCGTGCTAGGAAGTCTCTCCGATGCACGAATTTCAGTAGAAGCAGCACCCGCTGAACCCATATGTCCAAAGGGCAGCCCATGGCCTGCAAGCCAGCGGTGAAGCGATTGGCGATTTCCTTCAGTTGCAGATACGTCAAGCCAGCCTGGGATTCTACCAGCTGACGTAGCATGTCCAGATGCTGCCAGACAAAGTTGTCAGAGGAAGCGAAGCCGAAGGAGGCAGAGGGGACGACTTCAAAGGTCACCTCGCCATCGATATCTTCCCACAATGCAACGTCCGGCTGAGAAGATGAAGACGGCAGATCTACTGTAAGGGCTGGCCAGTCCCTTTCTATGCTCTCCTGCTGAGCTGAAGATTCCTCCCCTATCGCTGTATCGGAAGCTATAGCTTGAACATCCGCAGGGGGAGAATCGATGAAGGATGGAGCTGCCTCTTCATGAGTCTCTTGAATAGGGGCTTCATCTTCAGCTGCTCTTTCTGGTGACAGGGAAGGAGCTGCTATAGTCGGAGAAGGCAGATGTCCAGTCTCTATAGCCACTATGGCAGGGACTGCTGACTCGGGCGCAATTGACATTACTGCGGCCGGTATAAAAGCGGAGCTTCTAGATGGATCGGCTTCGACTCTGAAATCTGAAGCCCTGATAGGAATGCAACTCTCTCCCGAGGCCCCTAAGTCCAACGATGCTAAATCTGTCGAAGACTGTATCCGCACTGGCACAGGGTGAATGACCTCAGGGACTCCCATGCAAGTTAAAGGCAGAAAAGGGACAATAGCCCAGTTTGTAGAGGAAATGTCCATGATAGCTGCGGTTGTGTCTGAGCTAGCAGTGGCAATGCCCTAAGACCAAAGCAAAGCAACTTTCAGCACTAGATGAAAGAAACAGATGAAGCAACAAACATAAAAAGGAACCCACCCTTGAAGCAGGGTCCACATCCTCGAAGTGGGGTGAAAGAGAAGGAAGCTCCGTAGTCGGAGTGACAAATGGTGGAGTTATGTCGATCTCAGTGTCGAGCCCGACAAACTCCTCTTGCAACTCCTCCTAAGAAAATAGCACCAGCAGCTTAGCAGGCTGAAGAGGCAGAGCACCTTTTACAAATACAAGCGGGGCCTCTGATTCAGGAGCATCCCCCTCACTGCCACTGAAAGTCGCTTCCTCCTCATCAGAGACGGTCTTAGAACTGCCTGAGGATATTTCCACACTAGCTACACACTGTGGGGCCACCTCTAAAACATGTCGGGATGTAGACCGGGTAATTATGCGCCTGGCCAGAACAGTACTCTGCTTCGACTGAGTCTTGTGACCCTCCTGTGGTTGAAGCAATTCTTCTGTCATCATAGCTTCAGTCTGCTCTTCGCCTGCCACTGCTGCAAAAGGGACCTCTGAGGAATATAGCAAAGAAGACAATGCAAGTATGAAACAGATGAGGAAAAAACACACTTACCCTCCGCCTCACTAGCCAGCGTGGGAGAAGGCAACCTGGTCTCCACCACAGAAGGTGCTACAACTGGCTCTTGGGCTGTGCAAAAGGAAGGGGTCAGATTCAAGGACTTCTTTGAAATTCAGCAAAAGAGGATGAAGAATGCAATTGCAGGTTATTGATGTTACCCTGAACCGATGTCTGAGCAGCCTCCCTTTCAGATTCGAACTCATCAAATGAGGGAATATCAGGGAGAGGGGTCCCGGTGTCCATAGCTACCGAAGCCGATTGCTGAGCATAAACCTTCTTGGCCTTCCTGGCCTTCCCAACTGCAGCCTTAACTACGGAAGCCTTTCTCTTCTTGCCAGGAGGCAGGGGAGTAGTAGTCGGTGCTGCTGCAGGGATTTCAAAATAAGTAGGCTTCTCAGCCTGCGCAATGATTTTTCTATAAAGCCCCTGTCGCTTTATATCATGCCTGTCTGTTGAAGATGTCAGAGAGGTAATGTGATCAGTGGATGCAAAGTGTGAATACTGAGCAGAAATCACCGTAGTCAGAAAAGAAGAGATCATACCTGCTGGGCCATCGTAAAAGATAGAGAGCGGCCAGTACAGATAAGCTACCTCCTTGGAGCGGGAAGTAGCCTCCTTGATAAGCCAGCATACATCACCAAGTACCTGGCACTTCTCCACTAAAGCTGCCAGGTCACTATGACCATGAAGGTCAAGACACCGAAATAAGTCGAGGTGGTCCATACCCTAGCCGTCGACATAATGAAAAGAGATAAACAACGGCTTGTTCAATATGCCAGCTATCGGGTTTTCTGCAGATAACCCATGTAAATTCAGCAAAATAAACAACCAAGACGTCTGCTTGTAGTACGTCTGGGTTCTATCTTCCCGGCGCACAAACGTCCTATATGGGTGAAATCTATCTGTCGGACCCCTCCAAGAAACTACTGCCGGGAGCGGCTCTTCGACAGAAAATGGATATTGTTGCGCCTCCAAACGAGCGTCCCCTACACGGCTCAAATGTTTCAAGTTCTGCATGAAAGTTTCCTCATTGATAGCAGCAAAGACAGGAGCAGGCGGGTCGGAATCCTTTTCCTTCAAAGCCCGACGCTGGGCCAGATAGTTCTCAGCCTCCCTCTGGTGCTGTGAATAAAGCCTTCTCAGGTGGGCCTCGGGGATGTCAAACACTGGCCCGGGCTGTTGTTTTAGAAAGGAACGCTCGGCCACGTTCCAGAATGCACCTCTACTATCCCTGTAGAAGCTGGTTCGAATGTTCCACCATTTGATATGTTCTGATGTTACCCGGGGAACACGGTTAGAAACTGGGGGAACTCTGAAAACTGCACCGTCCTTGCGATGGTAGAAATCCCACCACAACCGGCCATCGCTGACAATGGTGGACCCATGCTTAGCCCGGCTATCCAGGGGAAATTGAGCAACCGTTCTGGGGATATGCTAGTCATAACCAAAGTTCCGCCCAAAGCGGAATGGATAGTATGGTTCCAGAAGGAGCAGGCCACCCTTTCTGAAAACTAAGAAACTAGGACGGATGGCCATGGCCCATCTGACCAACTCCGGCTCCAGGATTGGCCGGGCAGTGTTAACCCCTGAGACAGGATGGATATATGTCTCTACCTCTTCCAGCTTGCACTCTCTCTGAGGATCAATCAAAGGAGCTGAACCTGCCGCCAAGCTCCAGAAATGAATGCTGCCAGGGGCATCCACCGGCACCTTTATCAGTCGGCTCCTTACTTTGAACAGCTGATCATAGAAAAGACCAGGTTCAGCACTGGCAAACTCAATCATTCTGGGCAGTACTGTGTCTGCCTGCAAAGTTCTGGGAGCCAACTCAGGAAATAAACTGCAGACCCAGGCGTTGAAGAAATGAAAAGGACCCACGGTCCTCAAAGAACGGGGAGTCCGGTGCTTGTACAGATCCCCCAAAGACTTGTATATCAGACACAGGGCCACTGGCAGAGCGACAGCCTCATTCCCCAGGCCATCTGACAGGCTGGATATATAGCTTTTGGCCGGATGATTGTCTCGTCCCCTTGAGGGAGAGCGAAAGTGCACAGGCAGAATGTGAAATAAGCCGCGCAATGTGTGATGGGGTCTATGCCTGCCGGGTTGGGACCACCGCTGCCTGCACGGCGCAATGAAGATGGCAGCGCCGACTTATAACGGGGAGCCCTTACCTGCTTGCTAGCAGTCGGACCCACGGAAGGGAGTCTGCATATTTCAGGGGGCCGTCAAAGAAGTACTGAATCCACTGCCCTACCCGGATCCGCAGCTTGCTGGCCTTCTCTCGGGGATGATAACCTTTGGAGGACCCTCTACTGTACGCCAGACAAATGGAGCGATATGCCTTCATTAGGTACCGGTATGAGAAGCCAATGGAATATCTGCCTTCACCATCGGAGCTATCCTTCTCAGAATCTGCCAAGCAGACTTCTTCATACGGCTCGCCGTCAATAGGCAGTCCGGAAAGCTGTGACAGACTCCAGAGGTCAAGAGATGTCTCACCCTCTGCTGTATAGAATATGTTGAATAAGGGGCAGAAGACCTCGAACATCCCACAGCATAACCCTCGGGATATAGGATATCGAAATCGAGAAGCAAAAACACTATGATATACCCCGGCTCTGATCAGCAGAGGGGCATATTCCTTCAGAACAAACTCAGTAAATTCCACGGCTCCTACCCGAAATAGGTGGGCGTCAGTGATCTTGGTATCCCCAAACCAACCAGCGGCCAAATGATACTTGAACTGAATGGCCGAACAATTCAGCACAAAAGGCTCTTCGCGGTACCCCCACTTTACTGGCGCCAGGAAGAGACCATAGCCGGGCTTCTCCCTATTGACTCGGCCACTGGCATTATCCCACCGAGCAGGTGTGAACTCCGGGGCCCTGGTCAGCATTTTCTTTTCCGGCTCCACCTCTGATATGCCAAGGACTGCATCCCAGTCATGCTTCTCCCTGGGAAGATATATAGCCTTTCCGCGATATACTGAATCTTTCAGGCTGTCTCTCTCAACCAGAATTGCGGCTTCAACTGTACGAGCTATTCGGTAGTTCCGCATTCCACCCACGGTGAAGGTCCGGATAAACGGCAGCAAGTGTTTCTCCTTCGGGAAATCCGGGCGATAATCAGTGCCCCGTCTGAAGCATGTTTCCATGGCAGTGGAGTATACCCGGGATGTTGACACCGTATCGGTATTAGAATCGGATGATTCATCAACGGAAGTGATCTTGTCGTATCCGAAGTCGAGGCTGTGCACATTCAGCCAGTTTACTGTGGCCCGTGATATATCTGGCTGGGCCGACGAACTGGCCCCGACACCTCCAGGGGATGCCGCAGCAGAGCCTGAAGCCATTGCAGTGTCTGTAGTCAAAGAAGAAAAGTGAATTAAAAATCCTAGAACAATGGGCAGTCTTATAAAGATTGTAACATGAGACCCCATGAAAATTTTGGCAGCATCTCCCCTTATTTGGGGTCTACCCAAGAAGAATAGGGAGTCACCAACCAAGAGGGGGTGATCCCGAAAACAAAAGGGATTGAATCCCCAAAGACCGTCATACCCGGGCGAAATCAAATAACACGGGAAGAAGCTGGACGGTCGGAGGAGAGGAGCCTGCCGCCACCGCCGAGAGAGAAAAGAAAGTGAAGAGAGAGAAGAAGCTGAGAATAATGAGAAGCCAAGAGGCTTCGGCGCCTCAAATAGAAGGCCGAAGCGAAGGGCTCTCGGCGCGGTAGAATGCGCGCCGAGAACCCCCAGGCCGAGAGACCCCCCTCGACCGAAAGGCGTGCCGAGAAGCCCTCCGCACCGAGAAGCACCCCACGCCGAGAAGCCCTCCGCGCCGGGAAGCTAGGCGCGCCGAGACCCCCGTCTCCATGACCGAGAGGTCTTCACACGCCGAGAAGCCTATGGCCTCGTGCCGAGAAGCTCCAAAAAGCTAAAAAGAAAGTCAAACAATATGAAGATAGGAAAGAAAGATACATGTGCAGAATATTGTTGCAACGAGATGATCAGGTCTAAGGACCAGATTGAAAAGAAATTGAGGAAGATACCCTCGAATAATGAAAGTCACCTGCAGGCCCCGTGCCGCTTATTCTGCGCTTACGCCGCCCTCAGGTGGGGGGCATTTGTTGACACCTTGAAAATGAACAAGGGTGGAAGCAGATCATACCCACAGTGAAAGACCAATGATGAGGCTCGTCAACCATTTACCCGGCTGAAGCCTTTGTCGGCCGAGCTGACGTCCTGTGCCGATGTCACTCAGATGGCAGCACTAACGAGGCAGTAGTCGTTTGACTAATGAGACCTCCCAGCACACTTTAATAAGAGCTGTGTTACTGCCTCATCCAAGAATCCACAGATGACATGTCAGCGTAAGTCAGATGTCGGCTTATTGACAGATGTGATGTAAGATAAAGATGAAGCCGGTACCGGCAGATGAAGATTGTAAGGGCTTTTGCAAAGTCAGAACACAAGAAGAATCATCTCCATAGATTATACACCCGGCTGAAGTCTTCCCAGACTAAAGCTGATGTCCGATCTCGTCACCATTCAGGTGACGATATCGATAAAATGATGCCCGGTTTTGTCATCATTCAGATGGCAATACTGATGAAACCCCTATCCGCGGACTGATGAAACCAACGGAGGACCCTCTTGGGTACTGATGTACGTGAAGGGCCTATCAAAGGCCTGGTCAAAGAGACCTAAATGGGCCTTTAATGGTGGCACCGAGAGCCACTTTGTCAAAGCCCAAATGCTGCACAAGGTTGGAGTCCTGTGCGCCGGGAAGCCTTCAGCTGAGGCGCGCCGTGAGGTGTCTGCCGAGAAGGCAAGGAGGGACGGCTATAAAGCCCCTTCCCTTCGAAAGGCTGATGGTCGGTCGAAAGTCAGAGATAGGGAAAAAAAAAGGAAGAGTAGAAGCGAAAACCAGATAAAAAAAAGGGCCAGAAGAGAGACCGAGAGGGAAAAAGAAGAAGCAAGGAGAAGAAGAAGAGAGGAGACTCAGGTGGGCAGCCCGGGGAGGGAGAGGAGTCAATGCTCCGCCCTCCCCCATGCTTTCTCTTTTTTCTTTTTTTTGATGTAATCTGGCGAGGCTTTCTCGATGTATCAATGTAGCCGGAGGATTTCGGTCTCGATTTCCATCTCCCTGTCTTTCGTTTACCTTCTACGATCTGTACAGGTTTGGGATGATGCAATAAAATGAAAGATGAACATGGCTCGTTTGGGCATTCGATCGATTGAAATATCTGTTGTATTTCTCCCCTTTTTGCATCGGCTGTTCTTCTGAATGTCGTTTTGCCTAGATGTTATAGCTTTCCGATCCATGTTTCGACCTCCCCTCCCTAGCCTGTCCTCTGGTGGAAGACGAAGACGGAGTCTCAACCCTCATCCGGTGGGTTATTAGGCTCTGTCCCTCCTCTTCCTCCACCTCGAATCATGGTTTCCCCGGACATCACAGATGTCTGTTGAGCTCCCATCTCGTTCAGGGTCAGAGACATCAATCTCTTGACCGTCTGAGCAGCAGGTGAGTATAGAAAATGCCATACGTCCCATGAGGATTCGATAATGGATGATCTTCCCTTCGACTGATGCTAACCCCCGCGTAAACCCCTTCTGCAGTCCAGATCTTGACTCAATCCGAGCCAGAAATCCCAGAAATCTCCTGAGCAGAGTATCACAGCCAAGCCAGAAACCCCTTTTAGCCCCTTCCCAGCGTGGTCATTTCCCCGCCGAGAACTACTCTGCCGAGAGATCCCCCTTGCTTTAGCCCCTTCGGCAAGGCAAATAAAGCCTATCCCAATACAGCCTTCCCGGTCCAGGGGCCTCCCGGCGCCGGGTTCCCGGCGCGATCATTACCGCGCCGAGAACCCTTGCGCCGAGAGCATTCCCCCTTGGCCAATAAAACCCACGCCGGGAACCATGCTTCCTGCCACCCCTGCTTTACGTTGTGAATCCTCCATTCCTTGAACCCCGGAGGAAAGCCTTCCTGCTACAGGCCAAGGAACCACACAGATGCCCTCTGAAGTCCGATCAACCAAGCCTTGCATCTTGTCGAAGGATACTCTAGATCATCATATGTGTCTAAGGGATAAACATCATTGGGGATAACTTCCCTACATAACCTTACGAGCCAGAGAAACTCTGCCACTGCATAAGTTTCAATGGCCTCAAAGGGATATTAAGTTGGTGCTGTGATCACATACACGGGCTAGGGGTCCCATACCCCCCTTATTCTGGCTTTCATCCCGGCACTCTGTGGGTGATCGTCTATTACTCCCTGGCATACGCTAGGTACGGGGGAGGTGCTGCTGAAATCCTCCCAGCCGATGAAAAATAATACTGAAGCTGTCCTCTGGGCTCCGTATGGTGATGGTGAAAAGGACCTCTGTGTGGGGCTGTTCCCCTCCAATCCCTCTCAGTTCTCGGCCTCCTTTGAAGCATATACAACTAAAACCAGTTGAACCCCATCTCTAGTCTCCAGAGCCAATCTACTATGATATAATTCCCAGAAAACTCTCAAAATCCTAAAAACAGGGTACCGTAAAGTCCTAAACCCCTCACGGCGCCCAAACACCCCTTCTCGGCCAGCTACCTCTCGACGCCACCAGCTCCCGGTGCGGCCTTCAGCGCGTCGGGAACCCCCAGGCCGAGAGCTCTTCTTCCCCCTTTAGCCTACGCCGATAACCCCCTTGGAGAATCTTCAGCATGCCGGGAAGTCGGCGCCAGGAGGTTCCTGGATTCTTCCCTTTGGCTACGTCGAGAACCTCCATCTTCTTGCTACTCACGCCGGGAGCCTTAGCCTCCCATCTATGGTCATGCCGAGAGCCTAAGTTGCCACCCTGTGGGCCCAAATGCCCAGAGCTAACCTACACAGAGATATTCGTGGATCACCAGATGTGTCCCGAGGATAAAGTTAAAGGGAGGTAGACTCCCTTATGTTCCATCGATTTGTGTCGAAGTCACAACGACGCGCCTCCCTCTTAGCTCCGGTGAGCCATGCCAATGCATGAGTGCTACCAGCTCCTGTGAGGGAAGAATCAAACATTGCCTTAGGGCATACGTGTGTAACGTGGAGAGGCCCGACCTCTCTCTATCTTTCGGCTTTCACCCCGGCACTCCGTGGGTGATAGCCTATTTCCCTCTGGGCATGATCCAGACCATGGGGAAGTGCCGCCGAAATGTTAACCGATGCTTTAAACCTCCGTCATGATCGCTGCTCATCCTGTCCACGATTGATATCCTCTGTTTTACCTTTCCCCTCAGTCTGATTGTTTTTCGAGCCGTCGATTCAGCGATATCGTCTGTTTCTACAATCGATGTTATTATCTTGCCCGCCTTCCTGGCTCTGGTATGAAATTCAAACTGCGCACATAAAAAGAATATCCTTTTTATTATTGCCTCTCGAGGCCTCCTATTTTGGCGTTTAATCAAGGGTTGTCCTTCCTTGGAAGGGCGTAATTAACGTCATAGCCTTTATGGTATGACGGACTTCTGGTCCCGACTCGGACTTCACAATCGACTGACCAAGTCAGATCGAGCGCACAATAAAATCGTCACACACGTGACTGGCACGCCTAATAAATCAATAAATCAAAAATCCAAATAAAAATAAAAAATATAAATAAATAATACAATGATATAAGATAAAATCCACGTTCCACAGGTGCAGACTCTTGTTCCTGTTCTCCTTATTCTTGTATCGGCTCCTGCTCCCGCTGGGGAAACACTCGATGGAACATCCGTCCACTACGGAGCACCATTGTTTTCGGAGCCTCTGTCAGGCTTAGAGTGGATGAAGGGGTAGAGGAGGTAGAGGGAATGGTGTAGGGCGTGTTGGGTGCTGGTGCAGGATTAGCAGGAGAAGGGGTTCTTATAAGAGGCCTCGCCGGCTGAGGATTATCGAAAGGTGGCGACGTGGATCGAGTGACAAGAAGGGGCCTTGGAAGCATGATGGTGGTGGACGGTATAGATTGTGGTGAAATAGGAGGGGTGACGGTTGCCGGCGAGGGGCGGATAAGGGGAGGTCTATTTGGTGGAGGATTTTGCGGTGAAGAAGAATTCGTGGGTTGGCGTAAAAGAAGAGGCCGTGAAGGAATATGGTTAGGGTTAAGTGGCCCTGGAGTGCTGGAACGTATAAGGGGACGTGGCGGTTGGGAAGGGGGTACAGGTTGAAGCCTTCTTAGCAATTGTGGTGGTTGTGGTTGACTGGAGTTTTGATTAATGGCCCCAACAGAGGCATTTTCCTTATGCCAAACCTGCCCTCTCTCCACTTCATGGATTGAGGTGACAAGGTTTACTTGTTGATTTTGAACCGGGTGCTCCGGTAACGGATTATTGACATTCCCCATATTTGGCTGGGGTGTAGGAGCCTGCTGTTGCTGGGGAACATGTTGCTACTGACCTTGTTGCAGGTGCTGCTGAGCCGATGGTTGCCGAGGAGGCCTTCGAGCCTTTAGAGTAGCAATAACCCTCCTCATCTCATCCCAATCAATATCACCTTCATCATTTATATCATGTATGTAATCCTTCAAGTGAAAACAATGATCGATGTTGTGCCCCGGCTGCCGATGGAAGACGCAATACCGAGAGGTGTCTACATGTTTCGGCCATATCGTTCTTTCTTTAGGCAAGGTGAGCAGGTTGGCGGCCATGAGGGCATTGAAAATATCTAATAGGCTTTCGGGTAAGGGAGGGTATTGTGCTCTTTGGGGACCCAACGGTCTTCTTGGTTGTTGCAGTTGTTGTGGTGCATAATTGGCTGGTGGGGGCACTTGGTGGTATTGTGCGGGTTGATTCTGTGGAGCAAAGTGGGGTTGTTGTTGAGGAGGTGGAAGAGGCTGTAAGGTATGAGGAGGGTTATTATTTGGCTGGTGGACTTGGTTTTGGAAGGCGGGCTGCTCTGGTGGCGTCCTTGGGTTTGAAGGATGGCGGAAGGGTGTGGAATTGCCAAACGTGCTCACCTGCTCATTAGTAACAGTGCCTTCAGTGGTCGCACCAGTATTGCCGACATGAACATTCCTCTTTATTACCTTTGGACTTGGCTCAAACATGCCCATAATAGGCGAATCTTTCATCTGTGTTTATATGTATCTAGCTCTTTCATAGAGCTCTTCCATAGTGCTCAACTTGTTCATAGCTAAAATATGACGGAACAGTGGAGTGGAGTTTGATATAATCATCTTCACTTGCTCTGTTTCCAACAGTGTGTCCTTTAACTTCTCGGCCATAGCTCTCCACCTATCAGCAAACAAAACGAAGTCCTCCTCGGGCTTCATCTTTTCGACAACCAGATCAGTAATAGACAAAGAGGGACCCACACGGTCCTTGTACTTCTGCAGAAACTTTCGTTGAACTACATCAAAATCACCGGCATCCGCCGGCTCTAGGGAGTAAAACCATTCTAGTGTCGGGCCATCTAAAGACCGTCTAAAGAGATAAGCCAGAGAAGTCTTGTTATCTTTCCAGAATGATGCCTTATATAAGAAGTCTTTCAAGTGGATGTGCAGATTACCCGTTCCATTGTACCGTCGAAAATTCGGCATTTCAGACGGGGGTAGGTGAAAAACTGGCAGAGTGGGAAGCATAATTTCGGGAGCGACCTTGGATGCAGTGACCTTTTTGAGCTGCTCCACCATACTAGCCATCCTTTGGAGGAGTATAGTGTGGTTATCGAACTCGGCTGGGGCCGGACGAAAAGAGTATTGGTTCGTCATAGGCCTTCTCAAAATTTGAGGAACAGGAGGTTGTTGAGGCCTAGCAATGGAGTGACATGCCGGTTGGGATGGGGTAGTCATAACAGGAGTTGATGGGCGTGAGGGCACCCTAGGTGTGACCACCTGGTCGTTGGGAGAACTAGCAGAGTGGCCACCCATGGCCTGGAGAGGGTTAGAAGATGACGGGACAGACTTTCCCTTTAAAGCGGCTTGGGCCGCCTGGCGCTGGGAGTCATCCAGGTGAGCAAGAACTTTGAGAACTTCGTTGAAGTTGAAAGAAGGGGAAACATCCCCTGAAGTATTTTGAGTGGTAGGTTGAGATTGGGAAGAAGGCTCAACCTCCAGAGAAGTTGTGTCCACCATGTGGACTTGAGTGGGAGCAGAAATATAGTTTCCCTCGTGGTAAGGGAACCTCATAAAACGTGTCAGAGTGACCCTCCTCATAACCATCATAAGTATATCCGTAGTTGGCCATTTTGATGATTTTACCTTAACGGAGTTTCATGCTTAAGGAAAAATAAATAGGTTTCCAACAAACAAGTATACCCAAGAGATATCACCTTATCAAACAAAATAAACACTCAAGTTGTAATGAGCCCAAAGTTTTAAGGTTTTCTTTAAAGATTAAGGTGAATTTTATAATAAGCTCTCTCCTTTGAATGTGGGTCCTGGTTGAAAATTTGGGTATAATCTCCGGGTATCTAGGTTCTTTCTCTCTCCTCACCAACGTATGGGTCAACTATACTCCGGGTGCTTCAATGGTACAACCTGCCCAGCGTCCGTGAGGGAATCCACGGGTGCGGGGACTTACGGAGGCTTGGTTTAGGAATTTCCGATCCAATGAGATAGAATGCTCAAAGGAGGGTCCTTCCTTCACCAAGAGGGGGGTGTGACTCCTAAAAGTGTGGGGAGAGGAGGTCTCCCAAACCGAATGCCCTAAATACAGCCTAATGCAGGCAATATCAAGCATGTGATATGAGAGTCAGTCAAGCGAACGAACAATAGTAAGCAGTAAACAGGGGTACTATGGGCACAGAAAAAATGACGACCTGGATAAGGTCGTTATATCAACAAGAGACGACTGAGTGTTAGTCGCTAGTTACTGTGAATAGTGCAAACAGATAGCAATCAAAATAAAATAGTGGCTTAAAGTGAGGCGCTGCCTGTGGAAATGACACCTGTGCACAGGGGCGTCAGATAGCAGTAGTCGAACTTAAAATGTGAATAAACGCAATGATAATCAAAATAACGCCTTTCAGTATGGCGTTGTACCAGTAAAAGACGCCTCTGGGAGGGGCGTCAAAATGCAGTAATTAGAAATATGACGCCTTGGTGTGAGGTGTTATATTGGGAAATGACGCCTCTGTGAGGGGCGTTAATTATAAAATGATGAAAATGCTCGCAATAAAAAAATGGAAACAACGCCTGTTCGAACGGTCGCTGTATGTGGAAATGACGGTGGTATGGAGGGCGTTATTCAGTTCCAGAGAACCGTTAACCCTGATGACAGACAGAAATCAATTTCTTTTCTAATAAAAATGATATGGATACTATGCAAATTGGATAATCCAGAGGGAGGTGTGCACGTGGTGCACAAAGGGAGTGTGCTACGTGGAACACGAAGGAGGGGCACACGGGGGCGCCAAAGGGAGGGGCACGCGAGGGCGCCGAAGGAGGGGCACACGGGGGCGCCAAAGGGAGGGGCACGCGAGGGCGCCGAAGGGAGGGGTAATCAAACTAAAACAAAAAGAGTCCCACCGTGATCGCCAATTTGTGAACGTGTCACATACACATTTTTAAAAGAGGGAGAATTGAATGATAAAAAAGATGATTAATTATTATTAGGGATAAAAAGAAACTATGCTAAGACATGTGGATATGAAAAAAAAGGGGTTGAGCATGGGATGCTCTAAGGAGGCTGATCGCCAGAGGGGTTACCTCAAAATATCAAAGGAGTGATCGTATGCACCTTGTATTGAGCAGGTGAGATTGGGGGTTCTTCCTTCCTCCTTCTATCGGCCGGCCGATGAAGGGGGTTTATATCTTGATTACCCTTGCATAAACACACAAAATAAAGATATGGATTAGCCAAAGATGTGTAGTATCAATGCTCTAGAAGTATAGAAATCAATCAAATTAAGCATGGACACACACCTTGTGTGTTTTGGTTTTAAAACCCCTAAGAGGAGTAACAAGGTTGGGTATAATAAATGCAATGGTATGCAAAGCAAGATACTCGATGTACTGAGAATGTTTCTAGCAGAGAGCTAGAAAAAAAGAGTGCATGTGATGATGATATGATGACAACTAAAATAACAAAGAGTAGATGCCCCCTCTCCTGTGTGTGCAGCAGTAAAGGGAGAGGAAGAGCTTTAGCGACTGTAGCAGGATGAAGAACTGCTACTGGTGGAGGGAGAACACCGCCTGGAGAAGAATCAACCGTGGAGGAATGCCCTTGGAAGGAGTTCCTGCAAAAGAAAGGAAGAAACTCTCTCTTTCTGTAAAAAAAACTCTCAGTTGTTAGCTCTTGTTAACTTTTCTTTTTTGGTTCTTCTCCTCTTCTCTCTTCTCTTCTTCTGCGTTCCCTCTCGCGCGTGAGGGATTCAAGGAGGTATTTATAGGGCCAAAAATCCTTGGAATTAACAGGATTAAAATAAGGTAATGAATCCTCAATAAGGAACCCTCTTCCCAATCGAACACAAGGTGCAAAATGGGGAAAGGGTTACTACTGGAAAGAAGCAAGCGAAAGGGAAACGGAAGTGAAAATGACGACCTAGCTAGGGGCGTCAATTGAAATGACGACATTCACACAGTCGTCAATTCCTGAATTTAATTATAGAAATAAAGGACTTTCCTTATTTAAAATTGTCAAATGACGCCTGTTTGAACGGGCGTTAAATAATCAACGCCCCTTAATAGGACGTCAATTACCTTGAGTTTTATTTTAGTTAGAATTTGTAAAATCCAGGAATCGACGATCGTTTGAACAGTCGTCTATTTAAGAAAAATGCCCCTAATTAGGTCGTCAATTAAATGACGCCCTCCATTCAGGCGTTAATTTCAATTATTAAAGCAAAAAGTCAAGAAATCATAATTAAATATGGAGAAATTAGAAAAATCTCATATTTAAGGCAATATTGAAGTCCACTTTGGGGCGTCACATGGTGACATGAGATTTACTCAACGTAGCATCGATTTTGGCATGTCTACAGCAAGGTGTGTTCATGCCCATGTTGCATAGTATTATTTCATTCGAGCATTGATACTACACTTTGGCTAATCCATACTATTTGCTTCTTTTTGCTTGTCTTACAAGGGTAATCAAAGTAAGAACCCCCTTTATCGGCCGGCCGGTAGAAGGAGGAAGAAAGGACTCACAATCTCGCCCACTTTTCCACAAGGTACATGGAATCATCCTTTTTATATTTTTGAGGTAACCCCTCTGGCGATCACCCTCCTTTAGAGCATCACATGCTCTCTTTTTTTATTCCTTTTTCCGTATTCCCATCATATATCATATGATCTTATCATCTCATCTTCTTTTCTTAACATCTCTTTTTAAAGAAATCAAATCCTCTTTCTTTTTAATGTCTATGTGACACGTTCACAAATTGGCGATCACGGTGGGACTCTTGATGTTTTTATTTTGATTACCCCTCCATTGGCACCCACGTGTGCCGCTCCCTTTGGCACCCTCGCGTGCCCCTCCTTTGGCACCCTCGTGATGTGACACGACCCCTCAGACCTAGATTCGCAAGCAACAGAACCGAACGACGGACTCACCTAAGCGGGTTCACCCGCATCGCGCACACCCGGGTCCGTAGGTGGACCGGCGATAGTGGTGAGGGTACGAGGTTGAACCTTTCTATTCCGGGGGTTTGTCAAGCTTATGATGGACCCCCAAAGGGCCTGGGATGCCCAATTCCGTGGGCGGCCAGCACACCAAGGGCGTGGGTTGTAGGGTCGCACTCTCAACTCACTCCGCGGTGGTCGCACAATTCAATGGAGTTTGAGATCGGGTGCTCACCTCACCGCCGACGGGCAACTAGAAACAATACTAAGACAAGCAAAAGTAAAATCAGCAGAGGAAGTGACCAAAAGCTCACCTGATCGGCACGAATACACCGATCCCGGCCGGAGACGAGGGCGAGCGGGGAGGCGTGGGCTACCCGCACGCCGCGCCGATGATGCTTCAGCCGCTTACCTGCTAGTACAATCACTACGCCCTCACAGAGAGGGTGGACTAGGGGTAGGGATAATCCAATTATAATCAAAACTACCTCCACACAGGGAGGGGCGGTCAGCCGGCCAGGCGGGATAGGGAGGAAAGCTAAGGAAGAACCCGATTGAGGACTTCACTGATTCTGCCCGCTTTTGGAACTGCCTGACAGGTACTCGCTGTTGGCGCTGCCACGGGTTATCCCGAACTTGGAATTCATAGAAACCATCGCTGAATCTTCACTGATTGAGCCGGGAGGGCTGCTGAATTTTCTTGTGAGTTTGAGTCGTCGTTGACGGCCGGGGTAGGCGCTGGACCGGTGCTGATCTGTTCTGGATCCGACTGGTCCATGGATTCTGCAGCAGGATGTCTGATTCACCCCGAACACTTCTGAGATCTGAGCAATGCGGGACCAGGACGATCGTGAGCATGGTCAAGTCTTCTTCGATTAGCAGCCAAGAATGGCACCAGAGGAGGTCGGAGTCGAGAGAACCAGCCCGAAGAGTGGGGGGGTATCAGGACTGACCCTGACTGGCTTGCCCTGCATACCTGAGGGAGAAAATTTGGAACTGGGTACTCTGAACCTGAAATGACGTTCCGCTGCCTGCGTTGGATAGAGGACTAGTAGAGCTTTGTCTCGGTCAAGTGGCGCGCCAAGGGGAGCCGGGGTGTGGTCGCAGTAGCTTCTGAACTGAGGCTCTGGTCTCTGCTCGGGTGCCAGATGCGCAGTCAGACAAGAACGGATGTCGTGGATGGCTCCGACCTCGGATCGAGGTGGGATCACCTCGCCTGTGAAGCTAACTAGAAGAGCTTTCCAGTAATATATGATATGCCTCCAGAAGGTGCTTGGTGAAGACGTGGCTGCCTCTGCAACTCGACCCTTGACTGCTGCGCGTGAACTGAGATGAAATAGGGTGGTGATAGGTGATGGGAAATGGGGTAGATAGGATGGGGATGTTGTGTAGTGGAAAGCGGATCTAGAGGGGAGGGGTGAATAGATATGCCCCTCTTTTCATAATACAACCCTCTATAAGGCTAGTTAAAAATAATTGCAGCGGAATACAACTAGCTCAGCGATGTATAAAATGATTTGCTTAGAAATATGATTTCATAATATAGAAATTGAACCTAAGCATGCATCTAAAACATATCAATCGCACAATCAAACCACAACACAAAGGATTTTAAGATGATTCGGACTGAATCCCCAGTCCTACGTCCACCCGTCACCAAATCCGGTGAGGCTTCACTAGTACAGCACACCAAACCGCAAATCGGAGAACCACCGATTACCTTCCTACTAACCACCGGTAGGGACGTCAACACCGCAGATCGGACAACCTCTGATTGCCTTCCTACTAAACACCGGTAGGGACGATTCTCAACTTCCAAGTGTTTGAGTGAAATAGAAAAAGAACAACTTATGAAAAACACTCAAACAAGATATAGAATATGCTTAAGAGAAAAGATCTTGTCTAAGATTTGCTGGAGCTTGAATCTCTTGAGCATTCGATGAAGAGCTTCTTCCTGGAGTAGCTTGATTCCCTTCTTGGAATATGCTCCTTCTAGCTTCCTTTGATCACCCTTCTTGCCCTTGAGTGCTTCTAGCTTTGTTGGAGATTGCTTGGCTTCAGATCTGAGCTTGAATCACCTTGGATGGATGAAGAACTTCCTCCCGAAACACTATTCACGAAGGTGCTACAGTACCTCGAAAATGGCCTCCCTTGATCTCCCTTGAAGCCTTGAAGTGTTAGGATTTCCAACCCCTCATGTGTTGGTTTTATAGACCTTGAATGGTCCTTGGACACCCCCCAGACCAGATCCACAAATCATGGGAGATTAGGTGAGTTTTGATTAAATAAATCCACGGAAAGGGGCTGGCCACGAGGTGGATTTCGAAGTCAAACATGGCTGCATCGGGGCTGGTGGTCGACCTCTACTGAGAAATCTGCAAACGGGCGGTCCCTGGGATTTTCGGTCGACCGCTACTGGCTGGCGGTCGACCTGCAGCTGACAGAACTGCAGACGGGAGTCTGCTGGCTGGGGCGGTCGACCGCCCTTGTGCTGGCGGTCGACCGCCAGCTGGGCAGCCCCCGGTCCAGCCCGGGTCGGTCGGTTAGTCGCTTCAGCTCCGTCGCTTGTGTCCATTAGTAGCCTGTTCATGTCTGTAACTTCATCCTTGTTGGTCTAGAAAGTACCAACTGAATCTTTTTCTTTTGACCCTCATCTTGTGCAGTGGCCTTGGCTATTTGAATGAAGCTTGTAATTGTTGTATAGACTTTACATCAAGGCTTGGACGTGTAGACTTTGTGTGCATGTATGAACTCTGTACAGACTTTGCACCTTGAGCATGCATGAGCCTGTACAGACTTGCTTCATGAACGTACATACTTGGTAACTTGATGCACGAACAATAGAACACAATGTATAGACATTGCGTGTGAAGTAGACGGCTAATGTATAGACTTGTGTTGCAGCCATCAACCAACGTACAGACTTGGAGTTGTGCTAGCAGCCAACGTACAGACTTTGTCTTGTGCAACGTATAGACTTTGTTTTGTGCATGTAGCCAACGTATAGACTTCATCTGCAGCAACGTACAGACTTCATCTGCCGCAACGTACAGACTTCGTGTTATGCAACGTACAGACTTTGAGTTGTGCATGCAGCCAACGTACAGACTTCATCTGCAGCAACGTATAGACTTTGTGTGCAGCAACGTATAGACTTCGAGTTGTGCTAGGCAGCCAACGTACAGACTTCATGTTCAGCAACGTACAGACTTTGTCCAACGTATAGACTTCGTCCAATGTACAGATTTTGTCCAACGCATAGACTTTGTCCAACGTACAGACTTAGTCCAACGTATATACTTTGTCCAATGTACAGAGTTTGTCCAACGTATAGACTTTGTCCAACGTATAGACTTGGAATGCAGTGCACATGCCCGCAACCTATTCGATGAAATGGCAAACTGCTTAAACAGATACACAATGACATCATATGCAAACACAATGTGACTTATAGTACTTGCTATCATCAAAACCATAATAGTAATCATGGTGCACATGTGTTCAACATTCTCCCCCTTTTTGATGATGGAAACACTGTGAGTCATTATATGACAGAAATAGCCAAGATGGCAAAGTGTATGATATATGTAACATATGGCAAGAATAGTCAAGATGGCAAAGTGTATGATATATGTAACATATGCAGCTCAAGATCCATGATAGTAATAGCATGTGAATGCAATTATGAATGCAGATATGAAGGCTATGCATTGGATACACAAATGAGATGCACAAAGTGAATCTCCCCCGTACACCATTCACTCATCCATAGCTCTTACAAAGGACTCACATAAAGAATTCTCCCCCTTTGCCAACAGCAAAAAAGGAAGGATAAAGTAGAGTAGGTGACAAAGGTCGGTGAGACCAGAGGTGAAGGAGAGGGAAGAGCAAGCCATAATATGCAAACCTGAAACATATCGCGAGCAACATGTACGGGTCAAAGCTAATGAAATCCGATATCATCAACAGAGTTCGAAGAGCATCTACATCGAAGATTTAATAGAAATGAAACAAAGGTGCATATCATTGCAATGTTTAACTTTCCCTTGTCTTATATATCCATATGCAATAACTGCTAAGGGAATAACACAAAAACTAGTATTGAGACTAAACAGACATGAGTAGAGCATGGAATGTTATGATCGCAACAAATGTAATTTTTAGTATTTTTTGTATTTGAAGGCACAAGACTCATATTTTACGAGCAATCAAGTCTAGTACATGCCTCATAGTCATAAGAATACACATTGTTTAGACGCCAGTATTCCTAGGTATTTGGTAAGACTGACTATGATGCTTCAAAATGAACAGAGATAGCAAAGTCACGTCATGACATATCCAAACTCATTTCTGTGATGGGAAGATATGTTTCTCAATGATTATGCCATTGCTCTCCCTAGAGGCCAAATGTATTAAGACAGAGATAACAGCGACACATCATGACATGTCATTCGTCACTTGATTTGATGACGGGACATATTTCTCCGTGCAACAATATCATTGCTCTATCAAATTTATTTTTCAAGAATTCTAGCTCATCAAGATGTTTAACACCAATACTAAGCTCTAGAGTATCACCAAGATTGTCATGAAATTTAGATTTTCAGATAGTAGGATAGTCATTCAAAGTATAATATGCAGTCTCTAGTTAAGGTCTATTAAAACCAAGAACATATATGATTTCAGAATCAATATTTTAGAACTTCAAGGAAATCATTAAATCTGAACCGATTTCATTGAATGGATAATCATCAGGGCACATAATAGAAGGCTCTTACTCCATATGTCCATCTGTCTCATGAACGGTATTGTCAAACTGGAAGCCAGTGAAGTTCAGATTGCAAGAGATAAGAAAAGTAACAAAACTCCCCCTAAAGATATGCAGAGAATGCACTCAAGGAGTTATGTTTGCAAGTAAATGTAAGGACAAACGTCAAGGAGTGAGAGAGTAGAACCATGCATGGGTTGACCTGATCAAACATGAATTTGGCAGGCATGAAATGCATGACCCAACACATGGTTGTACATTTATTAAATGTAACATATACATGAATGCTGTAAAGTGACAACTCCCCCTTACTATATGGCCTATATGCGACAATGACTCATGGTACTTGGCGGAGGTGAAACCTCACGCATATTGAGTGTGTCTAGGCAAGCATAACCTGCCTTTCCATACATCAACATTTGATATACCATGGCAATGCAATAATGATGCTACACAAACCATGCAATACGACACATATGCAAAATGACACATTGACATATAAACAATGCATGAACACACCAATCTGCAAAAACACACAACTAAATTGAACATGATCATCATTTCAATTTTTAGTGGCCTCAGGTCGACAAAGACCAAGCTCCCTTCTGAGTGTTGAAAACCTGTGATTACACAAGGGCTTGGTGAAAATATCACCAATTTGATTTAGAGTATCAACAAAATATAGTTCAAAATTTTTCTTACTGACCTCGTCTCTAATGAAGTGTGCCTAATCTCAATATGCTTAGTCTTAGAGTGCTGGACTGGATTTTTTGCAAGGTTTATAGCACTAGTGTTATCACACAGAATCAGGACACAACCATGATCCACCAAGTAGTCTTGGAGTTGGTGTTTAATCTACAACACTTGGGTACCACAACTCCCCGCAGCAACATATTCTGCCTCCGCGGTTGAGAGGGCAACCGAGTGTTATTTCTTGGAGACCCAAGAAACTAAACACCCGCCTAGAAACTGGCAATAGCCACTAGTGCTCTTACGATCCAGCGTAATCCGCATCAGAATAAGATATAAGAGATAAATCACATGATGACGGATACCACAATCCCAAATCTTGAGTGCCGGCAAGATATCGAAGGATACGTTTGACGGCAGTCAAATGAGATTCTCTAGGACTAGCTTGAAATCTAGCACAAAGGCATACACTAAATTGGATATCTGGTCGAGATGCAGTCAAATAAAGCAAAGAACCAATCATACCTCTATAGACCTTTGCATCTACTAATTTACCATTTTCATCCGAATCCAGTGATGTTGTGATGCTCATAGGAGTTGCAATGATTTTGCTGTTTGCAATGTCAAATCTTTTCAGCAGCTCCTTGATGTATTTGGATTGATTTATGAAGCACCCATCTTCTCCTTGGTTGACCTGCAAACCGAGAAAGAATTGAAGTTCTCCCATTAGGCTCATCTCAAATTCGCTAGTCATGAGGTTAGCAAATTCCTCACACATTTCAGATTTTGTAGAACCAAACACAATGTCATCAACATAAATTTGAACAATCAAGATGTTCTTACCTTGCTTCTTGGTGAAAAGTGTTTGATTTACCTTACCTCGTGTGTACCCTTTTTTAATGAGGAACGAGTTTAGTCTCTCATACCAAGCTCTTGGTGCTTGCTTAAGTCCATAAAGCGCCCTGTCTAGCTTGTATACAAAATCTGCATTGTTATAATTCTCAAAGCCAGGGGGCTGCTCAACATAGACTTCTTCTTTGATCAAGCCATTCAAGAAAGCACTTGTGACATCCATTTGATACAGCTTTATTCTAAGGGAGCATGCAAAGACAAGTAAAATTCTGATGGCTTCGAGTCTAGCAACTGGGGCATAAGATTCATCAAAGTCAACCCCAAACTCTTGATTATACCCTTGAGCCACCAATCTAGCTTTGTTTCTTATTATCTTGCCATCCTCACTTAGTTTGTTCCTAAAGACCCATTTAGTGCCTATGACAGGTTGTGATGAAGGTCTAGGAACAAGATGCCAAACTTTATTCCTTTCAAACTGGTTTAACTCGTCTTGCATTGAATTTATCCAGTTTTTATCTTTTAATACTTCATCAATATTTTTGGGTTCATGCCGCGAGACAAGAGCAAGTTGATCTAATTCTTCCACTATTTTAAAATGTGACCTTATTCTAGGTGGGTCATTCAAGCTGCCAATGACGTTTTCTAAATGATGATCCTTAAGAATTATAATGTTTGTAGAATCGTTACCTTCTCCTGGAGCTTGATCCATTGCATTGCTTGATTCAGTTAGGTCACCATCTTCTTTTATTTCTTCTTGTGGAGGATCACTCTTGTCCTTTATGCTTAGGAATTCTCCATCTTCATCATTTTTCCTGCAATAGTTATCATTGTTAGAATCATCATGATATTCATCAAAGGAAACATGGGGTGATTCTTCCACAGTTTGACTCTTGATGTTATAAATTCTATAAGCCCTAGATCTATCTGAATATCCAAGGAATATACCTTCATCGCTCTTGGGCTCGAATTTATCTAAATCTCTTTTGTCATTGTTGTGGATGAAGCATTTTGACCCAAAAACTTTCATGTGTGTGAGAGAAGGCTTTTTACCTTTCAGCAACTCATAAGGAGTCTTTTTAGTGTGTGGCCTTACCATAGAGCGGTTGATAATATAACATGCCGAGTTTACCGCTTCAGCCCAAAACCTCCTTGGAAGTTGCCGTTCAGCAAGCATGGTTCTTGCCATCTCTACAAGTGTTCGGTTTCTCCTTTCAACTATACCATTTTGCTCCGGCGTTCTTGGTGAAGAGAATCGGTGTGAAATGCCTTCAGCCCTGCAAAGATTATAGAAGTCAGTGTTTTCAAATTCACCACCGTGATCAGATTGAATCTTGGAGATCTTGAACTCACCGTCCTGCTTTATCTTCATGTAGAGCGTCTGAAACTCATCAAAGGCATCATTTTTATGTGTGAGAAAGAAAACCCATGTGAACCTAGAGAAGTCATCCACCAAGACATATCCATATTTTCTACCACTTAAACTAGCAGTTCTGGTTGGACCAAACAAGTCCATATGAATTAACTCGAGTGGTTTGGATTATGTATTTTCAGATCTTCCCTTGAAAGATTTTCTTGTTTGTTTACCTAGGGCACATGCATCACACAACTTGTTTTCTTGTTTAAATGATAATTCAAGCAACCCTTTCACCATTGAATGCTTTAACAATTTATGTAAGACATTGTAGCTAGCATGTCCTAGTCTACGATGCCATAACCAAGCGATTTCAGATTTTGGTACAGCAAGACAAAGGTTTAAATAAGCAGGATCATATAAGTCAATCATGTAAACATTGTTTACTCTCTTTCCAGAAAATTTTACCTTGTCAGATTTTGGTTCAAAGATTTTACATTCGTGAGAGTCAAACAACACTTTATGACCTTTATCATACAATTGACTTATGTAGGTTATATTTCAAACCTTCAACTAGCAACACATTTCCAATGGAGTTGGAGAGGTTCTTACCTACATTACATGTTCCAATGATTTTTCCTTTGTTATTCCCTCCAAACGTAACGTATCCTCCTTCCTTTTCCTCCAAGAGATAAAATTTTGTTTTGTCCCCAGTCATGTGTCTTGAACAGCCGCTATCAAGATACCACATGTTATGCATGGCTGCAAGACATTTCTGCACAAACAATTAAGTAATTATCTTTGGAACCCAACCAATTTTAGGTCCCATCAAACTTTTAAGATTTTTAAAACATGAAACCATTTCTTTTGGAATCCAAACCTTTCTAACATTCATGTTTTGTTTGCTTAGAGCAGGGATTTGGTTTTTCTTTTCAGCCTTGACATTTCCTTTTTGTTTAGAGGCTCTTTGTTGGATTTTGTGAAAGTTTGATGAAGTTGGCTTCTTAACCCATTATGGCCATTGGTTGTTTTTGGGTTGAAAGTGATTGTTCTGCCACCTAGGAGATTGAAAGTTATAGGATTGATAAACATATGAATCATAATTTCTCCAAAAGTATGGTGGTGTTGGCCTATATGAATGGACAATCCAGTTTTGGTGATATCTGGAAGATTGAGCATGCAATGGCCAAGAATGTGTTGACCTATGCTGCGGAGAAGGTCAACATTTCTTAGGCTTTTGGACAGGCTTTTTGGGAATGTTGGTGACTGCCTCTTCAATATTCTCTTTCCCTTTTTTCTTTTATTTTTGCTAGTTTTGTGTGGGAGTTGTGTTTGAGGTGGAAGCTTCGGAAGATGAAACAAATGTGACTATTTTTAGCCCAAATGACCTTTTGTTTGTTGGATCAAAACCCAACCCATCTTTGTTGTGGTTCATTCTAGTTCCTAGCAATGCATCTAGGTTTTCTCTTCCATCCATAAATTTTTCTAAAGATTGTTGTTTGTCCTTTAACTCTTTTTGTAGGTTTTCAATATTTTGCCAGAGTTGAGTGTTGACATGTTTGACAGCTTCATACTTTTCATTACTCAATTTGCTATCCTTTTCATAAGTTTGCATTTTGAGCTTCATGCTATCAACCTCCTTTCTTAAGTCTTCATTTTCAGTTTCCAAGTCAACCATTTCTTTTCTTCCTTCCTCCAAATCCTCAATCATTTTCTTAAGATCTTCAATTTCAGTCTTAAGTAGAGCATTCTTATCATTCATATCATGATCATGCACAAATGAGTTAATTTTCTTTTTCAATGATTTATTCTCCTTTTTGTACATTTCATATTTTTCCATGAGTTGTATATATGCATCCTCCCAATCGTCAATTGTATAATTTTCAAAAGGAGAGTTTACCTCATTTTCTTCGTCGCCTTTGGCCATAAGGCAGAAATATTCTTCTTCTTTGTCCGAGGAGCTGGTTTTGTTATCACTTTTCTCCTCATCGCTCCATGTGGACACCATGGCCTTGTTCTTCTTCTTACCCTTCCATTTGTCGGCCTTTTTGAATCTGTCAGGACAATCAGTCTTGAAATGCCCTGGTTTGTTACAAGAATAACAAATGATTTTGTCAGATTTCTTAGAGTTTTCTGAATTAGATTTGAAACTATTTCTTACCTTTGACCTTCCTCTCATGAAGCTCTTACCTTCCTTTCTCAGGAATTTTTTGAACTTACGTGTGAGCATGGCTACATCATCCTCATCTCGCTCACTTGCAGAATCCTCACCTTCATCCGAAGTGCCTTGACCGCTAGGTCCAGCTTTAAGAGCTAAGGACTTTTTCTTAGGTACTTCAGCTTCTTTGTTCTTAAGGTTGATCTCATAGGTCATTAATGAACCAATGAGTTCATCTACTTTAGTTGTTGTGAGATCTCTAGATTCTTCAACAACAGTAGCCTTTGTGTGCCATGCAGGAGTCAGTGATCTGAGAATCTTTCTTACAATTTCCTGTTCTGAATATTTCTTTCCCAAATCAGTCAAACTATTAGTAAGCACAGTTAATTGAGCATACATATCTCGAATTGATTCATCAGGCTTCATGCGGAACATTTCGTATTCAGAAACTAAGATATTAGCTTTTGTTTCTCGTACCTGAGAGGTTCCTTCGTATATTACCTCTAACTTGTCCCACATTTGTTTTGCAGTTGCGCAGGTCACCACTCTTGAGAACTCTACTGGATGGAGTGAGCATTGCATGATGTGTTTGGCACTCCAGTTGACAGTGGATTGTCTTATTTGTTTTTTGGTCCACAAGTCCTCATTATCCGTAAGCTCATACGGACCTTTGCTGATCACTCGCCAAAGTTCATAGTCTTGAGCGCGAATGAACACCTGTGATGCGGGACGGGACCACGGACACGACAAGCTCGCGATCGTCCCTTAACGAGGGAAGCGTCGGATGTGCGCGGTTGAGAAACCGGCAAGAGCTAGGGTGGTCGGCTCGCACTTTCGTGCCCGGATCGGGTCACGGGACGGCTTCGCTCTCTCTCGCAGCAGTGATATTATAAATTGAAGGCGAGCTAGGTATCCCTACACATGCTCTCTAGCAGCGGCATATAAAGCATATAAAGAATTAAGCTAATGCCAAGTGTAAGGGTGAAGGTGATACCTCCACGCTCTCGGCGTGGCGAAGACGGCACCCGGCCAAAGCTCGTACTCCCGGGAACTTAGTACATTATGTTTACAGCAATGCAATTAAGCCCACTCCACGCAGGGAGGTAAAGGGCGACACAAGTGGGCCCGGGAGGACCAAGTTCGGGTTGACGGGCGGTTTCGGGTAATGCTTCGGCTTCACGCGTACTCGTGCTAGTGGGGGCCCACGTATTGACCGGAGGGGTCGTGTGGGGCCTGATGACTCCTCTATTGTGGAGACACCTGGAAAGCGTTCCCCTGGGATGGCGAGCTGCTGGAACGACCGCCGGACGCCGGGCGGCCCTCGGACGACGCTCGCGGGAACTCGGCCACGAATCTGAAAATTCTATTTGTAGGCGCGCGACTCGGAGAAAACTGCTGCTGCGATCAGCCCCGTCGTTGGAATGCGACAAGGTTAGCGCCGTTGGAAAGCTAACTCAGAATACCTCGACGTAGGTGTCTTCAAAAAAAATAATCAGATCTGTATTTCTGATCATGCATTTTACAAGCTTGCTGGAATCTGGCTAGAACTGCAGGGGCAGGTTCTAACTTCTATGAAGATCGACGTTGACCGGGGAGAAGACCTCCGAATCTGGCAATGCTTTCTTCAACAAAGTTGAAGGTCTCTGAGAGAGGAATCCGGGACTATTTTTTTTTTCTGATTGGAGACGAAATGGATTTTCTGGGATTTCTTTACTAGACCTGGGTCGGATCTGGGAAACTGTGGGCAGACTGTTCTTGGGAACTTGGACGAAATTTGAAAAATACCTAAAGACCTTACCAAACATTAAAAAAATTCCTGGTGGTAGATATATGTCGACAGAACTCCCAATAAATTTGGCCGACCCAAAAAAAATCAAAAGGTAGTTCGAATGGGGTAAACTCAGAGCTGATGAACAGTAAACAGAACCAGGACAGATCTGGAACTTAGACTTGGACGAAAATCAAAAAATAGCTAAAGGATGAATTTTGACGTGATTTTTTTTGTGGGGATAAGGGTTCTAGAGGGAAACCAACCCTGAAATTTTGAGCTTTAGAAGACAAAGGGAGTGGTAGCATGAATTCGGAGAAGAAGGTTCTGTCCTGAGTGGACAGAACACCAAAACCGTTGGCAACGACGCGTCGGCGGCGAGTCGATGGCGGCGGCGATCACCGGAGTTGCTTCAGATGCTGGAGGGGATCAAGGGGGAAGGGATTACACTCTAGAAAGGGGGCTGGAGGTGGAGGAACCAGGGAGAGAGAGGGGAGGGGTGCAAATCTCACTTGGGGGCAAATGCCTATTTTCTCTTCATTAATTCATGCAATATGAAAAATACAAGTATATATATGCAAGGGGTCTAACCTATTCTAAGCCCTTGGATCAAGGGTTGATCAATGAAGGGTTGAGATGTGGTTTGACAACCACATTAAACCCCATTAAACTACTAGGTTCGCCCCCCCTTTAAGAAGGCAATTAGCATTTGTCTTCTTTAATTAATTCTAGGTCCAAGTCCAAGGTTGGACCATGGACCAGCCACCTTGGACCCAGGAGTCCAGGTGGACCAATAAGGATGAGGGAGGGGGCCCCTGCAGGGCCTACATGCACATTTGCAAAGAAACCCAATGGCCTTTTGCAAATAAACCCACTAAGACCTACTATTGTGTACCCATATACCACAAGGGCGTACATACAAATACAAAAGGACGTAGATGCAAACACAAAGTGAGCGGGCTGACGTTGATGTCCCCATCACTTCTCCCCGGGTGGGAGGAACTCGACCCCGTCGAGTAGGGGTATGGCTGCTCCGGTACTCCGGCGGATCTGTCACCGTGCTAAGTAGCGCGGGTATGCTCCACTCCAAGTGATCGGCACCTGCTCATTCCATATATACTCGATATGCGCGCTGCTACGGCTAAAGGTGGTCACTCCGAAGGAGCACTCTCAAAAGGAAGGAAACAGCTCGAAGACTCACTAGGAATCACCGCTGAGTCCCTATAGGTGACTGATCCGGGTATAGAAGTAAAACCGATCCCATACTCATCGAGTAAGTCGACTCGCTTCACACTCATAAGAGAACGACACGAGCTTGCACAAGACACATGCAGACTCACCATGCACTGACACATGAATGAAAATCACACAAACAATCGACTCAAAATCACCACACAAACAAACCACACAAAGAAAGCACACTGACTCATGCATGACTCTAGACTAAGGTGGTAGCATCAAACCCACTAGGTGGCGACATCCTGGGCGGCCGAAGGGTCGCCCAGCTCTTCCCCCATGGCATAGTATTCATCGGCCAGTGCCTCATCGGCCTCGTAATCGACATGCTCAAGCTCGGGAGGTGCGGATCCGCCAACACCTAAGGCTAGGGTGGTGCGAGCGGGACACTCACTAGCAATGTGGCCGTACCCGTGACAGTGGAAACATTGTATTCGCGATCGACTACTCTCCCCGATAAGAGGGGCCTTACCCTTATCATCCCGCCGGGTAGGGGGTGTAGGCAACAATGGGGGAGATGTAGGTGCCTTGGACAAGAGTGGAGGGGGTGCCGGTGCCAGAGGACGGGCTATAGGAGCTGGGGGACGGGCAAAGGGTACCGGTGGTTGGGATGGAAATAGATCCCGGGGTGGAGGAGGGCGAGGCCGTGGAGCGAAGTGCTCCTGACGGGTGGGCTCCTGAGGTCGAGCCATGGGAGGCCGCTGATGTGGGCCTATAGAGTGACGGGGCTCGGTACTACGGAGAGGGGTGGGGCCCAACCGATGGCTAGACTCGAACTCTCCCTCAAATTGCTCCATCTCGAGAGCAACCTGATATGCCTCTTCCAACGTCTTGGCATTGCGGCGGAAAAGCTCATACTGGTAGTGTGGCCGCAAACCACGTCGAAAGCGAGACACGGGCATGGTACTCTCCTCCGTGACACCACATCGTAGAAAGTACTCATCAAACTCCGCGATGTATTCGGAGACGGACCGGTCTCCCTGGCTAAGACTTTGCCATCTATCGATGAGTCGCTGGCGGTAGGTGGGAGGAAGGTACTTTTGCCGAAGTTTATTCTTCATCTCGGCCCATGTGTCGATCGGGGGTTCTAGCCGCTGAAGTAGCAGGCTCTCCACATTCTTCCAATAGGTTTGTGCCTGCCCCATGAGTTTCATGGTGGCAAATCGGACCCTTCGACGCTCCGACATATCATACCATTCAAAATAACGGTCCATGCCAAACTCCCAATCTAGGTAGACTTTCGGATCCAAAGACCCGTAAAAAGCGGGAGGATCCGCTCGCACGGTCTTAAGGACCCGATCATCATCCTCATCTCGTTGTGGCTGAAAACCACGACGGCGTTGACCATACCCCTCGTAGGCATTGTCAGACCCATAGTCCTCGAGACCAAGGTCACGGTGTGGTAGTTGGGGAACCCGAGGAGGGGCGGGTGGAGGAACCAGTGGTGGCTGGTTTTGGGCCGCGGGAGCGGCCTGGACTTGGGCCATGGGAGCGGGTTGGACTTGGGCCCCTGCGGGAGGAGGTGCGGGTGGACCTTGGGCTGCCCCAGGAGGGTCCCCGTGTGACATCCTATCTAACCGCCCAACGAGGTCATGGACCAACCTATCGGAGTTCTCCATGCGTCCCTCCATGGCCCTAAGGCGACCATCCATATTCTCGGAGAAGGTCCGAAAGTTAGCATCGGATTGGTCCAACCTAGCCATAATGGCCATCATCGCCTCTTGTAGGGAGTGGAAGTCTCCCGAGGTATCCCGTGGGTTGGCCATAGGTGGGGGTGGGGGTGAGTACTGAGTACCCCGACGAGTGGGCATGCAAACACACCGACTAGAAGACACCGACTAAAGCAAAACACACTAATGCAAAATGATGCACCTAGACATAACCAAAACTCGGTACGCGGCGGAGACAATTGACCCGAAGGTCACTCGCACAAGTGTGCGGCCTTCCCGATAGGCGTAACCTAACGGTCGGACAACACCTTTTTATATACCGAGTAAAGGGATGTATGCGACCCAAAAATGACTCTTTTTGTTGTTTTAAAAATATGATGATCCTAAACACGACTTAGACCGACTAATGACTAGACGTAAATGACATTCTTTTTTTTTTTGACACCCTAGACTCAAACTCGCTCTGATACCAAATTGATGCGGGACGGGACCACGGACACGACAAGCTCGCGATCGTCCCTTAACGAGGGAAGCGTCGGATGTGCGCGGTTGAGAAACCGGCAAGAGCTAGGGTGGTCGGCTCGCACTTTCGTGCCCGGATCGGGTCACGGGACGGCTTCGCTCTCTCTCGCAGCAGTGATATTATAAATTGAAGGCGAGCTAGGTATCCCTACACATGCTCTCTAGCAGCGGCATATAAAGCATATAAAGAATTAAGCTAATGCCAAGTGTAAGGGTGAAGGTGATACCTCCACGCTCTCGGCGTGGCGAAGACGGCACCCGGCCAAAGCTCGTACTCCCGGGAACTTAGTACATTATGTTTACAGCAATGCAATTAAGCCCACTCCACGCAGGGAGGTAAAGGGCGACACAAGTGGGCCCGGGAGGACCAAGTTCGGGTTGACGGGCGGTTTCGGGTAATGCTTCGGCTTCACGCGTACTCGTGCTAGTGGGGGCCCACGTATTGACCGGAGGGGTCGTGTGGGGCCTGATGACTCCTCTATTGTGGAGACACCTGAAAAGCGTTCCCCTGGGATGGCGAGCTGCTGGAACGACCGCCGGACGCCGGGCGGCCCTCGGACGACGCTCGCGGGAACTCGGCCACGAATCTGAAAATTCTATTTGTAGGCGCGCGACTCGGAGAAAACTGCTGCTGCGATCAGCCCCGTCGTTGGAATGCGACGAGGTTAGCGCCGTTGGAAAGCTAACTCAGAATACCTCGACGTAGGGGTCTTCAAAAAAAATAATCAGATCTGTATTTCTGATCATGCATTTTACAAGCTTGCTGGAATCTGGCCAGAACTGCAGGGGCAGGTTCTAACTTCTATGAAGATCGACGTTGACCGGGGAGAAGACCTCCGAATCTGGCAATGTTTTCTTCAGCAAAGTTGAAGGTCTCTGAGAGAGGAATCCGGGACTATTTTTGGTTTTATGATTGGAGACGAAATGAATTTTATGGGATTTCTTTACTAGACCTGGGTCGGATCTGGGAAACTGTGGGCAGACTGTTCTTGGGAACTTGGACGAAATTTGAAAAATACCTAAAGACCTTACCAAAAATTAAAAAAATTCCTGGTGGTAGATATATGTCGACAGAACTCCCAATAAATTTGGCCGAGCCAAAAAAAATCAAAAGGTGGTTCGAATGGGGTAAACTCAGAGCTGATGAACAGTAAACAGAACCAGGACAGATCTGGAACTTGGACTTGGACGAAAATCAAAAAAATAGCTAAATGATGAATTTTGACGTGATTTGTTTTGTGGGGATAAGGGTTCTAGAGGGGAACCAACCCTGAAATTTTGAGCTTTAGAAGACGAAGGGAGTGGTAGCAGGAATTCGGAGAAGAAGGTTCTGTCCTGAGTGGACAGAACACCGAAACCGTTGGCAACGACGCGTCGGCGGCGAGTCGATGGCGGCGGCGATCACCGGAGTTACTTCAGATGCTGGAGGGGATCAAGGGGGAAGGGATTACACTCTAGAAAGGGGGCTGGAGGTGGAGGAACCAGGGAGAGAGAGGGGAGGGGTGCAAATCTCACTTGGGGGCAAATGCCTATTTTCTCTTCATTAATTCATGCAATATGAAAAATACAAGTATATATATGCAAGGGGTCTAACCTATTCTAAGCCCTTGGATCAAGGGTTGATCAATGAAGGGTTGAGATGTGGTTTGACAACCACATTAAACCCCATTAAACTACTAGGTTCGCCCCCCCCTTTAAGAAGGCAATTAGCATTTGTCTTCTTTAATTAATTCTAGGTCCAAGTCCAAGGTTGGACCATGGACCAGCCACCTTGGACCCAGGAGTCTAGGTGGACCAATAAGGATGAGGGAGGGGGCCCCTGCAGGGCCTACATGCACATTTGTAAAGAAACCCAATGGCCTTTTGCAAATAAACCCACTAAGACCTACTATTGTGTACCCATATACCACAAGGGCGTACATACAAATACAAAAGGACGTAGATGCAAACACAAAGTGAGCGGGCTGACGTTGATGTCCCCATCAACCTGCATGCGATGTTTCCAATAAGGATAGTTAGATCCAGTGAAATGAAGAGGTCTGTTCACAGAGTGTCCTTCAGGTAAATAACCCTTAACGTTGATCCATCATTTCCCTCAAGGTCGTTGGACCCCATAATGAGAGATTAGGCTCTGATACCACTTGTTGTATAGTGGACAGCAGATCTAGAGGGAAGGGTTGAATAGATCTGCCCCTCTTTCATAATACAACCCTCTATAAGGCTAGTTAAAAATAATTGCATCCGGATACAACTAGCTTAGCGATGTATAAAATGATTTGCTTAGAAATATGATTTCACAATATAGAGATTGAACCTAAGCATGCATCTAAAACATATCAATCGCACAATCAAACCACAACACAAAGGATTTTAAGGTGGTTCGGACTGAATCCCCAGCCCTACGTCCACCCCTCACCAAATCCGGTGAGGCTTCACTAGTGCAGCACACCAAACCGCAAATCGGAGAACCACCGATTGCCTTCCTACTAACCACCGGTAGGGACGATTCTCAACTTCCAAGTCTTTGAGTGAAATAGAAAAAGAACAACTTATGAAAAACACTCAAACAAGATATAGAATATGCTTAAGAGAAAAGATCTTGTCTGAGATTTGCTGGAGCTTGAATCTCTTGAGGATTCGATGAAGAGCTTCTTCCCGGAGTAGCTTGATTTCCTTCTTGGAATACGCTCCTTCTAGCTTCCTTTGATCACCCTTCTTGCCCTTGAGTGCTTCTAGCTTTGTTGGAGATTGCTTGGCTTCAGATCTGAGCTTGAATCACCTTGGATGGATGAAGAACTTCCTCCCCAAACACTGTTCACAGAGGTGCTACAGTACCTCGAAAATGGCCTCCCTTGATATCCCTTGAAGCCTTGAAGTGTTAGAGTTTCCAACCCCTCATGTATTGGTTTTATAGACCTTGAATGGTCCTTGGACACCCCCCAGACCAGATCCACAAATCATGGGAGATTAGGTGAGTTTTGATTAAACAAATCCCTGGAAAGGGGCTGGCCACGAGGTGGATTTCAAAGTCAAACATGGCTGCATCGGGGCTGGCGGTCGACCTGTGGCTTCTGGCGGTCAACCTCTACTGAGAAATCTGCAAACGGGGGGTCCCTGGGATTTTCGGTCGACAGCTACTGGCTGGCGGTCGACCTGCAGCTGACAGAACTACAGACGGGAGTCTGCTGGCTGGGGCGGTCAACCGCCCCTGTGCTGGCGGTCGACCGCCAGCTGGGGAGCCCCCGGTCCAGCCCGGGTCGGTCCGTTAGCCGCTTCAGCTCCGTCGCTTGTGTCCATTACCAGCCTGTTCATGTCTGTAACTTCATCCTTGTTGGTCTAGAAAGTACCAACTGAATCTTTGTCTTTTGACTCTCATCTTGTGTAGTGGCCTTGGCTATTTGAATGAAGCTTGTAGTTGTTGTATAGACTTTGCATCAAGGCTTGGACGTGTAGACTTTGTGTGCATGTATGAACTTTGTACAGACTTTGCACCTTGAGCATGCATGAGCCTGTACAGACTTGCTTCATGAACGTACAGACTTGGTAACTTGATGCACGAACACAACAGAATGCAATGTATATACTTTGCGTGTGAAGTAGCCGGCCAATGTATAGACTTGTGTTGCAGCCATCAACCAACGTACAGACTTGGAGTTATGCTAGCAGCCAACGTACAGACTTTGTCTTGTGCAACGTACAGACTTTGTTTTGTGCATGCAGCCAACATATAGACTTCATCTACAGCAACGTACAGACTTCATCTACCACAACGTACAGACTTCGTGTTGTGCAACGTACAGACTTTGAGTTGTGCATGCAGCCAACGTACAGACTTCATCTGCAGCAACGTATAGACTTCGAGTTGTGCTAGGCAGCCAACGTACAGACTTCATGTTCAGCAACGTACAGACTTTGTCCAACGTATAGACTTCGTCCAATGTACAGACTTTGTCCAACGCTTAGACTTTGTCCAACGTACAGACTTAGTCCAACGTATAGACTTTGTCCAACGTATAGACTTTGTCCAACGTATAGACTTTGTCCAACGTATAGACTTGGAATGCAGTGCACATGCCCGCAACCTGTTCGATGAAATGACAAACTGCTTAAACAGATACACAATGACATCATATGCAAACACAATGTGACTTATAGTAGTTGCTATCATCAAAACCATAATAGTAATCATGGTGCACATGTGTTCAACAGGGGAATGGGGTGGATGGGTGTGGGGGCGACCCCTGGCTATGTGGGGGTCTGGTAGGGGGCAATCCAAGGTGTGGGAGGGGCAGAATGGTGGTTGGAAGGTTGTCTAACAGGTGGAGGAAGGGGGAGCTACGAATTTGGGTTGGGAAGGGGAGAGGGAAGGAGAGATCTCTCCCTTGGTTTGAATGAGTGGGTAATGGTGGATGGTTATTGTGGCCTTGGGGAAGGGAAAGGGTGTGTTGGGGAGAAGAAAGGTTGTTTGGGGTTGGTGAAGGGGTGTATGGGAGAATGGGATTCTCCCTTGAGAGATGGAGGGGTGGCTTGGGAAGAGGAAAGGTTACCTTGGAATATGAAAGGGTGCTTGGGGCTTGGTGTAAAGAATGGTGGGATTGAATTGACCTAAGGAAGATGAGGGGTTGGGGCTGATGTGGAGGATGAGGTGGCAGGAGGGAGGAGAGAGAGAGGGTGGTGCCCTAGAGAGAGAGGGGGGGTCGCCCCTTTTAGAGAGAGAGAGAAGAGAGAGAAAGAGAGGGGAATCCACCCCTTAGAGAGAGAGAGAGAATCTCACATAATTTTGGTGGATTTCAAATTTTCTTTCAACAATTCATTAGCTCTCAAATGAGGGAATGGGGTCCTGTTTATAGGAAACCCACATTTTACAGAAAGTCCCTGACTTTTGGACAAATAACACTAAACCAAGGGAAAGGGGGCTCCCCTGGGCCTAGCCCATATAATTGGGCCCATTAACCTATCAAACTAACATAATGACTCAAGACTTAGGTAAATAACTACCTAACCTAGGCATTGGACTCAAATAAAAGAAAAATTACATGATAAGACTCAAATAAGCAAATGAAAAATACATCATATGACTCAAAATAAAGTGGCGAACAAGATGTGGCACTGCTGGTGATCATCAGAAATCTCAAAAAATGTGGAGTGGTCGGAGATGTCCCCATCATACCCTCGGGGTGCGGAGAACTCGACTCCGTCGAGTATGGGTCCACTAGGGGGGGGAAGTGATCCTCCAAAGCAGCTCGGGGGAAACCATGACCTCCAAACTCAACCCTGCGTCCTAGCCGGGGGACGGCTCTTCAGCCTCTCAAGGTTGCTCAGGCACACCCTCTTACTGGTGATGGTACCCTGCTTGCCTAGTATTGCTTCTGTGTGCACACGTTGGACTCTCAGGCTGATATATGGAGGCTCTCCGAGGGTATCACTCACAAAGGTGGGGGTAGGCTCAAGGTGCTCATTGGATTCCACCGCGGTGCCCATATAGGGTGCTAGATCCGCCGCGCTGAAAGTGGGGTGTATACCAAAACCCATTAGCAAGTCCAACCCATAAGCCGGGTTGTCAAAGTCACTCGGAACTTGACAAGGTCCAAGTCCTCGTGCCCTCAAGTTGGAGGTGACTCTAGGGTAGAGCCACTCCAATGCCACCATCGATAGGTTGCCTACTTGGAATTCCAAGTGGCGCTCGCGAGCCTTTGCCCGCTCTTTGTGAATCTCACCGCTCGTTGCGATTTGCTTGCGTGTATGCTCATGCCATGCATTATGATGAGGTGAGTGGTTGTGAAAGTGGGTAGTGTGCAAAGGTGGACCGGGGCAACCATAAATTGACCTATCATGCTTTGATTCCATGTGGACCTTGATGAACTTAAGTGGACCGGGGCAGCCACAAGTGGCCCTATCATGCATGGACTTCATAACAATGGTTGGAGGGCCGAGGCATCCGTAAGGGAATCTATTGCGCATGGGTATAGCAAATGCCGGGGGTCTCGGACATCCGTGAATGCTCCTACTATGCTTAAGACCCATGATGAATGAAGGTGGACCATTACATCCGAATATGGACCACTCATGCTTCCTACTTGGCATGTGGGTGATATGAATGAATGGACCCAACATAGTGTTCATGTCAAGTGCTGTGATAAGCCTAGACACATGCACGCTTATCCCAAAGGTGACTTCCTTGTGTATAGGTGTGGGACAGCCTTTGGACTTCCATGTGAAAGGGTCGAAGGGATCTAGGAAGGTGGATATGGGGTGGGGCACTTCCTCGATCTCTAGGCGGGTGTTGTCTAAGGTCATGGTTCCTATGGTGTAACTTGGGTCATTGTTGAGGTGGGCTTGGTCCAACATGGTGGGTGTGGGTAGGAAAGGGTGGGTGGTGTGTGATGTGGGTGGGTCACATGGGTACTCGAGCTCCCAAAGGAAGGGGTCAAAGGGATCATGGAAGGGGGTCATCATGGAGTGGGGCAATTCCTCAATCCCTACTTGTATGTTGCTTAAGGTCAATGCTCCCATGGTGTAACCCGGTTCTAGGAAGGGAGGGGTTTGGCCCAACATGGTGGGTGGGGGTAGGGTAAGGTGGGTGGTGAGTAAGGTGGGTGGGTCACATGGGGAACTAGACTCCCATAGGAAGGGATCAAAGGGGTTGTGGGAAGGAATTCCTAGAGGGAGGCACTGTATGTCTTCAAGGTTCCCAAATGGTGAGTCATCCTCCTCCAAGGTAATTGGGTCAAGGTATCTAGTGGGTTGGCCAATCAAATCAATTGGAACCTCAATGGAGGGGAGTGGGCCAAGATGGGTTTCTCATACTTGAGGAGAAAGAGGAGGATTTCACTCGTATAATGGCCACTAGTGTAGATGGAGGTGATGGAACCAGTGGTGAGGAATGCTAGGAAGATGGTGCTAGACTCTGATGGTCCTATGGCTAGCATTTCGGTCAGGTGGACTTGCCATTGTAAGCAGTCCACTAGGTCCCCTAAGTCTTCCACAAGGTAGGAGGTTTGAAGTGTGACATGGGAAGACCGGGTGGGCACAATTTGGGCTTGATATCCCAAGGGTGAGAGGTAGGGTGGTGAGCTAGGAACGGTGGGGCCCTGCTTGAGCCATTGGAGTATGGACTCATTCATGGCGAGAGTGTGCAGCTCATGAGGACCCAGACTAGGAGAGGTGGGTGGAAGTGGGGGGTCTAGGATGTTCTCTATGGTGGGAGGTGGATCCGGATTGGCATCCATCTCCACTTGGGTATGTGTGTGGGCCACAACTTCCAAGGATAATGGGGTAGGAAAGTCTATGGTGGGTGGAGTGATAATGGTCGGTGCATGGTACTCTCGGGGTGGTGAACATGGGTGGACTTGGGTTGGGTTTGGTTGGGGAAGTTCTTCGGTTGGAGTTGGGGTCGGGGGTGGAAGATCGGTTGGTTGAAGAAGTTTGGATTGGGGTGCATAGATCTTTCTAAGATCGGCCCTCATTTCATCCGAAGATTCAATGGGTGCTTCCCTTTTGGCTTCTCTCAAACCTACAATGTTCTTCCATTCTTTCCTAGCTTAGCGCTAGAGTAAACTCTTGGCATAGTTGACTTGCATAGGCCCTGATAGAGTGAACCTCCCAAAGTGTTGATCTATGGAGTCCTCCCACTCTAGATATATACTAGGGTGGGTTCCGTCAAACACAAAGGCTTCTAATGGGCCTAAGAGTGGCGAATATGCCAAGTATGAGGTAGTCATGATGGTGGACAAGGGTGATGCATGCAATGGCCCTAGAACAAGACTTAGTAGAGATAAGTCTAGAACTTGCTCTGATACCAAACTGATGTGACACGACCCCTCAGACCTAGATTCGCAAGCAACCAAACCGAACGACGGACTCACCTAAGCGGGTTCACCCGCGTCGCGCACATCTGACTTCGTAGGTGGACCGGCGATAGTGGTGAGGGTCCGAGGTTGGACCTTTCTATTCCAGGGTTTGTCAAGCTTAGGATGGACCCCCAAAGTGCCTGGGATGCCCAATTCCGTGGGCAGCCAGCACGCCAAGGGCGTGGGTTGTAGGGTCGCACTCTCAACTCACTCCGCAGTGGTCGGACAATTCAATGGAGTTTGAGATCGGGTGCTCACCTCACCGCCGACGGGCAACTAGAAACAATACTAAGACAAGCAAAAGTAAAACTAGCAGAGGAAGTGACCAAAAGCTCACCTGATCGGCATGAATACACCGATCCCGGCCGGAGACGAGCGCGAGCGGGGCGGCGTGGGCTACCCGCACGCCACGTCGATGATGCTTCAGCCGCTTACCTGCTAGTACAATCACTAGATAGGGGTAGGGATAATCCAATTACAATCAAAACTACCTCCACACAGGGAGGTGCGGTCAGCCGGCCAGGCGGGATAGGGAGGAAAGCTAAGGAAGAAGTCGATTGAGGACTTCGCCGATTCTGCCTGCTTCTGGAACTGCCTGACAGGTACTCACTGTTCACGCTGCCACGGGTTCTCCCAAACTTGGAATTCATCGAAACCAGTGCTGAATCTTCACTGACTGAGCCGGGAGGGCTGCTGAATTTTCTTGTGAGTTTGAGTCATCGCTGACGGCGGGGGCAGGTGCTGGACCAGTGCTGCTCTATTCTGGATCTGACTGGTCCCTGGATGCTACAGCAGGATTTCGGAGTCACCACAAACCCTTCTGAGATCCAAATGATGCGGGACCAGGATGGCCGCGAGCATGGTCGAGTCTTCTTCGATTAGCAGCCAAGAATGGCACCAGAGGAGGTAGGAGTCGAGAGAACCAGCCCGAAGAGTGGGGGGGTATCAGGACTGACCCTGACTAGCCTGCCCTGCGTACATGAGGGAGAAAATTTGGAACGGGGTAATCCGAACCCAAAATGTCGTTCTGCTGCCTGCGTTGGATAGAGGACTGGTATAGCTTTGTCCGGTCAAGTGGCGCGCCAAGGGGAGCCGGGGTGTGGTCGCAGTAGCTTCTGAACTGAGGCTCTGGTCTCTGCTCGGGTGCCGGATGCGCAGTCAGACGAGAACGGACGTCGTGGATGGCTCCGACATCGGATCGAGGCGGGATCACCTCGCCTGCGAAGCGGACTGGAAGAGGTTTCCATCAATGTATGATATTCCTCTATAAGTTGCTTGGTGAAGACGTGGCTGCCTCTGCAACTCGACCCTTGACTGCTGTACGTGAACTGAGATGAAACAGGGTGGTGATAGGTGATGGGAAATGGGGTAGATGGGATGGGGAATGGGGTGGATGGGTGTGGGGGCGACCCCTGGCTATGTGGGGGTCTGGTAGAGGGCAACCCAAGGTGTGGGAGGGGCAGAATGGTGGTTGGAAGGTTGTCTAACATGTGGAGGAAGGGGGAGCTGCGAATTTGGGTTGGGAAGGGGAGAGGGAAGGAGAGATCTCTCCCTTGGTTTGAATGAGTGGTTAATGGTGGGTGGTTATTGTGGCCTTGGGGATGGGAAAGGGTGTGTTGGGGAGAGGAAAGGTTGTTTGGGGTTGGTGAAGGGGTGTGTGGGAGAATGGGATTCTCCCTTGGGAGATGGAGGGGTGGCTTGGGAAGAGGAAAGGTTGCCTTGGAATGTGAAAGGGTGCTTGGGGCTTGGTGTGAATAATGGTGGGATTGAATGGACCTAGGGAAGATGAGGGGTTGGGGCTGATGTGGAGGATGAGGTGGCAGGGGGGAGGAGAGAGAGAGGGTGGCGCCCTAGAGAGAGGGGGGGGGTCGCCCCTTTTAGAGAGAGAGAGAAGAGAGAGAGAAAGAGAGGGGAATCCACCCCTTAGAGAGAGAGAGAGAGAGAATCTCACACAATTTTGGTGGATTTCAAATTTTCTTTCAACAATTCATTAGCTCTCAAATGAGGGAATGGGTCCTATTTATAGGAAACCCACATTTTACAGAAAGTCCTTGACTTTTGGACAAATAACACTAAACCAAGGGGAAGGGGGCGCCCCTGGGCCTAGCCCATATAATTGGGCCCATTAACCTATCAAACCAACCTAATGACTCAAGACTTAGGTAAATAACTACCTAACCTAGGCATTGGACTCAAATAAAAGAAAAAATACATGATAAGAGTCAAATAAGCAAATGAAAAATACATCATATGACTCGAAATAAAGCGGCGAACAAGATGTAGCACTGCTGGTGATCATCAGGAATCTCAAAAAATGTGGAGTGGTCGGAGATGTCCCCATCACCTCGTGTGCCCCTCCTTAGTGCTCCACATAGCACACTCCCTTTGTGCACCACGTGCACAGCTCCCACTGGATTAGCCAATTTTTTAAACTGTTCATAGCGTTTTTAGGAAGAAAATTTTATTTATGTTAGCTGTCAGTTTATTATCTCTTCTCTAGAACTGATTAGCGACTTCGCTACAGCCGCTATTTTCATAATCAGCGACCGCTCACAGAGGCGTTGTTTCCATTGTTTTTGGTATTTTCATTATTTTTATAATCAACGCCCCTCCATAGAGGCGTCATTCACGTATTCAACGCCTAACTCCAAGGCGTCATTTCTCAGTTACTGTTGTTTCTCCTCACACTCTGGTCACTGTTCACTTCTATTGACGCCCCTTCACAGAGGCGTTATTCACATATTCAGCACCTCATACCAAGGCGCTATTTCACTTTATTATTCATTGTTTATCACGGTTTTACTATGATTAGCGAATGTCATACAGCCACGATTTTCTGATACAGCGACTGCTGTTAGTTCGCTATTCCGTTCTGTTTTCACAGAACATTGATTGTTATTGTTATCTTCACCTGTTGGATGCATTTATTGATTATCTGATTATTACTGTTTGATCTGCTTGCATTAGCTTGCATTCTAGGGCATTTGGTTGAGAGACCTCCTCTCTCTACACTCCTAGGATTCCACACCCTTTTCTTGGAATTGGAAGGACCCTCCATTGAGCATTCCGTCTCTTTGGACTGGAAATTCCTTTTCCAAGGCCTCCGTAAGTCCCCGCACCTATGGATTCCCTCACGGATGCCGGGCCGATTCTACCATTTGAAGTGCCCGAAGTTTAGTCAACCCATCCATTGGTAAGGAGAGAGAAAGAACTTAGTTGACTCGAGATTACACCGAAACTTGAAACTAGGACCCACATTCAAAAGAGAGAATTGATTACACATTTAAAAATCCATCTTAATCTCAAAAAAAACCTTAAAATCTTGGGTTCATTACAACTTGTGTGAACAACTTACTTGATTAGGCGATTGCTTCTTGTTTATATTTGTTGGCTTGAGATATTTTCCTTTCCTTAAACATGCAACTCCGTTCAGGTAAAATCATTAACATGGCTAACTACGGGTACTCTGATGATGGTTATGAGGAGGGTCAATTTGACTCATCCTATGAGACTCCCCCTCAAGATTCCACCCATTATGAGGGAAACTATGCTCCCCCCCATGCTTATTATTCCCAAGTCCATGTAGTAGACACCACTACTCAAGAGGTAGAGCCTTCCTCCCAAGCTCAACCTACCACGCAAAATACATCTGGGGATGTTCCCCCATCTTTTAATCTCAATGACTTGATTCATGCTCTGCCTCAATCGGACCATTCCCAACGTCAGGCGGTCTAGGCCACCCTAAAAGGGAAATCTGTCCCTTCATCTTCGAACCCTCTTCAGGCCACGGGTGGCCATTTGTCTCCTAATGACCAGGCGGTCTCACATAAGAACCCTTCGCGTCCATTAACTCCTATCATGGCTACAGTCAGCCCAACCGGCAAGCCACTCCGTGGTTAGGCCCCAATATCCTCCACCTCCCCAATCTTTAAGGAGGCCTATGCCAACTCCGTTCCCTTCCAATCCGGCCCCAGTCGAGTCTGATACCAACACCATACTCCTCCAGAAGATAGCTAGTATAAAGGAGCAGCTTAAGAAGGTCACGACACCGAAGAATGCTCCAGAGATTGCTCTCCCCACTTTGCCGGTTTTCCATTTGCCTCCTTCCGAGATGCCAAATTTTCGGCGCTACAATGGAATGGGCAACTCGTTCATTCATTTGAAAGATTTTATGTATGAGACGTCCTTCTGGCAGGATAATAAGATCTCCTTGGCCTACCTTTTTAGAAGGTCTCTAGATGGTCCGGCACTTGTATGGTTCTATTCTTTGGAGCCGGCTGAAGCCAGTGATTTTGATGTTGTTCAGCGGAAGTTCTTACAGAAATATAAAGATCGTGTGGGTCCATCTTTGTCAGTGACAGATCTTGTTGCTGAGAAAATGAAGCCCGAGGTGGACTTCATTATGTTTGCTGATAAATGAGGGCTATGGCCAAAAAATTGAAAGCCACCCTTTCCGAGATGGAGTAAGTTAAGATGATTATATCAAATTCTACTCCATAATTCCATCACATTTTAGGCATGAATAGGCTAAACACCATGGAAGAGCTCTATGAGAGAGCTAGATATATACATACTCAAATGAAAGATTCGCCCATCATGGGCATGTTGGAACAGAAACCAAGGCTGGTCAGGAAGAACGCCAATGTTAGCAATAGTGGTGGCACCACCGAGGGCACCATGACTAATGAGCAGGTGGGCATGGTTGGCAACCCCACACCTTTCCGCAACCCTAACCCAAGACCTCCGCAACCTCCACAACAACTCCCCTTCTTTAATCCCGCTCCCCAAGCAAATATTCCCCCTCGATCCTTCCATCCTCCTCCACAAAATCAAGCCGTCCACCCAAACCCACCAGTTCCTCAACACTACCACCAAGTGCCGCCACCCACCAATTATGGTCCCCAGCAGTTGAGAAGACCATCAAGCCCCAAAAGGGCCCAATACCCGCCATTACCTGAAAGTCTTCTTGATATCTTCAATGCACTCATGGCCGCCAACCTGCTCACCTTGCCAAAAGAAAGAATGACCTTGCCTTCTAATGTGGATACCTCTCGGTATTGTGTCTTCCACCGACAGCCTGGTCACAATATAGATCATTACTTTCATTTCAAGGATTATATCTATGATTTGAATGATCAGGGTTGTATCAATTGGGATGAAATGAGGTAATTTATTGCCACCTTGAAGGCACGAAGACCTCCCCAACAGCATCAGGCTCAACAGCTGCCTCAATAGCAAGTTCCAGCTCCTCCTCAATAGTAGCAAGCTCCCTCACCTCAACCGGACATGGGGATTTTCCATAACCCATTACCGGAGCACCCTCCAAACCAGCAAGTAATCCCTATTACTTCCTTCCACGAAGTGGAAAGAGGACAAGGGTGGTATGAAGAAAACACCTCTGTTGGGGCCATAAACCAAACTCCAACTCAACCACCCCGTTTGTTAAGAACACCTCTCCGTCCGATGCCTTTTCCCCAACCAGCCCATCCCATTTTACACACCACTAACCAAATTTCCTCCACTACCACTAACCCCTTACCGGCTAGACCTCTCATTCGCCCTCCATCATCTTCCACATTACAACAAACTCCCCCTCCTGTCACCAATTCCTTGCCTTTGCCATCTAGGCCACTCCTCATTCGCCCCCCACCAACACCTACTCCCTCCACTTCTACCACCAACCCTCCGCCAGTAAGGATTCCCACACCGTAACCCGTAAATCCATCATTTTTACCTAGACCCCTCCTCATTCGGCCTACACCCCCTTCAGCCGTTTCGGCGCCCTCTACCCCTTTTACTATTATCCCTCCAGTTACCACTACCCCTCAGGCAACAAGGACCCTCATAAGGGTTCCTTCTTTGGTCAGTCCTCCAGCAGCCGTTAACCCCAATATCCCATCCTCCTTATCCATCAATCCTCCACCTAATCGCAACCCGACAGAGGCGCGATCATCACAAACCATGGTGCTCCGTAGTGGACGGAGGTTCCATCATGTATTCCTACAAAGGGAGTCAGAGCCCACACAGGGGCAAGAGGAACAAGACCAAGAACAAGAATTCATACCGGGCACTCAGTATGACTTGCTAAAGCACCTAGACAAGACCCCGGCCAGGATTTCTATTTTAGAACTGATAAAGAGATCCACCATTCACCAACAGGCTTTGAAAGAGTACTTACAGAATGTGATGGTTAATGAGGACATTCCAGCAGAACAAATTACATCAGTCTTGACACCAGCAAGTGGTCAACCGGCCATTATTTTTCATGAGCATGAATTAGCTCCAAAGCCAGCCAGGAAATATGCCTTGTGCATCACAGTTGACATTAACAAAGTGGCAGTTAAACAATCTTTAGTGGATCTTGGAGCGTCCATCAATGTATTATCGCCGAGCACCCTGAAGATGTGTGGCATTCCGGACAGTCAGATTCAGCCATCTACTATTATAGTCACTGCTTATGATAATACGAAGAAACCTCCGCTGGGCATGATTACTTTAAAAGTTGGGCTGGGTCCGATCTTGATTACAGTAGATTTCCACATTCTTGACATGGATCCGACCTTCAATGATATTTTGGGTCGCCCTTATATTCAAGAACTTGATGCCGTGCGCTCCACGAATCATCAATGCATAAAGTTTCCACACAAAGCGCACATCATCAAAGTCACAAGCATGCCTATTCTGCCGTTAGAGGATATACATTCAGCAATGTCGGTACCTTCCATATGGCCGGCTAATAGGCCTTTGCTATCAGTGTTAGATGTTGCCGATCCGCGACAGAATTTGCCAAGGCCTCCAATCACAACACCTGCATCGGCTTTGATATCACCCCTACCCTCTAAGGGGAAGAAAAAGAAGAATATGATAAATACCCCGAGGTGGAACATTTTTATGAAAATGGGGTACAGATCCGGCAAAGGCCTAGGTGTTAACCTCCAGGGTAGGGTAAAGCCCATTAAAAATCATAAGCTTATTCCCCAGTGCGGCTTGGGATATAAAGGGCCGAGCAAAGAGGAACATGGAAAAGATGAAGGAGAGCCATGGGCTGTTATGACCTCTACTCTCAAAACAGGCCGATAGCCACTCACATGGACCTTATATACTCACTTTGTGAAAGGGGCTACTCAATATGACGAACAGACCACATTGGTTACTTCTTTGTTAGACCATCAAGATGTGCATTTACGGTAGTTTGCTCGTCATCTGGCACCATTAGTCACTTATAAGGCCTTAGAATCTGTAAGGCCACTCAAAAAAAGAAAGATGGAGGATCTGGAATGTGAATGGTACCGTTGGTTTGATATGAATGATATTGTCATTGCTTTAAGCCGTTTGTTTATGTCGACTGATCCGGAATGGCCGCCACTCATTCATGAATTGATAGAAAAGCCAGCAGTGATTACAGACAAGAGGCAGCTTTTGAGTAACTATACAGATACCAGAGAGCCGGATGTGCCATTTGAAGAAGGCTTCATTGTGCACAGACTGTGGGCCGGCCTTTTCTCTCTTAATTCCATGCACCCATCACTTATCACCTTCTGGTGCTCCAAACTATGTCTCCAAAATTCCTAGACCACCCACGGTCTTGATTACTCTCTCTCCAGAGTTGTTCCAAGCCTCCCCAATTCCTCCCTTGCTCCTTGAGCAATTTTCTCAACTCTCCATTATACCCCCGCGTGGGCAATCTCTCATCCAATCCTCCTCTAATCTTTCAATTTCGGCATCACCTCCTATTCCTTCCTCCCATTGCTTTATTCTTGAAAATGAAAAAAAAGGCCAAAATTCAAACTTTCCAATCTTCCATGTCTATTGAAGAGACCTCCTATCTTGCTCATGAGTGTGCCCCGATCCAAGGGCCGCTCTTTCAAGGTTCATTAGCGGACCTCCTCTTCTCCTCCAATGAGGAGGCTTCTCCTGTATCCACTGTGTCTTCCTCTTCTTCTCCTCCTTCTCTAGGTCAGGGTAGTTCATCTAGCTTGTTATCTTGTTCCTCTCCCTCCCCTTTTAATAAGAGTCTTGGGGTAGCTACTTATAAGAAAGCCAAGGGTAGACAGATTCCCTGTAGGTTCTTGCTAGATCTAGCTAGAAGATGCCGAGCATGTTTAGCTCTCCCTGGTTTCTTAGAGGATCCGATCTTCCTGCCAGAAATAGAATGCGAGGATGTGGGCTCTATAGATGAAGGGTTTGGTGTTTATGAGATTATGAATGATGAAGACCCCATTGAAGAGGGGGATGAAGAATACGAAGAATATGAGGACGAGGCTGATGCTTTTACTAGTGGTATGAGGAGATTCGACGAACCGTCAGCCTCGGTAGAAGAACCCACCAAAGAGATTAATCTGGGTATTGAGGAAAACCCTAGGATTGTCCTCATTAGTAAAAATTTGTCACCCTCTGAAGAAGAGGCGCGCATTCAAGTTCTTCAGCAATATAAGGACACGTTTGCATGGAGTTATGAGGATATGCCGAGTCTGGACCCTGCGCTCATTGAACACCATCACAAACTTAAGCCAGGATCCATCCCAGTCAAACAGCGGTTAAGACGTTTCCACTCTCACATGGCATTAAAGATTAAAGAAGAGGTCGATAAGCTTCATATGGCTAGATTTATTAAAGTCATCCTCTATCCCAATTGGGTGGCTAACATTGTCCCGGTGATGAAGAAGGACGAAAGAGTTAGAATTTGCATAGACTTCCGGGACCTTAATCGTGCGTGTCCTAAGGATGATTTCCCTCTCCCTCATATAGATGTGCTAATTGACAATACGGCAGGGTACAGGACCCTCTCTTTTATGGATGGCTTCTCTGGGTACAATCAGATCCGCTTGGCTGAAGAGGATCAGGATAAAACCTCCTTCACTACACTTTGGGGAACTTACTGTTATGTGGTCATGCCGTTTGGACTCAAGAATGCCGAAGTCACTTACCAAAGGGCCATGATGGTTATTTTTCATGACATGATCCATATTTTTATAGAGGTGTATGTGGATGACCTGGTAGTGAAATCAAGGACAATGATTGAGCATCCTGGGGCTCTAGCCAAGGTGTTGCAAAGAGCACGCGGATATCAATTAAAGAGGAACCCCAAGAAGTGTGTGTTTGGTGTTTCATCCGGAAAATTACTTGGATTCATAGTCAGCAAAAGGGGTATTGAGATTGATCCCAATAAGGCAAGGGCAATAAGGGATATGCCTCCTCCCAGGAATTTGAAGAAAGTTCAAGGATTGATTGGGAGGTTGTAATTTATTCATCGATTTGTCTCCCAGCATTCACAAAGGTGTAGGCCATTTTACGAGCTTACTAAACCGAGAGTCAAATTTAATTGGGATGACAAGTGTTAGGCAGCTTTTGACGGACTAAAGAATTATTTGGCCAATCCTCCTATCTTGAGGCCGCCAGTTCTATGTAAACCACTTGTTCTTTATGTTTTTATCCTGGATGACTCTGTAGGTGCTATCCTTACGCAATTTGATGAAGAAGGAAAGGAGAGGGTAGCCTACTACTTGTCTAAGCTTCTTAACCCCTGTGAGCAGAAGTACTCAGCCATGGAGAAGACTTGTACTACTTTAGTCTGGGTAGAGCAGAAGTTGAAGCATTATTTCTTAGCTCACGAGGTTCACCTTATTGCTCGCATGAATCCTATCAAGTTTCTCCTTGAAAAATCCGTTCTCACTGACCGATTAGCCTGATGGCAATGCTTTCTTTCTCAGTTTGATATCATCTACATTCAGCAAAAAGTAATTAAAGGCTATGCCATAGCAGAACATCTCGCTCATCACCATCTCCCTAGATTCGACCCCGTTCGCTCGGAGTTTCCAGATGAGGAACTGATGTCCGTCAATCAGCCTGATTCGATGTGGACATTACATTTTGATGGAGCTTGGAATTCACAAAGAAAGGGGATCGGCATTGTTCTCCTATCACATGAGGGTATCACTATTCCGCTTGCCTCTCAGCTCGCATTTCCACTTACAAATAACATAGCTGAGTATGAGGCTCTTCTGGACGGACTGCAGGCCGCTCATCAATTCGATGTTACCCAATCGCGGATTGTAGGTGATAGTCAGCTTATTCTTCGCCAAGTGCTCACCAAATGTCGCACGCTCAATCCTAAACTTAAACCCTATCAAGAATTGGCTTCTGCTTATGCCAAGTTTTTCACTAAACTAATTTTCATCCATGTTCCTCGAGATCAGAATATCCTAGCCGATGCTCTCGCTTCCCTTGCATCCTCTTTGGTTTTCCTTCCCGAAAGGGACTTCCATTCGATCATTGTTCACAAGCGTCTCACTCCTGCTATTAAAGATCTAGCATTCCTTAGTATTAAGGAGGAGGTGCTCAAGAAGGTTAAGGAAGGTGGAATCATTGAGAACAAGGAGATCATGTTATTAGATCTAGAGGAAGAGTTGGATGATGAAGAAAAGCCGTGGTATTATGAGATTGCCAAGTATTGTCAGGATCAATCTTATCATGAAGAGGCTACGGCTGAAGAGAAGAAAGCCATTACAAGAGTTGCTCAGAGATACACTCTGGTTGGAGGTATGTTCTATAGAAGAGGTCTGACTAGAGTCTTGGTTAGATGCCTCGATGATGATGAGTCTTGGAAGGTCGTGGAAGAGGCACATTCAGGAGTGTGTTGGGGTCATGTCAATAGTCAAATGCTAGCTAAGAAAATCCTTAGATTGGGCTTCTATTGGCCCACTCTAGAAGAGGATTGCTCTATCTATGTTCGAAGGTGTGTCAAGTGCCAATTGCACACCGATAAAATTCATTCTCCTGCTTCTTCACTCCATCCTATGTCCTCTCCATGGCCTTTCTCCATGTGGGCTTTCAATATTATTGGACCTCTTGGTGATTCAAACCTCCTCACCAAACCAAAATCATTTATACTGACGGCCACAGAGTACTTCACCAAGTGGGCGGAAGCGGAAGCATACGTGGAAATTAAAGCGTCAACCATCTGTAAGTTCGTAATGAAGAATATCATTGCAAGATTTGGCATCCCAAGCACCATCATCACCGACAATGAATCACAATTTATCTCTCAAGAGCTTAAGGACCTCTACAACATGTATAACATTACATTGCATCATTCATCTCCTTATTATCCGTAGGGCAATGGACAAGCAGAGGCAACAAATAAAACGCTAATTAAAATCATTAAGAAAATGTGTGAGGCTAATAAATTCGCGGACTGGCCAGAAAAGCTGGTAGAAGTTCTTTGGGCCTACCGCACTTCCATTCGAACTCCTACTAGGCAAACCCCTTTCGCCCTCACTTATGGAATGAAGGCGGTAGTCCCTTATGAGATGCTTATTCCTTCTCTTAGGGTACAATTGGACAAGGAGTTCTCTGTTGATGAACGCCGTGAATCTCTCCTCGCTCAGTTGGAACTCTTGGATGAGAAACGTCTGGCCGCCGCCGAGCATGCGCGTGTTTACCAAAACAGGTTTTCACGTTTTTATCAAAAGAAAGTAATTGAGAGAAAATTTAAAGTCGGTGAAATGGTAATCAAAAGAATCTTTGTAAAACTGGGTGGATCTCGTTCAAAACTCCAACCAAATTAGGAAGGGCCCTACGTAATAAAAGTGGTTTATCCTGGCAATGCTTACAAACTGGTTAACGCCGAAGGGGAAGAACCGGCTCACCCTTGGAACGGATTGTACCTTAAGAAATACTACCCTTAAGTCTTTGAAAAAAAGAAAAGGAAAAAAAGAAAAAAAAGAGAAAAATTGAAAGTTGCAGGCTGGCATGGGGCATAGGCCGCAGAATATGAAAAAATCAAAATCCCTAATTCATTCTTCAGTCTTGACGGTTTAACTCAGGGTCAATACCTGCACACACTACACGTTCTGCTCTTAAACTCAAGCTGTCTAGAATTTGAGGAAAGTCAAAGCCTAACTAAGATTGCAAAAACTTTACCTATTCTTTTCTCTTCGGTTCACGAGAGGGAGTACAAGTCAGGGAATGCCACCAAACCTACCCGCCGACCTAGTAGGTGGAAGTCAGGGCCCAAAAGGGAACAATGCTGCAAAGTCCAAGTACAATTAGGGCTTTATTTTAAAATAAATGTAAAGGAAATGAAAAGGAAAAAGAAGTGCAAAGTTATAAAAGGAAAGCATGTCAAGAGGGCAAAGTCTCCACAAGGAAAACCCTGGTCATAAGCATGCATGAATAAGGGCAAAAGATAACAAAAATTTCCCTAAGCCAATGACCGAACCCCAACAGGCACTAGGGTAGGGGAGGGAAGCTTCTTAGTTCTTCGAAACCTTTCATGAGCTTCCTCAACTTATTCTTCATTTCCCCCTCTATGGTATGTTATAAACTCGAAGGATGGCAAAGACCGACTAAGAAGGATGGGCCGCAAGAGGATATGAGAAAAGCACAAGTTATTAAGCATGTTGACCCTTTCTTAAATCATTTAAAAATGATTAATGAATTTAAGATGGTGATTGCGTAAGATTTCAAGACCTTTTGTACCATGCTAAGCCTCATAATAATAAAAAAATAGTTTCTTTTTCAATTAACGCCTTCATGTGGGGGTGTCATTTAAATAATTAGCATCAGTCTACATGTCGTTATTTTCCAAAAAAATAAAAAAAATAGTTTTTCAATTCACGCCTGCGTGGGAACGCGCCATTTCTTTTATTCGCGGCGTTCTGCATGTCATCTTTTTTAAAAAAATAAAAAAATGGTTTTCGATTAATGCCACCATGTTAGGGCGTCAATTCTATAATTAACGACTTTTCATGGAGTCGTCATTTAAAAGAAAAGAAAGAAAAGAAAGAAAAGAAAGAAAAACAGAAAAAAGAAGAGAAAAAAAGAGGAAAAACCATATAGAGGAATTTCTTGAATTGAGCCCACTGTTATCCCTTTTGCCATGTCATGTGCTTGATTGCATCTATGTGTGGGCATTCTTTTATTCCAAGTTTTGCATTTATTTGCTTGCGTGTTACATTTTCCCCATATCTTTGTTATTTGCCTTAATTAATTGAAGGCTTGGCCCCTTGACCCATCATCAAGGTCAAAATAGTGACAACGCCTTGCTTATTGAGCAAGGAGCCAAGCCGAACAGATGAATTAACCTATTTGTTTAAGTGTGAAATATAGGAATAGAGGAAAAGAAAAGAAAGAAGCAAGACAAGTACACAAGTGCACAACGATAACTCAGGTAACATCAAAATCTCATATATATATATATATATATATATATATATGTCATAGTACAAAAAAAATATATGCAGGTAGAGGAGTACAAGTGTCTCTCTCTAACTCTCACCTCCACCCTCCTCTCTCCTACTCTCCGCCTCTCCCTCATCCTGGCGACGAGCCCGTGGAGGGGGCATGGACCCCCGGGAAGCAGTAGAACCTCGAGCCTGCTCCTCCGCCTCGTTCCTCTGTCAGGTCGAGGAACTGGCTAGGTATGTCGTGCTGGAGAAGGCGCTCGAGTGTCCAGCAGCTTGCGCCCGCTCTCGGCCTCGCTGAAGTTGCTCCTCTATGGCTCGGAACCGCTCCTACGAGATGGCCAGCTGTGTCCTCAGGTACGCGAGCTCGCCCTCGCGGTGCTCCCGTAGGTGCTCCTTCCTCTCGCGTGCGCTCTCTCTCCTCTCCATCTCTAAGAGGAGCCTCATCTCTGTCACCTCACGAGGTAACTCTCCCTGTTGCCTCTGCGCCTCCTCTAGCTCTGCCACGCGTTGATCGCAGATGGCAACCTCGGTGCACGCTAGCGCTGTCTGCCTCCTCGCCTCCGCCAGCTCTGTGACCTGCATGCATCGCATCATATTAACATCATTGAATTTATTGAAAGTAAATAATGCATATGAATGTTGTTTTTATGAACTAACCCATGCAGCCATCTCACGCTGTCCTGCCTCGATACAAGTAATCGCGGCTCGAAGCTCCTTAGTCTGTAAGAAACACAAGTTTTTTGAACACAAATAATGATATATTGAAATGCATTTATGAGTATGGTTCTGAACTTACCCGTGCTGCAAGGTCGCGTTCCGCTGCCACGACCCACTCTACCGCTCCTGCGAGTCGCTGCTCCAAGGAAGCAATCTCGACAGTCGAATCTCTCGGCCCCCTCGAGCTCGAGGTCCCTCCTGCACCTCCTGCCACCGCCCCCTGTTGGGCACGCTGCATTCATTAAAATTGTCAGTGGCTAAACATTAATAAATCAGGAATCATTTTGCATATGGGTAGTTGCACTCACCAAGGCCTCCAAGTCTGCCCATGTGGCTGCGAGCTGAGCCTCCAGGCTGTGAAGATGGACTTGCACGTCCATCACCGCTGCATCTCGTGCATCCTACATTGATCACATATTAGTTGCATAATACACATATATCATTTGAAAAAGGAAAAAAAAGAAAAAAAAATGCATTCATACATACCCCTGTGACCCTCATCTGGGGTCGGCCAGCGTAAACCTCCCAGTAGCGCCGCAAGTACTCCGAGCTATCTACCACCTGGGATGTGACACACGTCCCGCCACGCTGCCAGTCAGCGTACTGGTCTGGGAATCGGATCCACCAGTCAGTCACTTTCGTGCACCCTCGGGTCTTCCGCCCAATCCCGCGGGGCTCTCCAACCTCGACCCACTCCTGGTGTAGTCCGAGGGTCCTCATCGCCAGTCTGAGCCGTAGCGGCTCGATCTCGTTCAGGCAATGAACCCAAAGCTCACACCCAAAATGAGGTCGACCCACTGCGACCCATGGCTGACCCTCATCTGGCATCCCCTCATATGGTCTGCAAACCACCTGCATTCACATCACATCATCATCATTACATCCTATCATATCATCATATTTCATAAAGCATGAAATGAAATAAAATTGCATCATGTTTAACACATGTACCAGTGAGGCAGGGTAGTCGCGGAACTCCCGTCGAAGAACACGCAACTCGTAAGCATGTGGTGCTCCAGTCACGTGCGGCAACCACCGTCATGCTAGTGGGAAGGCCCCCTCATCTCTGGGTTAGGGGTCGGCTCTGTCCATCGGCATGTACAAGTGGCTCCACACCTGCATCCATCGATTGCATTAGTAAACATTCATATATGTGCATAATCATATTCATAAGCATTTAAATAAATAACAAAAAGAAATGCATACCTGAAGAAAAGGTGAGAAGCCACTGACGGTCGTCTCTCGACCTGTCCCCGTGGACAGATCGGCCATCAGGTGCGCCAGCAGGGCGGCTCCCCACGCGTACCTCCCAACTCCCTCCAAGTCCTCGAGGATGCCTAAGAACCGGCAGTTGATCACATCTCCCTTCGTGCTCAGCAACAGCCTCCCGAGCATCAGGAACAAAAACCTCCTCAAGTTTCGATCCACCCGCTCCCTCTGAGCCGGGTCCTGGCAATAGGCAGCCCGGGCTCTCCTAATCAACCTGTCAGAAAACTCTGCTATGGACTCTCGCGGTCTCTGTCTAGAATCCCCTAAACCCATAGCTAGGGTCAGATCTGTACGGAAGATAGTCTTGCACTCTCTCGAGGTGTCTACTATCGTCTCTAGCCCTAACAGCCTCTGGGCTAGCTCCCCGTAGTCCGGAAGGGTCACCCCACTGACAGCCTCCCCGTCTACCCTCAACCTAATAATCCGGACAACATCCTCCAAACTTGGCACCATGTGCCCCCAGGGCATCAGAAATGTCCGACTGGTCCTATCCCATCTCTCTCTCAAAACCTGAATCAAAGGCAAATCCAGGCGTACGGGCTCAATACTAAGAAAGGGGTCGAACCCCATCGCCTCTACCCTAGCCCTCTGGAAATCTGGCAACCCATAATATGCTGCCCGGACTTGGACCCATGAGATCCGAGTCCGCATCAAGCCCTGCCAAATAAATAGAATATATAAATATATTTATGCCAAAAAGGAAATTTATTTGCTGTCTAATTTCTTCACTGTTCTAATTGACGACCACCCAGTGGCCGTTATTTGATGAATTGACGACCCTGTGGGGGGCGCTATTTCTGAGGGTATTTCTGTCTCGGTGATTTTTGTTCATGATAAAAATAAAAATAAAACAAATTGATGACCACTCGGTGGCCGTTATTTGATGAATTGACACCCCGGTGGGGGGCGCTATTTCTGGGGGTGTTTCTATCCTAACAATTCTATTCAAAATAAAAATAATAAAAATGAGTATATCAAAAATAAAGAAAAATGGCAATTTCATGTAATAAAAGGAAATGATAAACAAATATGGCAGTTTTAAATAACGACATGGTTCAGGGTGCTATTTCATCGGATTATTTATTTTCAGAAAATAAAAAAATGAATTGACGACCTGCCTTAGGTCGTCATTTGAATTGACGACACCTCAAGGGGCGTCATTTACTAGTTTTGGGTTCAACATCTTCCCTTCACCGATGGCTATGGAAATTGAAGAAAAGTAAAAGAAAAATAAATGGCTAAGGGTTGGGGCACCAACCTTCCTGGGCTCCGGTGCCATTAGTCCTCCGCGCAGTGGCCGACGGGGAGGGGGAGCTTCTTCATCTTCCTCCTCGTCGTCGTCTTCTTCATCTTCTTCGTCATCTTCATCATCTTCATCGTCTTCCTCTTCTCCCTCTTCGCCATCCTCTTCATCTCCATCTTCATCTTCTCCATTGTCCTCTTCTCCTTCTCCTCCTTCTTCTTCATTATCTCTTCTTCTTCTCCGCCGCGCTCCGCCGCCGGAGCACCTTCGGCCGCCGCGGGAGGAAGTTCCTCGTCGACGGGATGATCCTCGTCCAGGTCGACGACGGCGGGGGCCATCACCCACTGTCATTTGCTAGGGCCCGCCATGGGAATAGGGATAGGAAATAAGAAATGGGAATGGAAGATGAGAAATGGAGGGAAGAAGGTCACGGTGTGGAGAGTAGAGCAGAGAAATGGAAGATAGAATGGAGGAGGAAGAAGAAGATGAATAGCGGAAGGGAGGAAGGAAAAAACGGAAAGTCAGGCGGTTGCATTCAAAAAGAAATGACGCCTACGTTAGTGTCGTCATTTGTGTAAACCACGCCCGTGTGCACAGGCGCTAATTGGTGGAATTTTGAATTTTTGAAATAAATGGTGAATAACGGCTATGTCCAAGGTGCTATTTTAATATTTAATGACAACGCACGGAGTTGTCATTTCCATTACATGGGAAATTGAACCGTTGTTAGAACAATGATGAGATGAATATAATTGATGGGATGAGTGTAATTATTATTTGTTATTGACGACAAGGTACAGGGGCGTCATTTGGTTAAGGAGTGACTGCTCTCAAGGCGTCATTTCATGAAATTAAGGGAATATCTGAAAAGAATTTAAAAGAATCAACGCCCATATGTTGGGTCGTCAATTAATTAACGCCCGTGGTAGAAGGCGCCAATCATGGTTTATTATTTATTTTAAGAAAATTGATTAAAGTAATTGACGACGAGGTTAAGGGCGTTATTTCATCAGTTAGCGACTCAATGGTCGTCGTGGCTCAATACAGGAAGACATAATTGAACAGAATTAGGAAGAATTAATCATTCTAAGTGCTTTCTTTGGCTCAATTAAGGAAGAATCCTTTATTTCATTAAAGAAAAGCATCATTACATTTTTAATGAGCCACTTTGGGTCTCAATCCCCTAAGAGCTATTACATAGATCTTCCATTTCTCTTTGTCTTCTTCAACCCTCTCCATGGGTTGGTATAGCTTGTTGATCTTCCATAGAGCTTGAATGGTCTTGATCTCCTCCTCATCTTCATTGGAACCGAGGTCCCGCCTCTTGATAGGTGGGAGGTGAGACGCTTCCTCGAAGTGGTGGCGTGGAAGACCAACTTGTGGTAGGCACCGATGAGCGTTGTAGAGCATTAATTCGGTGGCGCCCACTAGACGAAGTTCCACTCCGGATGAGAGCCATGCGTGAATGTCTTGAGTTTTAAGGTATCCTGACGCGCATGTGAATAGATTTTTTGGCATAACTTTTAGGTGCTCTCTCCATTCCACTCTCTTTTTCACCTTTGGCACCCGGTTCACCACTCTCTCACATAATCCTAGTGAACCCGTCATATAGTGAAGTGGACTTCTAGAAAAAATCCTAGATGCTTGTTGAGCTTCCTCACACGGGTCAAACTTTAAGTGGAGATCTACCCAACTAGAAAATAAACGCATAGATCCATATAGAGGCCTCCCCATAGCCGCCGAGGTAAGCCCACTATAGAGATAGGCTAGCACCGCCGGTCCTATTCTCTCCCCTTCCCATATGCTAGCAATAGCACTCAATTGTGCTTCTTCTAGAAAATCCTCCAATTAAGGGAAAAGAAGTGCTCCCGCCAAGCATATCACAAAGGATTTCATTACCTTCTCCAGTTCATCCTCCTTGGCTTGGTCCATCCTCTTGTAGACCCATGCCGCAAGCTTCATGAGATTAATCCCCTTTGTAGCCTTGATTTGATTCACCATGTTGGAGCTTGGAATTAAGCTTGATAGAACCTCTTGTGCACTCATGCTTAATGTCATGTTAGCCATCTTTTCTTCATCTCCTTGCTTCATCCTCTTCAAGCCTAGGAGCATCTCCGTCTCTTCTAGAAGTATAGTGGCTTCAAAGGTAGAAAATAGGAATGTGTGTGTAGTAGGATGCCATATTTCTATGAGGGCACCCATGTCGGCCCAATCTAGGTGTACATTGTCATAGTGTTTGGCATGGGTCACTAGGCCTAGGAGGTGCCATCTAGAGAGGTAAGTCCTCATATCTAGAGAAAGTTTGGAAAGGAGGAGGGGTAGCCACTTATTCTTGGTGAATCTTCTTGCCCCCGGAATGTTTGGGTAATCCTGAGAAAAGATAAAGAAGAAAAGAGAGGAAGAAAGAAGAGTATGATCAGAAGTTAGGAAGAGGAGGAAGGGGTAGAATGGAAGTTCAATTTCAATTTCATAATACTTACTTGGTTCATAGCAATTCTTCCATTGATGTGGCCTTCAATTTCTAAAATCCTGGGAAATCCAACTTTAGATTTCTTCAAATGGCGTTGCATCATCTTATCCATCTTTTTTTCTCTGTTGAGAATAAGTTCGTGTTCTCTGTTGCTGTTCTCTGCTGCCTTTGTTGATGTTTCGGCTGGCAGTGCAGTTTCGATTAGATGTGTTTTAGCCGAAGAGAACACACCCTTTTTATAACTATCAAGGCCCTGGCAGGCAGTTGAACAGTGCAAGTTGTGTTTAAGTAGAATTGGGTCTCTAGAGGTTTGTTTCCGAACAGGGAATGGAGTGCCGGAATTTGCAGTTAATTGACCACGGATACATTGGCGTCATTTTTTTTTGAATAGCGACATATCAGATGTCGTTATTTATTTAACGCCCTCTCACGCAGGCGTCATTTTCAGTCCGATTCCAAATAAAAAATTGGAAGTAATTAGTGACATTTTGGCTGTCGTCATTTGGCTTTCTAGCGCCCCTGCACGAAGTCGTCATTTCTTGAAGTTTACATATGTTGAATTATTGAGGTTACTTTGATGAATTTACACTCTATATCTTGATGAAATTGATCATATCATGAATTTATTGTGATGTAAAACCAACCTTGGACCTATTTAGCAAGCATTCAAGTTTGAGCAGCGGACTCACACTAGCGAGCTCACCCGTATGGCGCACACTAGTACCAGATGGCGACTAGGCGATGTTGGAGAGGGTCCGAGGCGGGACCTTTAGGCTCCAATGGTTGGATAGCTTGGGAAGAACCCCAAATGGGCCTAGGATGCCCAAATCATGGGCGGCCAACACACCAAGGGTGTGGGTTAAGTGGATTCACTCTCAACTTGCCCGCGGTGGTCACTCACGGTACTAGCAATTTGAGCCGAGCTCTCACTCTCCGTCCGACGAAGCAATAGCAATAATACTAAGCTAAGCAAGTGATTAAACCAGTCAAGAGAGGGTCCGAGGCTCACCTAGCTAGCGTGAAGACGCCGACTCCGGCCAGAGATGGGGGCGAGCGGGGAGGAGAGGGTATGCACCCGTACGCCGCGTCGATTAAAGCTTCAAACCTGTGAATTAATAATGACATGAACTACACTCCATGCAAGGGGGGGGGGATCTCAGGGTGGGGGTTATGTGAATTTCAGCTAGAACTACCTCTGCGCAGGGAGGGGCCTTCAGCCGGCCAAGCGGGGTGGGGAATTATGAAGAAAACTCGACATTCAGATTGATGCCGGTTCTGCCAATCTTCAGAATGACTGGACAGGGGTACGGTGATGATGCCGCCACAAATTCCACGGAGCTCAGAACTTGATGAGACTTGCGCCAAAAGCTTCCCAACGGACCAAGGATGATCCCTGAATTTTTTCTGAGCTTGGTAAAATCGTCGCTGGCCGGGGCAGAGTCTGGAACCGGACTGACTGGTTCTGCCTCTATCTGGTGCAGAACAATGTGGCCTGTTGCAGAGGGTGCCACGATCTCTACCAAACTCTGATTGAGACGACACCTGAACCGTTGGAACCATGGTCGAGTCTTCTTTCTGTCGGCGGCAACGTTGGGGTCGGCAGATGTCGGAGAAGACCGGGGCGATCAGATGAGTAGAGGGGTGTCGGTTCTGGATCCTGTAAACTGACCTGACACACTTGGAGTAGAAAATTCGTAACTTTAGATGGCAATGTCCAAATGCAGCTCTGCTTCTTGAGGATGAAAGAGAACTTGAGAGGGAAGAATTCTTCTGAAGAACACTTGATCTGAATCCCAAAAGGTTCGCCGTGGCCGAGCTCCCACTCTCGCTCTGGTTCTCTGCCTGGGGTCTTCTGCGCAGTCGAGGGAGATCGGCTCCTGTGGACAGCTCCGACCTCGGCTGTCGACGAAACCACCTCACCTTGAAAGCTCTCTAGATGACCTTTCCAGAGATGTAGGCCTTGACACCTGGAGGACCAGGGAGTGGCCGGACCCGATGCAATCTTCAGGACCCAACTCTGCTGCCTGCGACCTGCTATCTGAAACTGCAAACTAGCAAGAATAAAGGGAGTGGAAGGGGGTTAGCTAGGCTTGTGAATGATGGCTGAAGGTTTAGGGAGAGGGGGAGGACGTGGCTAGGGCTCCAGGAGGTCAGGAGTGGCAGTAGTGGAAGGAGAGGGGGGGATGGAACTGCTAGAGGTGGAGATGGGGGAGTGGGTGTGCACAAGAGAGAGGGTGAGAAGAGAGGAGGGGGAGGAGGGCGACCAGACCAAGGGGGGTCTGGTTTGGGTCGACCTAGGGTGTGGGAGGGATGGGAGAGGGGAGGGAAATTCGAATTTGGGCTTTGGGAGGGGTTAATTCAGCCTAGGGAAGGTGGAGAGGTGCCTAGGGAAGTGGTGGTGGTTGGGAAATAGGGTTTAGATTGGTGGAGGGTTGTTGGGACTAGATGAAGAGTAAAGGAGGGTTGTGGGAAGTTGTGGGGAGTTATTGGAGGTAGGTGGGGGTTGGAAGTGATTGAGAGGGGGGAGGAGAGAGAGAATGGGGCGAATTCTTCCCCTTGAGAGAGAGAGAGAGAGAGAGAGATAAAGAGAGAGAGAGAGAGATATTGAGAGAGAAGGCTAGAGGGATTTGGAGTATATCTGGAATTCAATATTCATGCATAAGTTCTTACAAATAAGAGAGGGGTGGGGCTATTTATAGACTCCACACTTTTCCTAAGACCAAACTGACCCTGACAAGCTAACTAATGACCAAATAGTCCAAGGGAGGGGCGCCCCTAGGCCTAGCCCAATGGTTTGGGCCCATTAACTAATCATACCAACATAATGACTTCAAGACTTAGGAAAATGATTCACCAACCTAGGTACATGACTCAAATAAAGGGAAAATTACATGATATTGACTCAAAGAAAATGTGAAGATTACATGACTAGACTCAAAAATACATGCCTAACATAATGGCGCTAGCCGACGAACAATCCGAGTCTGGAGAAAATGTGGAGGGGCAAGGGATGCCCTCATCATACCCCCGGGGTGGGGAAAACTCGACCCCGTCGAGTATGGGTCCACCAGGGAAGTAGTACATCGAACTGCGGCTCTGGGCGATCCACGATCTCCATACTCAACCCGCGACCATAGTCGGGGAACGGCGCTTCAGCCTTTCAAAGTGGCCCGGACACACCCTCATGCTGGCTATGATGTCTTGCTTGCCTAGTATTGCTGCCGTGTGCTCACGTCGGGCTCTCAGGCTAATTTGTGGTGGCACTCCGAAGGTGTCCCTCGCAAGGATAGGTGTAAGCTCAAGGCACTCACTAGGATCCACCGCGGTGCCCTTAGTGGGTGTTGGATCCACTACATGAGAAATGGGGAGAATCCCAAAACCCTTTTGGAAGTTCAACCCATAAGCCGGGTTGCCAAAGCCACTCGGAACTTGGCGAGGTCCAAGTCCTCGTGCCCTCGATTTGGAGGTGACCCCAGGGTAGAGCCACTCCAAAGTCATCATCGTCAAGTTACCAACTTGGAATTTCAAGTGGTGCACACGAGTTTTTGCTTGCTTATTATGAATCTCACCGCTTGCTGCTTGATATTTGCTTGGATGCATATGCCATGCTTTATGATGCGGTGTGAGTGGACAATGTATGGTATGCAAAGGTGGTCCGGGGCAGCCAAATGTAGTTCGATCATGCTTTGATGCCATGAAGACTGTGACAGACTTAGGGGGCCCGGGACATCCAGAGATGAACCTTTTATGTATCGGTAAGACAAATGTCGGGGGACCCGGACGTCCATGTATGCTCCTCTCATGTTTAAGACTCATGATTAATGAAGGTGGGCCAATACATCCAAATACGGTCCACTTATACTTCCTACTTGACATGTAGGTGATGTGAATGAATGTTCCCGACTTATGAATCATGCCAAGTGGTGTTGTATGCCAAGACTTATGCACTTTTGTGACAAAGATGTCTCCTATGTGTGGGCTTTTGGACTTCCATTGGAATGGGTCAAAGGGGTCTAGCAAGGTGGATATCATGAAATGAGGCACTTCCTCGATCCCTAGGTGTATACCACCCAAAGTCATGGCTCTCATGGTGTAACCCGGGTCTGGGATGGGGTGGATTGGATCAAATATGGTGGGTTGGGGTAGGGAAAGGTAGGTGGTGGTTAAGGTGGTTGGGTCACACGAGTTTCTTGACTCCCATTGGAATGGATCATAGGGATCATAGTAAGGGTCATCTTGGTAGAGGTACTCTATGCTCTCAAGGTCCTCGAATGGTGAGTCATCCTCCTCAATAATTGGGCCAAGGTTACTAATGGGTTGGCTGATCAAAGCACTTGGGATCTCAATGGTTGGGGAGTGGACTAGGATAGGTTCTTCCTCCATGGGAAGAAGGAGGATGATCTCACTAGTAACTTGGCCATTAGTGTAGATGGAAGTGATGGAGCCAATGGTGGGATATGCTAGGCTAATGGTGTTAGTTTCGGGCGGCCTCATGGCTAGCATATTGGTCAAGTGAATTTGCCAATGTAGGTAGTTCACTAAGTCTTCCAAATCTTCCACACAATAGGAAGTTTGATAAGTGACAGGTGGTTGAATGGGAATGATTTGGGATTGATATCCCATGGGTAGGTGGCATGGTTGTGAACTAGGAATGGTGAGACCTCTCTTGAGCCATTGGAGTATGGACTTATCTATGGTGAGGTTGGGTATTTCTAGAGGAGCTAGGCTAGAGGTGTGTGAGTTGTTTGGCCTTTGGATTTCCTCTATGTTGGGAGGTGGATTCGGATGGGCATCCTTCTCCACTTGGGTAGGTGTGTGGGTAGCAACTTCTATTGCTAATGGAGTAGGGGGATCTAGGGTGGGTGGTTGGGTGATAGCTAGCGTATGACACACCCGGGGTGGTGAACAAGCATGGGCTTGGGTTGGGATAGGAAGGGGAAGTAGAGGAGGCCTAGGTTGGAGAAAGATTGGTGTAGGAAGTGGAGGTGGGTTGGGTGAGGGGTTTTGGGTTCGGGGGTGTTGGCCATTATGGGATTAGGTGGGGAGGTGGAGGCCTTGGCCACTTGGGTTCTAGTGGTAACGGTTTGGATGGGTGGGGTTGGAGGAGTGGGAGTGCTCCTCGAGTTTTGGTAACCCGGGTAGGAAGGGGACATATATTTTGCTCTAAGTTGCTCCTTCATGTTCTTCCAAGTGGTGATGGGAGTTTCCCTTCTAAGTACCTTTAGCCCGACAATTTGCATCCAATAAGTTTCGGCCCGTTTGGTAAGTTGTATTTTAGCAACCCATGCCTTTTCATCCTCGGACATAGGATACAAAGTGAAGTATTGGTCCATTGTAGCTTCCCAATCTAAATATTCTCTAGGAGAGGTTCCATCAAAGGTGGGAGGTGGGAAAGGGGCCATCCTATCGTCCGTCCTTGGGGCGGGCCTATTTTCTACAAGTTGGTTGAGTCGGCCCGATATGTTATCAAGCCGCTCATTAGCATAGGTCAAGGCTTTCATGAAGTAGTTAACATGGCCCGGGAAGTTATGGGTGTTAGTGGTAGGCATCTCTTGGTAGCTTGGACTTATGGAGTGGGCCGATTGGTAAGGTCGATATGAGGTGGCCATATTAGGGGACAAAAGTGATGCACTTGAAGACTCTAAATGCATAGACATGCCCTAGGACCAACTTGATAGAGACAAGTTGTGAACTTGCTCTGATACCACTTGATGTAAAACCAACCTTGGACCTATTTAGCAAGCATTCAAGTTTGAGCAGCGGACTCACACTAGCGAGCTCACCCGTATGGCGCACACTAGTACCCGATGGCGACTAGGCGATGTTGGAGAGGGTCCGAGGCGGGACCTTTAGGCTCCAATGGTTGGCTAGCTTGGGAAGAACCCCAAATGGGCCTAGGATGCCCAAATCATGGGCGGCCAACACACCAAGGGTGTGGGTTAAGTGGATTCACTGTCAACTTGCCCGCGGTGGTCACTCACGGTACTAGCAATTTGAGCCGAGCTCTCACTCTCCGTCCGACGAAGCAATAGCAATAATACTAAGCTAAGCAAGTGATTAAACCAGTCAAGAGAGGGTCCGAGGCTCACCTAGCCAACGTGAAGACACCGACTCCGGCCGGAGATGGGGGCGAGCGGGGAGGCGAGGGTATGCACCCGCACGCCGCGTCGATTGAAGCTTCAAACCTGTGAATTAATAATGACATGAACTACACCCCATGCAAGGGGGGGGATCTCGGGGTGGGGGTTATGTGAATTACAGCCAAAACTACCTCCGCGCAGGGAGGGGGCTTCAGCCGGCCAAGCGGGGTGGGGAATTATGAAGAAAACTCGACATTCAGATTGATGCCGGTTCTGCGAATCTTCAGAATGACTGGACAGGGGTGCGGTGATGATGCCGCCACAAATTCCACAGAGCTCAGAACTTGATAAGACTTGCGCCAAAAGCTTCCCAACGGACCAAGGATGATCCCTGAATTTTTGCTGAGCTTGGTAAAATCGTTGCTGGCCGGGGCAGAGTCTGGAACCGGACTAACTGGTTCTACCTCCGTCTGGTGCAGAACAATGTGGCCTGTTGCAGAGGGTTCCACGATCTCTACCAAACTCTGATTGAGATGACACCTGAACCGTTGGAACCGTGGTCGAGTCTTCTTTCTTTCGGCGCCAACGGCGGGGTTGGCAGATGTCGGAGAATACCGGGGCGATCAGATGAGTAGAGGGGTGTCGGTTCTGGATCCTGTAAACGGACCTGACACACTTGGAGTAGAAAATTCGTAACTTTAGATGCCAATGTCCAAATACAGCTCTGCTTCTTGAGGATGAAAGAGGACTTGAGAGGGAAGATTTCTTCTGAAGAACACTTGATCTGAATCCCAAAAGGTTCGCCGTGGCCGAGCTCCCACTCTCGCTCTGATTCTCTGCCTGGGGTCTTCTGCGCAGTCGAGGGAGATCGGCTCCTGTGGACAGCTCCGACCTCGGATGTCAACGAAACCACCTCGCCTTGAAAGCTATCTGGATGGCCTTTCCAGAGTTGTAGGCCTTGACACCTGGAGGACCAGGGAGCGGCCGGACCTGATGCAATCTTCAGGACCCAACTCTGCTGCCTACGACCTGCTATCTGAAACTGCAAACTAGCAAGAATAAAGGGAGTGGAAGGGGGTTAGCTAGGCTTGTGAATGATGGATGAAGGTTTAGGGAGAGGGGGAGGACGTGGCTAGGGCTCCAAGAGGTCAGGAGTGGCAGTGGTGGAAGGAGAGGGGGGGATGGAACTGCTAGAGGTGGAGATGGGGGAGTGGGTGTGCACAAGAGAGAGGGTGAGAAGAGAGGAGGGGGAGGAGGGCGACCAGATCAAGGGGGGTCTGGTTTGGGTCGACCTAGGGTGTGGGAGGGATGGGAGAGGGGAGGGAAATTCGAATTTGGGCTTTGGGAGGGGTTAATTCAGCCTAGGGAAGGTGGAGAGGTGCCTAGGGAAGTGGTGGTGGTTGGGAAATAGGGTTTAGATTGGTGGAGGGTTGTTGGGACTAGATGAAGAGTAAAGGAGGGTTGTGGGAAGTTGTGGGGAGTTATTGGAGGTAGGTGGGGGTTGGAAGTGATTGAGAGGGGGGAGGAGAGAGAGAATGGGGCGAATTCTTCCCCTTGAGAGAGAGAGAGAGAGAGATAAAGAGAGAGAGAGAGAGAGAGAGAGAGAGAGAAGGCTAGAGGGATTTGGAGTATATCTGGAATTCAATATTCATGCATAAGTTCTTACAAATAAGAGAGGGGTGGGGCTATTTATAGACTCCACACTTTTCCTAAGACCAAACTGACCCTGACAAGCTAACTAATGACCAAACAGTCCAAGGGAGGGGCACCCCTGGGCCTAGCCCAATGGTTTGGGCCCATTAACTAATCATACCAACATAATGACTTCAAGACTTAGGAAAATGATTCACCAACCTAGGTACATGACTCAAATAAAGGGAAAATTACATGATATTGACTCAAAGAAAATGTGAAGATTACATGACTAGACTCAAAAATACATGCCTAACATAATGGCGCTAGCCGACGAACAATCCGAGTCTGGAGAAAATGTGGAGGGGCAAGGGATGCCCTCATCATACCCCCGGGGTGGGGAAAACTCGACCCCGTCGAGTATGGGTCCACCAGGGAAGTAGTACATCGAACTGCGGCTCTGGGCGATCCACGATCTCCATACTCAACCCGCGACCATAGTCGGGGAACGGCGCTTCAGCCTTTCGAAGTGGCCCGGACACACCCTCATGCTGGCTATGATGTCTTGCTTGCCTAGTATTGCTGCCGTGTGCTCACGTCGGGCTCTCGGGCTAATTTGTGGTGGCACTCTGAAGGTGTCCCTCGCAAGGATAGGTGTAAGCTCAAGGCACTCACTAGGATCCACCGCGGTGCCCTTAGTGGGTGTTGGATCCGCTACATGAGAAATGAGGAGAATCCCAAAACCCTTTTGGAAGTTCAACCCATAAGCCGGGTTGCCAAAGCCACTCGGAACTTGGCGAGGTCCAAGTCCTCGTGCCCTCGATTTGGAGGTGACCCCAGGGTAGAGCCACTCCAAAGTCATCATCGTCAAGTTACCAACTTAGAATTTCAAGTGGTGCACACGAGTTTTTGCTTGCTTATTATGAATCTCACCGCTTGCTGCTTGATATTTGCTTGGATGCATATGCCATGCTTTATGATGCGGTGTGAGTGGACAATGTATGGTATGCAAAGGTGGTCCGGGGCAGCCAAATGTAGTTCGATCATGCTTTGATGCCATGAAGACTGTGACAAACTTAGGGGGCCCGGGACATCCAGAGATGAACCTTTTATGTATCGGTAAGACAAATGTCGGGGGACCCGGACGTCCATGTATGCTCCTCTCATGTTTAAGACTCATGATTAATGAAGGTGGGCCAATACATCCAAATACGGTCCACTTATACTTCCTACTTGACATGTAGGTGATGTGAATGAATGTTCCCGACTTATGAATCATGCCAAGTGGTGTTGTATGCCAAGACTTATGCACTTTTGTGACAAAGATGTCTCCTATGTGTGGGCTTTTGGACTTCCATTGGAATGGGTCAAAGGGGTCTAGCAAGGTGGATATCATGAAATGAGGCACTTCCTCGATCCCTAGGTGTATACCACCCAAAGTCATGGCTCTCATGGTGTAACCCGGGTCTGGAATGGGGTGGATTGGATCAAATATGGTGGGTTGGGGTAGGGAAAGGTAGGTGGTGGTTAAGGTGGTTGGGTCACACGGGTTCCTTGACTCCCATTGGAATGGATCATAGGGATCATAGTAAGGGTCATCTTGGTAGGGGTACTCTATGCTCTCAAGGTCCTCGAATGGTGAGTCATCCTCCTCAATAATTGGGCCAAGGTTGCTAATGGGTTGGCTGATCAAAGCACTTGGGATCTCAATGGTTGGGGAGTGGACTAGGATAGGTTCTTCCTCCATGGGAAGAAGGAGGATGATCTCACTAGTAACTTGGCCATTAGTGTAGATGGAAGTGATGGAGCCAATGGTGGGATATGCTAGGCTAATGGTGTTAGTTTCGGGCGGCCTCATGGCTAGCATATTGGTCAAGTGAATTTGCCAATGTAGGTAGTTCACTAAGTCTTCCAAATCTTCCACACAATAGGAAGTTTGATAAGTGACAGGTGGTTGAATGGGAATGATTTGAAATTGATATCCCATGGGTAGGTGGCATGGTTGTGAACTAGGAATGGTGAGACCTTTCTTAAGCCATTGGAGTATGGACTTATCTATGGTGAGGTTGGGTATTTCTAGAGGAGCTAGGCTAGAGGTGTGTGAGTTGTTTGGCCTTTGGATTTCCTCTATGTTGGGAGGTGGATTCGGATGGGCATCCTTCTCCACTTGGGTAGGTGTGTGGGTAGCAACTTCTATTGCTAATGGAGTAGGGGGATCTAGGGTGGGTGGTTGGGTGATAGCTAGCGTATGACACACCCGGGGTGATGAACAAGCATGGGCTTGGGTTGGGATAGGAAGGGGAAGTAGAGGAGGCCTAGGTTGGAGAAAGATTGGTGTAGGAAGTGGGAGGTGGGTTGGGTGAGGGGTTTTGGGTTCGAGGGTGTTGGCCATTATGGGATTAGGTGGGGAGGTGGAGGCCTTGGCCACTTGGGTTCTAGTGGTAACAGTTTGGATGGGTGGGGTTGGAGGAGTGGGAGTGCTCCTCGAGCTTTGGTAACCCGTGTAGGAAGGGGACATATATTTTACTCTAAGTTGCTCCTTCATGTCCTTCCAAGTGGTGATGGGAGTTTCCCTTCTAAGTACCTTTAGCCCGACAATTTGCATCCAATAAGTTTCGGCCCGTTTGGTAAGTTGTATTTTAGCAACCCATGCCTTTTCATCCTCGGACATAGGATACAAAGTGAAGTATTGGTCCATTGTAGCTTCCCAATCTAAATATTCTCTAGGAGAGGTTCCATCAAAGGTGGGAAGTGGGAAAGGGGCCATCCTATCGTCTGTCCTTGGGGCGGGCCTATTTTCTCCAAGTTGGTTGAGTCGGCCCGATATGTTATCAAGCCGCTCATTAGCATAGGTCAAGGCTTTCATGAAGTAGTGGACATGGCCCGGGAAGTTATGGGTGTTAGTGGTAGGCATCTCTTGGTAGCTTGGACTTATGGAGTGGGCCGATTGGTAAGGTCGATATGAGGTGGCCATATTAGGAGACAAAAGTGATGCACTTGAAGACTCTAAATGCATATACATGCCCTAGGACCAACTTGATAGAGATAAGTTGTGAACTTGCTCTGATACCACTTGATGTAAAACCAACCTTGGACCTATTTAGCAAGCATTCAAGTTTGAGCAGCGGACTCACACTAGCGAGCTCACCCGTATGACGCACACTAGTACCCGATGGCGTCTAGGCGATGTTGGAGAGGGTCCGAGGCGGGACCTTTAGGCTCCAATGGTTGTCTAGCTTGGGAAGAACTCCAAATGGGCCTAGGATGCCCAAATCATGGGCGGCCAACACACCAAGGGTGTGGGTTAAGTGGATTCACTCTCAACTTGCCCGCGGTGGTCACTCACGGTACTAGCAATTTGAGCCGAGCTCTCACTCTCCGTCCGACGAAGCAATAGCAATAATACTAAGCTAAGCAAGTGATTAAACCAGTCAAGAGAGGGTCCGAGGCTCACCTAGCCAACGTGAAGACACCGACTCCGGCCGGAGATGGGGGCGAGCGGGGAGGCGAGGGTATGCACCCGCACGCCGCGTCGATTGAAGCTTCAAACCTGTGAATTAATAATGACATGAACTACACCCCATGCAAGGGGGGGGATCTCGGGGTGGGGGTTATGTGAATTACCGCCAAAACTACCTCCGCGCAGGGAGGGGCCTTCAGCCGGCCAAGCGGGGTGGGGAATTATGAAGAAAACTCGACATTCAGATTGATGCCGGTTCTGCCAATCTTCAGAATGACTGGAAAGGGGTGCGGTGATGATGCCGCCACAAATTCCACAGAGCTCAGAACTTGATGAGATTTGCGCCAAAAGCTTCCCAACGGACCAAGGATGATCCCTGAATTTTTTCTGAGCTTGGTAAAATCGTTGCTGGCCGGGGAAGAGTCTGGAACCGGACTAACTGGTTCTGCCTCTGTCTGGTGCAGAACAATGTGGCCTGTTGCAGAGGGTGCCACGATCTCTACCAAACTTTGATTGAGACGACACCTAAACCGTTGGAACCGTGGTTGAGTCTTCTTTCTGTCGGCACCAACGGCGGGGTTGGCAGATGTCGGAGAAGACCGGGGCGATCAGATGAGTAGAGGGGTGTCGGTTCTAGATCCTGTAAACTGACCTGACACACTTGGAGTAGAAAATTCGTAACTTTAGATTCCAATGTCCAAATACAGCTCTGCTTCTTGAGGATGAAAGAGGACTTGAGAGGGAAACTTTCTTCTGAAGAACACTTGATCTGAATCCCAAAAGGTTCGCCGTGGCTGAGCTCCCACTCTCGCTCTGATTCTCTGCCTGGGGTCTTCTGTGCAGTCGAGGGAGATCGGCTCCTGTGGACAGCTCCGACCTCGGATGTCGACGAAACCACCTCGCCTTGAAAGCTATCTGGATGACCTTTCCAGAGTTGTAGGCCTTGATACCTGGAGGACCAGGGAGCGGCCGGACCTGATGCAATCTTCAGGACCCAACTCTGTTGCCTGCGACCTGCTATCTGAAACTGCAAACTAGCAAGAATAAAGGGAGTGGAAGGGGGTTAGCTAGGCTTGTGAATGATGGCTGAAGGTTTAGGGAGAGGGGGAGGACGTGGCTAGGGCTCCAAGAGGTCAGCAGTGGCAGTGGTGGAAGGAGAGGGGGGGATGGAACTGCTAGAGGTGGAGATGGGGGAGTGGGTGTGCACAAGAGAGAGGGTGAGAAGAGAGGAGGGGGAGGAGGGCGACCAGACCAAGGGGGGTCTGGTTTGGGTCGACCTAGGGTGTGGGAGGGATGGGATAGGGGAGGGAAATTCGAATTTGGGCTTTGGGAGGGGTTAATTCAGCCTAGGGAAGGTGGAGAGGTGCCTAGGGAAGTGGTGGTGGTTGGGAAATAGGGTTTAGATTGGTGGAGGGTTGTTGGGACTAGATGGAGAGTAAAGGAGGGTTGTGGGAAGTTGTGGGGAGTTATTGGAGGTAGGTGGGGGTTGGAAGTGATTGAGAGGGGGGGAGGAGAGAGAGAATGGGGCGAATTCTTCCCCTTGAGAGAGAGAGAGAGAGAGATAAAGAGAGAGAGAGAGATATTGAGAGAGAAGGCTAGAGGGATTTGGAGTATATCTGGAATTCAATATTCATGCATAAGTTCTTACAAATGAGAGAGGGGTGGGGCTATTTATAGACTCCACACTTTTCTTAAGACCAAATTGACCCTGACAAGCTAACTAATGACCAAACAATCCAAGGGAGGGGCGCCCCTGCGCCTAGCCCAATGGTTTGGGCCCATTAACTAATCATACCAACATAATGACTTCAAGACTTAGGAAAATGACTCACCAACCTTGGTACATGACTCAAATAAAGGGAAAATTACATGATATTGACTCAAAGAAAATGTGAACATTACATGACTAGACTCAAAAATACATGACTAACATAATGGCGCTAGCCGATGAACAATCCGAGTCTGGAGAAAATGTGGAGGGGCAAGGGATGCCCTCATCATATTGAGCTAATGATCTTTGAGCGCAGAAAAGAACATGTTATGCAGGTCTCAAGGTGCTTGGATCTCTTCTTTGGTTACATCATTCCTTCCTTTGTATACTCCCTGTATGCATTTTTACTATATGATATCTACTCTATTATAGCATATCAAGGAGCTTGTGGTTCTGATGATCTTGGAATTTGAGTTCCCCTTCATAAAAAATAGTGATAATTCCATGGGAGTCTTGATCACACGGATAGGCCGTTGGGTCATCTAAGGTTAGGGACGACGGTTCCACTTTCTGAATTGATGCGTAGATAAACAGGCTTCGGTTTAGTGTCAACGTAGAAATCTGGATTTTTGACCAAGTCTAGATGGTTTAGCAATATTATCCTTGATTATTTTCTATTTTTAGTTTGTTTTAATTTTTTCTTTTAGTCTAGCATGCATCATGTAGGACTTTGAGCTTTAATGATGAAAATCCTCATATTAAGCCAGTAATGAGGGCCGAACATATTTGACAGTCATCTTGTTTATGGCTTGGCTATCGACATATATACACCATGACACATCCTTCTTGGGGGTCAAAAGAGCAGGAACAGTCCACGGGCTCTTGCTTAAACTAAGAAAGCCTTTTCTGATGAGCTCTTCGATCTGTCGCCTTTGCGCGGCTTCTTCGGTCTGATGGGGACATCAGAGCAATACCACTAACTTTTTTATTTGCATTTATATCCTTGAGTTAATTGGGTTTACAATTGTAAGGCATTATAAGCCATTGGGTTAGTCCTTAGGAATTAGTGGTTTCTTTGCAAAGAGGCCATGTTGGCCCGATGGGACCCCCACCCTCTCTCCCATTGGGCCACCTAGACTCTCTAGGGCCCATAGGGATGGTCCATGGTCCAAGGTGGACCAGCCACCCTTGTTGACTCCAAGAGGGGGGCGCCCCCTCTCTTGTCCCCATATGGGGGATTAAACAATTCCCCCCATTTATCCCTTTTTTATGTTGTTTTGACCACATGGGAGAAGGGAGAAGGAATTAAATATTCTTATCCCCTAATTTCTCCTCCTTAACCCTAGATCTGAGGGTAGTAATGGTCATTTAGTTAGGTCTATAAAACTCATGTATTTTCACATTTTGAAGAATTTATGAGAAAAAAATTTGAGAAATTGCTGGGAGCCTTTGGCGCCCCCTCTCTCTTCTTCTCCCCCTTGCAGCTGGATTGCTGTGAATTCTATGGTGTGATGCCATAAACTTGGTAGATTCCAAGTTCTATCTCCTCCCCTGGGTGTGAAGCTCAGCCACCGCCGCCGCCGCCGCCATCGAGTCGCCACAACTCCACCTTCCTCCTATTGTCCAGATCTGCGACCTGCAGAACTGAAGCTCAAAGAAAAAATTGTATCCAGATCCAGATATCTGGTCGACCTCAAATTTTGAGGGTTTATTCCCCCTATCGTCCCCCATCTCCAGTTAAATTTTCATCTCAATCAGACGTCGTTTGCTATTTTTCCCAGTCTTTTAGTTCCACCCCTGACAGTGTGCCCATCAACAGATCTACGGGATAGTTCCCTATTAGTTTATTTTTCCCACCCCTAAACCACTCCATAAAATTACGAAGATATTTGTGTGTCATCCTCACATCCCCCCCTTCCACCCATAAAATTCCCAGAGTCCAGATCGACCGTTTTCCTTTGGGTCAAAATTCATTTTCAGATAGATCACATTATGTCCTCTGTGATCTGGATTCCATACCAGAAGCAACAACAAACCACAGAGTTTTTTTTATTTCAATCCGTTTACTGGATGGTTGTGAAATTAATTTATATTGTATCCCTTTGAGTCCTCTGTCCAACGATGCTAATATTGCCTCGATCCGCCTCTGGATCTGGGCGCAACAATTATTTTCGTGGAGGCGTACAGATCTTTTCCGAGTCAGGCCAGCAAGAGCAGTCTGCCGGATAATTCCTTGAAAAATATGCCGACTCAGATTCGGCCGCCGCCATGTTCAGAGATCGAAGAGAAGGATTCCATCGGTGTCCCAGCTAAACGCCTTGACTAGAAGTCGACCGGAAGCCGCCGTCCCAACAGCCGAGTTCGCTTGCTGTCCAGCGAGTTGGAATAGTATCGAGTCGGACCAGCAACCCGCCTCCGGCCCGATAGCCCTTCCAGCTCGCTGCCCGTCAACCTGAGTTCGCTACTCCCGGGGCCCACGTGTAGCACTTTACCTCCCTGTATGGAGTGGGCAATAAAATTATTTCTGTAATTATTGTTAATTATTTGTATCGGGAGTATGAGTGTTGGCCGGAGTCGCCTTCCCCACGCCTGGAGCATGGAGGTATCGTTTCCGCTCCCTCACTCGGCATTTTGCTTACTTTGTACATTTCTATATAACGATGCTTGCTTGTGATAGGTTAATCTAGCTCGTTAAGTAGTTTCAATCACCGCTGCGAGAGTGAGTGTGACCCGTCCAGTGACTCGACCCGAGCACGATAATGAGTTTGACCACCCTTGACTCACTGTCGGTTTCTCAACCGCGCATATCCGCACGCTTCCCTCGCTAGAGACGTCCGCGAGTTTTCACAAAGTCTCAGGTTTGCATCAAATTAGCATCGAGTCGCATCCCGTCCCGTATCAAATTGGTATCAGAGATAGGTTAGAGTCTAGGGTAGTCGGTCCAAAGTTTGCATTTGCATTCCCATACCCGGTATATTAAAACGTGTCCCTGAACGATAGGTTACGCCTATTGGGAAGGTAACACACTTGCGTGAGTGCGATCTTCGGATCAAACCTCCTCAACGTACCGGATACTGGTTGAGTCTAGGTTTGTAGTCGAGTCTGCATTCCAACTTTGCATTGTTGTTGTAGGGTCGTGTCTAGTCCATTAGGGAGTCAGTTTGTCTTGTCCCGAGTGTCTGCATGCCCACTCATAGGGGAACCAATTTCCATCTTCTGCATCTATGGCCAGCCCCTGCGCCCAAGTCCCAAGGCATCCCTCCTTGGTTTAAACTATGCACACCCTCATGGATAGGATAGACTGGTTTGACCGAGACACACGGGAAAGTTTTTGTCGTGCAGAGGGTAGGCTTAAAGCCTTGGAGGATAGGATGGACGCTTCCGACCAATCTGTCAAAGGTTTGATCAGACGAGTCACCGCCCTAGAGAAAGTCCCGATCAGTCCTGTCCAAGGCAACAAGTTCATGTCTGAGTATATTAGGGACTTTGATGAGTACGTGTTGGGCTGTGGAGTTGGAAGGAGAGCACCACGACCGCATTGCACTTCCGGAAAGGTTTGCGGCTTCACTACTATTATGAATTGTTTCGCCGTAATGTGACCACTCTAGAGCATGCTTATCAGGTTGCTCTAGAGGTTGAGCCATTTGAGTCAAGGTTTGAGTCTACCCTATGACGAGCATCTACCTTTCAGCAGGGTGCCGACCCGGTCGGATGGCCACATGAGTCCACGGGGCAGGACTGTGATACCCTGATTTCTTTTAGAAATTAATTAGAATAATTCCTTAATAAATAGAATGAGTTATATCTTGACTATTTTATAAAAATCCAAAAAAATTATATTCTTGTAAAGGATAACACATTCAACAAACTTGCCTTTTGTGGCCGACCCAAGTAAAATATGTAAGTAGGCCGAATTAGTGGTTTAAGCCCAAATTGAACACTTAGTTAACCATACCTTGAAACGCCAAAGTCGAGCCCAATACTCCATCAAATATGCCCAAATCGGTGGCAAATGAAAGGCCATGATGAGAGGATCATTTACCCTCTCTTAATCTCTCGAAACCCTAACCCTAAGAGATGCATTCGGTGGAGTTTTGGTGCGTCAACATTTGCGGCGGCGTTCACATGGACTTGACTTGCGTGGACGAATACTCCGCGCATAGAAGCCTCCAGAAGGTGTGTGACATATTAAAATGAAGCTCTTTAACCCTAAAATCGTTTAGAACCAGCGGCGGCTGCAGAGGAGTAGATCGAGGGAGATCTCGAGCGATTAGTGGCTACGTGTACCGGCGTCCTTGGTTTTCTTTCTCCTTCCTTCTTCATCCGATTTAGGTAGGTGATAAGAAGCCAAACCCTACAAATAATATCTGGTTAGAAGCAACATTGTGTTAGCTTTCCATTTATGTAGAAAGCCCTAAATTCTATCAAGTATCCTACGAGAATTTTAAGTTTTAGTAGAAGCATGTTACATCTAGGGTTTTAATTGTTCCTTTTCGATTAAGAAGTGATTTCAGGCTGTAAACATAAAATTGATTCATGCATCTTGTATAGTTTTTCGTGCTCTTTCTTTTGATAGTAAAAGCCCCAAATTCATGCTTTAGATCGTGTGAATTTCATGTTTTAATTTAACCCTAGAAACCTCACCGGAGTCGGGCACGGCGAAGGGGCAGCGACCAGTTTGGACATGTGCGGCCACACGATAGACCGTACATCCCAGACATGCGGCCCAATGTTGACCGTTTATAGCTTTTGATTATTGATCGTTTCGCTGGAACGTGCGGCCTATCCATAACTGCATGTATTTCCTGCGGCCAGTTCCAGACCGCACATCTCTCCATGCGGCACATTACCGACCGTCCATATCCAGGAGGTCTTCGGATCTGAGGGGACGTCTGCGGCCAGTGTGTGACCGTTCATGGGGATGTAAGGTCCAGAACTGACCGCATATCTATAACAGAACAGATTAATTGTAATTGTCGTACAACATGTTATGTTAGTAGATTAGTGGTTAATTGCATGTTAGCAACATACCTAATAAACTATAATCTATGACAGTAAATCATTCTTGCTGATTTTTTTAATTGAGCTTGATCTTGATTCATCTTTCCAACGAATGTCAATTTTAATTGCAAATCCTTGATAATTGAAATGGCTATTAGGTTCATACTTGTGATAACCTTAATCATGAACCATTATATCCCCTAGTTTTGATTTAGACTCAATCGAACCACTGTTATTTGGGTTAATCCGAATTGGATTAACAGAGACTTGAGCAGCTATTTGTAGACCGCATATCTCCTTGAACGGGTCAATAGCGACCGTTTATCCCTGGCTTATGCCAGCTTGTCTTGGCTGATTATCCTTGATCCATCTTCGGCCAAACCCTAATTTGATCAGCCCAGTAGACCCTAGGCCGACCAGCAGATAGTGGGCTAGACTCTGGTTCAGTTCCACCCTGCCTATGGTAGCCCGGGAGCCCACTTGGGCTAAATTCTAAATCATGGTTAGGCCCTGTGTTGTGCGGCCAGCAATGGACCGTACTTCTTTCAGGCGGTCCTGAGTGTACCGTTCAACTCATGAGCGGTTCTGTGAGGACCACACATCCTATCCCCGATTCGGTAACTTTCTGGCCTTGTGCGGCCCTATCCTAACCGTTCATATGGAAGGGCGGCCCGTGAGCAGCCGTTCAACCTTGACCTCCCGAGGGCTAAACCCAACCCAGTTCCTGTTAGTGTGGCCCAGTGTCGACCGCACAAGCCTTGAGCGGCCCTCTAGTGACTGCATGTCTTTCAGAGACTAGTTTTCCCCTTGTTTTATGGTTTTGAATCCAAGAACATGATGGTTCTTGATAATTTGGACTCCTATACAGAAATTTTGGACGTATCTCTTCAACTTAGCCTTGGGATGTTCCGAGGTAAGTTTATACTTGATTATAATTGGCCATTTAACTTGATTAAAGTCTAGACAACTTGGGATCTTGGATCCTATAAATCAATGCCAACGCACCATAGGGGCCCGGCCTAGTCCTGGGGAGAGCGCCTGAAAAGTACTTATGCCCATGGGAGTTTGGAATGACAGGGTGAGGCATTGCACCGAGTGCATGACTAGCATGATGTCTATGACATTGATCTCTTATCTCTTACTTGATCATGTTTGACTTGGTTACATTCTTGCTTGTTGGCCAATTTCCTGTAAATTCCTGTTATATATATTGTTCATAAACTTGTAATTCTTGTAATCTTATCATTCTTGTCATATTATTATTCCATTACATTCGTTAGCACTTTATTTTATTACGTTGTTTCATTCGATCGTTATTTATTTTCTTTCCGTTCATATACATGTAATTAAGTGGTCAATCACTTACACTTGCCTGTTGTTACCTACTGAGCGTTCGCTCATATAGTTGTTTCCCCCTTTTCTAGGCAGCTCAGGTGAAGATTCACAGATGGATGGGAATGGGCGAGAGTGATAGCTTGGAGTGTGTCAGCTAGTCGATATGTTGAGTTTGTTTAGTTATTTTCATCTAGCCATGTCTTAGAACTTGTGTTAGTTATTGTACCGGAGTTGAGTAGAGATTATGTTTGATTATGTTTAAGTCAGTTTGTAAGACGTTTGATGGTTATTGTAATAGATTGGAGTTATTTCTATTCATGGTATTATGCTAATTCTTAGCTTAGCATGATATCTTTACTAGCATTTTCTACTGCTGGTCCCGATATTCCGCGTCGGGGCGTGACAGTTTGGTGGTATCGGAGCCAGGTTCCCTAGGTTCTCTAAGTTCTAGGATCCTAAGTGATACCGTAGGACCTATAACCTTGTTATAAGTCTAAGGACCCAACCTAGTGAGATTTGGGTAGAAGACTGGGGTTGAGTTAAAAATCTAATTGCACGATTATCCATTCTTGATTGAACCTAATATAACCTATTCCACGTGTAGGCTTTGGCAATGGTAGGAGAACGCATAGAATGGAGGAACTTGCAGCACACGGTTCAAGGACTTACCCAGGCTTTGCAACAAGTGGCTCAAGGAGGAGCTACGAACCATGGCACTAGCGATCTTTATCGAAACTTTCGTGGGATGAATCCCCGGCGATTTGGTGGCTCGACTGACCCTGATGAAGCCGAGCACTGGCTTGAAGAGATAGGGAGGATTTTTGAAGTGATGCAATGCAGCGATCAGGAACGTGTCCTCTTGTCGACCTTTCAACTTGAACGTGATGCGAGGACATGGTGGGACGTGGTGAAGGCTACCCTTGGTGATAAACAAGTCACATGGGAGGAGTTCGAGGAATTCTTCAATGGTAAATATTTCTCTGATCGAGTACAGGAGAAGGCGGCGGCTGAGTTCGCTACTTTGAAGCAACGAAATCTATCTATGGTTGAATATGAAGCTCAATTCTCTTGGCTATCTCGTTATGCCACTCATTTGATATCTACCGAGAAGATGAAAGCTAAGCGCTTTCTTAATGGGCTTAAGCTGCAGTATATCAACCAGTTAGCACCGATGGAAATTCCAACTTATTCCGAGATGGTGAGAAAGGCTCAAGTGTTGGAAGATACTTTAGAAATGACGGAGAGAATCCGTGGGAAGAGTGTTGAGATTGAACAACACCATACTGGTTCTGGGAGTATCAAGCCTGGTCATGGTAGGAAGAGGCCCATTAGCGGGTCTGGTTCGTGGAAGGGCAAGATGCCGAAGATTGAAGATAAGAAACATTGCCCTATTGTTCCATTCAAGGGCGTATGCAAGTATTGTGACCGTCCAGGTCACAAGATGGAGGAGTGCTGGCACAAGCTGGGTGCCTGTTTACATTACGGCCGTAGGGACCACCGTATTCCCGAGTGCCCTCTATTATCTGAGCAAGCTACCTCGGTGAAACCGCAATGAATTAGGAAGCAGCAAGGCAAGCTCCAGGCTCTACAAGAAGACGAGACAGGACCCACCGAGGAGGGTGGACTTGTCGAAGGTACTCTTATTATACATGATAAATCAGCTTTTGTTCTTTTTGATACTGGTGCCACTCATTCTTTTATTTCTCAGAGATTTGTGAAGTCTTTAGCTGTGAAGCCAGTTTTGATGAATTCTCCGTTAGAGATTTCAACTCCTATTGGTTCCGGATCAGCAATTAAGTATTTCTATCCTTCTAGTAAGGTCTTGATCAATGAACAAAACTTGCCAGCTGATTTAGTTTGTATGGACATGAAGGATTATGATGTAATCCTAGGAGTAGATTGGTTGGCTAAGTATGAGGCTAATGTTCAGTGCAGATCTAGTTCTGTGTCTTTCACTGGACACCCTAGACTTTCTTTCATCGGAATTAGGAACCATAAGTCTATTACACTTATTTCGGCTCTTCGAGTTGAAAAGTTGATGAGGAGAGGATGTAAGGCTTTTCTATCCTTTGTTTTTGTGACCCTTGAGCGGAAGATTGCGATTGAGGACTTTTCTATCGTCCGAGATTTTCCAGATGTCTTTCCTGAGGAACTACCAAGACTTCCTCGTGGAAGGGAAGTTATCTTTTCTATTGATCTGATTCCTGGTGCGACCCCTATTTCCAAAGCTCCTTATCGTATGTCTCCGGCGGAGCTAAGGGAACTAAAGCAGTAGTTGATGGAATTGCTTGAGAAAGGGTTCATTCGTCCTAATACTTCAGGGAACTAAAGCATTAGTTGATGGAATTACTTGAGAAAGGGTTCATTCGTCCTAATACTTCCCCGTGGAGAGCCCCTGTATTATTCGTCCGGAAGAAGGATGGTTCGATGAGATTGTGCATCGATTATCGGCAATTGAACCAGTTGACTATCAAGAACAAGTATCCGTTGCCAAGGATTGATGAGTTATTTGATCAAATAGCAGGTTCTCAGTATTTTTCTAAGATTGACCTTCGATCTGGATATCATCAGTTACGAATTAAGGAGGAGGATATCTATAAAATAGCCTTCCGTAGCAGGTATGGGTATTTCAAATTTGTAGTAATGCCTTTTGGGCTAACGAATGCACCTGCAGCTTTTATGCAGCTAATGAATGATGTGTTTCGGCCCTATCTTGATCAATGGGTCATGGTGTTCATTGATGACATCCTGATTTATTCTAAGAGTGAGGAGGAGCATGCTGAACATTTGAGGATGGCATTGCAACTATTGAGAGATCATCAATTATATGCCAAGTTTAGTAAGTGTGATTTCTGGCTGCAAGAGGTGTCCTTTCTAGGGCATATCATCACAAAAGAAGGTATTTCAATTGATCCTTCAAAGGTAGAGGCAGTTAAGAATTGGGCTAAGCCTACTAATGTGACTGAAGTGAGAAGTTTCCTAGGCCTAGCAGGTTACTACCGAAAGTTTATTCAAGATTTCTCCAAGATTGCGGTACCTCTGACAAGATTAACCCGTAAGGAGATCAAATTTGATTGGTAAGAAGATTGCGAGCGAAGCTTTCAAACCTTGAAGGAATGTTTGACTACTGTACCTGTTTTGGCTTTACCTTCTGGTGAAGGAGGTTTTGTTGTATACACTGATACTTCAGGTATTGGTTTAGGGTGTGTACTCATGTAGCATGGGAAAGTGATAGCCTATTCTTCTAGACAGTTGAGGAAGCATGAGGAGAATTATCCTATTCATGATTTGGAACTAGTAGCAGTGGTGTTCGCCTTGAAGATATGGAGGCACTACTTGTATGGAGAAGTATTCACAGTGTTTTCAGATCAAAGAGTTTGAAATACTTATTTTCTCAGAAGGAACTCAATATGAGGCAGCGAAGATGGCTGGAATATTTGAAGGATTTTGATTTATCCATTGAGTATCATCCTGGAAAAGGTAATGTTGTGGCAGATGCCTTAAGCCGCAAGCCTATAGCTAAGTTGTCAAGCCTCATGTTACAAGAATGAAAATTGCTGGAGTAGTTAGCAAGTTTAGATCTTAATGTTGACAAGGATCGGGTTATGATTTCTCAGTTTCAACTTAAGCCCGAATTATTGATGGAAATCAAATCTCTGCAAGATGATGACCCAGAGTTGGTAGAGATCAAGGGAAGCTTGAGTAACATACCTGACTTCATGATGGCTGATGATGGAAGATTGTTATTTCAAGAAAGAACTTGCGTACCTGATGTAGCTGAGATAAAGAGTAAGATCCTCAAGGAAGCTCATAGATCCAGATACACCATTCATCTTGGAGGTACTAAGATGTTCAAGGATTTGAGAAGATCTTTTTGGTGGCCGAATATGAAAAGGGAAGTGGCGGACTTCGTAAGTAGATGCTTAGTTTGTCAACAAGTCAAGGCGGAGCATTTCAGACAAGTAGGGAAATTGAAACCCCTTGATATACCCCAATGGAAGAGGGAGATCATTGGCATGGATTTCATTATGGGTCTACCTAGGACTCGTAGTGGATTTGATGCAATATGGGTGATTATCGACAGATTGACAAAGTCGGCTCATTTCTTATCTATTAAGTCTAAATGGATAGTTGATGTTTTGGCTGCTTTGTATATGAAAGAAGTGGTAAGACTACATGGTATACTAGTCAGCATTGTGTCTGATAGAGACCCCATATTCACTTCTCATTTTTGGAAAGGATTGCAAGAGTCTTTGGGAACTCATCTGAATTTCAGTACTACTTTCCATCCACAAACAGACGGATAGACTGAAAGGACCAACCAGATAGTGGAAGATATGCTTAGAGCCTGCATGATTGACTTTGGAGGTAGTTGGAGTGATCATTTGGCATTGGTTGAATTCGCCTACAACAACAGTTACCAGTCCAACATTCAGATGGCTCCATTTGAAGCTTTGTATGGTAGAAGCTATCGATCCCTGTTATGTTGGGACGAGGTAGGTGAGAAGCAATGGCTTGGACCGAATCTCAATTCTGAATCGTCCGAGAACATCCGTATTATCAGAGATCGGTTGCAAGTAGCACAATCAAGACAGAAGAGTTATGCCGACACCAGGAGGAGAGCATTGGAATTTCAGGTTGGTGAACATGTGTTTTTAAAGGTTTCTCCTATGAGAGGAATTCGAAGGTTTGGTATTCAGGGTAAACTGAGTGCAAGATACATTGGTCCATTCGAGATTCTGGAAAGAGTGGGGGAGGTTGCTTACCGTTTGGCACTACCACCTCAGTTATCTGGAGTACACAATATTTTCCATGTGTCTATGTTACGAAATATGTGTATGATCCCACTAACATTATTCAGCATATGGACTTCAAATTGAAGGAAGATCTGACTTATGAAGAAAGACCGATTAAGATTTTGGACCGGAAGCAACAGCAACTTAGGAATCGTTCCATAGCGATGGTTAAAGTGCAGTGGAGCCAGCGTGGAACTGAAGAAGCTACGTGGGAGTCGAAATATACTATGCGGAGATAGTACCCCGACTTATTCTAGGTGAGCTGTCTCACTCCCTCTTTTTATTAAGTGCATTGAATTTGGAGGACCAAATTCCTTAAGTGGGGGAGGGTGTAATACCCTGATTTCTTTTAGAAATTAATTAGAATAATTCCTTAATAAATAGAATGAGTTATATTTTGACTATTTTATAAAAATCCAAAAAAATTATATTCTTGTAAAAGATAACACGTTTAACAAATTTATCTTCTGTGGCCGACCCAAATAAAATCTGTAAGTAGGCCGAATTAGTGGTTTAAGCCCAAATTGAACACTTAGTTAACCATACCTTGAAGCGCCAAATTCGAGCCCAATACTCCATCAAATGAGCCCAAATCGGTGGCAAATGAAAGGCCGGGATGAGAGGTTCATTTACCCTCTCTTAATCTCTCGAAACCCTAACCCTAAGAGCTGCATTCGACAGAAGTTTTGGCGCGTCAACATTTACGGCGGCGTTCACATGGACTTGACTTGCGTGGACGAATAATCCGCGCATAGAAGCATCCAGAAGGTGTGTGACCTATTAAAATGAAGCTCTCTAACCCTAGAATCATTTAGAACCAGCGGCGGCTGCAAAGGAGTTAGATCGAGGGAGATTCCGATCGATTAGTGGCTGCGTGTACCGGCATCCTTGGTTTTCTTTCTCCTTCATTCTTCATCCAATTCAGGTAGGTGATAGCAAGCCAAACCCTACAAATAATATATGGTTCAAAGCAGCATCGTGTTAGCTTTCCATTGATGTAGAAAGCCCTAAATTCTATCAAGTATCCTGCGAGAATTTTAGGTTTTAGTAGAAGCATGTCACATCTAGGGTTTTAATTGTTCCTTTTCGATTAAGAAGTGATTTCAGGCTGTAAACATAAAATTGATTCATGCATCTTGTATACTTTTTTGTGCACTTTCTTTTGATAGTAAACGCCTGAAATTCCATGCTTTAGATCATGCGAATTTCATGTTTAATTTAACACTAGAAACCTCGCCAGAGTCAGGCACGGCGAAGGGGCAGCGACCTGTTTGGACATGTGCGGCCACACGATAGACCGCACATCCCAGACAGGCGGCCCTATGTTGACCGTTTATAGCTTTCGATTATTGATCGTTTCCCTGGAACGTGCGGCCTATCCATAACCGCATGTATTTCCTACCGCCAGTTCCAGACCGCACAGCTCTCCATGCGGCACATTACCGACCGTCCATATCCAGTAGGTCTTCGGATCTGAGGGGACGTGTGTGGCCAGTGTGTGACCATTCATGGGGATGTAAGGTCCAGAACCGACCGCACATCTGTAACAGAACAGATTAATTGTAATTGTCGTACAGCATGTTATGTTAGTAGATTAGTGGTTAATTACATGTTAGCAACATACCTAATAAACTATAATCTATGACAGTAAATCATTCTTGTTGATTTATTTAATTGAGCTTGATCTTGATTCATCTTTCCAATGAATGCCAATTTTAATTATAAATTCTTGATAATTGAAATGGCTATTAGGTTCATACTTGTGATAACCTTAATCTTGAACCATTGTATCCCCTAGTTTTGATTTAGACTCAATCGAACCACCGTTATTTGGGTTAATCAGAATTAGATTAATAGAGACTTGAGTGGCTATTTGGAGACCGCATATCTCCTTGAACGGGCCAATAGCGACCGTTTATCCCTTGGTTGTGCCAACTCACCTTGGTCGATTATCCTTGATCCATCTTCGGCTAAACCCTGATTTGATCAGCCCAGTAGACCCTAGGCCGACTAGCAGACAGTGGGCTAGACTCTGGTTCAGTTCCACCCTGCCTATGGTAGCCCGGGAGCCCACTTGGGCTAAATTCTAACTCATGGTTAGGCCCTGTGTTGTGCAGTAATGGACCGTACTTCTTTCAGGCGACCCTGAGTGGACCGTTCAACTCATGAGCGGCTTTGTCAGGATCACACATCCTGTCCTCGATTCGGTAACTTTCTGGCCTTGTGCGGCCCTATCCTAACCGTTCATATGGAAGGGCGGCCCGTGAGCAGCCGTTCAACCTTGACCTCCCGAGGGCTAAACCCAGCCGAGTTCCTGTTAGTGCAGCCCAGTGTCGACCGCACAAGCCTTGAGCAGCCCTGTAGTGACCGCATGCCTTTCAGAGACTAGTTTACCCCGTGTTTTATGGTTTTGAATCCAAGAACATGATGGTTCTAGATAATTTGGACTCCTGGATAGAAATTCTGGATAGTATCTCTTCAACTTAGCCTTGGGATGTTCCGATGTAAGTTTATACTTGATTATAATTGGCCATTTAACTTGATTAAATTCTAGACAACCTGGGATCTTGGATCCAATAAATCAATGCCAACGCACCATAGGGGCCCGGTCTGGTCCTGGGGAGAGTGCCCGAAAAGTACTTGTGCCCATGGGAGTTTGGAATGACAGGGTGAGGCATTGCACCGAGTGCATGACTAGCGTGATGTCTATGACAATGACCTTTTATCTCTTGATCGTGTTTGACTTGGTTACATTCTTGCTTGTTGGCCAATTTCCTGCAAATTCCTGTTATATATATTGTTCATAAACTTGCAATTCTTATAATCTTATCATTCTTGTCATATTGTTATTCCATTCCATTCTTTAGCACTTTATTTTATTACGTTGTTTCACTCGATCGTTATTTATTTTCTTTCCATTCATATACATGTAATTAAATGGTTAATCACTTACACTTGCCTGTTGTTACCTACTGAGCGTTCCCTCATATAGTTGTTTCCCCCTTTTCCAGGCAGCTCAGGTGAAGATTCACAGATGGATGGGAATGGGCGAGAGTGATAGCTTGGAGTGTGTCAGCTAGTCGATATGTTGAGTTTGTTTAGTTATTTTCATCTAGCCATGTCTTAGAACTTGTTTTAGTTATTGCACCGGAGTCGAGTATAGATTATGTTTGATTATGTTTAAGTCAGTTTGTAAGACGTTTGATGGTTATTGTAATAGATTGGAGTTATTTCTGTTCATGGCATTATGTTAATTTTTAGCTTAGCATGATATCTTTACTAGCATTTTCTACTGTCGGTCCCGATATTCCGTGTCGGGGCGTGAAAAGGATGCTCCTGCCCCAAGGTCTCACCCGCCCCTGCCGGAGAACCCTTGCCCTCACTCACAGGCTTTCACACTTGCGCCACCTCAGCCACCCACCCCTACAATCCACTCACCATCATCCTTAGATTCCCATTCTCAGTTGTTCCGACCACTTGAGGGCCATTTGGTCATTGGAGATCCTTTAGCTAGCTGGTTAAAGAAGGGCCTATGTCTAGATGCTCCAATCCCTTGCTACCCATCCATGGAACCAACACTCCCAATAGTACCTATTAACTCCTTTCACACCACTTTCTAGTCCTTCTGCTTTGTAGAAAATGTGAAGGATCTTCTTAGGAGTTTAGATTGTCAATGGGAGTTGACATGTATGTTGGCCTTAGGGTCTGACCAACCCTATAGTAATAGTTTCATGCTCCCTGCTTTGGGGTCCATTACCTCGATGTCCACCATGGGTCATATCACCTCCGAGGTCCTGTTGTTCTGTCCCATACCCGATGAGCTTGACTTTGTCCCCTCTTATGGTGTTACCGTCCTGAGGGAGGACCCTTATGTTCTCCGTGAGCCCCTTGTCCCATCGACCATCATGAATGAAGGTGACCATCTACACCTTCACGAATTCCAAACATGGGACTGTGTAGTGAAGGAACCCATCTCGAGGGGTCACACATTGTTTGATCCCTTCGACCCCTTCCCTAGTGGGCTTCTTGACCCACCTTATCTACTCCACTTCTTCAAGGGAGTCCACAACCACACCCCTTCCCCACGGGCCATTCAATCTACACTCATCGAGCCTATTCATTGGCAAGAGATACATACATATAGGGTGTAGACGCCTCATTTCAGACATCCCGCGAACCTTGTCTAGCCATCATTGAGGTGACACCTTTTCCTTTGTTGCTTGGTGGTGTGGAGTCTCATCCTTGTTTAGGTAGGCTCCACCTTTTCCTAGCAAATTGTTTGAGGTGCTTTATATGATTCTCTCCATTTTCCATTGATCCCCCCTGGAAGGCCAAAGTCTTGGCTGCCCATACCGATGGGTGGCCAGACTGCTAGCCGCGCAACCCATTCCAGGGCGGCCACACAGTTGGCCACCCTCATCCCAAGGCGGCTAGACTCCTGGCCACCCAGTCTTTAAGAAGGCCACATAGCTAGCCGCCCTCACCCTCAAGAAGGCCATTGAGTTGGCCACCCAGCTCCTTTGGACGGCCAGAACCATGGCCGCCTCCTGTCAACCGCCTGTCAACTCCACGATCTGCCCACTCCGGGCACGTCCTCCACAGCCATCCCCACTCGAGGAGGTTCGAGACTCACGTAGCCTCACACGTACTCTATTTTCGAATATTTTTTTGGAGGGAGAATCCCCCACATACAAAACCCCATTCCGATCCATCTGAGGGGGGTGGGGACATTTCTCACGGGGGGTTGGACATTTGATGAGGGAGAGGCTAGTAGTTCAAGGCCCGGAGAGAGTTGTGAGCACAAGATAGCCTTCCCCGACCTTCCCCCAGAAGCAGAACCTGTCGTTGAGGATCTCCGCAATCGGAGAGTCCAGGTTGCAAGGGACGGCCATCGACATGGCCGCCCACTCTCTTTGAAGGCCACATAGCTGGCCGCCTCCTGTTGGTTGACGGGCAAACCCGTCGTTCTTTCCCTTGTTCCCTATATTGCAACGTTCCTTCCTGTTTTATTGCATTACATGCATGATATATCTTCCTAGATCTATTTTTAAAGAGGTTTTTCAACCTAAAACATAGGGAAGGTGGATGGTCAAAAGTCTCGACCATCCCCCTTCCCGCCCCCCTTCCCGGTATGATAGACCTCACTTGCATGCTTTCTTTACTTCTCTGAGCATATTCTGCACTTCCCTAGTCTAATGGTTTCTTTGTTTGCTAGTTAACTTGCAGGGACTTCGTCATCGACTCGCAGGGCTCCTTGCTCTTGGCCGGCTGAGAGCGAGGATAGAAAGAACCCACATTCTCCCGTTCCTAAGGCGTTCATGATCATTCTACCCCTGTGAGGTTAAGGTAAACACCTCTGGCAATCACACCTATTTCTATTTTCTTAACCTGTGCACTGTAGGTAGCAGCAGCACAAGTTCAGAAGGACACACGTGCGGCTACCCCGTACGCGGCCCCACGCACCCTTCCGGCACCTACATAGGGGTGATGAAGAAGGTGAATTCAACTCTCCCGGTCCACTCAAACCACCCCAACCTCCCAAATCCAAAAGGTAGCCGTATGCTAGGGACATTTTAGAATGTCTAGGAGTCCCCCATTCCGCCAACCACCGGTTGCCTCGAGTGTATGCTTGTCACACATTCGGATGTCCTGGTCCACCATTTCATATGTATGGGTCAATCTAATAATAGGTTTGTCTAGGGTCATGTATGAGTCTGTGTTTTTATTTCTTTATTTGTTCAGAGTCTATACATACATTTATCGAGTGCATAGTGAGTCTGCATACGTCAAGTTGAGTCCGTCTCATGCAAGCTCGCATGTGTCAGTCCCTTTCAAGTGTGAGGCAAGTCAGATCTAATGCGTACATTGTGGACTTGCCCGAAGAATATGGGATCAGCTCCATAATTTAAAATTCTCGGATCTAGTAACCTAAGGAACCCAGCGGTGTTTCCCAGTGAGTCTTCGGGCCGTCACCTCCCTTTGAGAGTGACCCCACCTCGGAGTGTCCACCACTAGCCTCATTCTCACAGCAGTGTGAGCATATAGAACATAGATAGGATGAGCAGGTGACGATTACTAGGAGTGGAGCGTACCCGCACTACCTGGTACGGTGACGGATCTGCAGGAGACACGTGAGCAGCTGCACCCCTTACTCGACGGGGTCGAGTTTCTCCCACCCGGGGAGAATTGATGGGGACATTTGAGCAACACCACTAACTTTTTTTGTTTGCATTTATATCCTTGAGTTAATTGGGTTTACAATTGTAAGGCATTATAAGCCATTGGGTTAGTCCTCAGGAATTAGTGGGTTTCTTTGCAAAAAGGTCATGTTGGCCCAGTGGGACCCCCACCCTTTCTCCCATTGTGCCAGCTAGACTCTCTAGGGCCCATAGGGATGGTCCATGGTCCAAGGTGGACCAGCCATCCTTGTTGACTCTAAGACGGGGGCGCCCCATCTCTTGTCCCCATATGGGGGATTAAACAACCCCCCCCCCCCATTTATCGTTTTTTATGTTGTTTTGACCATATGGGAGAAGGGAGAAAGAATTAAGAATTCTCATCCCCTAATTGCCCCTCCCTAACCCTAGATCTGAGGGTAGTAATGGTCATTTAGTTAGGTGTATAAAACTCATATATTTTCACATTTTGAAGAATTAATGAGAAGAAAATTTGAGAAATTGCTTGGAGCCTTGGGCGCCCCTCTCTCTTCCTCTCCCCCTTGCAGTTGGATTGCTGTGAATTCTATGGTGTGATGCCATAAACTTGGTGGATTCTAAGTTCTATGTCCTCCCCTGGGTGTGAAGCTCAGCCACCGTCGCCGCCATCGGAGCCGCCATCGAGCCGCCACAACTCCACCTTCCTCCTACTGTCCAGATCTGTGACCTACAGAACTGCAGCTCAAAGAAAATGTTGTATGCAGATCAGATATCTGATCGGCCTCAAATTTTGAGGGTTTGTTCCCCCTATTGTCCCCCATCTCCAGTTAAATTTTCATGTCAATCAGACGTCGTTTGCTATTTTTCACGGTCTTTTAGTCCCACCCCTGAGAGTCTTCCCATCAACAGATTTGCAGGATAGTTCCATGTTATTTTATTTTTACCACCCCTAAACCACTCCATAAAATTACCAAGATATTTGTGTGTTGTCCTCACATCCCCCCTTCCACCCATAAAATTCCCAGAGTCCAGATCGACCATTTTTCTTTTGGGTCAAATATCTTTTTCAGACAGATCCCATTATGTCCTGTGTGATCTGGATTCCAAGCCAGAAGCAACAACAAACCACAGAGTTTTTTTATTTCCAATCTATTTACTGGATGGTTGTGAAATTAATTTATGTTGTAGCCCTTTGAGTCCTCTGTCCAACGGTGCCAATCTCGCCTCGATCCGCCACCGGATCTGGGCGCAACAATTATTTTCGTGGAGACGCACAGATCTGTTCTGAGTCAAGCCAGCAAGAGCAGTCCGCTAGATAATTCCTCAAAAAATACGCTTGCTCCGATTCGGTCGCCGCCATGTTCAAAGATCGAAGAGAAGGATTCCACCGGCGTCCCAGCCAACCATCTCGACAAAAAGTCGATCGGAAGCCACCGTCCCAGCAGCCGAGTTCGCTTGCTATCTAGCGAGTCAGAACAGTACCGAGTCGGACCAGCAGCCCGCCTCCCGCCCGATAGCCCGTCCGACTTGCTACCCATCAACCCGAGTTTGCTACTCCCGGGGACCACGTATAGCCCTTTACCTCCCTGTGTGGAGTGGGCAATAAAATCATTTCTATAATTATTGTTAATTATTTGTACTAGGAGTACGAGTCTTGGCCGGGGTCACCTTCCCCACGCCCGGAGCGTGGAGGTATCATTTCCGCTCCCTCACTCGGCATTTTGCTTACTTCATATATTTCTATATGCCGCTGCTTGCATGTGATAGGTTAATCTAGCTCGTTAAGTAATTTCAATCACCGCTGCGAGAGTGAGTGTGACCCGTCCCGTGACTCGGCCCGAGCACGAGAGTGAGTTTGACCACCCTTGACTCACTGTCGATTTCTCAACCGCGCACATCTGCACGCTTCCCTCGCTAGGGACGTCTGCGAGTTTGCGTAGAGTCTCAGGTTTGCATCAAATTGGCATCGAGTCGCATCTCGTCCCGCATCAATTGGTATCAGAGACTGGTTAGAGTCTAAGGTAGTCGGTCCAAAGTTTGCATTTGCATTCCCATACCCGGTATATTAAAAGGTGTCCCGGAACGAAAGGTTACACCTATTGGGAAGGTAACACACTTGCGTGAGTGCGATCTTCGGATCAAACCTCCGCCACGTACCGGATACTGGTTGAGTCTAGGTTTGTAGTCGAGTCTGCATTCCAACTTTGCATTGTTGTTGTAGGGTCGTGTCTAGTCCATTAGGGAGTCAGTTTATCTTGTCCCGAGTGTCTGCATGCCCACTCATAGGTGAACCAATTTCCATCTTCTACATCTATGGCCAGCCCCTGTGCCTAAGTCCCAAGGCATCCCTACTTGGTTAAAACTATGCACACCCTCATGGATAGGATAGACAGGTTTGACCGGGACACACGGGAAAGTTTTTGCCGTATAGAGGGTAGGCTTAAAGCCTTAGAGGATAGGATGGACGCTTCTGACCAATCTGTCCGAGGTCTGATCAGATGAGTCATCGCCCTAGAGAAAGTCCCGATCAGTCCTGTCCAAGGCAACAAGTTCATGTCTGAGTATATTAGGGACTTTGATGAGTATGTGTTAGGATGTGGAGTTGGAAAGGAGAGTACCATGACTGCATTGCACTTCCGGAAAGCTTTGCGGCTTCACTACTATTATGAATTGTTTCGCCGCAATGTGACCACTCTAGAGCATGCTTATCAGGTCGCTCTAGAGGTTGAGCCATTCGTGTCAAGGTTTGAGTCTACCCTATGGCAAGCATCTACCTTTCAGCAGGGTGCCGAGCCGATCGGATAGCCACATGAGTCCACGGGGAAGGACGCTCCTACCCCAAGGCCTCACCCGCCCCTACCGGAGAACCCTTTCCCTCACTCACAGACTCCCACACTTGCGTCACCTCAGCCACCCACCCCTACAATCCACTCACCATCATCCTTAGATCCTCATTCTAAGTTGTTCCGACCACTTGAGGGCCATTTGGTCATTGGAGAGCCTTTCGCTAGCTGGTTAAGGAAGGGCCTAAGTCTGGATGCTCCAATCCCTTGCTACCCATCCATGGAACCAACACTCCCAATAGTACCCATTAACTCCTTTCACACCACATTCCAGTCCTTCTGCTTTGTAAAAAATGTGAAGGATCTTCTTAGGAGTTTAGATTGTCAATGGGAGTTGACATGTATGTTGGCCTTAGGGTCTGACCAACCCTATAGTCATAGCTTCATGCTCCCTGCTTTGGGGTCCATTACCTCGGTGTACACCATGGATCATATCACCTCTGAGGTCCTGTTGTTCTTTCCCATACCCGATGAGCTTGGCTTTGTCCCCTCTTACGGTGTTACCATCCCGAGGGAGGATCCTTATTTTCTCCGTGAGCCCCTTGTCCCATTGACCATCATGAATGAAGGTGACCATCTACACCTTCATGAATTCCAAACATGGGACTGTGTAGTGAAGAAACCCATCTCGAGGGGTCACACGTTCTTTGATCCCTTCGACCCCTTCCCTAGTGGGCCTCTTGACCCACCTTATCTACTCCACTTCTTCAAGGGAGTCCACAACCACACCCCTTCCCCACGGGCCGTTCAATCTACACACATCGAGCCTGTTCATTGGCAAGAGATACATACATATAGGGGTGATGAAGAAGGTGAATTCAACTCTCCTAGCCCACTCAAACCACCCCAACCTCCCAAATCCAAAAGGCAGCCGCATGCTAGGGACATTTTAGAATGTCTAGGAGTCCCCCATTCTGCCAACCACCGGTTGCCTTGAGTGTATGCTTGTCACACATTCGGATGTCCTGGTCCACCATTCCATATGTATGGGTCGGTCTAACAGTAGGTTTATCTAGGGTCATGTATGAGTCTGTGTTTTTCTTTGTTTATTTGTTCAGAGTCTAAACATACATTTGTCGTGTGCATAGTGAGTCTGCATACGTCAAGTTGAGTCAGTCTCCTGCAAGCTCGCAGGTGTCAGTCCCTTTCAAGTGTGAGACAAGTCAGATCTAATGCGTACATTATGGACTTGGCCGAGGAATATGGGATCAGCTCCACAATTTAAAAGTCTCGGATCTAGTCACCAAAGGGACCCAATGGTGATTCCCAGTGAGTCTTCGAGCCGTCACCTACCTTTGAGAGTGACCCCACCCTGGAGTGTCTAACACTAGCCTCATTCCCACAGCAGCGTGAGCATATAGAACATAGACAGGATGAGCAGGTGATGATTACTAGGAGTGGAGCGTACCCGCACTACCTGGTACGGTGACTAATCTGCAGGGGCCACGTGAGTAGCTGCACCCCTTACTCGATGGGGTCGAGTTTCTCCCACCCGGGGAGAATTGATGGTGACATTAGAGCAAGACCACTAACTTTTTTTGTTTGCCTTTATATCCTAGAGTTGATTGGTTTTACAATTGTAAGGCATTATAAGCCATTGGGTTAGTCCCTAGGAATTAGTGGGTATCTTTGCAAAAAGGTCATGTTGGCCCGGCAGGACCCCCACCCTCTCTCCCATTGGGCCACCTACACTCTCTAGGGCCCATAGGGATGGTCCATGGTCTAAGGTGGACCAGCCACCCTTGTTGACTCCAAGAGGGGGGCGCCCCCTCTCTTGTCCCCATATGCGGGATTAAACAATTCCCCCCCATTTATCCTTTTGTTATGTTGTTTTGACCACATGGGAGAAGGGAGAAGGAATTAAATATTCTCATCCCCTAATTGCCCCTCCCTAACCCTAGATCTGAGGGTTGTAATGGTCATTTAGTTAGGTCTATAAAACTCATGTATTTTCACATTTTGAAGAATTAATGAGAAGAAATTTTGAGAAATTGCTTGGAGCCTTGGGCGCCCCACTCTCTTCCTCTCCCCCTTGCAACTAGATTGCTGTGAATTCTATGGTGTGATGCCATAAAATTGGTGGATTCCAAGTTCTATCTCCTCCCCTGGGTGTGAAGCTCAGCCGCCGCCGTCGCCATCGGAGCCGCCATCGAGCCGCCCCAACTCCACCTTCCTCCTGTTGTCCAGATCTGCGACCTGTAGAACTGAAGCTCAAAGAAAAGGTTTTATCTCCAGATAGAGATATCTGCTCAGCCTAAAATTTTGAGGGTTTGTTCCCCCTATCGTCCCCCATCTCCAGTTAAATTTTCATGTCAATCAGAGGTCGTTTGCTATTTTTTCCAGTCTTTTAGTTCCACCCCTGATAGTCTGCCCATCAACAGATCTATAGGATAGTTCCCTGTTATTTTATTTTTCCAACCCACTAAACCACTCCATAAAATTACCAAAATATTTTCGTGTCGTCCTCACGTCCTCCCCTTCCAGCCATAAAATTCCCAGAGTCCAGATCGACCGTTTTCCATTTGGTCAAAATTCATTTTCAGACAGATCCCATTCTATCCTGTGCGATATAGATTCCATGCCAGAAGCAACTAGAAACCACAGAGTTTTTTTATTTCCAATCCATTTACTGTACGATTGTGAAATTAATTTATGTTGTAGCCCTCTAAGTCCTCTTTCCAACGACGTTGATCTTGTCTCGATCCGCCTCCAGATCTAGGCGTAACAATTGTTTTCGTGGAGGCACGCAGATTTGTTCTGAGTCAGGCCAGCAAGAGTAGTCTGTCGGATAATTCCTCAAAAAATACGCCGCTCAGATTCGGCCGCCACCGAGTTCAGAGATCGAAGAGAAGGATTCCACCGGCGTCCCAGCCAACCACCTCGACTAAAAGTCGACCAGAAGCCGCCGTCCCAGCAGCCGAGTTCGCTTGCAATCTAGCGAGTCAGAACAATACCGAGTTAGACCAGCAGCCCGCCTTTGGCCCGATTGCCCTTCCGGCTTTCTACACGTCAACCCGAGTTTGCTACTCCCAGGGCTCACGTGTAGCCCTTTGTTGTGTCCCCTGTGGTTCTGGAGTTTTGATGATGACAAATATTATGTCTCATTATGTTTACATGTACATCCTTGATGATATAATCCTGATGTACTATGAGAAAATGTTAGAAGAAGTTTAAGAATGACTCACGGGTCATGAAAAGGAAGTCAACCCAAGTTAAAGTCAACTCATTGATAGGTAAGGTCAATGCACAGTCAAATCAGGTATTGTTCTACCTAATCTCAGATCTGTGCATATGTTAATGCTTGTACAGAAATGTTGGTGCATGTGTTAAGTCCATGCACATAGAAGGTCAAAGGCAGTCTCCATTGTGTTAGAAAATCCAGGCATTTAACTGTTCACATGAATATATGAGGTCGGTGCTATTTTGTGTCTCATGGGCATAACATAGTCTGTGCATATTTGCACATTCCTATACACTCACATGTCTTTAGAGTCGGTGCATGCTTTTCCTCCTTAATACAACGTCTGTGCACGTTGTGCATTATGCGAGACTAGGTCTGTGCAGATTTTGTCTTGAACATACACAAAGTCGGTGCTATTTCCTGTAGCACAGCATTTAGGTCCATGCATCATTCAAGTCAGTGCATTCTTTGCCTCGGTGCAAGGTTTGGTTTGCACCAAGTCGGTGCAACTTTTGGTTAAACGTAGGTATAAGTCTCACCACATAGTCGATGCAAATCACTATAGCTCTGGTCTGTGCACGTTTTACTCCATGCATATAGAAACTCGGTGCAATACACTGTTGCTACATCTGAAGGTCCGTTCTTAGGTCACGTTTGCGTCTCAGTGTTGCATCTCATGCAGCGTCTTTGGCGCACTCATGCATAGGTCCGTGCACTTTCCTGTTGCCTGCGTCACATGCTGCGTCTCTAGCACAAGCACTTGTGTGTCTCATGTTGCGTCTCATGCACACCTAGGGTCAGTGCACATCTGTGTTTCGTGTTTGCGTCTCATATTGCGTCTCATGTGCATATGAGTCTCAGTGCATGAACTGCGTCTCATTCTGCGTCTCAATGCATGCCTGCGTCTCATGATTCATCTAAGGGATATATTAAGCTCGGTGCAGGTTTTGGCCTAGTGAATATAAGGTCGGTGCAAATGGTAGGTCAGTGCATGTTCCTATGTATGCACGTCTCTATGCTAGCCATACCAAGGTTAGTCCATTCATTCAACTCGGTGCACATCGGTTCTCTTGCACAGAAGGTTTGTGCACGTTGTAGTCACAAGGCTTTATAGTCTGTGCATTCGTTGCCTCGGTGTAAGTTTTGCTAGTGCATATTCCTTACTGTGAGCGCGTCAGGTCAGTGCTAGTTTTGGTTCGCACACGGTCAGTGCAAGGCTTGGTTTCAAAGGATCTACGTCGGCGCATTCCTATCTTTACCTACGTTTGAGCGACACAACGTCTGTGCATTGTTCACCTCGGTGCAAGTTTTGCCTTGAGCAAAATAAGATATGTGCATTCTTTACCTTGGTGCATGTTTGATAGTGCATGTCCTATTCATAGCAACCTAAGGTCTGTGCATGTCGGCACGTTACAATTTAGAGTCTATACACCCTTCATGACTAATGTTTATAAGGTGTTTGACTAAATGCTTTGTTGACTTTACTTACAGGGAACAATTTCGTTTGCAGAAGAGGCACGTGACCTCTGAAAAGATAGAAGGCTGGCTCGTAGATAAAGGGAGAAATGATAGGCACGTGATCCGAGGAAAGGAAGCTTATATTCCACAACACGTGAACCAATGGAATGTGAGTAGGGTTCTGTTGCTTGATCCTTACGGAGCCCCTGCTCCTATATAAGAATACCTTACCCTTCGAAGAAGGGTGCTGGTGCTAAAAGGAGTGCCGCCAGAGAGAAGAAGAAAAGAAGAAAGAGAGTGAGAGCTGAGAAAGAAAAAGAAGAAGGACCAGTGAGTGAGCAGCAAGAAAGAAAGAGAAAGGAAGAGAGAGAGCCAGAGAATGAGAAGAGAAGAGGAGAGGAGAGAGCCTTCCCTGAAGATATGTTTAGTCTATTCGTGGATCAAATCCAGAATGACTATGCTCATTGGAGCTTATTGTTTTTGCTTTTCCTTTGTTTGTTTTTCGGTTTCCCTTTTGCATTTCCATCTTTGTTCTTCCGATTCTCTAGTTTGAGGTCGGGTTCCTCCTGTGGACTCAGGAGAAGGGAGATGTAGTCTCCGGTTGCAAGTAGTGGTGTGCTACTTATGGGTTTCCCTCCGATTTGGTGGAAGGGAGGATTCGTCCTCCGGTTGCTAGTGACTGGGTGTCACTGGTGGTTCCTCTCTGGTGTGGAAGAAGGGAGATTCATCTCCGGTTCTAGTCTTGTGGGTAGCAAGTCCAGGTGCCAAGCTTCTATGGGATGCAGAGCTTTGTTTGAGGGATTTGTATCCCTCGGTTTGTCAAGCTGTTAGGCAGCGTCTGTTGCAGACTGAGTCTGTTGTTCTTGCGTTTGCAAGGGAAGCCTCACTCCGGTTTGGAGTGAGGGGTAGATGTAGGCAGACTGGTGTCTGGCCGAACCACCTAAAAATCCTGGTGTTCTGTGGTTTGCTTTTGCGCTTTACTCCATATCTTCTACCACCCTGCGCAGGATGTTTCATGAGCACTATATGGTTGATGGTTGTCTCACTTGACTAGTTTATTAGCCTACAGTGTTTTTTGGTTTGTTCAGTGAGCTTGCGTACCTTTGCTCTTATCTGCTGTTATCATCTTCTTCATTGAGTTAGAAGTTTGATTGGTTGACTAGTTTGGTGACTGAGTGTTTCTTAGTTGGCAATATTTTAATTTTGCAATAGTTTTTAAAAGGGGATTCATTCACCCCCCCTCTGAATCCGTGCCTCGCACCCCAACAAGTGGTATCAGAGCGGGTCTCTAATTCATTAGATCCAACGATCTGTAGAGAATCCTGCTATCTTTTTAGGTGCATCTCTGTTTGTGCTTAATCTATTGCGTGATTTACTCTCTGAATTGATTTCAATGGCTTATCCACCATTTTTCAATGGTGCTGATTTTAGGTTGTGGCTTAATAGTTTGCATACCTATGTTAAACAAAGTGATCCGGATATGTGGAAATTAATTTCACAAGGTCCTCACAAATTACCAAAGAAAAAGTCCAAATGGACTGAGAGTCACAGATCGAAGCATGCAAGAAAATCAGAAAGCCTTGGATACAATGAAAACAGCCACTCACAGAGCTTTCCACTCTTGCTTTCATGACTGCAGGTCCGGTAAGGACATTTTAGATAAGCTGAAGCTAGCTCACAAGAGAAATGAGGACATCTGCATGATGGCTAATGGAAGTAATCAAAGTGGCAGCCAAAATGAAGAAGAGAACAATGATGAGGTAAACCATTTTGATGACTATACTATTGATGATTGGGAGAATGCGTATGCTGACTTATTATAGTCACATGACAAGTTGAGAAAACAATATAAAAAATTGAAAAAGAGGACTGGATTGGATAGTTCAAATTCTTCTTATGAAAAATGTATGGAATTGAAACAATCGCATTATGCTTATTTGTCTGATAATCAAAAGCTTAAGAAACGAATTGAATTGTTAAAAATTGAAAATCAAGAACTTGCAAATGAGATCTCTGATCTAGAAGAGAAGCTTAGCTCAGCTAGTGATAATCAGTTCTGTGCTAATGATCCTGTTCAGAATAAAAAATCACTAGAACATCTTGAACTTGCTAACTCAGAACTGAACAAACTTAAATCTGAAAGCGCTTCCCTTAGAAAATCTGCTAAAGAAAATGATGAAAAATTTAGGAAACTTGAGCAAGAGAAGAATTTGTTTGCTAAAAAATTTAATGCTGTCAAGACCGTGAACATGGAATTACAGAAGAATGTGGAAAAACAGCAGAGAGATCTAAAAGAAGTTGAAATCAAAAAGAAGCAGGAGGTCAATTCAGAAGATCAGATTCAAATAAATGAATTAGTTCAAAATGATAAACTTAAAGAAGAAATTGAAAAATTGAAACTGTTAAACAATGCTGTCTGAAAGGCTTCTCACATTGGAAAAAGGGAAAACCGTATGTACAGACGAATCTGAAAAAATTGATAAGTTTAGAAAGGAGATCGAAGAATACAAAATTGCCAATAAAGTTTTGAATGAAGCTATCAATTGTAGTGAACAAGAGATTGCAAGTTATGAAATACACATTGCATCTCTTGAAAATGAAATTCAGGATTTGAAAAGTTCTTTGTCTAAATTTGTTAGTGGGCAAGATAATCTGAACAAATTGCAGGGAATAAAGGTCAACTTTCAGAAGGAGGGGTTAGGCTATAACCCTGTAAATAAAAAGAATTTTGAAAATAAAATTCAGACATCCTTTGTTTCTAGCTCTACTTCTCACATTTCTCAGAACCCACCTATTTTTCAGTTTACGGTTCATGAAATCATACAACCAACTGATCCACAAAAGAACAAAAATGTTCCTACCACTTCACTGCATGATGTTCAAAAATCATCCACGCACACACATACACATGCATACAAACAGAAAACTTCATGCCATTACTGTCATAGATTTGGTCATCTGATGCATGCGTGTAGGTTGATGGAACAAGATGACATAGATGCAAGTGCAAAGCATGTTAGGAATTCTCATGAAGGATATCATGCACTTAAGAAAAAGAGAACTTACTGTTCCTATTGTGATAAGGGAGGTCACATTACAGCTAACTGTTGGCATGCTCAAAAGAGAAAAGTCAATTCTAAATCTATCAAGTTTCCTGCAAAACAAAATGCCTTTGGTAGACATAAATCTATTCTTAAAGAAAATTCTCTTGCATGTTTCAATTGTGGTAAGCCAGGCCATCGTGCCTCCAAATGCTGGTCTGCTAAAGGTAAAGGTAAGTTTCATTCTCATTATGTAAATCCTCATGAGAACCAACATGTTGTGTGCTTCAATTGTGGTAAGTCAGGCCATAGGGCCATTGAGTGCTGGTTAGGCTCTCATAGGAGAAACTCTTCTGTTTGTTCTCATTGTGGAAAGCATGACCATACAGTCAAGGACTGTTGGCATATCCAGTGTAGGAATGTGAATTTCAAATATGCTAGATACCCTCCTAGGAAGAATGTGCTTGATAGAAATAAAAAAAAAACTTCCATGATAATGCTAATGTGCAGAAAAGAAATTTAAAACCTGTTGTCTCATGTCATTACTGCGGGCAAGTTGGGCACTCCATGAATAGTTGTTCTCTAATAATTTTTGATGATGTGAAAGCCCAAAGGATGTGGAAGGCACCCATTGGAGGTGCTGCTAACAATATAGGACCCAAGAAGTCTTGGGTACCTAGAAACACAAAATGAGATCTATGTCTTGCAGGTGTGCCTTGGAAGCTGAAGAATAAAAAGGGGGTTAATAAACCAAGGCACCTGATTATGGTAAAACCCCATTTTCGTATGCTCACAGGTTTGTTTATTTAAGTAAAATACATATCATGTTTGATCTGTTCATGCATATCTGTCATCATTTGCACACTGTGAAGTTTCATGTCTTTCAATGCACATGCTGAAATATCTGTCTAAATATTGGGATGATAACAAAAAAATTGCACTTCTGAAAAACTGAATTGACTGAATTTGATGCTTGCATGTTGTGTTGTGCATGAAATGCTCATATATATATACATCTATCGAGTAGATTGTCATTGAAATAAATGATACCTGAAAATCCTCTGAATGAGATTGCTCATCTGTTGAAGAATTTATTAAAAATCTGATTGGACTGAATTAGAACTGCATTCCCTGACTTGAACGTCTAATATTTGGATCCTTGTGGTCATTCTTGATGATTCAATGCATTTAGTTAGGGAAAAGTCAAAGCATATGCATACATGTTCTTAAATGCATATACCAGTTTCAAATTTTATTGCATGTCATACATATTGAAAATTTCAAAAAGATTAGTTGCGTGCATGCATTCAGGGGGAGCAAAACATTGTCATGAGTTTGTCTCACTTGTCTTAATTTATTTTCTGGACTTTGATAATCTGCCAGTACTGTTCTCAGCTCACTGATGCTAAATCAATTCTCATACCCACTAAATGATTGACACAAGCTGCTGCACTTTTCATTTGTTCTGATTGGAAGTGTCGACATCATGAGTCGACATTCTTCTTGGTCTATTCCTTGAGGTTTGTGAGTAGATCGTATCGTTGTCTTTCGGCTAATCATGTCACTGCCTTGATTGATGAACCGATTGTTGTCACTATCTCATATCTTCTGTTTAGTGACTATCTCTTTGGAACTATCTACTCTTGCCTTCTTGACTATCACTGTTTTACATCTGAGGTTGCAAGCTTCGAATCAATAATGGTCAATTGCTTGGAATTCTTCTGAAAACACTATTTATCTGATAACTTGAATGGTTACTTGACCCTATCTTGTTTGAACTTCTGACCCATGCATCACATCTCAGCTTCCTGCTTCAACTGTTATCAACCATTATCACTCATCCTATCCATTGGTATCTCTTGAATTGGCTACTCCTTAAAATGTTTCGGCCTTCCCTGAAAATTCAGAAAGATTTCTCTATGCATATCCTGATCATAAATCTAAAAACAACTTAAAGAGGAATCTTCTATTATATATGACTATGAATGTCTGAAATTTTCAGCTGGTTGAAGTTTCATGTATGTCTTGTGTTTGTTTATGAACATATCTTGAAAATATCTGAGTTAGTCTTAATAAACTTTAACCAATTTTTTCACGTTGTGTCTTTTAAACTCTTCTGAATTCTAAAAATTCTGAAATCATGATATTCCTTGACTGTTATATATGAAATAATGATTTGGTCACTGAGAAACACATCTCACTCATCAAGGAAATGAGTTGAGGTATGTCATGAAGTGCCATAGTTAACTCTACTTAAAAAATTGATTGAAAAATCTGGCAGACCAATGGCATGCACACTGAGAAATACATCTCACTCATCAAAGAAATGACTTGCAGTGTGTCGTGAAGTGTAAATGATATCTCTGTTCTAATGAAGCATGACAATTAGTCCTTCCAAGTGCTTAGGGATACTGTCATCTAAATAACGTGTATCCTCTAGTTACAAGGCTGTACTATACTCAAGTGCTCATGAAGTTTGTTATGAAAATTGTTGCTGATCTAGTGTATCATTTGAAAATGTTTGCAAAAGAAAAATTCTATTGGAACCCTTGACAGAAACAAATATTTTTCTTATGTATTTAACCTCAATACTATTGATTGCATCTCTTAAGGGAATCCTTGAAATTGAGTGAGTAAGAAAGAAGAAGGTTAAACAAGATTTTCAATATGAAAGCATGATTCACTTTTATTAAGAAAACTGATTTCAGATATGAGTACAGAAAGCATATGAACAAGTCTTGCATACATCATATTCTGATCTGTCTTGTAATGAAGAATCATTCATAAATCTCTATAATAGAAGAGTCTATCATACCTGGTTAATCAGATTTATGAAATTGATATCTCATTGAAAACCTTTCTCATTCATTCTAGATACTTGCTTTCTCAAATTGGACTCCATTATGATGCGGGACGGACTGAGCAGACGACGCTATATGAGACGGACACGACTCGACCAGCAAAGACACGACTACTAGAGCAACCTCGGCTCGACACTAAGAGCTCCTACGGGCTGCACGTCGCTAACAGAAGTACAAACTCACTCGTCATCCCAGGCGAGGGAAAGCGTGGATCGTGCGTGGTTAAGGAATAGGCAGAGTTCAAGGTAGTCTGACTCAACTTCCGGACTCGGATCGAGTCGCGGGACGGATCACTCTCACACTCACAGCGGCAACATGAACACACGGGCTAGGAACCTACACTCTGGCAGCGGCACAAGACTATATACTAGTTAGGCAAAGTAACATCGAGAAGTTTAGACCGTTACCTCCACGCACCTGGCGTGGCGAAGGCAACCCCGGCCGATTTACGGACTCCCGGTTAAACAATTTTACAGCGGTACAAATATTTGACCCACTCCACGCAGGGAGGTAATAAGTCACATGTGGGGCCCGGGAATTATGCGAATCGGGTTGACGAGCAGCATCTTGATGTCGCCCAGTGGTGCCGAACTCCGCATTTTCGTGCTGTCCGGACGGCGCGATCTACGGGTCTGTGGGGCCCACGGATGGCGATGTCCTCCCGGCCTTCTGGGGTGAGGCCCGCTGTGATGGGGACCCCTGGTGGCGCGCCTACCTGGATGACGGTCGGTCGGAAACTCCGGTCGGTGGCCGATCGGCTCCGATCTCCACGTTGTGAAGTGGCTGCCCATGGATTCTGGTTTCTATTTTTCGGCGCGCGCTCCGGCGAGATCGGCCGCTGCGACCAATCCCGATGTCGGATCTGGGCACAGGAGCTATCGTTGGAAAGCTCTCTTGAAATCCTTCAATATATGCCCAGAGAGAGGACCTGGATCTGCTAGGATCAAGCCTTTGTTGAATTTTGAAGTTTATGTTGCACAGTACCCGAACTCTCAGATCAGCAGGTGAGTTGTCTGAGAACTGCCGTTGACCGCGAGGTAGACGTCCGATTCAGCTCTTGAGCTCTTCAACAAAGTTGTAGATATTTGAACAAGGAAAATGGCAATAATTTTTGGGGAAGGATTGGTGGAGGCTATGATTTGTTATGATTTTAACACTAGTAGGTGGTCGAATCTAGAAACTGGCAGATAGTACTATAGATGGACCAGAAGATGAATTTTGAAAACAACATGAGATGGCCTAATAAAAATTCAAGAAAAATTGGGGACGATGGGGTTGGTGGAGGGAACTCCCAGTAAAATTGGGCGGTCTGGAAAAAATCAAAACATAGGTCGAACACTGGAAACTCGGGGTAGGTGGGGATCTGGTCTGAAGACAGGCAGATCTGAAGTGGGAAGAAGAACGAAAATTGAAAATTATGAATCGGAGTCTAAAGGCCAAACAAAATTTTTTGGGATGTGATGGACACCTCTGGAACACCTCTTGAAAGTTTCAACTCAAAAGGATTCCGTGGCTGACTGCAGAAATTTGTGGAAGTGACAGTGGTCGGCTGAAGATAGAACTCCGACGAACTCGATGGCGGTGCGATGGCGGCTCGTGGCGGCGGCGGCGGCGACCGGAACTGATAAGGGAGGCGTCACACCTTAGAATGGAAACCGTCTCAGTTGCAAGGGGGAGAGAGAGGAGAGAGGAAGGGGGCGCCCAAGGCTACTCCAACAATTTTTAGATTTCAAATGGCATTAATTCTCCAAAATGGGAAAATATAAGGTTTTATAGGTCACATATCTAATCCATTATCCACCGTTGGATCTAGGGATGGGGAATGGATGGCTTGGATTAGATGTGACCAACACACAAAAATTAAATAAAATATACAAGGGGGGGCGGCCTATTGACCATGGGGGGGACATGGTAGAATGGTAGGTAGCCTACCTTGGACTTTGAAGTCCAATTGTCTACCCATGTGTCATTTACCATTCAACCTTCTAGATGCCTGCATTTGAAATGTTGACTGACCCCACATGGGGCCCTAGGCTGAGGTGGATCAATGGGAGGGGGTCTGGGGGGCCCGTGGGACTTGGGGGTCCCATTTTGCAAATAAACCCCTCTTACAATCAAAATTACAAACCGAATAAAATGAAACAAACACACATTACACACAAATAAAGTCTAAACAAATATGATAAATGTCGAGACTCAAGGGAGAGTCTCTAGGCTGTCTCCGAGCCAGATGGACGCCGAAGTGGCTCTAGTCGTGCTCCGCGTGCGGTACCGGTGGCTCGGCGTAACTGCTCGGGTGTCCGCACCAATTCTCCCAGGGTGGGAGAAACTCGACCCTGTCGAGTAAGGGTCTGCATCGCTCCGGTATCGCTCCAGAAGATCCGGATCAATCCGCTGCAACTCTCCATGCGTGATCCATGTGTCCTCGGTAACGGGCCGTCCTCTCTATCGCACTAGGTAGCGCGGGTAGGATCCACTCCTGGTAACTGTCACCTGCTCATCCAGTATATGATCTATATGCTCACGCTGCCGTGACAAAGGGGCTGGAGGTGGACACTCAGGTGTGGGATCACTCTCAATTGGGGGAGATGGCTCGAAAGGCTCACTAGGGATCACCGCTGGGTCCCTATATGCAACTAGATCCGAAACATTAAAAGTAGAGCTTATACCGTATTCCTCGGGCAGGTCCACAACATACGCATTGGATCGAACGCGTTTCAACACTCTAAATGGACCGGCTCCGCGAGCTTGCAACTTCTTAACGGTTCCAGAGGGAAACTGTTCAGGTCTTACCCTGATCATGACATATTCACCCTCTTGGAACTCTCGGTGGTGTCGGTGAGCATCGGCTAGCTCTTTGTAACACGCATTACTGGACTCAATGTGACGACGGATGTCGTCATGCAAACTCCTAACATGCCTAGCAAATGACTCGGCCGACTCCGACACACGTGTATGGATAGGCATGGGGACAAGATCCACTGGCTTCCTAGGCCTACGACCTGTGACAATCTCGAATGGACTCATGCCGGTAGACCTATTCACCGAATCATTATATGCAAACTCTGCCATGGGTAGAATGAGATCCCAATCCCCAATGCGGTCCCTAACAAGACACCTCAAAAGGTCTCCCAGATTCCTATTGACTACCTCAGTCTGGCCATCTGTCTGGGGATGATATGCAGTGGAAAACTTGAGGTGAGTACCCATCATATGCCATAGTGTCTTCCAAAAATAGGAGGTGAATCTAACATCACGGTCAGACACTATAGTGCGAGGTAACCCGAACTTGCACACCACATGCGTAAGGAAAAGGCGGGCTACCCTCAAAGCATCCGAAGTCTTCAAGCAAGGAATGAAAAGGGCCATCTTCGAGAATCGGTCAAAAACCACATAGACCGAATCATGCTTCCTAGAGGTACGTGGCAGTCCCAAAATAAAGTCCATGCTAACATCCTACCACGGGGCATCAGGCACGTGAAGAGGCGTATAAAGGCCCGAGCTTTGCTTCTTCATCTTGGCCGTAGCACATGTACGGCACTGAGCCACGGTGTGAGCCACATCGCGCTTCAAGCTCGGCCAGTAAAATCTATGCTCAACTGCCTTGATAGTCTTGTTCCGACCAAAGTGGCCAGCTAGATCTCCCGCATGTAGTTCCCAGACTAAAAAGCCTCGAGCCGAAGTTCAGGGAATACAAAGCCTACCTCCACGAAAGAGGCAACCATCCTGGAGCACATAGTCATCAAGATCTCTGGAGGGTCCGGCCTGGAGAGTGGTATAAATCTGACCAAAGTCAGGACAGTCAACATAGGCCTCTCTCAATTTCTCTAGCCCTATGACCTCAGCACTCATGGTGGTAAGCAAGCACGCTCGCCGACTCAAGGCATCAGCCACCTTGTTATTCACTCCAGCCTTATGTTTTAGCACAAAGGTGAACTACTGGAGATACTCGACCCAACGACTATGACGCGAGTTAAGCTTCTTTTGGTAATGAAGGTACCTCAATGCCTCATGATCGGAGTATAGGATAAACTCCTGATGTAAAAGATAGTGCCTCCAATGCCTAAGAGCCTGAACAACTGCGTAAAATTCCTTATCATATGTGGAGTATCGTAGTTTCGCATCATTCAGCTTCTCGCTGAAATATGCGACCGGGTGGGACTCCTGACTCAACACACCTCCTATCCCAACACCCGACGCATCACAAGAGACCTCAAACACCTTCGAGAAATCAGGCAATCGAAGGATAGATGTCTGGGTCATGCGCTCCTTGATGTCCTTGAAGGCGGCAGCGGCGGCCTTCGTCCATACAAAGGTGCCCTTCCGGATGCAATCCGTGATCGGGGCGGTGACGGAGCTAAATCCGCGGATGAAGCGACGATAGAACATCACAAGGCCATAAAAGCTGCGGACATCATGAACCGTACGGGGTTCCGGCCACTCAACAACGGCCCGGACCTTCTCTGGATCGGCGGAGACCCCAGTACTAGACACAATAAACCCCAAGAAGGTAAGCTGAGGTGTCATGAAGGCACACTTCTGTGGGTTCGCGAACAACTGCTCTCGCTGAAGAAGTAGACAGACCTGTCGAAGATGGTCTAAGTGGTCTCCCGTGGTGCGACTATAGATAAGAATATCATCAAAATACACGACCACAAAGACTCCAATGAACGGTCGAAGGACCTGAGTCATGAGTCGCATGAAGGTGCTAGGGGCATTGGTCAACCCAAAAGTCATGACCAACCACTCATATAGACCATCCTTGGTCTTGAAAGCGGTCTTCCACTCATCACCAGGCCTAATCCTCACCTGATGGTAGCCACTCTTAAGATCAATCTTCGAAAAGATAGTGGCACCAGCCATCATGTCTAGCATGTCATCTAGGCGGGGAATAGGGAACCTGTACTTCACGGTGATTTTGTTGATGGCACGGCTATCAATGCACATTCTCCACGTGCCATCCTTCTTCGGGGCGAGTAAAGCAGGAACAACACATGGACTCATGCTGTCCCGAATAGACCCTCTCTGCATCAACTCATCGACCTGCCGTTTAAGCTCGGCATGCTCCGTGGGACTCATGCGATAATGTGGAAGATTGGGCAATGAGGAGCCCGGGATAAGGTCGATGGCATGCTGAATATCCCGCATAGGTGGGAGTCCCTCGGGAAGCTCATCGGGAAAGATATCAGCAAACTCCTGCATAATAGGAATGACCTCGGGTGGGAGTTCACCCTCGGAGTCTCTCTCTACCTCTCGGACCGTAATGGCAAACACAGGGCAGCCCCGACTAGCCTCCCGCTCCATCTCTTGGGAGCTAATCAACATCAATCTCCTCGTCGAGGGCTCACCTGGGTAGGATATAACTGTCATAGCCCGAGCTGGGGACGGGGTACTGGGCCCGGAGATGGTAGGCTCCGGAGCACTAGGGCCAGTACGACCCCTACCTGATGGGCTCTTTGGTGGGGACACCGGGTCCACTACCGGGCCCACTACTCAGAGCCGACGCCGCACAGCCCCGACTGCACCGAGCTTATGGCTCGGAGACTCGATTGAAGACCCGGCATACTGAGTAGATATACTTGTGTGTATTTATATCTTTGAGTATTGAGTATTTGTACGTGTGTAAAATACATGTTTTACTACATGTAATCACTTTTGTTTTATTAGGCAAAGCTGGTCAAAGTTATTTGTATTTTAATTTTGTTAAACCCACAAAGTCATTAGTGGGTTGGTGGGTTTGTCTTGTTAGGCTAGGGTATAAACATAATTAGTGGAAGTTAGAGGGTCTTGTTATTATAGCTTTCTTTCCTATTGTGGACGCGGATTTTTTTATGATATCTTTATTTATTTATTTAATTTAATTTATTGGATTGATTTATTATTTATTGATTTATTGGTTCATTGGCGTGCCAGTCACCGTGGTGACGATTCTTATTGTGCGCTCGATCTGACATGGTCAGTCGATTGTGAGTGATCGTGTCTGGACTAGAAGTCCGTCATACCCTGAACGCTATGACGTTAATTACGTCCTCCCTAAGGAAGACAACCCTTGATTAAACGCTAGAGGTAGGAGGAAGACAGCGGTAAAGCCGTATGCTCAAAGGAGACAAAATTCATCTATTTGCAAGACGTTAAATGTATTTGAACAGAGCAGGGGTTTGTTAATTACGGGAGAAACCCGACGGCATATTCCCACCATCTTGGATGATGCCAAGTGGGGAATAGGAAACCACCCATGCAGCGGCAGGGTAGGATCCGTAAAAGATCGGGTATATACACATAACCCGGAATCCGGATGGGGACCGGCCTGATGTAACACACCCGGTACGAGTGCGATGTCTTATTAATATCCCCCTTCGGAGGACCATCGGAGATCACGCAAGGGCATAACTCCGTGGGCCAGCGGGGTTAGAAGAGAGTACCACACTCGATTGGTGGGGTATATGTAAATTTTGGCAGCATGTTCCCTCAACCTGGATTATGCCAAGGGAGGATAGGTCGTCATCCACGGAGAGCCGGGACAACGACCGAACAAAGATGGGCACCAGGCCCAGGGACATCTCTTGCCTTCATATCATTGATCAATATTCCCTTGGAACCCATCAGAACACATGTAATGACATGGTTCTTTGGGTTCATAAGGCAGCGGTGAAATCCGGATTCGGGACGAGAGCTGTAGGGGAGCTCTTCCCCATTATTGTATCTCATCAAGACACAAGTGATGGTCTGTGAGTATCCCCTTAAACAGATGTATGGGGAGATTAAGAAGTTTGAAGAAAGATGGTTCAGAGATGGGCCTCGGAGTGGATTTCGTTGACTGAAGGAGGGATCTCGGCGTGACTTTAATATTGGCCAAAGAGGGGATCTCGGCCTGGGGCATAATCGGCCAAGGGAAAAGGGTCTCGGCCTGGGTTCAATCGGCGGCCAAAGAGGGTCTCGGCCAGGGGTTCAGCCGGTCAAAAAGGGGGGTCCCGGCCAGGGGCTTTCGGCGGCCAAAAAGGGGGTCTCGGCCAGGGGTTTTCGGCGGCCAAAAAAATGGGTCTCGGCCAGGGGCTTAGCCGGCCAAAAGAGGGACGAAGGCCCTCGGCGTGGAGCTTCCCGGCGGGCTCTTGGGCGCGCCGGGAAGGTGGCGCCGGGAAGGGCTAGCATCAGGTTTGGCAAAAAAGGGGGGGTGAATGGCTGACAAGGAGGAGGGGCTCTCGGCAGAGGGCTTCCCGGTGCGCTCCTGGCCGCGCCGGGAGTCTGCCGCCGGGAGCCTTGCACAGAGACTCATGTGGAAAGTGTTTAGCTAACAGATTGGTTTGTCGTTTAGCTAAGGGGACAGACTTCTCGACAGAGGGGTTTTCGGCGGGGAAACTTGCACGCCGAGAAGGTGGAATTGTTACAGTATTTCAGGGTTTCAGAGCTCAATAACGATGCTCTGTTCAGATGTTTTTTTTGGGATTTCAAGCTCGAATTGATGCCGGGCCAGAAGTGCAAAAGGGGAATTTCATGGATGCTTCTATTAGAAGGGTGCCAAGGGAATTGGACGGTGGAATCAATGAAAGAAACCAGACCATCACCTGATCCTGTGGAGGGTTTTATCTGCTTATTGCAGGCCATCTGGGGGAGTCAAGAGATGACTGTCCTCTGACCCCTCTGGGCGAGCCCAGTGACATTGAAAACCGGCGAAGGGGGGACTCTCAACGCAGAAACTTCAGGCCCTAAGCATTCAAGACTTAGAATGGAGGACCCAGGGATCGGATCATCATTTATCAGAGCTAGACAGTCCAGGAAACCAAGAGATTGATGTCTCTGGTTCCTAAACCGCATAAAGGAGCTCGACAGAAAAACTCAGATTATATGCAGAGAATCAGTCATTGAGATAGGAGAGGGAAGAAGAGAATAAAACTCAGTAACCCATTAGATAGGGGTAGGAGTCCTATCCTCGTCCCTCTTCGAAGAACAGACCCATACGATCGGCTCTGAAACTCGAAGAGTCTAATCTATACTTTCTTTCAGACAAAGACCATACACATAGAGAGACAGAGATCGGATGTCTTGATCAATCAGTGCCCAGGCGGGCCATATCGATGTTTCATTGCATTGCATAAAAAATCTTACACTGATCATGAAAGAGAAATGCAAGACAGAAAGGTAAAAATCAAGGTCGGAACTCTCCGGCTACATTTGATAAATCGAGAAAAGACTCGCTATATTACATCAAAGAAAAGAAAACATGGAGGAGGGGAGGGTGGAGCATTGACTCCTCTCCCTCCCCAGTGCCCACCTAGAGCCTTCCTTCTTCTTCTCTTCTCTGTTGGTTGAAAGGGGGGTGGCTCTTGCTCTCCGAACAGGACTCCCTCTCTATCTTTCTATTGCTCTATCTTTTTCCCCCTTTTCTTTCTTCCGATCGATCCCCTTTTTCTATCGATCCCCTTTTTCTCTCCGACTTGGCTTTTTCTCCTCTTCTCTCCACCTCTTCTCTCTACCTCTTCTCTCCGAAGGGAGGGGGTTTTATAACCCTTTTCCTTTTTTCTTTTCGGCAGGCACCTTCACGGCGCGCTTGAGGTAAGCTTCCCGGTGCGCTCGAATCTGGTCTCTCGGCACCAGTATTTGGGCTTCGACACGGGCTTTCGGCGCCACCTTCATACAGGCCCACTTGGGGTTTCTTTAAGTGTATCATCACCCCCAAAGGGTCTATCATCTATGAAATATCTTGTATCGAAATCGTGATTGCAATTTTCGTCAGTCTGCAGATAGGGTTTTATCAGTCCGCAGACAGGGATTTCATCAGTCCGTAGACAGGGGTTTCATCAATCCGTAGACTGGGATTTCATCAGTCCGTAGATAGGGGTTTCATCAGTCCGTAGACAGGGGTTTCATTAGTCCGTAGATAGGGATTTCATTAGTCCATAGATAGGGGTTTTATCAGTCCGTAGACAGGGATTTTATCAGTCCGTAGACAGGGGTTTTATCAGGATTGTCATCTGAACGGTGACAAAACCGGGTATCATCTTATCAATATCGTCACTCAAATGACGACGAGCTCGGATATCAGCTTTAGTCTGGGAAGACCTCAGCTGGGTGCATAATCTGTGGAGACGACTCTTCTTCTGCTCTATCTTCTCAGGAGCCTTTACCATCTTCATCTGCCGGTGCTGGCTTCATCTTTATCTCATATTACTTTCGTCAGTAAGCCGACATCTGACTTACCCTGACATATCGTCCGTGACTTCTTGGACGAAGCAGTAGTACAACTCTTCTTAAAGGGCTGGAAGATCTCATTAGTCGAGTGACTGCTGCTTTATCAGTGCTGCCGTCTGAGTGACATTGGCACCGGGCATCAGCTTTGGCCGACAAGGGCTTTAGCCGGGTCAACACCTATATAAGGAGGCTAAGGTGTGTTACGAGATGTTATGAATGAATGAGAAAAAGCTTGAGCCTAAGGTGTTTGCCTTATTCCTCCCTTCCCTCTTCTCTCCATTTGTGAGATTTGAGTGTGTCGCCCGGTGTGAGACCGTCCGGCGTGAGGCCGAGCTGTGTGAGATAGCAGTTATCTGTCCCCGTCCTGTTCGCGTTCCGGAGTGCCGTCGATCCATTCCCATGTCGCCACCGCATCAGATTTGGTATCAGAGCCTAATACGGTGTCTCCGACGACCCCGACGTCATCTCCCTTTCTCTCTCTAGGTTGTTAGAAGTGAAAAAAAAGAGAGAAAAGAAGAAGAAAAGGAAAAAAAAAGAGTACCAGAAAAGATATTAGTTGAGAGAAGCATAAGCGAAAAAAAAAGGTGAAAAAAAGATTTTTTTTCCTCCCGTGTTAATCTCTTTCTCTCCCTCTTAATCTCTCTCTGTTTCTCTCTGTAATCTCTCTCCCATAATCTCTTTTCTCTCTCTCCTTCCCTTTCTCTCTCGCGTATTCCCTCTCTCCCGTTCGGTTCTCTCTCTCTCTCTCTCCCTCCCGCGAATCTCTCTCTCTCCCGCCCGGCCACGTCCAGCGCCTGGCCGCCCTTGAGCCGGCCGCACCCACCCACGAGCAGGCCCGTCGCCTGCGCCTTCGCCGCGGCACTGCACCGCCGCCCGCCCCGGTGTCCTCCCCGTCGACGTCTGCTGAAGCACCACCCCTGCGTGATCACTGCAGCGGCCGCCCGCGGACGCCTCCGCCCAACCCGCCAGCACACTCCTGCGAGCAGCGCCCGCAAGCCGCCCACCGCATGTGCACCCGTGCGCCACTGCGCCTCCGGGAGCCCACCTGCCAGCCATCACCGCCGCTCACCACCACCGCCTGCGACTGCCCGTGAGCCAGTGTTGCAGCCAACGCCGCCGGCCGCCTCTCTTGAAGCTCTCGCGGAGACCCACCGCGCCAGAAGAGCTAGCCGTCGCCCACGCGGCCATCGGACGCAGTGCCTGCTGGTGGCCCAGCCGGCCACATTCCCCCCGCCGCTGGCAAAGCGGCCCTCCTCTCTGCCGCCGCGGCACCCTCCGGTGGCTGCACCTGATGACTCCTGGTTCCCCCCTGTCAGCTTGATGCACGCCGCGTCCGACAACCTCCACCACCGCCGACAGCTACCAGTCGCGTCCCTGAAGCCTGTCGCGGCACCTCATGCCGACTAGCCACCGTTGGCACCACCAACGTCGCAGTTCACGAGCGGGCCCTCCGCTACACCCACCTGCGTCGTCCCGGAGCGGCTACCAGCTGACCACCACCGCTGGCCGCATTTGTTGAAGCCGCCTTCGCTGACCACGCCCGCCACGTGCGCCACCTGCATGCTGCCGCGTGTGCAGAAGGCCCTGTGGCTTTGACCTTGGCCTGCTCACATTGCCACTGGCCGCCTTGCCATTCACACACGAAGAGCCCCATCGCCCGAAGCCTCCCGGCTGTCGTGATCCACGCTCGAACCCGCGAGCAGGCTGCCTTGTCTTCCGTTAAGCCTCCTCCGCATGGACCCCACGTGAGAAGCATCTCAATGTCCGCTGTGAAGCTGGCCGACTGAAGACTGTTAAATATAATATATATATATGCTATATATATAGCATATATATATATTATTCGATTAAAAAGAGTGTTTAAAAAAACGTGTGAAAAAAAAGGGTTTGAAAAGAAGAAAAAAAAGAGAAAAGAATTTGAAAAAAAAAGTCAAAAGGGAGGTTTGAAAAAAAAAGGTTGAAAGTTAAAAAAAGAGGTTTTTGAAAATAAGTTAAATATATATAAGATGTATATTTGACATATATATAATCTTATATATATCTATATATATATATATTATTTTAACTTATTACTTTTTTATGGTACCCGAGTCCACTATTACGGCTCGGCCCGTGTCTGAGTCACCCGGATGCCTACAGAAGATCCGTAGATTACGGAACGTGCATACTCGAGAGTCTCCCTGCGCAGAGAAAATTTGAGATTGGTTTGTTCCCCTGCATGGGAAATTTTGAGTGGTCTGTAATAATTAAATCCTCCCTGCGCGGAGTGAATTCATTGTAACCACGAAGCTTCCTCGATGTTGTGCGGGCATGCACGTCCCCACTCGCCTTCATCTCCGGTCGGAGTTAGACTTTTCAGTCTAGCTAGGTACGTGCTCCCCTCACTTACTCATTTAGTATCTTTTCAATTGCCACGCGAAGTGAGAGAGAGCCCGATCCATGCAACCAGTCTCCTGAGTGCATCACTGTGGACAGAAAGCGAGAGCTTGCTTGTACCCATCCTTTGGCCCTAGACTGCCGCATCAGGGCCCCCCCTAATTGTCAGGAGGTAGTTCCACAACTACGTCACCTGCGGGCGAGCAACTTTCCCTGACCAGTCCCTCTCCAATTGACCCTTTGCATATCAGTTGGGTCCACAACTTGCTAATTTTCGGTCTCACGATTGCATCACCTAGGTCCAAGCTCGTGCATGCCACATTGGTCTAGGAATTCATCAGGTCGTGTAGAACGCATGGAACAAGAAAGATATATGGCCGATCCTGACCTCATCACCCAGTTTGAGGAAATGGATGCAATATTTGATGGCACGCATATCGAGTACATGCAGGATGGAGACATTATCGAGAGTTCTAGCCAGAAAAGATTGGGTGTAGTTCGCTGTATCTCAACACCCCAGAGGACGATTGGCGTCGAACCTCTATCTTTCAAACTTATATCATGGTGAACTCTCATCTTGTAAGGTAATCCTTGACAACGGGAGCTGTATCAATGCAGTCTCTTCAGACTTTGTCTCCCGTTTAGGTCTACCTACGCACCCTCATCCAAGGCCATACAACGTAGCTTGGGTGGATGACACTTCTATCCCAGTCACCACCACATGTGTCATTCCCATCCAATTCCAGTCCTACCAAGGACAAATCTTATGTGACGTAATGCCTATGAAGGCCGGGAGCGTCATCTTAGGACGACCATGGATCTATGATGTCGACCTCGCTACCTTTGGTCGGTCCAATCAGTGTTCCTTCTCCTACAACGGGAAGAAGATTCAGTTGTACCCGGTACCCCCAAAGGTGACCCCGGGAAAGAGTTCCACCTCCACCCCCACCGGAACTCACAAAATTCAGGAGAATCCCAAAACTCCTACTGAAGGGAAACCTCCCCTTCCCTCTTCTCCTGCATCTATCACACCCATTTCTGAGGCCCCTAAGGTTAGTCATGACCTAGTTAGGTGCCTTGACTCCATGAATGTCGGTGAGCTACACATAGAGGTTGTTGAGGGTGCCCCTATTTTGGCTGTTGACGTCACCATCACACCCAAGGAATCCCGAGTCTCAATTCCAACTGAAGTCCCGACAATACTGCATGACTTCCAAGACATCGTCCCCGCGGACTTGTCTTCTCGACTCCCTCCCATGTGTGATGTACAACACGCTATTGAGCTTGCCCCTGGGTCCACCCTACCCAACCTTCCCCTCGAGTCTAGACTGTCCAAGTCAGCCGAAGAGTTTACACATCACATCATTAGTCTGCATGAGTCAGCTGATTCGCAAAGGCGTCACCATAAATTTCAAGAAGGTGACTTGGTTATGGTACGGGCCCGGCCCGAACGACTCCCCTCAGGAGCCGTTAAACAGTTACAAGCCTGTAGTGATGGTCCTTTCCCAACCCTGCGGAAGATTGGCGCCAATGCCTTTGTTGTGGACTTACCTCCCGAAGAGGGGATTAGCTCGACCTTTAATGTGGCAGACCTAGTGGCCTACAAGGAACCCACATCGATTCCTAGTGACCTTTTCGAGCCTTCTCCTCCCCTTGAGAGTGAGCCCACCCCTGTGCGTCCCACGTCCTTGAGAGCACCGCGCGAGCATATTGAGAGGATACTGGATGAGCAGGTGACCACTACACGGAGCAGGGAGTACCAGCGCTACCTTTTCCGCTGGTGGGACTGTCCACCGTCTGATGATTCCTGGATCAGCCCGGAGGATCTCCAGCGCCTTGCTCCAGATCTGCTGGAGCACTACCACATCAGTGTCCCCCCTTACTCGACGGAGTCGAGTTCCAGCCGCCCCGGGAGGGTTGGTGGGGACACCGGGTCCACTACCGAGCCCACTACTCGGAGCCGACGCCGCACCGCCCCGACTGCACCGAGCTTATGGCTCGGAGACTCGATTGAAGACCCGGCATACTGAGTAGATATACTTGTGTGTATTTATATCTTTGAGTATTGAGTATTTCTACGTGTGTAAAATACATGTTTTACTACATGTATTCACTTTTGTTTTATTACGCAAAGTTGGTCAAAGTTATTTGTATTTTAATTTTGTTAAACCCACAAAGTCATTAGTGGGTTGGTGGGTTTGTCTTGTTAGGCTAGGGTATAAACATAATTAGTGGAAGTTAGAGGGTCTTGTTGTTATAGCTTTCTTTCCTATATAAGGAGGCTAAGGTGTGTTACGAGATGTTATGAATGAATGAGAAAAAGCTTGAGCCTAAGGTGTTTGCCTTATTCCTCCCTTCCATCTTCTCTCCATTTGTGAGATTTGAGTGTGTCGCCCGGTGTGAGACCGTCCGGCTTGAGGCCGAGCTGTTTGAGATAGCAGTTATCCGTACCCATCCTGTTCGCGTCCCAGAGTGCCGTCAATTCATTCCCACATCGCCGCCACGTCACTCTTGGGTCGATGGGGTTCGAGAGTAATCTGTTGGCCCTCATGGTCGAAGGTACAGGTGTTCGACCGGCCATGGAGTGTGGCATCCCGATCAAATAACCACGGCCTACCCAAAATAATATTGCCCACCTCCATGGGTAGGACATCACACCAAACCTCGTCACGGTAGGCATAGAACTGCAGTGGGACCAAGCACCGCAGCCTGATCGGAATAGAAGTGGAATCCGCCCATGATACACGATAGGGGCTAGGGTGATCCACGGGTGTAAGACCAAGATGGGAGATAGCACCCGTGGAGATTGCATTGATGCAACTCCCGCTATCGATGATCACTTTACATGCATGCTTGCCCAGCCTACAGAAGGTATGAAAAATAGTGGTCCGACGCCAGTCATCACTGGCCTGTGGCTGGGTGAGAATACACCTGACGACCCCCACGTGGGTATCATAGGGATGCGGGGCCTCCTGGTCGTCACCTTCGATCTCATAGTACTCATCAGCTAGCTCCTGATCGGCCACATAGGTGACTAACTCGAGACCCGTAGGGGTGGTATCCTCGGCCTGTGTGTCCCCAATGATGAGAGATGGGCGGGTGGGACACTGGATGGCAAAATGGCCAAACCCATTGCAGCGAAAACACTGCTGCCGTGATCCACTAGGCTCCCCAATCATAGGTCCTTTACCTTTATCCTCCTGACGGATAGGAGGTGTAGGCAACAAAGGACGTGCAGGAGGTGCGGGTGATGGTGGACGGGCTGTGGGTGGGGCCGTAAGATGCTGGGGACGAGGAAGGTCCCTCGGGGCTGGAGGACGAGGTCTAGGAGCAAAGGGCTCGGGGCGAGCGGGCTCCTGAGGTCGAGCCATGGGGGCCCTCGGATACGTGCCAGATGAGCCACGAGGCTCGACACTACGAAGGGGAAAGGATCCCAACCGATGGGGTGACTCGAACTCGGCCTCGAATTGCTCCAATTCGAGAGCTATCTGATATGCCTACTCCAAAGTGGTTGCATTGTGGCGAAAGAGTTCATATTGATAATTGGGCCGCAAACCTCTTCGAAAGCAGGATATAGTCATGGTGCTCTCTTCCGTGACCCCACACCGTAAGTAATACTCATCGAACTCGGTAGTGTACTCGGTCACGGATCGGTTCCCTTGGGAGATGCTTTGCCACTTGTCTATGAGACGTTGGCGATATGAGGCGGGAAGGTATTTCTCCCTCAACTTGGTTTTCATATCATCCCAAGTACCGATTTGGGGTTGACGTCGCTAGTTGAGCAGGCTCTCCACATTGGTCCAATAGTTTTGGGCCTGCCCTTGCAGCTTCATCTTTGCATATCGGACTCTTCGGTGGTCCGTCATCTCAAACCACTCGAAGTACCGGTCCATGTCGGCCTCCCAATCTAAATACACCCTAGGGTCCAAGGACTCGCTAAAAGTGGGAGGGTCCACACGCACGCCTCTAAGAATGCGGTCGTCATCCTCGTCATCACGATTCCATCGTTGATTACGACGACCGTTACCCCCTTGATCATTATCAGATGCATAATCATCCACCACATGCACCTGTTGTCCCCCAACATTCTCCGCCTGAGCCCTTGGTGCAGCAGGTTGCTGAACCGGCTCTTGTTGGCCATTCGTCGGCGCGGGTTGCGCCGCTACTGGGCCCCTCTCGAGGACGATAATTCTCCCAACTAGGCCCTGGATGGACTGATCCGAATTATCGGCCCGATCCTCGAGGACTTTCATCCGCCCTTCTAGACGCGTTCCTATGCCATCCATACGCGTACTAAGACCATCCATACGAGTGTCAAGACGTTCCATAATGGCTCGGAACATCTCGGCCGTCGAGGACTCATCGGAGCTACGGGCCCGGGAATCCGCCATAGGTGGTGGTGGCGAGTATTGGGTACCTCGACGGGTGGGCATGTAACGACAGACGGACTAGGAGACACAGACTAATGCAAACACCGACTAATGCACCTAGACCTAAACCAATATCCGGTACGTGGCGGAGTTAATCGATCCGAAGAGCACTCCCGCAAGTGTGCGACCTCCCGATAGGCGTAGCCTAACGTTCATACAACACCTTTTAAGATACCAAATTATCGGGATGAAATGCAATTTTAAATCACCCATTTTTTTGTTTTGAAAATAATGATGATCCTAGACTCATCTTAGACCATGATGCATGCAAGAATTATGCAAGACTACCCTAGACTCAACTCGCTCTGATACCAAACTGATGCGGGACGGACAGAGGAGACGACGCTATATGAGACGAACACGACTCGACTAGCAAAGACACGACTACTAGAGCAACCTCGGCTCGACACTAAGAGCTCCTACGGGCTACACGTCGCTAACAAAAGTGCAAACTCACTCGTCGTCCCAGGCGAGGGAAAGCGTGGATTGTGCGCGGTTAAGGAACCGGCAGAGTTCAAGGTAGTCTAACTCAACTTCCGGACTCGGATCGAGTCGCGGGACGGATCACTCTCACACTCACAGCGGTGACATGAACACACGGGCTAGGAACCTACACTCTCGCAGCGGCACAAGACCATATACTAGTTAAGCAAAGTAACACCGAGAAGTTTAGACCGTTACCTCCACGCACCCAGCGTGGCGAAGACAACCCCGGCCGATTTACGGACTCCCGGTTAAACAATTTTACAGCGGTACAAATATTTGACTCACTCTACGCAGAGAGGTAATAGGTCACATGTGGGGCCCGGGAATCACACGAATCGGGTTGATGGGCAGCATCTTGATGTCGCCCGGTGGTGCCGAACTCCGCGTTTTCATGCTGTCCGGACGGCGTGATCTACGGGTCCGTGGGGCCCACGGATGGTGCTGTCCTCTCTGCCTTCTGGAGTGGGGCCCGCAGTGATGGGAACCCCTGGTGGCGCGCCTCCCTGGACGATGGTCGGCCGAAAACTCCGGTCGGTGGCCGATCGGCTCCGATCTCCACGTTGTGAAGTGGCTGCCCACGGATTATAGTTTCTGTTTTTCGGCGCGCGCTCTGGCAAGATCGGCCGCTGCGACCAAACTCGATGTTGGATCGGGGCACATGAGCTATCGTTGGAAAGCTCTCTTGAAATCCTTCAATCTAGGCCCAGAGAGAGGACCTGGATCTACGCGGATCTAGTCTTTGTTGAATTTTGAAGTTCCTATTGTACAGTACCCGAACTCTCAGATCAGTAGGTGAGTTGTCTGAGAACTACCGTTGACCGAGAGGTAGACGTCCGATTCAGCTCCTGATCTCTTCACCAAAGTTGTAGAGATTTGAACAAGGAAAACGGAAATATTTTTTGTGGAAGGACTGGTAGAGGCTATGATTTTTTATGATTTTAACACTGGTGGGTGGTCGGATCTACAAACTGGCAGATAGTACTGTAGATGGAGCAGAAGACGAATTTTGAAAAAAATATGAGATGGCCTCATAAAAATTCAATAAAAATTGGGGACGATGGGGTTGGTGGAGGGAACTCTCAGTAAAATTGGGAGGTCTGTAAAAAATCAAAACATGGGTTGAACATTTGAAACTCAGGGTAGGTGGGGATCTGGTCTGAAGACAGGCAGATCTGAAGTGGGAAGAAGAACAAAAATTGAAAATTATGAATCGGAGTCTAAATGACAAACCAAATTTTGTGGGACGTTATGGACACCTCTGGAACGCCTCATGAAATTTTCAGCTCAAAAGGATTCCGTGGCTGACTGAAGAAATTCATGGAAGTGGCAGTGGTCGGCTGAAGATAGAACTCCGACGAACTCGATGGCGGTGCGATGGCGGCTCGTGGCGGCGGCGGCGGCGACCGGAACTGATAAGGGAGGCATCACACCTCAGAATGGCAACCGTCTCAGCTGCAAGGGGGAGAGGGAAGAGAGAGGAAGGGGGCGCCCAAGGCTGTTCCAACAATTTTCAGACTTCAAATGGCATTAATTCTCCAAAATGGGAAAATACAAGGTTTTATAGGTCACATATCTAATCCATTATCCACCGTTGGATCTAGGGATGGGGAATGGATGGCTTGGATTAGATGTGACCAACACATAAAAATTAAATAAAATATACAAGGGGGGCGGCCTATTGACCATGGGGGGGGACATGGTAGAATGGTAGGTAGCCTACCTTGGACTTTGAAGTCCAATTGTCTACCCATGTGTCATTTACCATTCAACCTTCTAGATGCCTCCATTTGAAATGTTGACTGACCCCACATGGGGCCCTAGGCTGAGGTGGATCAATGGGAGGGGGTCTGGGGGGCCCGTGGGACTTGGGGGTCCCATTTTGCAAATAAACCCCTCTTACAATCAAAATTACAAACCGAATAAAATGAAACAAACACACATTACACACAAATAAAGTCTAAACAAATATGATAAATGTCGAGACTCAAGGGGGAGTCTCCAAGCTGTCTCCGAGCCAGATGGATGCTGAAGTGGCTCTAGTCGTGCTCCGCGTGCGGTACCGGTGGCTCGGCGTAACTGCTCGGGTGTCCGCACCACATTATTTCAGACCTAACTGTTGACTTCTTTATGTCCTTGCTTTATTTGTCCATAATTACCCCTGTGCTTCATTCCAATCACTGTCCATCTAAGGGGGAGAATTTTTGGCATGTCTCTTTGGTTCAATGATCATTCATTTCATTCCACCCACCCTGCTCTGTCAAACAAGAGTGTATCTTGTCAGGGGGAGTTTTAGATGACAGTAACTCAGTTTGCATAATAGTTTCAATATTCTCTTCTTCAACATTCAATGATCATTCCATTTTTTTTGATGTTGTCAAAGGGGGAGAACTTTTGTGAGTCATTGAGTCATTTGTCAGTCACTCCTGGTTAGTCATCATTTGCATCATCAATGAAGTCATTGAGTCATTTGTCACTCACTCCTGGTTAGTCATCATTTGCATCAATTGTAACGCTTGTCAGATGTTGCACACATGGTGTTTTACATGCTCATTTCTGACTGAGCTATTCTATGGTGAATGTTCATGAACTTTCATATGGTATTTCATAATCATCATGATGAATCTATTACAATGACTCATAATATTGCCATCATCAAAAAGAGGGAGATTATTGTGTCCCATGTGGTTCTGGAGTTTTGATGATGACAAATATTATGTCTCATTATGTTTACATGTACATCCTTGATGATATAATCCTAATGTACTATGAGAAAATGTCAGAACAGGTTTAAGAATGACTCACGGGTCATGAAAAGGAAGTCAACCCAAGTCAAAGTCAACTCATGACAGGTAAGGTCAATGCACAGTCAGATCAGGTATTGTTCTATCTAATCTCAGATCTGTGCATATGTTAATGCTTGTACAGAAATGTTGGTGCATGTGTTAAGTCCATGCACATAGAAGGTCAATGGCAGTCTCCATTGTGTTAGAAAAGTCCAGGCATTTCACTGTTCACATGAATATATGAGGTCGGTGCTATTTTGTGTCTCATGGGCGTAACATAGTCTGTGCATATTTGCACATTCCTATACACTCACATGTCTTTAGAGTCGGTGCATGATTTTCCTCCTTAATACAACGTCTGTGCACGTTGTTCATTATGCGAGACTAGGTCTGTGCAGATTTTTTCTTGAACATACACAAAGTTGGTGCTATTTCCTGTAGCACAACATTTAGGTCCATGCATCATTCAGGTCAGTGCATTCTTTGCCTCAGTGCAAGGTTTGGTTTGCACCAAGTCGGTGCAACTTTTGGTTAAACGTAAGTATCAGTCTCACCACATAGTCGATGCAAATCACTATAGCTCTGGTCCGTGCACGTTTTACTCCATGCATATAGAAACTCGGTGCAATACACTGTTGTTGCATCTGAAGGTCTGTTCTTAGGTCAGTGCATTTCATCCCTCAGGCACATTTGAAGACAGTGCACGTTTGTGTCTCAGTGTTGCATCTCATGTTGCATCTTTGGCGCACTCATGCATAGGTCCGTGCACTTTCTTGTAGCCTGCGTCTCTAGCACACGCACTTGTGTGTCTCATGCTGCATCTCTAGCACATGCACTTGTGTGTCTCATGTTGCGTCTCATGCACACCTTGGGTCAGTGCACATCTGTGTTTCGTGTTTGCGTCCCATGTGCATATGAGTCTCAGTGCATGAACTGCGTCTCATTCTGCGTCGCAATGCATGCCTGCGTCTCATGATTCGTCTAAGGCATATATTAAGCTTGGTGCAGGTTTTGGCCTAGTCAATATAAGGTTGGTGCAAATGGTAGGTCAGTGCATGTTCCTGTGTATGCACGTCTCTATGCTAGCCATACCAAGGTTAGTCCATTCATTCAACTCGGTGCACATCTATTCTCTTGCACATAAGGTCTGTGCACGATGTAGTCACAAGACTTTATAGTCTGTGCATTCCTTGCCTCAATTCAAGTTTTGCTAGTGCATATTCCTTACTGTGAGTGCGTCAGGTCAGTGCTAGTTTTGGTTCGCACATGGTCGGTGCAAGGCTTAGTTTCAAAAGATCAACGTCGGTGCATTCCTATCTTTACTTACGTTTGAGCTACACAATGCCTGTGCATTGTTCACCTCGGTGCAAGTTTTGCCTTGAGCAAAATAAAATCTGTGCATTCTTTGCCTTGGTGCAAGTTTGATAGTGCATGTCCTATTCATAGCAACCTAAGGTCTGTGCATGTCGGCACGTTACAATTTAGAGTCTATACACCCTTCATGACTAATGTTTATAAGGTGTTTGACTAAATGCTTTGTTGACTTTACTTACAGGGAATAATTTCGTTCGCAGAAGAGGCATGTGACTTCTGAAAAGATAGAAGGCTGGCTCGTGGATAAGGGGAGAAATGACAGGCACGTGATCCGAGGAAAGGAAGCTTCTATTCCCTAACATGTGGATCAATGGAATGTCAGTAGGGTTCTGTTGCTTGATCCTTACGGAGCCCCTGCTCCTATATAAGAATACCTTATCCTTCGAAGAAGGGTGCTGGTGCTAAAAGGAGTGCCGCCAGAGAGAAGAAGAAAAGAAGAAAGAGAGTGAGAGCTGAGAAAGAAGAAGAAGAAGGACCAGTGAGTGAGCAGCAAGAAAGAAAGAGAAAGGAAGAGAGAGAGCCAGAGATTGAGAAGAGAAGAAGAGAGGAGAGAGCCTTCCCTGAAGATCTGTTTAGTCTGTTCGTGGATCAAATCCAGAATGACTATGCTCATTTGAGCTTACTATTTTTACTTTTCCTTTGTTTGTTTTTCGATTTCCCTTTTGCATTTCCATCTTTGTTCTTCCGATCCTCTGGTTTGAGGTCGGGTTCCTCCTGTGGACTCAGGAGAAGGGAGACATAGTCTCCGGTTGCAAGTAGTGGTGTGCTACGTGTGGGTTTCCCTCCTGTTTGGAGGAAGGGAGGATTGGTCCTCTGGTTGCTAGTGATTGGGTGTCACTGGTGGTTCCCCTCTGGTGTGGAGGAAGGGAGATTCGTCTCCGGTTCTGGTCTTGTGGGTAGCAAGTCCAGGTGCCAAGCTTCTGTGGGTTGCAGAGCTTGGTTTGAGGGATTTTTCTCCCTCGATTTGTCAAGCTGTTAGGAAACGTCTGTTACAGACTGAGTCTGCTGTTCTTGCGTTTGCAAGGGAAGCCTCACTCCGATTTAGAGTGAGGGTGGATGTAGGCAGACTGGTGTCTGGCCGAACCACCTAAAAATCCTGGTGTTCTGTGGTTTGATTTTGTGCTTTACTCCATATCTTCTACCACCCTTCGTAGGATGTTTCATGAGCGCTATATGGTTGATGGTTTTCTCACTTGACTCGTTTATTAGCCTATAGCATTTTTTGGTTTGTTCAGTGAGCTTGCATACCATTGCTCGTATCTGCTGTTATCATCTTCTTCACTGAGTTAGAAGTTTGATTGGTTGACCAGTTTGGTGACTGAGTGTTGCTTAGTTGGCAATATTTTATTTCCGTAATAGTTTTTAAAAGGGGATTCATTCACCCCCTTCTAAATCCGTGCATCGCACCCCAACACCCTTTACCTCCCCGCTTCGAGTGGGCAATAAAACCATTTCTATAATTATTGTTAATTATTTGTACCGGAAGTACGAGTCTTGGCCGGGGTCACCTTCCCCATGCCCGGAGCATGGAGGTATTGTTTCTGTAGACACGCTAAAATCGACACTATGATGAGTAAATATCATGTCACCACATGATGCTCCAAAGTGGACTTCGATGTTGGCTCAATATGGAGTTTTTCTAATATATTTAGAATTTTTTTGGAATATTTGTTATTAGCAGCTAGAAGTAGGGCGTCATTTAATTGACGACTCTATGGGTGTCGTTGTTTCAATAAATTAATGACCGTACACGCAGGCGTCATTTCCTGATTTTACAAATTCCATTTAACATAAAATTCAAGGAATTGACGTCTGGTTTGAAGGCGCTCATTAACTGACGCCATTACAAGCAGACATTGTTTCTTCTTTTTAAATATGGAAAGTCGTTTCTTTCTATAAACTAATCCAGGAATTAGCGACTGCGTGCGCAGTCGTCATTTCAATTAGCGACCACCCTGATGTTGTCATTTAAGCTTCCGTGTCCGTTTCTACTGCTGCTTCCTTGCAGGGGAAATCCTTCCATATTTTGATCTCGATCCCTTCCTTGAAAGTCAATCCATATTCTGGAAGTGTATATCTTGTTTTAATCCCATTAGAACTAGATCTTAAGCTCTATAAATACCCTCCCTTGAAGGCCACCCGCGAGAGAGAGACTTCGGTAAGAAAAGAGATACTTTGTTAGAGGAGACAGATCCCTGCAGTATAGTCGTGTGTTTCATTAATAAGTCTCCTACAGGTTCTTCCTCTGGCTGTCTTCTTCCTTCTACGACTGCTGCTGCTCCCGCTTTCCCTCTCTCTCTTGCTCTTGTTCTCTCCCTTTACTGCTGCGACAACAGCAGATGGGCGCCCTCTTCCTCGTTAGTCTTTTATTATTCATCTCACACATTTCCTTCTAGCTATCTTTGCTAGAAGCCTTCAATATATTTTTTGTATCATATATATACTTCTCTGCATATCATACTACTTGCTTTGCACTCATAGCATATCTACCACCTTTTACTCCTCTTAGGGGTTTAAACAAAAACACACAAGGTGTGTCCATGCCCATGTTGCATAGTATTATTTCTTTAGAGCATTGATACTACACTTTGGCTAATCCATACTATTTGTTTGTTTTTGCTTGTCTTACAAGGGTAATCAAAGTAAGAACCCCCTTTATCGGTCGGCCAGTAGAAGGAGGAAGAAAGGACTCACAATCTCACCCGCTTTTCCACAAGGTACATGCGATCATCCTTTTTATATTTTTGAGGTAACCCCTCTGGCGATCACCCTCCTTTAGAGCATCACATGCTCTCTTTTTTTATTCCTTTTTCCGTATTCTCATCATATATCATATCATCTTATCATCTCATCTTCTTTTCTTAACATCTCTTTTTAAAGAAATCAAATCCTCTTTCTTTTTAATGTCTATGTGACACGTTCATAGTTTCCGCTCCCTCACTCAGCATTTTGCTTACTTTGTATATTTCTATATGCCGCTGCTTGCATGTGATAGGTTAATCTAGATCGTTAAGTAATTTCAATCATCACTGTGAGAGTGAGTGTGACCCGTCCCATGACTCGACCCGAGCACGAGAGTGAGTTTGACCACCCTTGACTCACTGCCGATTTCTCAACCGCGCACATCTGCACGCTTCCCTCGCTAGGGACGTCCGCGCATTTGCCTAGAGTCTCAGGTTTGCATCAAATTGGCATCGAGTCGCATCCCGTCCCGTATAACAGTCGGGTTTAACCAATAATGAGGGAGGTTGGGTAGAGTAGCCTCCGGAACAAGATCGATGGCATGCTGCACATCCCTCATGGGGGAAGTCGGTCGAGCAGATCCTCTAGAAAAATATCCTGAAAATCGGTTAGGATGGCCCAAACTTCTTCCGAGTGCTGTTCAGGCTCCTTCTCACTAACTAGGGCTACCATGATGGGACAACTCGGATAACCTAGGTTGAATTCTTCTTCGAATTGTTGATAAGTGACCAGGTGGAGATTTTTCTTTGGTTGAGTCTTGGGGGTGTTCTCATTTTTGTTATTAGTGGGTGCTGGCAGCGGAGAAGGGAGAGCGGGAGGGATGTGTCTCCTCTCAGGAGTAGGTTGACTGGGACTGGGAGATACGACAGGTGGGCGGGTCCTTTGGTCTTCAGTAGGCCGAGGGGGCACTAGGGAAAGACGGATTTTGTGGCCGTTGTGGTAAAAGGAGCATTGGTTTGTCCGCCCAGAAATGATGAGGTTGACATTGAACATCCTCTGTCTTTCCAAGATAACGCTACCTATCAGCATTGGTAGGACATCACACCAGACTTGACTTTCATACGGGCTGAAGTGAATGGGGACCTTGGAGGTTTCCTCGATGGGGATGGAAGTATTGTCTGCCCAGGCTACCCGAGATGGCTTAGGATGCTTGACAGTGGGTAGGCCGAGACGCGACACGAACTCGACGGATGCATTGATACAACTCCCATTGTCAAGGATGACCTTGCATGGTTGATCACCTATATTGATGTAAGTTTGCAAGATAGTAGTACGCTGCCAATCTTCCTTCATAGGTTGGGCCAAAACACAACGAACTACCATCATCCTTAGTATGACTTCCATCGGTGCGATTGAGGATCGATCATAGTCGGAAATGTTTACCTCCCTCTCGGGTTGTTCAACCAGGTCAGGTTCTAGGACATAAGCTCCACTCTTATAGTGGGCCAGGAAGGAAGTTTCCCAGTCATGGGAGTGTGCCATGGGGTAAAACGAAGGAAACTTGACCGGCTGGTCAGGGTGGGGGTGGATGGCAGGATAGACACAGGCTAGCAGATCGGGACATACCAAGTGGCGCGATAAGGTAGACTCATGGGGACATGAGTAGTGGAAATGCGGCCTATGCCTAGGATTCAGCTTGCCAGGGAAGGTCGAAAACTTGCTCCGATACCAAAAGGCTGATGCAGAACATCTTGCAACATGGCTTGGGACCTAACAAACATCAAGTAGTCCAGAGTGGACCATGCTATGGCAACAGGTCAAACCCGGTGATGGAGAGGATAGGCGGATGGCCCGCGGGCAGCCTGACACGGTCGGAGCCGCCGAGGATTGATGCGGGACAACTTGCGATGTGGCTTGAGGCCTAACGGATAGCAAGCAATTTGGAGTGGATTGAGCTATGGCAACAGGTCGACCTTGCAGTCACACATCATCTGGGCTGACCCGGTGATGGAGAGGACGGGCAGCTGGCCCGCGGAATGCCTGACACGGTTCGAGCGGACGAGGAGGTCAGTGTGGAGGCCGACCGGAAGGAGGGGCATGCGCTCAGCTCAGTTGAGCAAATTTCGAGTGCGTGGGCACAAAGGTGTGTTCACTATCTTACGCTAGACAATGACTCACTCGCAAGTGGGGTATGGAACGGGCACTCCGTCACCGTCGGTGCAAGTGAGTCAAGATACAAGTTGAGCAAACTAGCAAGAGGGGTGGTCACGGCATGGACCTACCTAGGTTTGAGAGACTAGTGCCGGTCGGAGATGAGGGCGAGCCATGAAGCGTGTGTTCCATGTTAGCACACAGTGTCGATAAAGCTTTGGCGTAGATCTGTAGTACAACCAATGGAAAACATCCACGCAGGGAGGGGGAGTGAGGGGATGGGAAGTACAAAATGACTCTCATGCAAGATGGGTGAATGCAGGGAGGGGAGGGACCCGAAGGTCGCTACTGTGCCCAGACCTGAGGGTAGGCCGACCGGGACAACTATTGGGTGACGACATCCGAGGTGATGACGGGGGCCACCAAGGTCAGACCAGTGTGCAATGGTGTGATTTTGAACGTCCTCCAGGTCCCGCGTGGTCTGTCGAGGCTAATGCTCTTGGGAGCACAGTGATGCTGGTCGTGGTGTAGGTGCTGGGCGTTGGGGACTGGTTGGTGCGTGGGTCACAGGCGGGAGGCTGTTCATCGAGTGGAGATCTGTTGGCAAGGGCAGCTATTCTCCTCGAGCCGCGACTTGGGATGGCTTGGGAAGTCGGTGACCATGGTGAGGAGGGGAATAAAGCAATAAGGGGAAATAACGGAGTTGGTGTAATCTCAAGGATATTCTCCTTTATAGCTGTATGTCTCTCACGGTAGTACCATACACTCACCTTTTACGGAAGGTCGAGAGGGGTCGAATGGCACGAGAGGTTTCTGGGAGTTGGTGAATGCAGACAATGGCCTACAAACAGGCTGATTACTCACTCGGGATGAATGAGACCAGGGTGGCTGGAAGACAGGGTAACTAGACAGGGTGCGGGCGTGCCAGTCGAATTCTCGATAATCACCCATGGAACCAAATGTGAACTGGGGAAGCGTCGCCAGGACGCGGCACGTGGGCACGGGACATCGGGCGACACGTGGAGAGAAAGGGAGGTTCAACGAGTGCGAGTGCACATGCGATTATGGGGATTCATGTACGGGATGTCTTTCCCCACCGCCCGCAAGCAACCGATGTTTATTTACATCGGGTTGAATCCGTGATGCGGGATAAAATCCCGAGTCTTATGATTTTCTTATTTTCTAACCTCATTGTCCATTTTCCTATTTTTTCGCACCTTTCTCATTTTTATTATTTTTAGAAGATAACTTCTCCTTTTTTCTTATTTCTGAACTTCTCTTTTTTTTGTCAAAATTTGCACTCCTTTATTTTTCTCAAACCTTCTCTGCCATGCCTTTTCTCATTGTTTTTTCATACTTACTATAGTGACAAAGAAATACAACGTGAGAGAGGGAGCAGAGATGATGGGAGGGACATTCTCTCTCTCCTTTTCTATTACTACTACAATTCTCAACAGAAAGAAAGAGAAAGAGAGAGTGAGAGGGAGGGGAGAGAGAGAGAATAGGTGAGAGAGGGACGTCTTTTTTTTTTGTTCTGCTACAGTGGCTAACAAGAGAGAGAGAATGGGACTGAGAGAGAGAGAAAAAACTCATCAACTCTTTTTTTTTTGTTGAAGACATTCACGAGAGAAAGAGAGAGAGAGAGAGAGAGAGAAAGATCGGTGGAGAGAGAAAGAGAGGCCACGGGGGGGGGGGTCTGCATTCTTTTTATACACACTAGGGAGGTGGGGAACAACTACGGCAGCGGGGAGGGTGGGGTGAGCACGTAGGCGACACTGCGGTGGCAACTTGTGTCATTCCGTGGACGGCGGGGTTGCTAACCAATAACCACGGCAACGAGGAGAACGGCAATGGGGCGGGGCTTGCGGTGCCGATGGTAACTATCGCTTTCACAGATGATCTCGGTAGCGGTGAGGGTTGCAGAAGCGGCTTTGGTGCAGGACGGTGCTGTAGAGGGAACAACGTGCTCTGCATGGGGGGCTCGGTGGGACGTGGGTGTGGCAATGGCGGGCACGCGGCAGTCAGGGGAGTGGCGGAGAATTGGGAAGGGGGGAAGGTGAGACTTGGGTGAGCCTTGGTCATGCCAGTGGCATCCTGCTTGCTCGGCGTGGGTGGTGGTTAGCTTGTGCAGTTGAGATTCCGTGTCGGAGAGCTCAGCAGGTGATGCAGTCACTACCGGAGGGGTCGGCCGGGAGTTTGCAAGTTTCTATCGGAGTCGGTGAGAGCGCCGATGGAGGCTGCTGTGAAGACTGGATCCTGTTGCTGCACAGTCTAGGGCGAACGAGGGGTTAGAGGGGGAGATGGGTGCAGGGTGAGGGGGGGCCCAAGGCGGTAGAGGTGGATGCGGGTGGGGTGTAGGGAGGGTGGTGCGGCCTATGGCAGAAGGGGGGTTGCATTCTATGCAGGGGGGAATGACAGTGGCGGGTGGCAGAGAGGTGGGACTAAAGTTGGGATCGAATGGGGCCTCTCACCCCAGGGCATCTCACCCCATCTCCATCTCGGAGAAGAACAAAGGGCACAAGGCCTCACACCTCACATGGGATGGTTCCCCAATAACATTGATTCAACTTCATTATTCCTCTCTTCATATCATGGGGTTACATACTATTATATAGACTCTTCACATGACAGAAAATTTATTCAAAATGTAACACCTAATACCCACGACTAATCATACTAAACCTCACCAAACACCTGACATCTATGACTAATTATACTTCTAGTGGGAAGACTAAAACAATAAAAGACTATTACATGATGATGACATATCTTATTTTCTATAAAAAGAAAAAGTACATGTATAGGCCCACTAAAGTGGCCCATTAACATAAAACACTTAAAATAAATATAATTAGATAGTTGCCCATGCTGCTTGACGATCCTCGTCAAACCCCTCCGCTTGGAGGAGGTTCAACCTCGAACCTAGGTCCTTTGCTTGGAGGAGTAGCGGTGTTGGTGGTATCGGTAGTGGAGGTGGACGGTGAAGATGGAAGGTAGAGAAGGACGGATCTGGAGCTTCGAATGGGGTCTCGCACCTGTCCCCATCTCAAGGACGATGCACCCAAAGTTTCAAATTCTTTCTTCCTAGCGGAGCGGATTTGGCCAAGGACCTGACTTGTGAGAACCAGTGGGTAACTTGCTCTAATACCATACTGATGCGGGACAAAACCCGTATCTTATGATTTTTCTTATTTTTCTCACTACGTTGTCTATTTTCCCCCTTTTTTATTTATTTCTTTTCACAAAAATATATCTCATCAATTTCTTTTCTTTTTGTCTCATTTTCTTTTTTCAGAGAAATTCATCACATTTTTTTCTTCAAATAACATCACGAGAGAGAAGAAATAATAGAGATAGGGAGAGTGAGTATAGAGAATGAGGGGTAGAGTGATAATTATTGAAGTGAGAGAAGAGAGAAGGGGAGGAAGGGGTTGTTTACGTGACCAGGATAGAGAGAGAGGAGGTTACGAAGAGAGATAGAGAGAGAGATGAGGGAGGGTCTCTTTTTTATTACTATTTTATTATTTCTTAGAGGGTCTCATGCTAGAGAGATGGAGAGTGAGAGCATGGCCATCACATGCACAGAGAATGTGGCCAATATTGAATGGGGTCTCGCACCCGTCCCCATCTCAAGGATGATGCACCCGAAGTTTCAAATTCTTTCTTCCTGGCGGAGCGGATTTGGCCAATGACTTGACTTGTGAGAACAAGTGGGTAACTTGCTCTGATACCATACTGATGCGGGATAAAATCCCGGGTCTTATGATTTTCTTATTTTCTCACCTCATTGTCCATTTTCCTATGTTTTTCACACCTTTCTCATTATTTTTTTTTCAGAAAACAACTTCTCCTTTTTTCTTATTTCTAAACTTTTCTTTTTTTGTCAAAATTTGATCTCCTTTTTTTTCCCTCAAACCTTCTCTGCCATGCCTTTTCTCTTTTTTTTTCATACTTACTATAGTGACAAAGAAATACAACGTGAGAGAGGGAGTAGAGAGGATGGGAGGGACATTCTCTCTCTTTTTTTTCTATTACTACTATAGTTCTCAACAGAAAGAAAAAGAGAGAGAGGGAGGGGAGGAGAGAGAGAATAGGTGAGAGAGGGATGTCTCTTTTTTTTTTGTTCTGCTACAGTGGCTAACAAGAGAGAGAGAATGGGATTGAGAGAGAAAGAAAAAAACTCATCAACTCCTTTTTTTGTTGAAGACATTCACTAGAGAAAGAGTGAGAGAGAGATCGGTGGAGTGAGAAAGGGAGGACACGGGGGGGGGGGGGGCAGTTCTGCATTTTTTTTTATACACACTTGCTTCACGAGAGAAGAGGAGAGAGAACAGAATGGAGAGAGAGAGAGAGAGGGTTACGAAGAGAGAGAGCGTGGGAGGTGGGGAACAACTGCGACAGCGGGGAGGGTGGGGTGAGCACGCAGGCGACACTGTGGTGGCAACTTGTGTCTTTCCATGGATGGTGGGGTAGCTAACCAATGACGACGACAACGAGGAGAACGGCGGTGGGGCGGGGCTTGCGGTGCCGACGATGGCTGCCGCTTTCACAGATAATCCCGGCAGCGGTGAGGGTTGTAGAAGCAGCTTTGGTGCAGGATGGCACTATAAATGGAATGGCGTGCTCTGCACGGGGGGCTCGGTGGGACGTGGGTGTGGCCCCGGTGGGCTCACGGCAATCAGGGGAGTGGCGGAGAATTGGGAAGGAGGGAAGGTGAGACTTGGGTGAGCCTTGGTCACGCCAGGGGTGGTCTGCTTGCTCGGGGTGGGTGGTGGTTAGTGTTGGGTCCCGTACGGTGCAGTGGGATCTAGAAGGGGGGGTTGAATAGATCCTATCACGAACTATGGCCTATTTAAAACTTGACTACCAAAAGCATAGACCACCCCTTGACACTTAGACACAAAGCACAATGGATTTAGATCGAATGGGTTAAGTGTAAACTGCAGTCTTAAGACTACGCAGGTTGTGGTACAAGCTAAGGTGCTTCTCAGCAAACCTCTGATGTGTGTATGAACAAGGTGATCCTTATTTAATGGAAGATGCTTTCTAGTGCCTGAGTGCAAAGATGCAGTCGGCTGTCAAGGGAATGCTAGTACCTTCCAAGGAATGGATGGTGTATATGCAAGAATGCACAGTCCACAAAGCCTGAGTATGCGATGGTAATGAACCCGATTATATGCAATGAAGCAAGCACACCGACCTGTGAATGTGGATAGAAGATATGGAGCAAGCGCACACGATGTTCAACCCACAACACAGGGATTTTAAGGTGGTTCGGTTGTAGACCAACAACCTACGCCCACCCCTCACCAAACCCGGTGAGGCTTACCCTTAGAAAAGCAAGATCGTGGAGAACCTCCACAACATCCGCTGACTAATAGCTTGAACCGCTGACTAACAGCTTGCCATCCACCCAGAGGATCATATCCTCTCTTCCTCTGAAAGCCCAGTGGGACACCGGAGGGACCACCTTCCCTTCTTATGATTGCTCAGAAGGAACCTGGTCCCCAAAACAAGGGATCGGAAGAGCAAGAGGACAGTACCAAAAACACAAAAGAAAATACTGCAAATGTAGTGAAGAAACAAGAGTTTTTTTTAATCAAAACCGACCAACCAGAGTCAGCAACCAGTCGAGTGCACCCTTCCTCAAAAAGGAAGGATGTTCTCACTCCCCAAGGCTGAGACTACGGCCTTAGATTTTATTGATATTGAGGAAAGTATACAGAGGCTACGGGGCATACCCCTGAAGAAACCAATGGAAAGAATACAACTCGACAAATAGGCTGAAAACTATATGATCAAAAGGAACCAAAAGAACACAGAACCTCAACTGCTGCCCTGTGGCTATATACACCGAAAAGAAGGCAATCTAGCTAGGTCCATCCTATATGCCCCCCTAGCCATCCGCGGGAGGTCACTCACATGTGAAAAGAATTGATTATCCTGAACACCACAAGCATAGGACACCAAAGAGTCCGCCACTTTATTGCCTTCTCTATATACATGCTGTACAATACAATTGCATTCTTGGAGAACATCTAATATTCTTTTCCACCAAGGAAGGATAGTCCAGCTAGGAGCCACCCAGACCCGAATATCTTCAACCAGAGTAGCACAATCGAGAAGATAGCCGCCAGATTATAACCTCCATACTTAGCAATGGATAGCCCATCATGAAGAGCTCTTGCTTCAGCCACTAGGCTGCTGCCATACCCATAGTTGAAAGCAAATCTAAAAACCATCCTGCCACATGAATATCTTCCACAGCCCCCTCCACCACATCTACCTGGATTTCCTTTCGAAGCCCCATCTACATGGAGAGAAAGATTGTGAGAAGCCAGTCTGCAAAGAACTGGACACGGCCACTTGGGTTCCACCCGAGGATGTAGATGGAATGGAGATAACATGCTGGCCTACACTGTAGATAATGGACTGTTGAACTTAATCTTGTCCAGCGCAAAAGAAATTGAGGCCAATATCCTCCTCTTAATACAACCAATCATGGGAGCCTCATTTCCAAATCTAACATCACATCTATATTTCCAAATCTCCCATAACATTAGGATGACATCATAACAACCAATAAAGCTATATGTAGAGTTCAATTTGGTTGCAGACAAGAGATTCCAGCATCGGATTATAATATGGTCACTGAGATTTACCTTGTTACTCATCAAGGGAAGTATCCATCTCCAAAGCTTGGAAGCTAACTCTCGAGTAATGAACAAGTGATTAAGGTCCTCCTGGGCTGGGGAGTTACAGCAACAACACTTGGAGACCACCGGAATCCCGCAGTCAACCACTCTGCTATCTACCGGCACTGCACGATGAATTAACTTCCAGACAAAAGTAGCTGCCCTTGGAGCAAAAGCAGAATGCCAAAGCTTCACCTAGGATAGCCTCAAGGTCCCTCTAGGCCGAAGAATAGCACAAACCAACTTAACAGAAAAATTGCCTCTAGAAGTGCTAGTCCAAATACACGTCTGCTTCCCTATTTAGTTGGATGTGGGGAACATAGAATTCCGAAAGAATCAAACTCCAGGCTGCATGGTGAGGATCCAGGATGACCTCCTTCACCGAAGCCAAGGGAAAAACCCGTGACCCAGTTGACATTGAGACATTGCCTCTCCAATTATCCCTGAAGAAATCTATGCCTTCCCCATTCCCTACTATCCATCGGCTGTTTGCTACAATGATTTCCTTAGCCTGTCTAAAGACAATAGCTGGCATTCCTGCAAGAAATGGCCAAGTACAGTCTACAAAATGAGATTTGATAAATCTCTGTTGGGCATAATTAGACCATAGGGAAGACCCATGGATAATATTCCAAAGAGCCTTAATAGCCATGGAGAGCTAGACTCGAGCTAGATCCCTGATGCCCAGACATCCTTCCATCCGGGGCTTCTGAAGTTCCTACCAAGCCACCCAATGCCGATGCTTAGTTCCTTCGTCACCTTGCCAGAAAAAATTAGCACACATCGGATCAATAGCATTGATAATCCTCTTATGGATAGAATAGGCAGAGGCCAGATATACAGGCATACTTCGGAGGACAGAGGTTATAAGAACCACTCTTCTAGCCTGAGAAAGGGAGATACATAAGTACAGACTTTAATTTTCTACTAGATAAAGTGCAGCTCAAGCTTGAAGGTTGAGAATATAAACACCAACTGAAACAATAGATCAAGAAAAGGATGCTGGTGACTGCAGCTACAAGGTTATATATAAGAATCCTTTTCTTCAATCACAGATAGACTGCAGGGCTGCTCTCTCTCAAGGCTGATCTTCTTTTCTTCTCTTACAACACTGGACTTAGTCAACTAGTGCTGGGCTGCTCTCACACGCTTCTCACGGAAGTTCTTTGTAGATGCTCAAGGGCGTGACTCTCTCTCGACAGCAGCAACTTCTTCAGTTGAGGAAGCTTAATATATATAGGAAAGCCAAGGGAAAGTTTTCCTGCCACAAGGCCTTCCATTAGATCATGCAGCAATGATTTTCCCTCCAAAGTCTTGTACCCTTGAAGTATGTGCCGATGATGTACTTGAGTGCATTCCATGGCAGCTGGAAAGGTAGGACGGTGGCGGCAGAGAAGAAAAGAGATTGTTTCTTTCTTTAGATACTTTTCAAGTCTTCACATTAAATGCCCTTTAGACATGTGGTCTTCTCATTGGCTGGAGTTTACTTTCTGTCTTATTGAGGACTGCTGGGACAGGAGTCACATGGGGTGACTGTAAAAAGGTGCTAGACTGTGAGGTATCCTTTCTCCAGCTGGATATCTGACAAAAGTAGCTCCAAGAAGATAGATTAGATGAGACATGATGATAGTGACAAAAGTCAAACCTGGGTACTCCATCCAGACCTCGAAATTCATATATTTGGACACTTGCGGTACCTATTTTCTCTCTCTGGATCGCCCAATTGATTTGACAGACTTCTGGCTTGAGAACTTCTAGAAGACCAACGTGTCGACCTTCTGAGAAGGAGGTGTCAACACTTCTTATGAAGTCTTCTTGTATAACCGTCTCTGGAAGCCCAAAGTGTCGACCTGCGGTACCTAAGGTGTCGACACTTCTTTAAGGATCCGGTCTTCAATGCTTTCCGGTCTTCATTGCTCTCTGGAAGACCAATGTGTCGGAACGCTGGAACAAGGTGTCGACACATCGTTAGGAAATCTTGTGTTCAATGCTTTCTGGAAGGGCCAATGTGTCGGCACACTGGAACAAGGTGTCGACACATCTAATGAGAGCTTCTTATATAGCGATCTCTGGAAGCCCAGGGTGTTGACCTGCTGGTGGCAAGGTCTCGACAATTCTTAGGAAAATTGCCAATATATTGCTCTCTAGAAGACCAAAGTGCTGACACGCTGGAGCAAGGTGTCGACACTTCCTTTAAGACTTCAGCATGTGCACAAACTTTCAGCAACGTGCATAGACCTTGTAGTTCACATGTGCACAGACCTTTGGTTCTTCATTGAGGCATTTCATCAAGACATGCACAGACCTTGGTTCAGAGTATGCTCAGACCTTATCTTGCCAGAAGGTAAACATGCATAGACCTTTTAGTGTGAAAGGAAAATGTGCACCGACCTTCACTTGTGCTGGCATGATATGCATCGACCTTGATTCAAAGAGTGCACAAACTTGATATATTCAAGGACCTTGAAATATGCTCAGACTTGGTTTGTGCTCTGACCTTGATATATGCACAGACTTGATTTTTTAGCTACATGAGTGCATGTGCATCGACCTTATATAAAGGAACAAGAATGTGCACAGACCTTCTATGCCTTAGATAAGAATGTGCATCCACCTTAGGTTCACATGTGCACATACATTGTGTGTTGAAGCAAAACATGCATTGACCCTCCTTTGCTGAATCGCTAAAGGTGCACCGACCTTCATAGTCTTGAAACCAAATGTGCACCAACCTTCACTTGCTCATGTGCACATAGCATTGACCTTGGTTAACACAAGATCCAAACATGCCTCGACCTTGGTTCATATGTGCACAGACTTTGCCTTCATATGTGCACCGACCTTGGTCTTACGCTGGCGAAATGTGCACAGACTGGATATGCATCGACCTTACTTCTTCATGAACAGAATGTGCATCGACCTTTGTTCTTGAAGTGCTGATGTGCATCGACCTCAGCAGCTGCATAGACCTGACTGCATGTACTTCTATAAAACATGTTGCCTTGAATTCTGTGTTGCCAATGCCTTGATTTCTGTGCATTCAGTTGCCTCGATTTCTATGCAATTGATTTCTTTCACTTATCAGAGAAGGCACAGATATGTATCTTTTTGCTTATGTTGTCATGACCTGAAATGTATGAATATGTGTTTGTCAAATACAGGTTCGGCTTATCAATGAGTCATAGTCAGACATCATCAAAACAATAGAATTAAGCATGTTACACACATGCCCAACATTCTCCCAACATTCTCCTCCTTTTTGATGATGGCAGTTGTGAATCATTATGAGTCAAGGTGTGAAGAAATATAATCATGAATTGAAGCACAATGACTTTCTCTCCCCATATAAGTCTTTACCATTTATGCATTCAAGACTCTCCCCCTTATGCATACCCTAGTTAATGACACATATAATTCTCTCCCCCTTTGACATCATCAAAATAACAGAATAGAGAGAATATATGGCACAGTTAGGAAAGAAAGGAGTAAAGTAGGAAATTATTAGCACAGGATATGCAGAGTGAAAGTAAGTACATACCTATAGGGAGCAAGGAAACGTGCAGCAACCTGAGATACCTTGTCAGTGTTCACAAATTGATGTGGAAATACATGCCATTGGTTGTACACTGATTAAAGTTTTCAATTGTTGAGTCCCTAAAGGTTCTCTTGTTGGGTCCCTCATGAATACAAGTAATGTAAGTATTATGTAGAGAGAAGACCGTGCAGACAAGGAGATGATACCACTTGTTAGAGAGTGATGTTGAGTGTTTAGAGAGCAAGTGATACCAATTGTTAATGACCAGCACAATGTTAATTGTTAAGTCCTTTGGCATGTCAGAAACATATTTACACAAATAGTCATCAAATGTCATGATGACATGGCATGACAACCTGAGCTGAGTCATGAGAAACAAATGTATCCAAGACATTTAACCATGGAAACATGATACAACACGAGAGAGATACAGCACCCAAATTCAAGAGCAGCTTGTTGGGTCCCTTGTTGATGTTGGGTCCCTTGGTTTGGCATGAGAAATTTACATAAGGTAGCATCAGATGCCATGAAGTCACATCAAAGCAATATGGACTAAAACATTGTAGACATATATGTGCATAAGATTTGAGCATAATAAAACAATACAGTTCTTTTTGGTTTTATGTTTTTCAGATTTTTAAGATTTTCTATGCAATGCATGGAGATGAAAAATGCACACTAACCATATGCTGGACGAACTAAAGCCAGTAGCTTTAGGGACTTGATACCACTAGTTGATGAGCAATTATTGAACAAGGTTATGTCCCTTGGCATGGCAGAGGCAGATCATGACACAAGAGCAACATGAACTGAGTTATGACAGGCAAATAGATGCAGGAGATGTTATCATAGCAACATGATGCAATTCGAGAGTAATATAGCAGCCACATCACAAATTTGATTTTCAGATTTTTTAGGTTTTTAATGGTTTTCTGGTTTTCAGAATTTTATGATTATCTATGCCGTGCATGGAAAATGCAGACCACCCATGTATGTGAAGACTGAAACCAGCTGCATGGGAATCATGATACCAATTAACCTGTTGCCAGTGGATGAGAAGGCTGATGCTAGATACCAATTGTTAAAAAAATGGTGATGTTTTCATGACAGCTTGAGTGAATTATGCAGATTGGTCCAGAGAAGGCAAAAATCATTGGAGCATGAAGTGACAGGAGGCCAATTTGCCTTAATGGCAAATATCAGGACAGCTTGACCGAATTCTGGTTGCAAGGGGTCGACTCTAAGGGTCGACACTTGGAGATTTTTGAGGCAGAGAATCCAATAACTGATAAGATGAGGGTTCCTCATTCTGAAGCCAAGTTCATAAATACAGAGTTACAGATTTTTTAGAATTTTCCGTTGTAGAACTTTAGTAAAGCTACCCTTAAAATAAGATTGGTTTAACATTGATAAATTCTGAGTTCTTCAATAAAACCGCTTGAAAGCATCTGCATGCAATATTAATAGAAGTGAACTAGAAATTCATACTGAATCAAGGTTAACCTCCACTAACCTTACTCATTCAATTCCATTAGCTCCTTTGAGAGTTACTACGAAAAGTATTGAGATTAAACAAGCATGAAGACTAATTGGAATTCTAGAATTTCAGTAGATATGCTTTTAACTTTTGCTATCACACTCATAATTTTCATTTAGCACAAGAGGATTTTTATGAGCATTTAAGTCCAGTCATGCCTTGTATCTTGAGGATACACGTTGGTTAGACACCAGTACCCCTAGGTACTTGGTGTGACTGACTGTCATGCCACAAATGGAATAGAGATAGCATTGTCGCCTCATGACATATCGAACCTCATATTGTGGATGAGGGGACATATTTCTCAGCAACTTTGCCATTGCTCTGCCTTGATTTTTCTTTAATATCACATCAGAGTTAACAAGGGCACTTCATGACATATCTTACCTCATTTTCTATGAGAGACATATTTCTCAGTGAACTAGTGTCATTGCTCTAAGACAGTTAGCTCTTATTAATTCTAGCAAATCAGATTGTTTAAAGACAATACTTAGCTGAAGTTTCTCAAACAAGAAAGCCTTTGTACTAAAGATAAACATTCAGATATAAGAAGGTATATCATGTCAAAACATGAAAAGTTGGTTTAAGTCTATTAAGACCGAGTGTAACCACTTTCAGGACAATTAAGCTTTAAAGCTTGATGGGAATCAACACCGGGCACTAAGTTTTAGTTTGCATTTGTGTCCTTTTCTTTGCATTTATATCCTTTGGAAAATATGTTTGCAATTGTAAGGCTTTATAAGCCAAAATGTGAGTCTTTAGGTTTTAGTGGGTTTATGTGTAAAAGTCCAATAGGACCAGCAAGGGGCACCCACCTTCTTCCCCATTGGTCCACCTAAGCCTTAGGGCACATGTCGGGCTGGTCAAATGTCCAAGGCGGGCTTCTAGATGGTTTGATAATTCAAGAGGACAAAGAAAAAAAATGTCAAAATTGGCCAGCCTTAAGTCAAGGGGGCGCCCCCTTCCACTAAGCATATTTTAATTTAGTTTTGTTGACCAGATGGGGATTAATGTGTTATCCCTTGTATACCCCTCTCCTAACATAGATCTGAGGATAGTTAGGGTCATTTTGTATTTCATATAAATAGCTTGTATTTTCCATTTTAGAAGAATTAATGAAGAAGAATTTGTGAAAAATTACATGAATGCCCTAGGGCGCCCCTTGTCTCTCTCCTCTCTCCCCCTTGCAGAGGTTGTAGCCTCCTTCTTCTGATGTGTGATGCATATCTTTTACCTCCTTCCTAAGTGAGAAGCTCAGCACTGCCGCCGCCGCCACCATCGAGTCGCCATCGCACCGCCACCGCCACTTCTTCAGTATTCAGTCCACCCTGGACAGAACCATATTGCGTGATTTTTAGATCTCTATCAGGAGCTCAGGTCGTGCCCAAAATTGGAGGGTGAGTCCGCCACATCCCCCCCATCCTCCACAAAAAAATCCGGCCATAAAACCCCCGTTTGCTATTTTTACCATTTCCATCTTTTCACCCCTTGCCGTCTACCTTCTACGCAGATCTTGTTACAGCAAGCTAGTTCTTTCTTTGTTCGGCCCCCTTCCCAATTTTTGATTGAGTCCAAATTTGGGCTGGGCATTCTGCCCACCAAATCCCACCTCCACAAATTTTCTCTTGATTTTAGGAGTTCTTTTTCCCCTCTGAAAAATTAAAACTCAGTCAAAAATCTGTTCTATCCTATGCAGTCCAGATCCGACCCACCAGTGTTAAAAAATCCATTTCTCCAACCAAACCTCCACCATAAATTATAAAAAATATCTTCCTTACTTTCCCCTCTCTAACTTTCATCAAGGGCCCAACTCCTAGATCCGACGTTTTTCCTTCGGTCAACGCCTATTCTCAGGTAGATCCAAATCTGTCCTGTAAGATCTGGTTCTGTGAACCAGCAGGTTGTAAATTCGACCAAGGCCATTACAGAGATAGATAAAATTCCCTCTATGGCCATAGGTCGTATCTCTCTGAGTAAGCTTTTCAACGGCGCCAATGTCGCATCAATCAGAGGTCATGGCTGATCGCAGCAGCCGTTCTCGTTGGGTCGCGCACTATAGAACAGAAGAAGTCGCCCGTGGACAGCAAGCCACACCGATCGCCCGGCCGGCCGACTCACCTTCCACAAGGTGAACCAACACGTCGCCTTCCCAGAGAACCTCCCTCTAGGAGCCACCATCGTAGCAGTACCATTCCTGGCCCACTCGGCCACCAGCCAGCACGTGGGCCCCACAACCCGCAGCAAGCGTCATCCGGACGGCACCGATGGATCTGTCCAAGTTGCTGCCCGTCAACCCAAGATCAGTACTCCTGGGCCCACATTGTATCCCTTTACCTCCCTACATGGAGTGGGCAGCAAGTTAACTTCTGTAATTATTGTAATATTTTTACCGAGAGTTACCGTACTTTGCCGGGGTCATCTTCCCCACTCCCGGTGCGTGGAGGTATCGTGTCCACTCCCCATCTCGGCATTTGCTTGACTCGTATTTATTTGTATATGCCGCTGCGAGTGATAGGATTATTAGCCCGATATATTGTTATCACTGCTGCGAGAGAGTGAGTGTGACCCATCCCGTGACTTAATCCAAGTACACGTGGAAGAGCCGAATACCCGAGACTCACTGTCGGCTCCTCAACCGCGCATGATCCCGCGTTTCCCTCGCTTAGGGACAAGTTGCGAGCTAGAGTCCCAGGTTTGTTGATCGGTCCCGCATCAAATTGGTATCAGAGCTCAAGTTTGAGTCTAGGGTAGTCATTAGTCATTGCTTAACAAAAACACAAAAAAAGAATCATTTAAGTCTAGGAGTCTATGTCTAAGTCGGTCGTTGCATTTGCATACCATTATTCGGTATATTAAAAGGTGTTGCCCGAACGTTAGGTTACGCCTATCGGGAAGGTCACACACTTGCGAGAGAGGATCTTCGGATCCCGTAACTCCGCCACGTACCGTCTATGGGTTGAGTCTAGGTGTTTTAGTTTGCATAAGCTTTTGCATATAATAACAAAAACCAAAAAAAAAAATGCCATTGCATGCCCATATCTAGGGGATCCAACCCCATCTTTGCAACTATGGCCAACCCATACATTAGACCCGACCAAGGCAATCTGTCCCTACGGCGAGCATCCGAGTACATTAGGGACTTCGAAGTGTATCGGTCAAGATGTGGAGTCGGGAAGGAGAGCATCGAAGCCGGAACTCAGTTCTGGAGAGGTTTGCGGCTTCACTTCAAATTTGAATTACTTTGCCACCACGTGAAAACTTTGGGGCAATCCTATCAGGTCGCTCTAGAGGTCGAGCCATTTGAGTCATGATTTGATGCTGCCCTACGGCGAGCAGATGCTGCCCTACGGCGAGCGTCTACCCATGAGCAGATGCTGCCCACGAGGCAGGACGCTCTTGCCCCACGGCCTCACCTACCTCAGCCAGAGCTACCCGTACCACTAACGGGGAAGCTATACATATACGAGCCACTTCTTAGCTGGCTTAGGACAGGCTTGGTCCCTACCCCACCTTGCTATCCACCTATGGACCCTACACTACAAATAGTACCCGTCAACTCCTACCACACAACATTCCGATCTAGTCACCATGTCGATACATTAGATGACCTTATTATGGGATTAGACTGAAAATTAAGTTGACGTATATGTTGGCCCGAGGCTTCGACCAACCCACAAGTCATAGCTTCACCTACCCCGCCTTAGGGTCCATTACCGCCGTGTACATCGTGGGCCATGTCACCACGGAGGTTCTTTTGTTCCTCCCCCTACCGGCCGAGCCTCACTTTAGTCCATTTGTCCCAAGGGAGGAACCCTATATCCAATACAATGTCCCATCTATCACGAAGGATGAAGGTGACCATTTACACCTTCATGGATTTCAAACATGGGACTATGTAATGGATGAACCGGCCACTCAGGGTCACACGTTCTTTGACCCATTCGACCCCTACCCCAGTGAGCCTTATGACCCACCATACATATTCCACATTAGTAGAGAAGCCCCCTATCACACCCCTCCCATGCGGGCCAGTCCACCTACACTCAGTCAAGCGCCCGTTCATTGGCATGAGATACCTACATGTAGGGGTGATGAAGAAGGGAGTTTTGGGTCTCCTAGCCCTCCCACACCCAAGTCCCATATGAATTCAATGCATGATTGGTACATACTTGGATGTCTGGGAGTCCCCCATGATGTCAATCTCAGGATACGTCAGGTGCATGCATGGCACACATTTGGATGTCCTGGTCCACCTTTGCTTAGGTCCGGATAGCATTAGGACTGACTAGTGTGCCTTTTTCTTTATTTGCCCAGTATGTCAGGAGTCTGCATGCATCATGTTAGTCTTTGTCACCTCGTGATGATAGTCCCTTTCGAGTGCGAGGCAAGTCGATCTATTGCGCACGTTGTAGACTTGTCGGCATTTGGGATCGGCTTTACCTCAACATATCGGATCTAGTAACATAAAGGGACCCAGTGGTGATTCCTAATGAGTCTTTGAGCCGCCTCCCTCTTTTGAGAGTGACCCCACCCCGGAGTGTCCACCTCTAGCCTCATTCCCCAGCAGCGTGAGCATATCGAATCTATACGGGATGAGCAGGTGTCGAATACTTGGAGTGGAGCGTACTCCACGCTTCTTGGTCAATGACGGATCTACCGGAATCACACGAGCAGCCTCACCCCTTACTCGACGGGGGCAAGTTCTTCCCACTCAGGAAGAATTGATGGGAATCAACACCGGGCACTAACTTTTAGTTTGCATTTATGTCCTTTTATTTACATTTATATCCTTGGGAAAACATGTTTGCAATTGTAAGGCTTTATAAGCCAAAATGTGAGTCTTTAGGTTTTAGTGGGTTTATGTGTAAAAGTCCAGTAGGACCACCAAGGGGCCCCCACTTCATCCCCATTGGTCCACCTAAGCATTAGGGCCCATGTGGGGCTGGTCCAATGTCTAAGGTGGGCTTCTAGATCGCTTGACCATTAAAGGGGAGAAAGAAAAAAAATTGTCAAAATTGGCCACCCTTAAGTCAAGGGGGCACCCCCTTCCACTAAGCATATTTTAATTTAGTTTTTTTGACCAGATGGGGATTAATGTGTTATCCCTTGTATACCCCTCCCCTAACCTAGATCTGAGGATAGTTAGGGTCATTTTGTATTTCATATAAATAGCCTGTATTTCACATTTTAGAAGAATTAATGAAGAAGAATTTGTGAAAAATTGCTTCAATGCCCTAGGGCGCCCCTTGTCTCTCTCCTCTCTCCCCCTTGTAGAGGTTGTAGCCTCCTTCTTCTGATGTGTGATTCATCTCTTCTACCTCCTTCCTGAGTGAGAAGCTCAGCACCGCCACCGCTACCCCCATCGAGCCGCCATCGCACCGCCACTTCTTCGGTATTCTGTCCACCCTGGATAGAACCATATTGCGTGATTTTTAGATCTCTATCAAGAGCTTAGGTCGTACCCAAAATTGGAGGGTGAGTCCCCCACATCCCCCCCATCCTCCATAAAAAAATTCCGGCCATAAAACCCCCGTTTGCTATTTTTACCATTTCCATCTTTCCACCCCTTGCAGTCTACCTTCTATGCAGATCTTGTTACAGCAAGCTAGTTCTTCCTTTGTTCGACCCCCTTCCCAATTTTTGATTGAGTCTAAATTTAGACTGGGCGTTCTGCCCACCAAATCCCACCTCCACAAATTTTCCCTCTATTTTAAGAGTTTTTTTTCCCCTCTGAAAAATTAAAACTCAGTCAAAAATCTGTTCTGTCCTATGCTGTCCAGATCCGACCCACCAGTGTTATAAAATCCATTTCTCCAACCAAACCTCCACCATAAATTATAAAAAACATCTTCCTCACTTTCCCCTCTCTAACTTTCATCAAGGGCCCAACTCCCAGATCCGATGTTTTTCCTCCGGTCAACGCCCATTCTCAAGCAAATCCAAATCTGTCCTGTAAGATCTGGTTCTGTGAACCAGCTGGTTGTAAATTCGACCAAGGCCATTACAGAGATAGACAAAATTCCCTCTCTGGCCATAGGTCGTAGCTCTCTTACTAAGCTTTTCAACGGTGCCAATGTCACCTCAATCAGAGGTCGGGGTTGATCGCAGCAGCCGTTCTCGACGAGTCGCGCACTGTAGAACAGAAGAACCAGCCCGTGGATAGCAAGCCGCACCGACCGCCCGGTCGGCTGACTCGCCTTCCACAAGGCAAACCGGCACGTCGCCTTCCCAGGGAACATTCCTCCAGGAGCCACTGTCGCAGCAGTACCATTCCCGGCCCACTAGGCCCACCAGCCAGCATGTGGGCCCCACAACCAACATCACGAGTCATCCGAACGGCACCGATGGAGTTGTCCATGTTGCTGCCCGTCAACCCAAGATCGGTCCTCCCGGGCCAACATTGTAGCCCTTTACGTCACTACGTTGAGTGGGCAGCAAATTAACTTCTGTAATTATTGTAATTTTTTTACCGGGAGTTACCGTACTTGGTCGGGGTCGTCTTCCCCACGCCCGGCGCGTGGAGGTATCATGTCCACTCCCCATCTCAGCATTTGCTTTACTCGTATTTATTTGTATATGCCGCTGCGAGTGATAGGATTATTAGCCCGATATATTGTTATCACTGCTACGAGAGAGTGAGTCTGACTCATCCCGTGACTCAATCTGAGTACACGCGGAAGAGCCGAATACCCGAGAGTCACTGTCGGTTCCACAACCGCGCCCGATCCCGCGTTTCCCTCGCTTAGGGACAAGTTGCCAGCTAGAGTCCCACTGGTCTCTCTCCTCTCTCCCCCTTACAGAGGTTGTAGCCTTCTTCTTCTGATGTGTGATGCATCTCTTCTACCTCCTTCATGTGTTAGAAGCACAGCACCGCCGCCGCCATCGACCCGCCAACGCACCTCCCTGGATAGAATCATATTGCGTGATTTTTAGCTCTCCATCAGGATTTTAGGTCACACCCAAAATTGGAGGGTGAGACCCCCACATCCCCCCCATCCTCCACAAAACAATTCTGGCCCCAAAACCACCGTTTGCTATTTTTACCATTTCCATCTTTCCACCCCTAGCAGTCTGCCTTCTGTGCAGATCTTGTTACAGCAAGCTAGTTCTTCCTTTGTTCGACCCCCTTTCCAATTTCTGATTGAGTAATTTGGACTGGGTGTTCTGCCCACCAAATCCCACCTCCACAAATGTTTCCTCGATTTTAGGAGTTCTTTTTCCCCTCTGAAAAATTAAAACTTAGTCAAAAATATGTTCTATCCTGTGCAGTCCAGATCCGACCCACCAGTGTTAGAAAATCCATTTCTCCAACCAAACCTCCACCATAAATTACAAAAAAAATATTCACGTCTTCCTTACTTTCCCCTCTCTAACTTTCATCAAGGGTCCAACTCCCAGATCTGACATTTTCCCTCCGGTCAACGCCCATTCTCAGGCAGATCCAAATCTGTCCTGTCAGATCTAGTTTTGTGACAAGTAGGTTGTAAATTCGACCAAGGCCATTACAGAGACAGACAAAATTCCCCCTCTTGCCATAGGTCGTAGCACTCTGAGTAAGCTTTTCAACAGTGCCAATGTCACCTCAATCAGAGGTCGGGGATGATCGAAACAGCCGTTCTCACCAGGTCGCGCACTGTAGAACACAAGAACCAGCCCGTGGACAGCAAGCCGCACCTACTGCCCGGCCGGCCGACTCGCCTTCCACAAGGTGAACCGGCACGTCGCCTTCCCAGGGAACGTCCCTCCAGGAACCACCGTCGTAGCAGTACCATTCCCGACCCACTCGACCACCAGCCAGCACGTGGGCCCCACAACCCGCATCACGCGTCATGTAGCAACTCTGATAAATGAATATTTGAAATGAATTAAAATATATATATAATAAAGATAATAAGAAGAGGGTTAAATGGAGGAATAAAACCCAAGATGCAAATAACGCCTCTCATTAAGGCGTTAATTTAATAATAAACGCCTCTATCAAAGGCGTTATTCAAGAAGTGACGCCCTCACTACACGGCGTCAAATTCCAACGTCAAAAAAGGGTAAGGCCAAGAAACGCCCCAATCTTGGGCGTGTTTTAAAGAAAAGAACGCCCTTACACAAGGCGCTTATTAAGAAACGACCTTAAGAAAGTCGTCAATTCAAGAATCGACGACCTGACCAAAGTCGTTAATTCCATTCGTGAACCGTTCGACCCAGGAGCTTATCCAGGGAAGGATTATGTTAATCTAGTAAGTGTTTACTAGGGCAAGGACTCTAATAGGGATATATTACCCTCAATCAAACACTACTTTTGTTAGGACTCCAAATCCTATAAATAAACCTATCCGGCCAAACCCTAACCCATTTGATCGACCTGCTGCTGCACGGTAAGTGAAAAACATATGTTCTTTTTAATTCCTTTTGTCCCCTGCTTCGACTGCATGAAGAACTGAAAATTCTTCATTGTCTTTTCTTTGTAGGAAGCTCCACAGCCACTGCCGAAGAACAAGGTAGTGTTCTTCTTTTTCTCCTCCGGTTAGATAAGGTGAAGGAACTAATATAGGTTTCTTCTTTTACCCTGTAGGATCTACAGCAAGTTGGCCAGCCGAAGAACCAGGGTTCTTCATCCAACCTAAAGCCTTTCTTGCTGACTTGCTGCTGTGAATATTGGGTTGACAGAGCTCATCTTTCTCTTTCGTCCGAGAAGGCTCTGTTACAAACAGAGTGTTATTTTCTCATCAAGTTCTTCACGTTCCACCTTCCCAAGTCTTGTTAAGGTAGGTTTTCTCAAGCAACGTAGCCCAAAGCAATAGTTAATAAATATACCAACATGACATGCATGTTAGATAAGTTTTCTTGTGATTCTAAAATGATTTTTCTGTAAATTTTAAAAGAAACGCCCTGGACTAGGGCGCTACTTTAAAAAGAAACGACCACCGTAGAGGTCGTCACTTTCATAATAGACGCCCTGTACTTAGGCGTTAATTTCGTGAAATTATTAAATACCCACATTAAAATATGGTTTATATGAAATCCTGATTCTATAATAAAGCATGTCTCTACCTGTTAGTTTGCCTGTCCATCCATGAAAATTTGATAATTGTTCCTATCCTGTCCATGAAATTTCATCCCTGAAAATTGCTTGACACATATATTTTCGCTAATGTTCATGACCCTTGAAGAATTAACGACCTGAGTTGGGTCGTGACTTGTGAACTAACGCCCTGAACTAGGGCGTGAGTATATAAATAACGCCCCTTGACAGGGCGCGTTTTTGAAAAATACAGAAAATAGGTTTCCTGCAAAGATGGAATTAAAAGAATGGACGACCATAGTGTATGTCATCAAATTTAAATAAAATGCCCCTGAAGGAGGCGTGTCTTACGTAAAATACTGAAATATGAAATTTCTGGAAATAGAAAATACCTATATAACGCCCTTATCTGAGGCGTTATTTACTTAAGAGAAGACTTATCTTAAGTCGTTATTTTCCTGAAAACTGATATTTTTATTGCTACTGTTAACCGATGGTTTTATATGTTATATAATATATCGGCACTATATCTCCACTCCGTGAGTATAGTCCCACGTTTTCACGATGTTTCATCGATCACACTCAATTCTCATTGACATACAAGCTCTCCATTGGACATTCCATTCCTTTGGACTAGCGAGTTAGTCATAGAGACCTCCGTAAGTCTCCTCGTAGCCTTGGATTCCCTCAAGGCCGATTGAGCGGGTTGTACCCTAAAAACCTATTACACTATTTTGCCATGTCACTCTATAGAAACATGGTATACCGGCCCTCATGTTATGCTAAGTGGATATCATGAGAATATTCTTAATAAGATGAGGACATCATGTTATTAACATGCTATTCTTGTGGATCTCAATTCTATATATCAAGAGTGACCATCTACATATGGGCACTTATTTGTCATGGTACCCGGTTAGGGAACCAATTCCACCCAGTTTATAGACGTCATGGTTACGATGCTTTGCGTGGATTTTATCGCCAGTATGTCATTACTCAAGGGTCTTGCCCTTGAATTCCATGAAAATCTTATCTTATCATCCTAATTAAAGCTTGTTCTTGGAGCTCCTTATTGGCTATAAACTATCGTGGATGTCTAGATCTATCATGAATGCTGTGCATATAGGGCCCGATCTGGTCCTGGGAGGAGCGCCCGAAAGTACTAGTGCCCATGGGAGTTTTAATGATAACGGTGTCTAGCATTGCACCGGAGTACTCTTTATCTTGATCTTTGGCATTCCACGATCTCTCTCTTTTCTTGCGTGCGTGACTTGACTTGCGTGACTTTACTAGCGTGGCCCGACACGGGCAATGTACTTGCGTGAAATAGCCAATAATCTATAAAGTCTCTCATGAAAGTTTCTTGTTTAATATTCGCTTGAATGTTTTGCACGATGTGTTATTCTCTTGATTAGTTACTTGTTCAGTTATTTCTACATGCATAGCCTTATTGCATTTTACATGTGAGAAATTGTAATTACTTAAACCCATTGCTAGTGCTTGAGATATAATTTCCTACTGAGCGTTCGCTCACTCCGTTTTATTCCAACATTTTCAGGTAAGCAGGTAGCTAGCAAGACCGAGACCCACACGGGCGGGACAAGTGTGCAAGCGAGCTTCGAAAACTAGTGAACCTGAGTCTTTTATCTTTCTTGAGTCTAGATAGTGTTGTCTAGCTAAGTCAGCTTTGCGTCTCTTATTCAGTTATTTTGTCTAACGTCCGTTATTATGTTGTTATCTTCCTTTCCATTGTGTTGAAGTCTCCAAGATGGACAACAAGTTCTTGTAAGAGATTTATAATAGAAATATAAATTTCTATTGTTGTTCAAAATTATCTTGGTCTTATGCGATTGCTCTTGATCATTCACGACTGTTTAACTGCCACGTTCCGAGTAAACGACACGTTCCGCTGCTATCGGCCCGGGGCGTGACAGAGGTGGTATCAAAGCTTCGGCTTTCCTATCCTCCAGTTCTTAGGTTGTTTATGGATCCTATCAGAGCTTTGGCTTTCCTATCCTCCAGTTATTAAACCATATCAGAGCTTCGGCTTTCCTATCCTCCAGTTATTAAACCATATCAGAGCTTCGGCTTTCCTATCCTCCAGTTCTTAGGTTGTTTATGGATCCTATCAGAGCTTCGGCTTTCCTATCCTCCAGTTATTAAACCATATCAGAGCATCGGCTTTCTTATCCTCCAGTTATTAGGTTCTAATGTCAGGTTAATTAAGCATCCTTGTCGGTCATATCAGAGCATCGACTTTCTTATCCTCCAGTTATTAGGTTCTAATGACAGGTTAATTAAGCATCCTTGTCGGTCATATCAGAGCTTCGGCTTTCATATCCTCCAGGTTAAGTATCCTTGTTTGTCCTATCATAGCTTCAACTTTCACAATCATTAAAGTTTCAATGATAGGTCAAGTATCCTTGTCAGTTATATTAGAGTTTCCGCTTTCAAAATCCTTAGATTGTTAAATCCAGGTTATAGGTCGAGTATCCTTGTCAGTCGTCCTATAGAAATTCCGTGAAAGATGGGTAGAACTTGGGGTTAAAGTTATAAAAGAAAGATAAAGTATTTACATTTCATTAACACTAAATCTTGAGTCGATAAATTATCCCTCCACTCATCCTTGCAGGAACCTAGATAAAATGGAAGCCTCTAAGCCGAGCCTTGTTCATGAAATGATCTTGGTGGATGTCCAAGTTTACGCGAGCCTTGTCAGGAGAGTTCAAGAACTAGAGAAAGTGGTGGAAGAAAAGGAAAGAGTTAAAGGGAAACATCAAACAGACAACTCCGAAGAGTTCACCGTTACCAAGAAAAGGGTAAGCGAGGGTGATATTTCACAAAGGTGTAAGAAATGTCAGAAATGTAAGAAGTGTAATAAGAAGGAAACTTTGGCGGATCACTCGCAAGATAAGTGTAAATCTTGTGGAAGATGTGGTCACAAATCGAAGGAGTGTTGGTGGAGCTCGGGTGCATGTCTGCGTTGCGGGAAGTTAGATCACAAGATAGCGGAATGCCCCAAGAAGCCTCCAAAAGGAGTTCAGAATTTTACCAAACTTGCCAGAGGGAAAGTTGCGGAAGGTACCCCTCACCCTTAAGCCTTAATTAATTCTATACCACTCGATATATCTAGATTTCTGTTACGCTTTATAGTAGTCCCCCAGTGTAAGTAAAAGATAATGTGAATTTGGGGACCAAATTCTTTTAAGTGGGGGAGGGTGTAGCAACCCTGATAAATGAATATTTGAAATGAATTAAAATATATATATAATATAGATAATAAGAAGAGGGTTAAATGGAGGAATAAAACCCAAGATGCAAATAACGCCTCTCATTAAGGCGTTAATTTAATAATAAACGCCTCTATCAAAGGCGCTATTCAAGAAGTGACGCCCTCACTACACGGCGTCAAATTCCAACGTCAAAAAAGGGTAAGGCCAAGAAACGCCCCAATCTTGGGCGTGTTTTAAAGAAAAGAACGCCCTTACACAAGGCGCTTATTAAGAAACGACCTTAAGCAGGTCGTCAATTCAAGAATCGACGACCTGACCAAAGTCGTTAATTCCATTCGTGAACCGTTCGACCCAGGAGCTTATCCAGGGAAGAATTATGTTAATCTAGTAAGTGTTTACTAGGGCAAGGACTCTAATAGGGATATATTACCCTCAATCAAACACTACTTTTGTTAGGACTCCAAATCCTATAAATAAACCTGTCCGGCCAAACCCTAACCCATTTGATCGACCTGCTGCTGCACGGTAAGTGAAAAACATATGTTCTTTTTAATTCCTTTTGTCCCCTGCTTCGACTGCATGAAGAACTGAAAATTCTTCATTGTCTTTTCTTTGTAGGAAGCTCCACAGCCACTGCCAAAGAACAAGGTAATGTTCTTCTTTTTCTCCTCCGGTTAGATAAGGTGAAGGAACTAATATAGGTTTCTTCTTTTTCCCTGTAGGATCTACAGCAAGTTCGCCAGCCGAAGAACCAGGGTTCTTCATCCAACCTAAAGCCTTTCTTGCTGACTTGCTACTGTGAATATTGGGTTGACAGAGCTCATCTTTCTCTTTCGTCCGAGAAGGCTCTGTTACAAACAGAGTGTTATTTTCTCATCAAGTTCTTCACGTTCCACCTTCCCAAGTCTTGTTAAGGTAGGTTTTCTCAAGCAACGTAGCCCAAAGCAATAGTTAATAAATATACCAACATGACATGCATGTTAGATAAGTTTTCTTGTGATTCTAAAATGATTTTTCTGTAAATTTTAAAAGAAACGCCCTGGACTAGGGCGCTACTTTAAAAAGAAACGACCACCGCAGAGGTCGTCACTTTTATAATAGACGCCCTGTACTTAGGCATTAATTTCGTGAAATTATTAAATACCCACATTAAAATATGGTTTATATGAAATCCTGATTCTATAATAAAGCATGTCTCTACCTGTTAGTTTGCATGTCCATCCATGAAAATTTGATAATTGTTCCTGTCCTGTCCATGAAATTTCATCCCTGAAAATTGCTTGACACATATATTTTCGCTAATGTTCATGACCCTTGAAGAATTAACGACCTGAGTTGGGTCGTGACTTGTGAACTAACGCCCTGAACTAGGGCGTGAGTATATAAATAATGCCCCTTGACAGGGCGCGTTTTTGAAAAATACAGAAAATAGGTTTCCTGCAAAGATGGAATTAAAAGAATGGACGACCATAGTGTATGTCGTCAAATTTAAATAAAACGCCCCTGAAGGAGGCGTGTTTTACATAAAATACTAAAATATGAAATTTCTGGAAATAGAAAATACCTATATAACGCCCTTATCTGAGGCGTTATTTACTTAAGAGAAGACTTATCTTAAGTCGTTATTTTCCTGAAAACTGATATTTTTATTGCTACTGTTAACCGATGGTTTTATATGTTATATAATATACCGGCACTATATCTCCACTCCGTGAGTATAGTCCCATGTTTTCACGATGTTTCATCGATCACACTCAATTCTCATTGACATACAAACTCTCCATTGGACATTCCGTTCCTTTGGACTAGCGAGTTAGTCATAGAGACCTCCGTAAGTCTCCTCGTAGTCTTGGATTCCCTCAAGGCCGATTGAGCGGGTTGTACCCTAAAAACCTATTACACTATTTTGCCATGTCACTCTATAGAAACATGGTATACGGGCCCTCATGTTATGCTAAGTGGATATCATGAGAATATTCTTAATAAGATGAGGACATCATGTTATTAACATGCTGTTCTTGTGGATCTCAATTCTATATATCAAGAGTGACCATCTACATATGGGCACTTATTTGTCATGGTACCCGGTTAGGGAACCAATTCCACCCAATTTATAGACGTCATGGTTACGATGCTTTGCGTGGATTTTATCGCCAGTATGTCATTACTCAAGGGTCTTGCCCTTGAATTCCATGAAAATCTTATCTTATCATCCTAATTAAAGCTTGTTCTTGGAACTCCTTATTGGCTATAAACTATCGTGGATGTCTATATCTATCATGAATGCTGTGCATATAGGGCCCGATCTGGTCTTGGGAGGAGCGCCCGAAAGTACTAGTGCCCATGGGAGTTTTAATGATAACGGTGTCTAGCATTGCACCGGAGTACTCTTTATCTTGATCTTTGGCATTCCACGATCTCTCTCTTTTCTTGCGTGCGTGACTTGACTTGCGTGACTTTACTAGCGTGGCCCGACACGGGCAATGTACTTGCGTGAAATAGCCAATAATCTATAAAGTCTCTCATGAAAGTTTCTTGTTTAATATTCGCTTGAATGTTTTGCACGATGTGTTATTCTCTTGATTAGTTACTTGTTCAGTTATTTCTACATGCATAGCCTTATTGCATTTTACATGTGAGAAATTATAATTACTTAAACCCATTGCTAGTGCTTGAGATATAATTTCCTACTGAGCGTTCGCTCACTCCGTTTTATTCCAACATTTTCAGGTAAGCAGGTAGCTAGCAAGACCGAGACCCACACGGGCGGGACAAGTGTGCAAGCGAGCTTCGGAAACTAGTGAACCCGAGTCTTTTATCTTTCTTGAGTCTAGATAGTGTTGTCTAGCTAAGTCAGCTTGGCATCTCTTATTCAGTTATTTTGTCTAACGTCCGTTATTATGTCGTTATCTTCCTTTCCATTGTGTTGAAGTCTCCAAGATGGACAACAAGTTCTTGCAAGAGATTTATAATAGAAATATAAATTTCTATTGTTGTTCAAAATTATCTTGGTCTTATGCGATTACTCTTGATCATTCACGACTGTTTAACTGCCACGTTCCGAGCAAACGACACGTTCCGCTGCTATCGGCCCGGGGCGTGACACGTCATCCGGATGGCACCGACAGAGCTGTCCATGTTGCTGCCCGTCAACCCAAGATCGGTCCTCCTGGGCCCACATTGTAGCCCTTTACCTCCCTGCGTGGAGTGGGCAGCAAATTAACTTATATAATTATTGTAATTTTTTTACCGGGAGTTACTGTTCTTGGCCTGGGTCGTCTTCCCCACGCCCGGCGCGTGGAGGTATCGTGTCCACTCCCCATCTCGACATTTACTTTACTCGCATTTATTTGTATATGCCGCTGCGAGTGATAGGATTATTAGCCTGATATATTGTTATCACTGCTACGAGAGAGTGAGTGTGACCCATCCCGTGACTCAATCCGAGTACACGCGGAAGAGCCGAATACCTGAGACTCACTGTCGGTTCTTCAACCGCGCCCGATCCCGCGTTTCCCTCGCTTAGGGACGAGTTGCGAGCTAGAGTCCCACTGGTCTCTCTCCTCTCTCCCCCTTACACAGGTTGTAGCCTCCTTTTTCTGATGTGTGATGCATATCTTCTACCTCCTTCCTGCGTTAGAAGCTCAGCAACGCCGCCGCCATCGAGCCGCAAACGCACCGCCACCGCCGCTTCTTCGGTATTCTATCCTCCCTGGACAGAATCATATTGCGTGATTTTTAGCTCTCCATCAGGATCTTAGGTCACACCCAAAATTGGAGGGTGAGACCCCCACATCCCCCCCATCCTCCACAAAACAATTCTGGCCCCAAAACCCCCGTTTGCTATTTTTACAATTTCCATCTTTCCACCCCTAGCAGTCTGCCTTCTGTGCATATCTTCTTACAGCAAGCTAGTTCTTCCTTTGTTCGACCCCCTTTCTAATTTCTGATTGAGTAATTTGGACTGGGTGTTTTACCCACCAAATCCGACCTCCACAAATGTTTCCTCGATTTTAGGAGTTCTTTTTCCCCTCTGAAAAATTAAAACTCCGTCAAAAATCGGTTCTATCCTGTGCAGTCCAGATCCGACCCAACAATGTTAGAAAATCCATATCTCCAACCAAACCTCCACCATAAATTACAAAGAAAATATTCACGTCTTCCTTACTTTCCCCTCTCTAACTTTCATCAAGGGCCCAACTCCCAGATCTGACGTTTTCCCTCCGGTCAACGCCCATTCTCAGGCAGATCCAAATCTATCCTGTCAGATCTAGTTTTGTGACAAGTAGGTTGTAAATTCGACCAAGGCCATTACAGAGACAGTCAAAATACCTCCTCTGGACGTAGGTCGTAGCACTCTGAGTAAGCTTTCCAACGGCGCCAATCTCGCATCAATCAGAGGTCGGGGTTGATCGCAGCAGCCGTTCTCGCCGGGTCGCGCACTGTAGAACAGAAGAACCAGCCCGTAGACCGCAAGCCGCACCGACCGCCCGGCCGGCCGACTCGCCTTCCACAAGGTGAACCAGCACGTCGCCTTCCCAGGGAACCTCCCTCCAGGAGCCACCGTCGTAGCAGTACCATTCCCGGCCCACTCGACCACCAGCCATCTCGTGGGCCCCACAACCCGGTGCATGCGTCATCCGGATGGCACCGATGGAGCTGTCCAAGTTGCTGCCCATCAACCCAAGATCGGTACTCCTGGGCCCACATTGTATCCCTTTACCTCCCTAGGTGGAGTGGGCACCAAATTAACTTTTATAATTATTGTAATATTTTTACCGAGAGTTACCGTACTTGGCCGGGGTCGTCTTCCCCACGCCCGACGCGTGGAGGTATCGTGTCCACTCCCCATCTCGGCATTTGCTTGACTCGTATTTATTTTTATATGCCGCTACGACTGATAGGATTATTAGACCTATATATTGTTATCACCGCTGCGAGAAAGTGAGTGTGACCCGTCCCGTGACTCAATCTGAGTACACGTGGAAGAGCCGAATACTCGAGACTCACTGTCGGTTCCTCAACCGTGCACGATCCTGCGTTTCCCTCGCTTAGGGACGAGTTGCGAGCTAGAGTCCCACTGGTCTCTCTCCTCTCTCCCCCTTACATAGGTTGTAGCCTCCTTTTTCTGATGTGTGATGCATATCTTCTACCTCCTTCCTGCGTTAGAAGCTCAGCAACGCCGCCGCCATCGAGCCGCAAACGCACCGCCACCGCCGCTTCTTCGGTATTCTGTCCTCCCTGGACAGAATCATATTGCGTGATTTTTAGCTCTCCATCAGGATCTTAGGTCACACCCAAAATTGGAGGGTGAGACCCCCACATCCCCCCCATCCTCCACAAAACAATTCTGGCCCCAAAACCCCCGTTTGCTATTTTTACAATTTCCATCTTTCCACCCCTAGCAGTCTGCCTTCTGTGCATATCTTCTTACAGCAAGCTAGTTCTTCCTTTGTTCGACCCCCTTTCTAATTTCTGATTGAGTAATTTGGACTGGGTGTTTTACCCACCAAATCCGACCTCCACAAGTGTTTCCTCGATTTTAGGAGTTCTTTTTCCCCTCTGAAAAATTAAAACTCCGTCAAAAATCGGTTCTATCCTGTGCAGTCCAGATCCGACCCAACAATGTTAGAAAATCCATATCTCCAACCAAACCTCCACCATAAATTACAAAGAAAATATTCACGTCTTCCTTACTTTCCCCTCTCTAACTTTCATCAAGGGCCCAACTCCAGATCTGACGTTTTCCCTCCGGTCAACGCCCATTCTCAGGCAGATCCAAATCTATCCTGTCAGATCTAGTTTTGTGACAAGTAGGTTGTAAATTCGACCAAGGCCATTACAGAGACAGTCAAAATACCTCCTCTGGACGTAGGTCGTAGCACTCTGAGTAAGCTTTCCAACGGCGCCAATCTCGCATCAATCAGAGGTCGGGGTTGATCGCAGCAGCCGTTCTCGCCGGGTCGCGCACTGTAGAACAGAAGAACCAGCCCGTAGACCGCAAGCCGCACCGACCGCCCGGCCGGCCGACTCGCCTTCCACAAGGTGAACCAGCACGTCGCCTTCCCAGGGAACCTCCCTCCAGGAGCCACCGTCGTAGCAGTACCATTCCCGGCCCACTCGACCACCAGCCATCTCGTGGGCCCCACAACCCGGTGCATGCGTCATCCGGATGGCACCGATGGAGCTGTCAAAGTTGCTGCCCATCAACCCAAGATCGGTACTCCTGGGCCCACATTGTATCCCTTTACCTCCCTAGGTGGAGTGGGCACCAAATTAACTTTTATAATTATTGTAATATTTTTACCGAGAGTTACCGTACTTGGCCGGGGTCGTCTTCCCCACGCCCGACGCGTGGAGGTATCGTGTCCACTCCCCATCTCGGCATTTGCTTGACTCGTATTTATTTTTATATGCTACGACTGATAGGATTATTAGACCTATATATTGTTATCACCGCTGCGAGAAAGTGAGTGTGACCCGTCCCGTGACTCAATCTGAGTACACGTGGAAGAGCCGAATACTCGAGACTCACTGTCGGTTCCTCAACCGTGCACGATCCTGCGTTTCCCTCGCTTAGGGACGAGTTGCGAGCTAGAGTCCCACTGGTCTCTCTCCTCTCTCCCCCTTACACAGGTTGTAGCCTCCTTTTTCTGATGTGTGATGCATATCTTCTACCTCCTTCCTGCGTTAGAAGCTCAGCAACGCCGCCGCCATCGAGCCGCAAACGCACCGCCACCGCCGCTTCTTCGGTATTCTGTCCTCCCTGGACAGAATCATATTGCGTGATTTTTAGCTCTCCATCAGGATCTTAGGTCACACCCAAAATTGGAGGGTGAGACCCCCACATCCCCCCCATCCTCCACAAAACAATTCTGGCCCCAAAACCCCCGTTTGCTATTTTTACAATTTCCATCTTTCCACCCCTAGCAGTCTGCCTTCTGTGCATATCTTCTTACAGCAAGCTAGTTCTTCCTTTGTTCGACCCCCTTTCTAATTTCTGATTGAGTAATTTGGACTGGGTGTTTTACCCACCAAATCCGACCTCCACAAGTGTTTCCTCGATTTTAGGAGTTCTTTTTCCCCTCTGAAAAATTAAAACTCCGTCAAAAATCGGTTCTATCCTGTGCAGTCCAGATCTGACCCCACAATGTTAGAAAATCCATATCTCCAACCAAACCTCCACCATAAATTACAAAGAAAATATTCACGTCTTCCTTACTTTCCCCTCTCTAACTTTCATCAAGGGCCCAACTCCCAGATCTGACGTTTTCCCTCCGGTCAATGCCCATTCTCAGGCAGATCCAAATCTATCCTGTCAGATCTAGTTTTGTGACAAGTAGGTTGTAAATTCGACCAAGGCCATTACAGAGACAGTCAAAATACCTCCTCTGGACGTAGGTCGTAGCACTCTGAGTAAGCTTTCCAACGGCGCCAATCTCGCATCAATCAGAGGTCGGGGTTGATCGCAGCAGCCGTTCTCGCCGGGTCGCGCACTGTAGAACAGAAGAACCAGCCCGTAGACCGCAAGCCGCACCGACCGCCCAGCCGGCCGACTCGCCTTCCACAAGGTGAACCAGCACGTCGCCTTCCCAGGGAACCTCCCTCCAGGAGCCACCGTCGTAGCAGTACCATTCCCGGCCCACTCGACCACCAGCCATCTCGTGGGCCCCACAACCCGGTGCATGCGTCATCCGGATGGCACCGATGGAGCTGTCCAAGTTGCTGCCCATCAACCCAAGATCGGTACTCCTGGGCCCACATTGTATCCCTTTACCTCCCTAGGTGGAGTGGGCACCAAATTAACTTTTATAATTATTGTAATATTTTTACCGAGAGTTACCGTACTTGGCCGGGGTCGTCTTCCCCACGCCCGACGCGTGGAGGTATCGTGTCCACTCCCCATCTCGGCATTTGCTTGACTCGTATTTATTTTTATATGCCGCTACGACTGATAGGATTATTAGACCTATATATTGTTATCACCGCTGCGAGAAAGTGAGTGTGACCCGTCCCGTGACTCAATCTGAGTACACGTGGAAGAGCCGAATACTCGAGACTCACTGTCGGTTCCTCAACCGTGCACGATCCTGCGTTTCCCTCGCTTAGGGATGAGTTGCGAGCTAGAGTCCCACTGGTCTCTCTCCTCTCTCCCCCTTACAGAGGTTGTAGCCTCCTTCTTCTGATGTGTGATGCATCTCTTCCACCTCCTTCCTGAGTTAGAAGCTCAGCATCGTCACCGCCATCGAGCAGCCAACGCACCGCCCCCGCCGCTTCTTCGGTATTCTGTCCTCCCTGGACAAAATCATATTGCGTGATTTTTAGCTCTCCATCAGGATCTTAGGTCACACCCAAAATTGGAGGGTGAGACCCCCACATCCCCCCCATCCTCCACAAAAAAATTCTGGCCCCAAAACCCCCGTTTGCTATTTTTATAGTTTCCATCTTTCCACCCCTAGCAGTATGCCTTCTGTGCATATCTTGTTACAGCAAGCTAGTTCTTCCTTTGTTCGACCCCCTTTCCAATTTCTGATTGAGTAATTTGGACTAGCTATTTTGCCCACCAAATCCCACCTCCACAAGTGTTTCCTCGATTTTAGGAGTTCTTTTTCCCCTCTGAAAAATTAAAACTCAGTCAAAAATCTGTTCTATCCTGTGTAGTCCAGATCCGACCCACTAGTGTTAGAAAATCCATTTCTCTATCCAAACCTCCACCATAAATTACAAAAAAAATATTCACGTCTTCCTTACTTTCCCCTCTCTAACTTTCATCAAGGGCCCAACTCCCAGATCTGACGTTTTCCCTCCGGTCAACGCCCATTCTCAGGCAGATCCAAATCTGTCTTGTCAGATCTGGTTTTGTGACAAGTAGGTTGTAAATTCGACCAAGGCCATTACAGAGATAGACAAAATTCTCCCTCTGGCCATAGGTCATAGCACTCTGAGTAAGCTTTCCAACGGCGCCAATCTCCCATCAATCAGAGGTCGGGGCTGATAGCAGCAGCCGTTCTCGCCGAGTCGCACACTGTAGAACAGAAGAACCAGCCCGTGGACAGCAAGCCGCACCGACCGCCCGGCCCGCCGACTCGCCTTCCACAAGGTGAACCAGCACGTCGCCTTCCCAGGGAACCTCCCTCCAAGAGCCACCGTCGCAGTAGTACAATTCCCGGCCCAATCGGCCACCAGCCAGCACGTGGGCCCCACAACCCGCAGCATGCGTCATCCGGACGGCACCGATGGAGCTGTGCAAGTTGCTGCCCGTCAACCCAAGATCGGTACTCCTGGGCCCACATTGTATCCCTTTACCAACCTGGGTGGAGTGGGCAGCAAATTAACTTCTATAATTATTGTAATATTTTTACCGGGAGTTACCGTACTTGGCCGGGGTCGTCTTCCCCACGCCCGGCGCATGGAGGTATCGTGTCCACTCCCCATCTCGGCATTTGCTTGACTCGTATTTATTTTTATATGCCGCTACGAGTGATAGGATTATTAGACCGATATATTGTTATCATCGCTGCGAGAGAGTGAGTGTGACCCGTCTCGTGACTCAATCTGAGTACACGTGGAAGAGCCGAATACCCGAGACTCACTGTCGGTTCCTCAACCGCGCACGATCCTGCGTTTCCTTCGCTTAGGGATGACTTGCGAGCTAGAGTCCCAGGTTCGCTGATCTGTCCCGCATCAAAGCTCAACAAGTCATTAATTTTAAACCAATAGCTTTCATTTTCAGGGCAGTCATAAAGTTCCATAAAGGAAGATTCTTCTAGAAGATTTACTCTGATAAATGAATTCAACAACAAATTGAAAATTCTCCAAGAAGATCAAGGCATTCAAGGAATTCTAGAAATATTCAACTAATGGTTCAAGGGATAGCAAATTCTAGACAATCCAAAGCAATTTAAACCCAAGATGGATTTTTTAGTAACAGCATTATGAAGCAGGGTCTGATTTTAGCAGAGAGGACAGATGATTACACGGTGAGATGGAATAAGGAACACTCCCCCTGAGGATATGCAGTGAGCTCAGGCTGAATTAAGTGAGATAGGACCAGCAACCTCAAAGGAGTGTCGACACTTGCTTTTCATGGTGTCGACACACTAACCTCAGACAGAGAGCAGTTTTCGAACAGAATGAACCGAGAGTTTGACCTAAGTAGGTCTAAGGTCTACCTGATCAACTCTCCAAGAGGATGCAGTCTTAGCAAATGTCAACAAAAAGAGTGCATGAATGCAAACTGAATTTTGATGTTGACTCCCCCTAAACATGTGCACATGGGTTGACAATGGTGTATGCAACCTATGACTTAAGTGAACACACTATGCATTAACCATGATACCATTTGATATGCAATCTTTGGGTGCCTTTAACATGGTGTGCATTGGCGTGTATTAGACCACAATATGATGCAATCATGGATTACTTGCCATGCATCCTAAACTGAAATGCAGACATAATTTTTTAATGTGCAGATGGATACATGCTACTTACTCCCTCTTTTTGATGATTTCAATATGGTGTGCAATCAATTCTGAAATCAGTATATGCATGATAACAAATGCACATGGGTAAACTATGAAATGTAGGAACTCCCCCTAACTTTATGCATTGAATGTCTGAATTCTGAGTGCAGCATATGCAATGAAATCAATGGAGGGAATGTGATGAATTATTCATATGAACATCTAGACTGTTATAATGATTGATTGACCCTTGGTACCTGGCGGAGAACTGAGGTCTTAAGACCACCTCACGCATGATGTGGGTTTCCAGATAGAAGAGATCTGCCCTTCTCCCAGCTTACCATTTTTATATACCAAGAGGTCATGCAGAGTTGGGTCTCTTGATCATGAAATGCATGATAATGCATGAAATTCCAAGATGATGCTTAGTGACCACAACACGTAGAGACTCAACCATATGCTATGCATTTCTACACTTAGGTGCAAACTCTTAAACTCCCCCTTTGTTGATTGCTCATGGAAGTTAAGACAGACAATCAACATATTATCAGTCCACATGAGTGATGAGTTGAGATGTGGGTGTGTAGCCATAGCCCATGGCAGACATCATCAAAAGCAATGATCATCAATGTTAAGCAAGAAGTTCACATGGCTGCTAAAGGTTGTTGGCCCGGTGTAATGGTACGAACCAAGATTCAAAGGGGGGATGAATGAATCTCCCTCTAAAAACTTGGTCAATTTATAACTTATCCTAAAAGATCTAGACTAGTGCGGAATTAAGATCAATAAGAAGCTTAGCTGTAAGCGCGCCTAACATTCATCTAGCGATTAAAACTTGGAAAACAAACCATAGAACATAAGAGACTTTTAGGTGGTTCGGTCCTCCAGACCTACATCTACCCCTTACTCAACTGAGTAAAGATTTCTGCTGACACACAACTTGAATAACTGCTGATCCATAGCTATGGGGATAAATCCCTACACACCGCTGATCCATAGCTTTGGGGAACAATTCCCAGACCGCTGAGCCTCACAGGTTGCTGCTCGAGGAAACACCCTCGCCCGCTGAGCAATACAGCTTAGCTCTGCTGATACACAGCTTGGAAGGAAGGGATGGAAAACAAAAACTGACAATCAAAATAGCAACGAAAAGTTGAACATTAACACGTCAAGATATAGCTCACTCTGGAGCACACGCAGCTTGGATATGATCCAGAGGCTACAACAACTTCTTCTTCTACTGCACTTTTCTCCTCGATCTGACTAACTCTCTATTCACTGTTCTTGCTTCTCTCTTTCTCACTCTCTGATTCTTCTCTGTCTCTCTCTGGTTTTCTCTTCAAATTTTTCATCATCATCGGTCCGCACAAACAGATTCTCATTTTTTATGAGCAGTAGAAAGAGGGAGTGTGGAAACCACATTTCCCGCCCAAAGCATTCGATCAGATCTGGGATTCAACTATCCACGTGTCACGATCTTAGCTTTTCTACATTCCACATGGCGAGATTTCCTTTTATCATAATGCTCTTGGATCACGTGCCCTCGTTAAAGATCACGAGCAGTTGACCAGTTAACATGTCAAAATATACGATAGTCACACAGATATGAAGATTGCACAGACTTGCTAAGAGAATGTTTAACGGTTCATTAAGCACGCATGGGCAGATTCAGTATGCACAGACTCAGTGTCTACAATAGCAGGTTCTGCAGAGGCCATCGGTGTGCATGAAGAAGTGTGCACAGACTCTGTAGGGCGAAGAGATGCACAGACTATGTGTATGCATATAGCAGAGAATGCACCGATCTTAGCTTTTCTACATTCCACATGGCGAGATTTCCTTTTATCATAATGCTCTTGGATCACGTGCCCTCGTTAAAGATCACGAGCAGTTGACCAGTTAACATGTCAAAATATACGATAGTCACACAGATATGAAGATTGCACAGACTTGCTAAGAGAATGTTTAACGGTTCATTAAGCACGCATGGGCAGATTCAGTATGCACAGACTCAGTGTCTACAATAGCAAGTTCTGCAGAGGCCATCGGTGTGCATGAAGAAGTGTGCACAGACTCTGTAGGGCGAAGAGATGCACAGACTATGTGTATGCATATAGCAGAGAATGCACCGACCCTATATGCCAAACCTCAAGTTGCACAGACTTTGTGTCGCGCAAGGAATACAGTTGCACCAACTTAGTTGCACGAGATGCAGAAATGCGCAGACTTTGATTTCACTCGCACAGGATGTGCACCCACTTTGTGTGCAATCGGTTCATGGAATGCACCGACCCTATTGCTAGCAAAAACAAGAGTTGTACTAACGTAATTGTGTATGAGACACTTATGCACAAACCTCAGTTAGCATGTGCGAAGACCTACATAGACCTTGACTATATGCAATGCAGGATATGCACATACTTTAGTTAGCGTGTGCGAAGACTTGCACAGACCTTGGCTATATGCAATGCAGGCACAGACTCTCATATGAAGGACGTAGAACATGCACCGACTATGGTATGTGCCTTAGACAAAAACTTGTATAGGACTAAAGCCTGCACAGACTTTATGCAAGATAGTACGTGAATATGCACAGACTCTATGGTGTTATGTGCAGACATGCCTAGACTTAATCATGCTATTGACAAAGAGCTTGAACAGACTTGCTTATGCATTTAGGATGAATGTGCACAAGCCTTGTAGCATGCATACGACAAATATGTACCGACCATGAGAGCTAATATGCACGGACTTTATGTGACAGATGAAAACATGCACTGACCTTCGAGTGCACTTATTAGACAACATGCACCGACTTAGTATAGAAGATAGGAAAGAATGCACCGACTATAAATGCAATGCACTGACCCTGAATATGCAAACGACTAAGACATATGCGGACGTTATCTGTCAAATAACGTGGTATGCACAGACCTAACTAAAATAGTGCACCGACCTTGAATGCACAAACGACTATGCACTGACTTCTTCAGCATATGCATGGACTTTGTATGCAACAAACGCAAGGTACACAGACCTTGTATGCTGAATGACGTAACTATGCACAGACATACATCTTATATGCAATGGTCAACTGCAAATATATTTATGCAATCCAGTCTCACATGACTCATAGATTGTCATCATCAAAACCAGGGTTCCAACAATCTCCCCCTTTTTAGTGATGAAAACTATAATTCATGTATGATTGAAACTAACAGAGAATTTATTTGATTTATTTGCTAACATGCATAACAAAGATAACATTCAACATAGAACATGCATTCAACACAAATATGCACTATGTGGAAATTACATACATTTCTGTGTACGGTAAGAGAATACAGACTAGTGTTTGAGTGAAATATCTCATTCAGCATTTATTACATTAGAAAACTAAAAACTTTCCATCAGTAAGCTGTAAGATTTCATACACAGACCACTATCCACATTCTACCACCACAATCTATAAGCTTTCATACATGACCACCTTCACCACAATTCTCCCCCTTTGTCATTATCAAAAAGAATGGGGAATGCTTGGAAATCAGTAACCTCTGTAGCTGCTCCTGTCTCTTGGATATTGTGTAGAACTTGATCCTGGGGTAGAAAGTATGGATAATACAGAAGCCTGAAAATCTCTGATGGAGTTGGACAACTCATCAAACCTATGTTGCACCATGCTCCCCAATCAGTCCAATGGGGAAGAGTTTGAATCTTGTTTGGTGATAACATGGTTAATACTCTCTGTGACATTCTGCAATTGTAACTAAACATCTTTAAACTTATTGAGGATCTCAGGCTGACTTACTACATTTTTGTTCATTGTAGTCTTTATCTTCTCGAACTCTATCTTGAGATCAAAGGTGTGGTCAATAATTTGAGCGAGCTTGCTGAATGATGACACTTGGATATCCTGCATGCTGCTCACCATTTCTGCAGTCCTGTTGGATACTCCCAAATGAGATTCCAAGAGCACTCGTAAAGCTGCATCAGTTTTCTATTTGTCAGTCATAAACTGTATCCATTGATTTTTCATAGAGATTTCCATCTGATGCATCCTGGCATGTAATCTGTTCATATTGAGATTTGTGAAGAGAAACTGTGCATTCATCACTTCATTTTGATTCATCACCATATAGGCCATATTTCTCAGCATTTCTTTAATATCGGGTTCAGCACTAGATTCTGGTGAAGTGAAAGAAGAAGCACTTGAGTCTGGAAATTCTGTTTGATAAGCATGTTGTTCTTTAGGTAATGGTGGAGGTGGTATACCAAGACCAATCATTTCCCCAAAATAAAGGCCATATGAGGGAGCAGGGGCAAGAGACATTCTTGGAGACAACTGAAATAGAGGAGCTGGTCCCATGACATACTCTTGTGTATCCTCTTCAGCAGCCCCTGGAGCTTCATGTGGAGCTTCTTCATCTTGAGCTTCTTCTTCTCTATGTTCCTCACCCTCTGGTTCATTAACAGCTGAATCAGCAATTTCTTCATAAATTTTGTCAGCCTCTTCTATCATAGTCTGTGTAACCATCTCAGACAGTAATTCTTCATCTACTTCAATTTCTTCTTCTCTTTCTTCTTCTACACTTTCTGAATCAATTCCTTGTTCAGCAGCTTCACTTGGTTGATCTTCCTCTTTTTCTTTCTGAACAACTTGCTGTTCTTGCTCAGATTACACTCCAAATTTATCAAATATAGCTCACTGATATTTTGATCAAGCTGTTGTACAATTTGAGTATCAATTAAGTCCAATTCATGGATTTCTTGTTCTAGTTGCAGATCCTTGAGATTCTTCTCAACAGGCCGATCAGCAGATTCTTGATCTTTTTCAGCTAACATAGGAGGAGTTTGTTCTTGAGGAATCTGAGGAGGCTGTTCCGACACTGTTTCAACTTGAATTTTCTTCTTCTTCTTCAAAGGAGCATACTTTTCTGATTTAGCCTTTCTTTGAATTTCACCAGAAGAACTCTCTGAGTTAGTATCTTTCAGCCTCAAGAACTTTTCAATAAAATCCATGTTGTACACATTAACCTTTGAAATTTCTTTTGAAGGCTCATTTTCTAAAGATATGTTTGCCTTCTTAAATAGAGCAGTTAAATGAGCTGCAAATGGCAAATGTATTCAAGAATCATTGCAAGTTCTCATTATCTGAATAATTATTTCAGGCAAGCAAACTCTGATTCTCTTCAGCAGACAATATAGAACAAATCTTTGAGTGTTGGTCAGTCTTCCTCTTCCTCCAACTTGTGGAGTAATCATAGTCGTAAGAATGTGATGCAGCAATCTCTTGAGAGGAGAGAAATTGTTTGCGTTGAACTGACCCAATTTTAACTGATTTTTGTCTTTGGGATTCCTAGGCTCATCTGTGATGAGTGAGTATGCATCATGAAAATCATACGCAAACTTTCTTTCAGTTTCTCCTTCTTCTGGTATTCTTAATACTTTATGTAGGAGATGCTTAGAGACTTCAATCCTGGACCCCTTGACTTTAGAAATAAGTTTTGCATGATCCACATCATACTTCAGTTTTTGATAGAACTCAGCTACGAGTCTCGGATAGTATACTTTGTGCTTAGCCAAAAATTTTATCCATTTTTGAACTCTAAAAATTTCAATCAACTCAGGAAATATTTTAATCATTTTATGATCATGAAAATCCACGTACCGTGGGAAAACAATCTTTCCAGCTTCCAATGTTATTTCTGCATGTCTTGATGCTTCAGCTGAGATATCTTCTTCTCTGAGTGCCTTTCTCTTACCTTGACCCAGTGCTATCTTCAGTGTCTTCACTTTTAGTAGCTGCACATCAACCTTTGCTGACTCACGATCTTCTAACGACTATACCTCCATTTCCTTTCTCTTCCCCTTGACATACTTCTTCTGAACCGATTCAGAAGTTGCTCCTTTTGCTTGTAACTCCTTTGATCTATGCTTATAGCATTTGGTCACATCGGTCTCCATGGCTTAAGGAGACGAGGGCTACTGCTCTTCTGTGTCCTTCTTCTTCCCCTCACTGATGGCGGACGGAGAGGACATGGTGGAAGCAATAAGAAGAGAAGGACAAAACATAGAGAAGGAATGGACGAGATGAGAAGAGGGAAGGCTGGAGAGGCGGGCTTGCTAGCAGAGCTCGAGAGAGGAAAACACGAGAGCGGGAGGTCGCTTCATCTTCAAAAGAGAGGGTATGATGGGTAAGGCAAGTAGGGTTACGTATATATAGTAGACACTGCCAACTTTACAAATATTCAACAGTTAATACCCAAACTACCCCTTACTTAAAATAAAATGCCTTTCTACGTAGAAATGCGATTTCCGGCTTACAAAATTATATCTTAAAATGTTATTCTCCACAAATTATCCCTGTGATTCAATAGAAATGAGACAGCTTAATCAAGGAAATAACCCAGTCAAGGAGATCATTAATCTTACTAGCTCTTTTCATTAGCCAATTATTGATTGAAAAACCCAATTTTTATATTGACTTTAAACCAGTATAAATTTACTGAAGGAACCATAGGGTCAACCATATTCTTAATTGATCTTTTGCAAAACTTTTGATTGAACATTTCAGTATAACTGCACTTTTTTACTCAAGGAAACATGTTGATCAAATACCAGAGCCCTGATTACTCAGTGCAGTTTACCTTTATGTTTCATATCTTTGAACAGAGATAGCATTCATTATCATGACTTGACCTCTGAATTTCTTTGAAACAGATGGTTAGTTTCTCAAATAAAATGCCATTGCTCTGCCACAATCAATTTTTATTTAATGGCGTATTCCCAGGTCTTTTGTAAGAGTTTTCTTTAGACATGACTTAAGGACCATATAAACCTTGGATTTTCTATCATATTGACTTATTACTAAGGACTTTCATATTTTTGATGCCCTACTGAGCAATTTCCAATTTGGAGTATTTTAAGACCATTGAGGTATCTTTCAGGATTAATTGTGAGAGCTTTGTAGATAAGATTTAATATTCATACACTGAAAATTACATCTCAGTTAAGATCAGCAATTTTGTTCTTAGTTCAGGGTGATCTTAGTAGTTAATTATTAAAAATGAGTAGAGGTGACAGTGATCAGATATTACTCCCCCTGACTAGCATAGTCAATGAATTGTTGTGGAGTAGGTGAGAATTTTGGAATAGATGAGAAGTGAGATGAGAATGGAAGCCACATAAGAGTGAGGGTTAAGACTAATAGAAAATTTGCCAGGGAGTTGGTCTTTGAATTCTAACACCTAACCAGCAGCTTACAATAAGTATCTACAACCATTAAGCTTCAGACAACTTCCGTCATGCAGACTCAATTAACATCCAAATCCATTTCACTTAAGAAAAGTCATACCTAACCCAAAATTCAGTCAGCAGTGCAGAGATGAGCTTCAGACAACTCAACTCCAAGCCATTATGCATACGAACTCTGATCAGCTTAGCTCCCCCTCAGAATGTGCAGAGATATCAAACAACCACTACTTGATTTTCTTAAAGTACACAAATATGTATCAACATTATATGCGTTCTACAGAAACATGCACAGACCTATTTATGTCATGACACACAAAACTGCACCGACCTCATCTGGCCCGAGGTGAGGGATGCACCGAATTTATATGCATGCAGCTGATAAGTGCACCGACTTGCATGCATGAAGCAACAATACTTGCACCGACTTGCATGCATTGATGTTATATGCGAACACATCTAACTATGCACAGACTTGGCACTGTAATATGCAATTGTATCTATTTGATATACTAGGAGGTCATGCAGATGTATGCATCTACTTATTAATATGAATGACTAACTGAAGGTCTCGCATGGAATTTGCATGAATCACATTCTAAATACGTATTACTCTAAAAAGAATATCATCAATCATCAAGTTTGTTCTAATCAATCATGCAGCATTCCACATAGATTATTATTCAAATAAAATTAAGAAAACTGAAAGGTGGAGTTTGACTGACCTTTGTGTCCTGAATTTATTGAGCCCCATTTTTATTTTATCTTCAGGAGCACACCTGCAGCCAAAATGTTATTTGAACAGTCTTGGACTGCAAGGAGTTTTGGGTCCAACAGGATGAGTAGCACCCCACATTGGTGCTCTCTAGTTATTCCAAGAATAGTCAAAAGCAATGTGACCTAATCTGCCACACTTATTGCACATGGGAGATTTATGCATGAAGACATGATTCTGAACTCTCCTAGATGCAAAATGTGTCATGTGAGCAGGATAGTTTTTATTGTCTTTCAAAAGCCAGCATTCAGATATAACATGCCCAAATCTTCCACAGTTAAAACAATTGACTCTGATTTTGAGATTTCTCCACATGCTTCTTTACATAATTGTTTCTGTAATTTTGATCTTCTTGTTTCTTTAAATAACAGTTATGCATGTAATGACCCTTTTTGCCACAATAAAAACATGCATTGGAGATATCTCTATCAGACATTTTCACAGATTTGTTTTGAACTGTATTGACATGCTTGCATGCATCTAACTCATCATTTTTCAAAACTCTGCAATCGTACATAACATGTCCTTTCCTATCACAATAATGACATGAAACATTTATTTTATTATGAACATGCACTATTGTGACAGGTTTATTATTTGCATGTGCATGTGAGTGTGTATGGAGATCATTGACAACTTGCATAGAAGAATCAGAAGCAGATTTGGATTTATTTGAATGAACCTTCTTTTTCTATTTTTGAATATTTTTTAGATTTTTTGTTGGATCTTCTGTTTTCTTGGCAGTGAATTGGAAGATAGATGAACTGGAGGGATTAGTTTGTTCTGAGCTTTTTACAAATACAGTTGATTCCATCTTTTCTTTAGCTTTCTTTTTAGATGGAACATAGCCTAACCCCTCTTTCTTAAAATTCACATTAGACCCAAGTAGTATATTCAAATTTTCTCCTCCCTTAAAAAATTTTGACAGTGAATTTCTTAGATCCTGGGTTTCAGATTGCAAAGATGAAACATTAAGTTCATAGCCAGCAATTTCAGTCTCACATGAAATGACCTGTTTATGCAGTGCATCATTTAGACTTTTCAATGTTTCAATCTCATATTTTAGCTCTTGTTCTTTGTTGACTTCAGTTTCTTTCACAACACATTTTCCTCTTTCAATTGTCAACAATTTTTCTGATATGACAGTGTTTAAAACCATGAGTGTATTATTTTGGTCTTTCAAAGTTTTATTTTCATTCATCAGAGTTTCTTCAGGTTCTTCTACTTCCTTCTTCTTTTCATGCAGCAAATGATTTTCATCTTTTAAGGATGCATTCAAATTTTTCAGCATATCAATCTCAGAATAAAGATCTTCAATCACTTCTTTTAGAAAAATGCATTCATTGCAAGAAGTTTCAGCCTTATTTAGAGTGTTCCTAAGACTCTCATTTTCAGATTTCAGCATGTTCATGTCAGATTTTAAATTTTCATTTTCAGCTTTTAAACCAGTGACTTTAACGATTCTTTCTTTTCTTAATTTCTTCTTTTCTGACATTAATTTTTCGTATCTCTCAAGAAAATTTTCATGAAGTATGACTAAATCATCAAAACTTATATCATCAGTTTCAGAGATTACCTGTGAGGATGAATCATCTGTCTGATCACAAGTGCGATCTTTAGCCATCAAGCACTGCATCTCATCTCCACATGGACTTTCCAATATTCTGTTGATAATTTGCAAGCACTCCTACACTCATTAACAAATGGAAAATAGTCAAAGTCTATCGTCCTTCTAGTAAGGTCTAGGGCCTTTTGATTTTCAGCATACTTCAGTCTGTCTGAGGCTCTCCATTTGGATTTATCCTCTGGAACCTCATACGGACTGTGTGCTATGAGTATCCAAAGGTCAGAGTTTACGCTCATCACATAATCCCTAAAATGACCATACCATCCGAAGCGATCCGAACCAGTGAATAGAGGAAGTTCGGCCATGACTCTGAGACAAATCAGATCAAGTCAGGAAATATTACTAAAAAGTAAAAAACCAGATTGCACCACAAGCAATGCAGGACGGATCTGCAGGTCGTTGGACCTTCTGTGCAGACACCCGCTCTGATACCAATTGTTGGCCCGATGTAATGGTACGAACCAAGATTCAGAGGGGGGGGTGAATGAATCTCCCTCTAAAAACTTGGTCAATTTAAAACATATCCTAAAAGATCTAGACTAGTGCAGAATTAAGATCAATCAGAAGCTTAGCTGTAAGCGCGCCTAACATTCATCTAGCGATTAAAACTTGGAAAACAAACCACAGAACACAAGAGACTTTTAGGTGGTTCGGTCCTCCAGACCTACATCCACCCCTTACTCAACCGAGTAAGGATTTCTGCTGACACACAGCTTGAACAACCGCTGATCCACAGCTTTGGGGATAAATCCCTACACACCATTGATCCACAGCTTTGGGGAACAATTCCCAGACCGCTGAGCCTCACAGCTTGCTGTTCGAAGAAACACACTCGCCCGTTGAGCAATACAGCTTAGCTCTGCTGATACACAGCTTGGAAGGAAGGGATGGAAAACAAAAACTAACAATCAAAATAGAAACGAAAAGTTGAACAATAACACCTCAAGATATAGCTCACTCTGGAGCACACGCAGCTTAGATCTGATCCAGAGGCTACAACAACTTCTTCTTCTACTGTACTTTTCTCCTTGATCTGACTTACTCTCTATTCACTGTTCTTGCTTCTCTCTTTCTCACTCTCTGATTCTTCTCTGTCTCTCTCTGATTTTCTCTTCAAATTTTTCATCATCATCTGTCTGCACGAACAGATTCTCCTTTTTTATGAGTAGCAGAAAGAGGGCGTCTGGAAACCACATTTCCCGCCGAAAGCATTCGATCAGATCTGGGATTCAACTATCCACGTGTCACGATCTTAGCTTCTCTACATTCCACATGGTTAGATCTCCTTTTATCATAATGCTCTTGGATCACGTGCCCTCGTTAAAGATCACGAGCAGTTGACCTGTTAACATGTCAAAATATACGATAGTCACACAGATATGAAGATTGCACAGACTTGCTAAGAGAATGTTTCACGGTCCATTAAGCACACATGGGCAGATTCAGTATGCACAGACTCAGTGTCTACAATAGCAGGTTCTGCAGAGGCCATCGGTGTGCACGAAGAAGTTTGCACAGACTCTGTAGGGCGAAGAGATGCACAGACTATGTGTATGCATATAGCAGAGAATGCACCGACCCTATATGCCAAACCTCAAGTTGCACAGACTTTGTGTCGCGCAAGGAATACAGTTGCACCGACTTAGTTGCAAGAGATGCACAAATGCACATAGTTTGATTTCACTCGCACAGGATGTGCACCGACTATGTGTGCAATCGATTCATGGAATGCACCGACCCCATTTCTAGCAACAACGAGAGTTGTACTGACATAATTGTGTACGAGACACTTATGCACAAACCTCAGTTAGCATGTGCGAAGACCTACACAGACAAATGCACGATGCTTGTTTATCTGATATCCAAGTGCTTAGAAAACAAATTGGTTTATTAAAAATTGAAAATCAAGAACTTGCAAATGAAATTTCTGAACTTGATGAAAAACTTAGCTCAACTAATGATGATCAGATTCTTATCAACAATCATGTTCAGAATGAAAAATTGCTGAAAGATCTTGAAAGTGTTAACTCAAATTTCAACCAGCTGAAATCTGAAAATGAATCTCTCAAAAAATGCGTTAAAGAAAATGAAGAAAAATTTGAGAAACTTAAATAAAAGAAGAATCTGCTCGTTGAAAAATTTGATGCTATCAAGACTGTAAACATGGAGTTACAGAAAAATGTTGAAAAATAGCAAAGAGATATGAAGGAATTAGAAACTAGAAGAAAGCATGAAATTAACTCAGAGGATCAGGTTCTAATAAATGAGTTAATTCAAAATGATAAACTTAAGGAAGAAAATGAGAAGTTAAAACAACTGAACTCTGCTATATCTGAAAGACTTTCCACATTGGAAAAAGGGAAAATCATCTATACAAACGAATTTGAAAAAGTTGATGAGCTTAAAAAGGAGATCGAAGAATACAAAACAACTAACAAAGTTTTGAATGAAGCTATTAATTGCAGTGAACAAGAGATTATGAGTTATGAAATAGCATTGCATCTCTAGAAAATGAGATTTAAGATTTAAAAAGTTCTTTGTCTAAATTTGTTAGTGGGCAAGATAATCTGAACAAATTGTTGGGAACAAAGGTCAACTTTCAGAAGGAGGGGTTGGGATATAACCCTGTAAATAAAAATAGTTTTAAAAATAAAATTCAAACATCCTTTATTTCTAGTTCTACTTCTCACAGTTCTCAGAACCCACCTGTTTTTCAGTTTATGGCTCAGAAATCTTTAAAACCAATTGAAAAGCAAAAGAACAAAAAGGTTCCTGCCACTTCACTACATGGTGTTCAAAAATCATCCATGCATACACATGCACATAAGAAATCTCATGATAAGAAACATTTTTCTGCTAAAAGTAAAAGGTCTCAGTATTTTTATTGTCATAAAATTGGTCATCTAATGCATGAATGTAAACTAATGAAACAAGATGACCTGAATGCTAAGAGACCTCAAGTTAAAAATCATGGACTTCAAAAGAAGAAAACTCATTATTTTTGTTGTGGCAAATTAGGCCACATTGCCGCCCATTGTTGGCACAACCAGGGGAGAGATGTTTTTTTTTGGTAAGTAATAAGATGGTATTTGTATTAGAAGAAAAGAGAACTATACATCAGAAGTCTGCCATGCAGATCTAGAATGCTGAGGACCACACAGGTTGTGGACTCAAAGCTTATTGTAAGAATATAATAAATCTTCTAAAAATGCTATTTTCCCGTGTAGTTAGCATCTTTTGCCGTTGCATTTCCATACAGCTTCTAGCATCTTCAAGTATTTGGATGAGGATACTTGCTTTGGAGCTAGGGGAATCATCAAAGATTCTCACACACCTCTCCTTCCAGATTTTCCATATGGCTATTCGAAACAATAAACTAGCAAACTTGCCAAGCTGATCTGCTTTCTAAAATTGGGCCTCCAGTTGCTGCAATTCATGGTGCAGTCCAATGCTCGGCTATCTATGGAGGTCAAATCTTTCTAGAATTTGTTTCCAAACCCATTTGCTAAAAGAGCATTCAAAGAAAAGATGGTGAAGATCATCTCTACCCTGCTTACATAGTGAACACATGCTTGGAAAATAAAATCCTTTCTTCTGCAGGTTGTCTGCTGTGGGTAGTTTATTAAGGATAGATTGCCAGGTGAAGTGTGAAGCAGTTTGCGATGTCAGATTTTTCCAGACCCAATCATGATGAGAAAAAACCTGCCCCTTTTGCCTAATCTCTTGCCAGATGGAGCTAGCCTGCTTAATTTGTTCATTGTTCTTCCACATGATGACATCTGACCCTGCATTCTGAATTCGGACTTGCTTCACAAGGTCCCACAGTTCAGACATTTCCATGGAAAGTGCAGTAGGAAGATCCCACTACCCTTCAGAGATAAACAGTCCCACATTTGCACTCTTGTCCAGTTCCAAATCCTCCCTAATTTGGTCTCCATACAATTGGTAAATACTGTTTCCATTCAGCCACGGGTCATACCACATATTAGTATCCTGCCCATTTGAAATTGAGTATTTAATGTGGTTGCGGATCCAATTCCTAGCCAGCAGAATACCCTTCCAAGCAGAAGAGTGGAAGGGTATTCTGCTAAATTCCCTGCAAACCATAATGCTGTTGGTAGGAATAAATTTTTTGTAAATGGAAAATATCATGCATGTTTCAATTGTGGAAAGCCAGGCCACAGGGCTGTCGACTGTTAGCTGGCTGGTTATAAAAGACTGAACTTGCATGTTATTGACATAAATTGTCATGTTAATGCACATAGACTCCATGCTTACGATAATGTGCATAAAAAGAACTCAAGATTTGTTATTTCATGTCATTACTGTGGAGGCTTTGGGCACTCTATGAGTGATTGCAATTTAATGAAATCTGATGATCTACATGCTCAATGATGATCTACATGCTCAAAGATTGTGGAGAGCATCCTCTAGAGCTATTGCTAACACTTTAGGACCCATGGAAACTTGGATACCTAAATATGCAAACTGAGAACTATTTTTGTAGGAGTGCCTTGGGGCTGAAGAATAAAAGGGGTTAATAAGCCAAGGCACCTGAGTTTGGTAAAACCTCAATTCTACACCTTACAGGTTTGATCATTTAATTTTTGTTAATCCGAATCACATACATACATGGTTACAAATGCATCTGTCATTTGCACTTCTGTCTCTCAATGCACATGTTGAATAAATTGTGCATATATCAGTTTGAGATTGAACTGCATATCATGTTAAATCTGTTAGTTAGAATTCTCAGCATACCTGTTTGCATTCTCATGTAATATTTGCTTTGTTCTATTTGAATTCCTTCTTGCATATGAAAAGTCATATGTGCAACATCTGAATGAAGTTTTCTGAAAATCTGAATTGCATAAGAATGATGCTTGAAGTTTGTCTGAATGCTATTGCACACCTGTTGCATAATTCAGTTGATGATCTGATAGGATTGCATTTGTTTGATATCTATCATATTGCATAGTCACTGAAAATAAATTACATTTCTAAAAATCTGAATAGCTTGAATTTGATGCCTGCATGTTGCCTCATACATTAAATGTTCATCTACATACATGACATGCACACATATTCACATTTTCATATGCTCAGCATATTGTCAATTCAAGATGCACATAGGACTGCTCGTGTATGACTCAGGATATATTAAATGGAATAGTGCTAAAGGGCATATGAGGTCTGTCTGGAAGCTCTAACCATGTGTGAGGTGGTCTTTAGACCAAGTCCTCCGCCCAATACCATGGGTCAAAGATGCATATTAGAAACAGTCTAGATATCTATGTGAATAATCCATTTAACTCTCTGCAGAATTGTCATTGCATATGCTGCATTTAGAGAGTCACATATGGCATACTATTAAGGGGAGTCAGTGTATTTGCATACATGTGTTGATTTCATGCGATTCATATTGAAAATAACAAAAAGACTGATTGAGTGGTTAAAGTCAGGGGGAGTAAGACTAGGTAATTTATGTGGCTCATGCATACATGTTTATGACTCATTATATAACTTTGATGGATTTATTACTAATCTTATCATCTTCATATATCAGTATGAAAATCTGTCAGAATAAGTTTTAAAATGACTCAAAGCAATGACTGTTCAAAAAGGTGATAGATTGTCAACGCTGGTGACAAGAAGGTCAACGCCAGGTAGTCAGTGCATAATTCATCTGTCAGAACAAGTAAGGTCAATGGACATCTCAGTCTGAAGCATACAGGTCAGTGCATACACTTTTTATCATTAAAGTTTGCAAGTTAAGGTCAATGCATATGTGAGGTCTTGCATTAAGACGTCGATGCATTTTTCTCATCTTGTATACAAGGTTGATGCACATCCTGTTTTTAACTATCATCAGGTCAGAGCATCTTTTGCATCATGCATAGTGTGGTCGAAGCACATTTTGTTTCATACACATTAAGGTCGGTGCACGGTGTGCCGTTGGCAAACAAGGTCGATGCACATTGTCCTTCGGCATATAGAAAGTCGATGCACATTTTGCCTAACTGTATACAAGGTCGGTGCAGTTTTTGCTTTGACGTACAAAGTCTGAGCATATGTAACTTCAAGGGTCGATGAACATTTGGAACTCATGTCTTGCATGTAACACTTAGGTCTGTGCATGTTTTGCATGTAACACATATAGGTATGAGCATGTTTTTGTGTCTATGCACATATCGTCTATGCATGTTCATAAAGTCTATGCATGTTTGCTGAAGTGCACACACAGTTCGGTGCATATTGTACTTCATGCACATTAAGGTCGATGCATCTCATATACTACACGAAGAAGTCAAGTCTATGCACATTGGACCTAATTTTCAGGTCGGTGCACATCTGGTACCTTGAGCTATAAGGCCGGTGCATCTTTTACAAAGTCAATGTAAGCAACCTAGCGGTTGAAGGTTAGGTCGAGGCTACTGACCAAACAACTGATCCTGAGGTCGATGCATGTGTTCACTAGGTCAGTGCAGGTTTTCACTAGGCCCATGCTAAGCGTTAACCCTTGCAACACTAAGCTTGTGCACATGCACTCTCTGAAGTCTAAGCACATGTATTAGAAGGTCTATGCATATGATGAATCAGGGTCAATGCTCATCTGATTTTCAAGTCACTAAGTTTGAGCATCTTAATCCATGTTTTAAGGTTCTTTCAGAACACTCATGAGACAAGTTTGAGCATATGAATTGTCTTAGTATTTTACAAGCATGAACTTATGTACATAAGGGGTTTGACTAAATGCTTTATCTCCTATTGGCAAGAATTTCATCAAACATATGAAGGGCAGAACTCATTAAGTATCAGGCGAGCACGTAAGCTTAAGCTAAAGCTGAGGCACGTGATCCCAAGTCACGCAATGATGGGCACGTGTCTCCAGAATAGAAAATTATTGGCACATGGTCCAAGGTAGATGCGTCCAAAGGATTCTACCACGTGGATCAGTTCACTTATCTGCACCTGATGCGTGTCGTCTCCGATTAGGCGGGAACGAGCCCTCCACACGCCCAATACGTGAGCTCGTGGGTCCCCAGGCCTAAAGCTATATAAATCCCTTCTACGATCGGAGCAAAGGATAGAGGAAAAGAAGAAGTCCAGAGAATATAGCCAGAACCTGGAAGAGCAGAAGAGTAGAAGAGCCAAAAGAAAGAAGAGAGGAGAATTCAGAGTGTAGCATAAAAGAAAAGAGAGCTCGAGGGATAGAAGAAGGGAATTAGGATGATCAGAGAGAAGAGTAAGGAAGCTCGAAGAGAGAGAGATTAGAAGCAATCTGAGAGACCAGCAGAGAATAAGAAATATGAGAAGAAAATAGAGTGCCGTAATTCAGCAGAAATCTGAGAGAAAGAAGAGTGTGAGTCCGAGAGAGAAAAGTGATCGTGAGATAGTGAAGAAGAGGGATCTCGAGAGAAGAGATTGTGAAGCAATTGAAGCAGTTCTTGAATATTTGTCTCTACTGGCCTTTGGATCAGATCCAAGCCAGTCTGCTCTTGCGAGAGCTACATTTTATTTGTGTTTTTATTTCCAGATTTTTGTTGCTATGTCTTGATTTTATTTTCTCTACTAAACTTCAAGCTGTGTGTCAGCAGAGCTAAGCTGTAATACTCAGCGGGTGAGGTGGATACCTCGGACAACAAGCTGTGATGCTCAGTGGTCTGTAAGCCAAGCTGTAATGCTCAACAGACGCAAGCTATGGGGCACATCAGTTCAAGCTGTTACGCAGCAGTAAGCCTCACTGTGGTTAGAGTTGGTGGATGGACGTAGGTCTACGGGCAACAGACTGAACCATCTAAAAACCATCTTTGCAGTGGTTTGTCTTTTGTTCCATTCCATTCAACAGACTAGACCATCTAAAAACCATCTTTGCAGTGGTTTGTCTTTTGTTCCATTCCATTTCTAGTATTCCCTTCACAGGACTGATCGGTAACTTGATTTAGCACAATGTGTTTTTGATTCTTTGTGTTTAATCTTATTATTGAGTTCCATCAGTGGTTTCATAGCCATTGACTTCAATACCTATATTCATCGTGTTGATCTTAGTTTTCTCTCATAGTGTTTAGTGCAGGCTTAGTGTTTGAGGGTAAGCTACATTAGAACATCTGTTTGTCACCATAGATGTATGCTTAGGCTCGTTGCTTCTGATTAGTTTAGATTAAGCTGATTTCACTGTGTGTTTCAATCATCTACAGTTTGATCCATGCTGACTGTCTAAGTAAGCTGGCTGGTTGTGCATGTTAAGTGTTCGAGTGAGATTCACATAAGATTAACAGATTAAGTGTTTAAGTGTGAATCTTATTAGAACAACCATATTACTAAATCATAGTGTTTAATTCCGCAAGATTTTATAAGTATAGTCTTAATTGGGCAAATTTTTTAAAGGGGATTCATTCACCCCCCCTCTGAATCTGGTTTGCATTATCACTTAGATTCAGTAATTGGTATCGGAGCGGGTCTCTAATTGATCAGATACAACGATCTATAGAGGATCCTGCTATCTTGCATTTGGTGCATTGCTCATCCATTGTTGCTTTCAATATATAGCTTAAATCTGCTTAGCTATTTTTCAATGACTCTTCCGTTTGTCTTCAATGGCTCTAATTTTAGTTCTTGGCTAGGAGGCCTATGCACTTACATGAACTCCATTGATTCCAATTTATGGAGTCTTGTATCTAACGGGCCACATAAAGTGCCTCAGAATCAGACCGAATGGTCTCATGAGGACAAAGTGAAGGAAAGTGAGAACACTATAGTTCTTAATATTCTGAAAGCTACAATTGATACTGATTTATTTCCATTTGCTTTCAGGTGCACATCAGGAAAGGAAATCCTGGATGAGGTGATAGCCATCCATGAGAAAAAGGAAGAAGAATGTCTCATGGCTAAAAGAAGTGATCGTAGAAATGATCAACAGGAGGAGACTTCGTCTCTAGTAAGTTCTGGATCCAAAGAACTTTCTTTTGATGAATTAGTGAACATGTATGAAGAACTATCTGAGTAACATAAGAAATTGAAATCTGAACATAGAAAATTGAAAAAGAAACTTGATGAGATTGATTCTAATATTTCTTGTAAAAATTGTCTAAAACTGAAACAATCCTTTGATGAGTGCTTGTCTAATGTTCATGCATACAAGAAACAATTATGTTCATTAAAAGATGAAAACCAAGAACTTAATCTGAAAATTTATGAACTGGAAGAAAAATTGACTTCAAACAATGATGATCATGTGTTAATCAATGAACTAGTTCAGAATGAAGAATTAATAAAAGAAAATGAAGGATTGAAGCAGTTGCACACTACTATATCTGAAAGACTTCTTGCTTTAGAAAAAGGAAAATCTATTTGCATAGAAGAATCTGAAAAACTGAGCAATCTGGAACAAGAAGTTGAGAAATATAAAACTACAAACAAGGTGCTAAGTGATTGTGTTAATTGCAGTGAACAAGAGATTGCCAATTATGAAATACACATTATTTCTCTGAAAAAAAAATTCATGATCTGAAAAACTCACTGTCAAAATCTGTCAAAAGTAAAGAGAAGCTAAAAGCTCCCTTGAATGATAAAACCACTAAATCAAATGAAGGGACATGTGATATTTCTGGGATTAAAAGAGAAATGAGGAATCAACCGTATACCACATTTATTAGAAGTTCTGAGGTAGCTGGAACCTCAAGCCAATCCCCAAAACAGTTTGTTGCAACTAAAATTCAAAAGGAAAGTAAGAAACAAAAAATCAAAAGTAGTTTGCAGCAACCACATAAAATTAATCCAATATTTCATATTTTTACTGTGGGAAATCTGGCCATATGATTAATGACTATTTTGTAATGAAGAAAGATGACTTGAACAGTGGTAGAATTCATGTTAGGAATTCTCATGTTAAGAAATTCTCTTCTGTTCAGAACAAAAGAATTCATTGTCTTTACTGTCATAAAAATGGTTATCTTATGCATGAATGTAGACTGATGAAAAAGGATGATCTAAATGCCAACACAATACATTATAAGAACTTAAATGCTAAATCCCATGTTCCAAAACAAACTCATGCATTTCAGAAAAAGGAGATTCAATGTTATTGCTGTGGCAAGATGGGCCACATTGTTGCTCAATGTTGGCATGATCAAGGAAAGAAATTTCATTCTGGATTTGTTAATTTCCCTGTTAAACAAAATGCTTTTGATATAAATAAATTTGATTCAAGAGGTAAACATGCTGTGTGCCTTCATTGTGAAAAGCATGACCACACAGTCAAGGATTGTTGGCATACTTAAGCGAAAAGAATTAATTGTAAACCTATAAATTTCCTTAGAAATTAAAACATGTTTGATAGAAATAAATATGTTGTTAAAGGAAAATTTAGTACATATTTTAATTGTGGAAAGCCAGGCCACAGAGCTGCTAACTGTTGGCTGGTTGGTAATGAAAATATAAACTTCCATGTTAATAACAGAAACAATCATGTTCACTTACACCAATTTCATGCTCATGCTAATCCATATAAGAAGAACATGAAATCTGTTATTTTTTGTCATTACTGTGGACAGTCTGGGCACTCTATGAATGATTGTTCTCAAATGATAATTGATGATTTGAATGCTCATAAATTTATGAGTGCACCATTCAGAGGTGCCAATGTCATTTCAGGACCGAAGACATCTTGGGTACCTATCTATGCAAAATGAAGTTCAATTTTTGCAGGTGTGCCTTGGAAGGAAATAAAAAGGGCGTTAAATAAACCAAGGCACCCAAGTAAGGTAAAACCCCATCTCTGCTGGTTACAAGTTGTTCATTTAAATTTTTTAGTAATTTCTTTCAGATAGCTGCATTTCATGGTTAATTTGTTAAATAAAATTTCATGCACACATGTTCTTAACTAATTTGACATTTGCATTGCTCAACATGAGTTTCCCAGTCATACATTGAGCTGATTGTGCACATATTGAATAAAGATATGATGAATTCATTTCTTATCTACATGCATTGATGTTTTGACACTTAATTGAGATTCAAATGGCTGCATCTTGCATGTTCTAAAACTGTTATTCATTGTCATGCATGACCATTATGGTATATCAAATGATAAGTTACTAAAGGATAGATGCAATCTATCTAGAAGTTCTTACTATGTGTGAGGTGGTCTTCAGACCAAGTCCTCTGCCTAGTACCATGGGTAAATTTACACATAGGGCAGTCTAGATGATCATGAGCATGAATCATAAAACCCCATGCTTAGCTTTCATTGCATATGTTGCATATAGTCAGAGGGAGTTAATTAGGATAATTCTTGTGTCACATACATATGTGTTTAGATTATGTCTCATGCATATGCATATGTGATTATTGGTATCAATCAGTCCCCTGCATGATCTTCATGTCATATATGATGGTTCAATGCATTAAGTTAAGGGGGAGTCAATGCATATGTATACATTTAGTTCATTGCATATCATTCACACAGAAAATACCAAAAAGATAGATTGATACCAAGAGAACATATTGTTGCATTTTAGTCTAGTTCGGTCGAGCAACATTTGCCATTCTAGTCAACCGATGCTCAGAATTTTCATTTGAATAACTGATGTTTTGCTTCTTGGTTTCATTCTCAACTGCTGAACTCTGAACGATGACTCTCTCCAAACACTGCAAGTCTGATGAAATTGATTATCTGCTCTATATCCCCTTGAGCTAATCTTTCTCATTATTCAAAAATCTACTTAGCTGCATTTGCTGAGGGGGAGCTACCTTGAAAGATTCATGTGCTTTCTTGTAACAACTAGATAGTATATAAAAAGGACTATCTGGAAAGATAGGTCAGGCATATCAGGAAAGCTAACCCTTGCGTGAGTAGATCCTTGGATCCAACCTCTGCCAAGTACTATTTCTAGTTGTGATTTTGTTTATCAGCTCACCTTGCAATTCACATTTTTGTGACTGACATTTTCTGTCACTTATGTATCAAGCTGGTATGTCTGAATCTTCTCTTTGATGAACTTTGAACATTTGTTATGCTCTTAGGTCATTGATTTCAAATAATTCTCATACCCTCTAAATCATTGACCTAAGTTGTTGCACTTCTTAATAGTCCTGATTAGAAGTGTCGACACCATGAGTCGACATTACTTTGAAAGTGTTCTGTATTATGGAGTTTGTGAGCAGATGTCGACACAAAGAGTCGACACCCTCATTTTTGTACTTCTAATCATGTATCTGCATTGATTGGTCAATCGAAGTCTTTACTATTACATAACTTCAATTCTGTGACTATCTCTCTGAAATTGTCTGCTCTTGCTCTCTTGACTATTATTGTCATACCTTTGAGGTTGCAAGTTTCTAATCAATGATGGTCATTTGCTTGGAATTCTTGTCATATTCTTAAACTTGTCTGAAAACACTGCTTATATGCTAAACCTTGAATGTTTGCAAGATCCTATCTTATGTTTGAACTTCAACTCTCTCACACATGGTGCATATTCCTGCTACTGCTTCTATGGATAAATTGATTGTTTCTTTAAACACACTTTCTTATCTCTAAATTTCAGGAAGATTTCAATCTATGTACCTTGCTCATAAATCTAAAAAACTAATTCAATGAGGAATCTTCTACTATACAGATTTATGAATGTCTGAAAGATCAGATTGGTTTAAGTTTAATGTATTCATTAAGGTTGGTTATAAATGCCTTGAAAATATCTGAATCAACTTTAATAAATCTTAGCCAACTGCTTCATGTTAAATATTGTCAAATCTGCTGAAATCTAAAAATGTTTAAATCATGACTTTATTTGGTTGAAATACATGAAATCTGTATTATTTTTAAACATCTGTCTGTTCTGAAAAAGTTTAAGGGTCAAATCTTGTAAGAGCAATGACTTTGGTCACTGAGAAACACATGTCCAAAGGGCTGTGTCATGAGGTGCCTTAGTTAACTCTGCTTAAAAAATGATTGAAAAATAGACAGAGCAATAGCTGGCACACTGAGAAACATATCTCACTCATCAAAGAAATGAGATGAGGTATGTTATGAGGTGAAAAGTTAACTCTGTTTATTTTAAAGCATGACTGTTAGTCACACTAAGTACTTAGGGATATTGGAGTCTAAATAACGTATATCCTTTAGTTACAAGGTGTGTACTGAACTAGATTGCTTGTAAGATTTGATAGCAAAAAATTATCTGCTTGATTAAATGAAAAATCGGAAAATGAATGCAAAAGATAAATTGCTAACCCTGGACAAAATCAAATGGTGTCATGGTTGTTTAACCTCAATACTTATGATTGTAATTCCTAATGAAGTCATTGAAATTGATTGAGTAAGAAGAAGGGAGGCTAATCAAGATGTTAATATGAGAATTTGGTTCATCTTTTTTAAATCTTGATTTCAGATATGAGTACAGAACTTTATTATCAAACCATGTATACATCATCTTTAAACCATATAGTTCAATAAAGTTCATTCATCAACCCTTATAATGGGAGATTCTAGAAAAATTCCTAAGTTTGGATTTATGAAATTGGTATATCCTTTGAAAATCTTGTTGAATTTCTCATGTGCTTGAAGCTCATTTGCTCAAACATGTGCTCAATTTGCATTTACTGATTGAAATTCAAAACTCAAATTATGCACGCTATTCTTCATACATTCTGTCATGACCTGAACTTATTCTTGAATGCACATATGACTTATTTCAATCTGAATGTCTGCTTAAGTTTGAATATCCAATCAGACCTGTTTGTCCAATCTGATTGGTTGACTTCAATTTGAATGCCATTGTGGTTCACTGATCATTTATTTCATTCCACTCCATCTGATCTGTAGAGAGCATCTGTTGATAAAGCATCTGTTCAGGGGGAGTTTAGTTAACAGTGAATCATCTTTCATAATAGCACATAAAGGGGGAGATCTTGTCAGCATCCTTAATGTTCCTTCCTTTTTTATGTTGTCAAAGGGGGAGAAGTTTTGTAAGTCATTAGTTGGTTATGTTGGTCATTCTGTCAGTTGGCTGTTGATTGTTCTGTCCACTGACTGGTTGGTTATCAGTTTGTTGTTGCATTCTGACAGAATTATTCATTGTTCATTGTTTATGCTGACTTGATCATCATGCTGAATTATTGTAATGACTCATAATATTGTCATCATCAAAAAGGGGGAGATTGTTGTGTCCCTGTGGTTCTGAAATTTTGATGCTGAAAAATATTATGACTCATTATATAACTTTGATGGACTTATTGCTAATCTCATCATCTTCATATATCGGTATGAAAATCTGTCAGAACAAGTTTTAAAATGACTCAAAGCAATGACTGTTCAAAAAGGTGATAGATTATCAACACTGGTGACAAGAAGGTCAACGACAGGTAGTCAGTGAATAATTCATTTGTCAGAATAGGTAAGGTCAATGGACATCTCAGTCTAAAGTATACAGGTCAGTGCATACACTTTTTATCATTAAAGTTTGCATGTTAAGGTCAATGCATATGTGAGGTCTTGCATTAAGAAGTCGATGCATTTTTCTCATCTTGTATACAAGGTTGATGCACATCCTATTTTTAACTATCATCAGGTCAGAGCATCTTTTGCATCATGCATTGTGTGGTTGAAGCACATTTTGTTTCATACACATTAAGGTCGATGCACATTGTGCCGTTGGCAAATAAGGCCGATGCACCTTCTCCTTGGGCATATAGAAAGTCGATGCACATTTTGCCTAACTGTATACAAGGTCGGTGCAGTTTTTGCTTCGACGTACAAAGTCTGAGCATATGTAACTTCAAGGGTCGATGCACATTTGGAACTCATGTCTTGCATGTAATACTTAGGTCTGTGCATGTTTTGCATGTAACACATATAGGTATGAGCATGTTTTTGAGTCTATGCACATATAGTCTATGCATGTTCATAAAGTCTGTGCATGATTGCTGAAGTGCACACACAGGTCGGTGCATATTGTGCTTCATGCACATTAAGGTCGTGCACCTCATATACTGCACGAAGAAGTCAAGTCTATGCACATTAGACCTATTTTTCAGGTCAGTGCACATCTGGTACCTTGAGCTATAAGGTCGGTGGATCTTTTATAAAGTCAACGAAAGCAACCTAGCGGTTGAAGGTTAGGTCGAGGCTAGTGACCAAGCAACTGAACCTGAGGTTGATGCATGTGTTCACTAGGTCAGTGCAGGTTTTCAGTAGACCAATGCTAACAGTTAACCCTTGCAACACTAAGCTTGTGCACATGCACTCTCTTAAGTCTAAGCACATGTATAAGAATGTCTGTGCATATGATGAATCAGGGTCGATGCTCATCTGGTTTTCAAGTCACTAAGTCTGAGCATCTTAATCCATGTTTTAAGGTTCTTTCAGAACACTCATGAGACAAGTTTGAGCATATGAATTGTATTAGTATTTTCCAAGCATGAACTTATATGCATAAGGGGTTTGACTAAATGCTTTATCTCCTATTGGCTAGAATTTCATCAAACATATGAAGGGAAGAACTCACTAAGTCTCAGGCAAGCACCTGAGCTTGAACTAAAGCTGAGGCACGTGATCCCAAATCACCCAATGATGGGCACCTATCTCTAGAACAGTAGATTGTTGGCACGTGATCCAAGGTAGATGTGTCTAGAGGATTCTACCACGTGGATCAAGTCACTTATCTGCACCTTACGCGTGTCATCTCCGATTAGGCGAGAACGAGCCCTCCACACGCCCAATGCGTGAGCTCGTGGGTCCCCAGGCCTAAAGCTATATAAAGCCCTTCTACGATCGGAGCAAAGGATAGAGGAAAAGAAGAAGTCCAGAGAATATAGCTAGAACCTGGAAGAGTGGAACAGCAGAAGAGTCAAAAGACATAAGAGAGTATAATTTAGAGTGTAGTAGAAAAGAAAAGAGAGCTCGAGAGATAGAAGAAGGGAATTAGGATGATCAGAG